>VDFB02086081.1:314549510-314855348 GCA_007258455.2 Sequoia sempervirens
TTTTAGTTTTAGACACATTTTAACTCCATGGCCCACAACACCCAAAAAATGAGACAGTACCCCTATGTAGCTGCCTCTAAAATCTTTCTCGTAGACATGACAATTCCACACCCTACTCCCCCCTGATTTTTTTTGCTTTTGATCCACAAGTGTAACATATTGGAGAAAAGGTTTTTTCTTGTTAAAAGGTCCCTTTGCATATGTTTCCATGATTTTTGAAGGGCACTTAAATGGGTTTGGTTGCTGTCCACTACCACCCTCAACACTTGCACTTGTATTTCTACCAACTAATTCCACTGCATTCACACTTCCACTCTCACTCTTACTGCTGCTCATGCTTTTTTTGAGATTGAATGCAATTTTAAACTGAAAAAATTCAAAAAAAAAAAGACATTTCAAGCTTTCAAACTTTGAAAAAAAATTGGAAAAAAAAAATGAAAGGAAAAAACTTACCTCTTTGAAGGATTTGCAGCCCAACTGCCCTAGATTGAGTCTCTTTTCCTTCTATCCCCTGCTGCTGCTCCTCTTTCAATGGCTTGCTTCAAACCCTACTGCTGCTCCTCTTTTTCCTCGCACAAATGTTGAAATGAATCAAAATGGTGAACCTATTCCCCTTTGGGGCGAGCTCGGAGGTAGGGGGCCACCAAAACATAAATAAAATGTTTTTTATGTTTATTTTTTCAAAAATCCCCGCCTGCCATTGAGGATGTTTGGCCATCCCCGGGACGGTTGAGGGATGTCCCAAACATCCCCTACTGTCCTCGGGCCAGCCGGACATCCCCAACGGTAGGCAAGCCTGTCCCCTGTTTTCCGGGACATTTCCAGAGGATTTGTGCAAATTGGGAGATGCCTAGGGGACGTCCCCTAGCCATCCCCACCTCCCCAGGGCAGGGACAGGGGTTTTAGGCCCGAGGACGTGTCCCCAGGTAACACAGATAAAATGTAAATAAAAGAAAATCCCCTTGTGTAAACTCAGAATGGGATCTCATATACCAAACTGGGATCCAGCTTTCCACCAATATACATAACCTTTACCTTTACCATTGAATGCTGTTGAAACAAATTTAGAAAATGATATATGAAGCGAGAAATTTCTGTATACACTGGTATCTTAGTAATTGTACTCAACACCATTTAATCTTTGTTTGAAATGGTCTAACTCCTTCCTAGAAGGAGCTGTTGCTCCTCTTCCTAACTTGGCAACACAAGGTGTTTTGCCATACACTACTACCACAAATGCCTTTCAAAATTGTATGTACGTTTGCCCTCAGTGGATAGGCAAATTTTAAGTACCAATCTGGCCATAAGCTCATACTAACAGCCTACAGGAAAATCTCAAAAAAATAAGTCCAATTTGGTATAATACAAGTACACAGAGATAACAGAAGAAATGGTGCTAGCTAATGCACCACAAATATCAAATAAACTCAAGACATCAAAGCAACGCAACATTTGTATAGATAAAAGCAGTTGACAAATCAGATTTTCATTTAATTGTACATATACAAAATAGGGAGTATGAAATTTCTGTGTATATTATTATCTTGTTAATCATGGTCGACACCATGCATGCAGCTTACATTAATAATTTTGTGGTAATGTGAATTTGCATCAGTTTAACTCCTTTTCCTACCTTGGCAACAGTATATGTTTTTCCACACACTACTGCTACATTTTGCTTTCCAAAACATAAGCACTCCCTCTCAAACAGATAGGAAAATTTTAAATATCAATATGGCAGTAAATTAGTTCCATCTGCCTACTGTCAAAGCTTAAGAAAATAAATCAAACATGGTAAGAGAGAAGTAAACAGAGATAACGAAAGAAAAAGCATTAAATCTATTTATTAAATCACCAAAAGTGCTGAAGAAACTCAAGACAACAAATAAAATCAACATATAAGATTTGTTACTTCCAAAAGTGCCTTTTCAAAGATCTGGCCCATTCAAGAACCAACAACAGGCTAAGTTCCCAGTACAGGTATAGGAACGAATATGGGTTCAGTTACACCAGTATGGCATTTTTCCCCCTTGTTATGAGTACGGCTGTATACATACATGCGAAAAACCATGAAATATGGTGAATTATCAAAATATAGGAATTTTTTTTTACTGTACAGCCTTCAATAAATCAAATTTAGTGACATAACTTTTCTCAATTAAAAGCTACTTTGATAACATATACAATTATACAACAAACAAATGAATACAAAAGCCAATTTAAGTCGAAGGAAACAACATTTTGAAATATATAAAATATTCTTTAAGTGTTTAGGTGTACAAGACTCACGGATTATGATATCCATGGAATCAAAAATTAAAATCACATGACAGAGTCATGAACTATGGTAGAGAGGAGCTTGTATCACACTCTCCAACATCACTAGCTCTATGTGGAGCCTTGCGCTTGTATCTTGGAGTCTGCAAATGCTACTACAGTCATAGGAGCGGTGCTTAGTATTGCTTCCATGGCCACACAAACTTCCATGGCCCATTCATTTTTTCATAACTTTATCACTTTTAACCAAGCTCCAAGAGTCCTCCAAACACTTCAATTTTTAGCATATCCTTCTTAAATCACCAACCTTTACTATGAAAGCTGCTACAAACATATGCATTGTCACAAAATGATAGAGACAAAATTAACATCAAAATGATGGAGTATTCTAGGTTTTCAATCATGTTTTAGGATTGAGAAATGCTTTCTTATTCTTCAAAAGTGCAGATTTGACAGTTTATTGATGATTTTTAATTAAAAATGTCTTTTGGCCATGGATTCTCCTAGGTGTGTTAGGCACAGCCTAGGACTGGCCAAGGCACAGCCCTGCCGCCCCATGTGCATACCAAGGCCCACACCCATTCAGGCCCATAACAAGGCCAATTATTGTCATCCAGCTCTTTGAAGACTTCTCAGCCAATCAATTTTGTTGGGAAATTACTAGTACTCAAAATGATATAAAAAAACACTTGTGGCAGAGAATATTATCCAACCATGCAAAACAACCATACAAATGATTGAATGGCTGAGAAAGAGAAAGCGGCCCAAAGCAACAAGGATGATTTTCAAAATCTAATATCAAAATTGGAGGTTAAGAGTAATGACAAACTAAATAGTATGACCCATCGTGGTGGACTTTGCCCCAACGTGCAGCAAGATAAAAGATGTCGCCATTTTTTTAATTCCTTAGAGACATCATAGTGGAAGCTCCAATCTAAGTTCCCATAAGGTAGTAATAATAGTAGCAAGTACCCTGCTGGTAAGAGATATCTGTGCACTAGAAAAAATGGAACCTCTTTGCTGCCTTGTTCATGGTAACTCCCTAATTCCATGGGGTGGTTCAAATAATGAAGCACAATGGGAGGGTGAAATTGCTGGATTTCCTTGGCCACCTCTAAGTTCTAGCATTGTTTTCAAGAAGTGAATGTGATGGCTGATTTTTTAGCCAACTTGGGCACAAATCAGGGGTCTTTGATGTCATTATACATGTTGCCTGTTGGGACTTAGGTGATATTCACCTACAAAGTTGTGAAATGTGGTGAGTTATCAAATATTGCGGTACAATAGGCATGGTGATTTACATATGACAATGATGTTGCAAGTGTTGCAGTATATCATATATGTTGTTTCACATGTAGGGATGTTGTGACAGCAAAAACTAGGCATTTAGAAGAACTCACAATGCACATGTGTTCGATGTTGTCAGATCATGAACAGTAATGCAGGAGGATGTGTCAACATTGAAGATAATGCAGCATGATTTGAGGGCAGGATAATGCAAAGGAAGATAACACTTGATACCACAAGCAATCAAGAGCAATGTTATGTTTGAATACAGAATAAGCTATCGACAGTGAGGAGCTGGTAACGATGTTTATACTGAAGACATACATGTACACCAACAATGTAAAGGATGTAATTATTGATTCATAGTGTTCAGCAATGACAAAATGTAATCGATGACTTTCCATGTGGAGACAACACACTTAGATATTTATGCAATAAGCAGACATCATTATGGTCAGATTATAATTGCATATTCTTGGTATTCCATATATTGGTTGAACAGCTAGAAAGTTGGTTTTCCATGAATATGTCTATATATCAGTTTGTGTGAATGGGCCAAGGTTACTCACTTTTGTTATTCACTTGGTTGAACATTGAAGACATTATGTACATTGTTGATTGTTGGTGTATGATAATTGGAGCAATTGTAGAAGATGGGTATTTTGTAGATTGAGACTTTGTAAAAGTTTCTATAGACCTTGTTGTATGAATCCATTTTGATTTTGAATGAACATCTTTTGATGGTGGGTTTTCTCCTGAAAAGGTTTCCCACATAAATCTTTGTGTCTCGTCATCTTGTGAATGCATACTATTCTATTTACTTGTGTACATGCTAGAATTTGCTAGTGCTGTTGATTGTCATCTGAATACAATAATCTCTATGTCATCTGCAATAGGGGTCAATATCATAATCCATGAGTGATAGTTATCAATGATGCTGATAGTGCCACCCGATTCCTGGACAAATCTAAGCTATCAATTAGCCTTCAAGCCTCCTTAGATCTTTCTTTGTTTTTGCCTTTGCCACATGGTGGCTTTTTGTTTCATAATTGGCAATTATGTACTTAACACTAGTCGCTCATGTGGAGTTATCTATTGGACTCTAATTTTAAGCTTATTGTGTTCCTTGCATTGCCAGCTTCAGCCCATTTTAAGCTTATCATGTGGCCTCATGATTTCATTTTCTGTGTTGCCTTCACTTGGGCATGCTACTGGCAGCATGATCTGTTTCACTTTTGTTGTGTGCAGCATATGTTGATTGATGTGGAGTCAGGTAGTGTTGGGTGGTCTATTCTTGGCACGACACGTGTTATTATGGCCAGGCATTATAGTTCTGCAAAATGAGATCCCTCCCTTAGAGGTAAAGTTTCTGGTCTCTAATTGAGCACTATTTTCAACTACAACGACAGTGTGGCCCTAGGCTTTGTCAAGTCTATGTTAGGTGAGGTTAGTGTTGACTGGGACAGTTCTTGCTCAAAGTTATCCATCTAGGGCAACTTTATTTGTAAGTTGGAAACAGCAATGCCTGCTTTGCTATGGCTTCTTCACCTACTTTTGCCCTCACTTTTCTCTGATATGGAGGTGGCTACAAAAGGACTAGGGTTGCATTCACCACCAACTGTGTGGCTTTTAATTTGATGGGTTTGAAAGACCTCAACCTGGCAAGGAAAGAGATTGTTACCGTCTTAAGAGAAGTAAAGCTACTGAAGGATTACTGTTTAAAACCATTGGTCAAGGAAATCTTATCAGCACAACTCTCAAGGTTGCCTAGAGGTGTCTAGCCTTTTCACTATGGCTGTTATGGGCTTTGTCGATGTGGTTTGAGGTTAACAATGAGCAGAAATCTTCCATTGAGTGGAATTTCCAGGTTTGGCAGCTTCATGCTCCAGTTCTAATCACAAAGGTGTTGCAGGTGGCAACAATGAGATGGTTATGAAAGATATGGCAGATTGGAAAGTTTTTCCTTCAAGTGGTGTGGGCAGATAGGTTGCATGTATCTAAGAATGTGGGAGATATTTTGGTGGGTGGCATTGTTGGGAATATCAGATTGCAGATTGCCTCTTGGTGGCTCATTTTTTTGGTTCGATGGATATTTGCTGATCCAGCTCTCCCTATTGTTGTGTTGTCATTGGTTGGTAGGTTTAGCTTGGCTGTTGTTGAATCTGATGACCTAGTAGTTTGTTATTTTGCATGATATTTTGTTTTTTACTATTATACTCAATTATTTTCTAATATTGTTTTTCCTTAGAAAGGGTTTACTCAATGAAACAATAACACTAGAAAAGTGGTATGACAGTTATAATATCTCAACACAACAGCAAGGGGCACAATGGTAAAAAGCATTCCTCGCCCGATCCATAATTCTCAGTTATAAGTTTTTATATCTCATGTCAGAGGAAAAGAAAAGGTAATTACATTTAGTGAACTAGAGGCTGCAGAGTTCATGTCAACCACCTAGGATTTCTTTAACATGAATAAAATATAGAAAACGAGACCATATCTCAATCACCTCCTGATTATTGCTGACAATTATGACTGAATATTTAAGAAAAGCACAAAACTCAATAGCATAATCTGATTATTACACCAGTAAGGGTTTTACAAGAAACCTACGAGCAATATCAGATCAGGATACTACTAGAAATTATACAGCCAATATCAGATCAGATTTGAAAAAATATAAATATATTCAGGGAAGATAAATATTATTACAGTGTTCCACGGGGACGCGTCCCCCCTCTTTTTTTTGCCGTCCCCCCGTCTCGGACGTTTCAGGGACTTGGAGACGCCAAGGGGACGTCCCTCCACCGCCGTCGGGACGTGAGAAACGTCTCGGAGATGCAGGAGACGTCTGAGCATCTTGGAGATGCCTAGACGTCTCCCATGCTAGGATGTTAATAAAAGTCAGTTTTTTAAAAATTTCTTTATTTTTTATTGGCCTTTGTGCCTGGGGTCGAACCCTAAAGGCTTGTGGGACCCATCTCAAAGCCTCTAAATGAAATAAAAGTCTCTAATTGCTCATTTTTTTACTCACATATGCATTTGATGTTTTGAGCAGCTAGGTGAAGAAGAGGAAAACCAGTGAGAAGAGTGAGTGAAAGAGTGAGTTTGAGGTGCTGCAAGTGCAAGAGGGGTGAGAAGGAGAAAGAAGAAGAAGAGGAGAAGCATTCTACACCAATTTTGAAGGATTTTTCAAGCATAGGGTAGGGTTTTATGACTGTTTTTCTTAGTTTTTTCAAAAAAAAATTTGTTTTGTTTTCCAAGTTTTTACATTCATTTTGAAAATGTAGTTTGATGTTTGAAATGGGCATTGAAATGAAAATCAAAACATGAATATGCATTTGCAGCCACATGTCTATGAAATTATGATTAAAAAATTAATCATAATTTCATATACATGGCCTGCAAATGCATATTCATATTTTTAATTTTCATTTCAAGGCTCATTGTTCTTTTTTTCATCTTTCCATCAAGATTCATCATGAAATTTTAAAATTTTATTTTCAAATTTGTTAAACTAGGCTGAAACTAGGCACTTATAGAATTTATTTGTTTATTGCAGTGTCACGATGAGCTCTCATGACATCAACATGAGTGAGGATGAGGTTCATTCACATAGTGATGCTGATCCTGAATATGACCCTGAGGCTGAGGGGGATGACCATGAGGCTGAGCATGAAGTCCAAACTAGTTCCATGGCAAGTGAAGCAAGTACTTTAAATTGCCCTTCTGCACTATTGGCAAAGTATGCTAGGGGTCCTTTTGATCCCAATTCCCCTCTCAAACAATTTGCAACAAAAGATCTAAGCAGGCAACTGCAAGGGGCAACATCTGGTGGCACAAGGGGGTGGAAGTGCAACTTTTGTGGTGAGGGGTGGTATGGCAGCATCACTAAAGTTAATGCACGCCTTCTTTTCACTAAAGGAAAAGGTGTGGGGATATGTCGTTTTTTTATCAAACCAGAAAACCTAAAATTCAAAGTTGAAATAAATAAGTTATGGGGTGTTCCTGATGATACTCCAATTGAACCTGTGCCTACTACTTTGTCTCGAAGGACACAGCTTCAGCATAGCCAGCAACAGAGATCTAGCCATACTTTGCAGACGAGAGTAGGAGGGACACCAGGTTCTTCTTCTAGTGCCTATGCAGCAAAGGGGAAGGGGAAACGGAAATTGCAAAGTCAAACTCAAAGTAACCCCATTGCAGATTTGTTTAATGTGCAGCTCAAGGATAAGATAGATGATGCCATTGGCAAGTTCTTCTTTGCCAATGGCATCTCGTTTCATGTTGCCCGATCTCCTTATTTTAAGGATATGATATCGATGGTGGCAAAGGGAGGACCATCATATGTGCCACCAGGTGAGGCAAAATTGAGGACCACGATCTTGGATAAGAACTATTCCAAGATCAATTTGTTGATGGAGAAGATGAAGGAGTGTTGGGTTAAGAAAGGATGCAGCATAGTCATGGTTACATGTAATGGGTGGACGGACATTAGCCATCGTCCACTCATTAACATCATGGTTACATGTACTGAGGGCCCATATTTTCTTAAGGCAGTTGATTGTTCAAGGCATCGCAAAGATGCTGATTTTCAGTTTGAGGTTCTCAGGGATGCTATTGAGGAGGTTGGGCCACAAAATGTGGTCCAAGTTGTGACAGATGTTGCACGTGTGCAAAGCTGCAGGGAGACTTCTTAAGGCTACTTATAGGCATATTTGGTGGACCCCATGTTGTGTGCATGCCATGAACAATGCACTCAAGGACATGGGAAAGATTGAATGAATTAGAGCAGTGGTTCATCATGCGAGAGGTGTAGATGTTTATCTGCAACCACCACACATCACATGCACTCTTCAGGACCTTCGCTAAGGAGTTCCTAAAACCTACTGATACGAGATATGCTTCCTATTTCATTCTCTTAAACAGAATGATTGAGTTGCAAGAGGCATTGCAACTCATGGTCATGACAGCAGATTGGAGTAGGTGGGCCGAGACAGAGCAGGGGAGGAGGGTGAAGGATACAGTGAAGAGTGATGTGTTCTGGGCTGATGCAAAATACATTGTCGCCATCATTAAACCAGTTTTCCAGGTTATCAGGTATGGGGATGCGGATGCACCTAGCCTTGGAGAGGTGTATGAGTGCATTGATTCTATGCTTGATCAGATGAGGGTTGTTGTGGGAGAGAGGGACCCTACATTAGCATTCTACCACGAGCACATTCAACCAATCATTCACAGGAGATGGGAGAAGCTCAACACTCCCTTGCACATGGCAGCCTATGCACTTAATCCTAAGTGGTACTTGACTAGGCCTGGTAGAGTAACACCGATAGAGGATGCAGAGGTGAAGGCAGGGTTCTTCAGTTGCATTGAGAGGATGTATGATGATGTAGATGCCAGTGTGATTCGCACTAATTGGACCAAATTTGCCACTCTTAGAGGTTATTCAAATGCAGCCAAGATGGATATGCGAACTATGGTGCAGGAGGACCCAATTTTGTGGTGGACTTGCCATGGATCAGGATCTTTGACTCCCACTCTAGCCATCTGATTGTTATCCCAGGTTTCTAGTTCTTCAGCTGCTGAGAGGAACTAGTCTACATATAGCTTCATCCACTCTCTTAAGAGGAACAGACTTACCTCTAGGAGAGCAGAGAAGCTTGTGGCTGTACATAGTGCTTTGCGTCTCATTGACCGCAAATCACTTTTGTACAAAGAGAGTCCAATAGCATGGTGGGATGTAGACCCAAACGAGCCAGAACAGATTGATGAGGATGCTCAAGTTTCAGCTTCAGATGTAGGGTTGGTTGGTGTTAGTTTGGCAGCGCTTGATCGCGAGGATTCCAGCAGTTCGAGTGATGAGGAGTTTGGGGATGATTAGAGGCCTCCCTTCACTACATTTTTGCATTTTGTACTTATTTTGATTATGATATTCATATCAATGTACTCATGCTACTCATTGTAATCATTTTATCATTATGATTATGATAAGATATTATGATGTGACATGTCATATTTTCGATATTCATATAATAGAAATCTCAAATTCGACAATTTCATTTGTCAAATTTTAATATTTTATTTGATTACTAATAGTATTCAAGTATTCCAAATGTTAGTATTTGCAATTTTACTAATTTGCCAAAGTTTAATTTGAAATGTTATTCTGAAACATCTTTTTATAACTAGTTATTCAAGTACCATATGTATATCAATGCCGCCACCCCGCCATCCCCCCGCTGTCCCCAAACTTAGACCCCTTGTCCCCCCGTCCCCGAGACGCGTCCTCGACAGGGGGACGAGTCCCCTTCAGGAAACTCCTTGGAACACTGTAAATATATAACCCAATTTGTAAACACAATAATGCACAGTTTCCTGCATAGTACAGCTATAACAGCATACAATAACTAGTAATAAGGTTTTTCTGAGTAGAAACAGAGGCTAATATTCACCAGAAATACATTACTAAACTGAAAACCTTTTTTGGACATTGTTGCTTCAAAATAATGGAGTGGTGTAAGCGGTCTGCTGCAGTATATTGTATCATTACAGGCTACAAACTCTGTAAAACTATTGTGCTGCAAATGGAATGATGCTAATTCTGATTACTACACTGCCTACTGAAATTCCTTAAGTTCTGAGCAATTCTAGACCTGGATTACCTACAGATATTCAAGGGCTTTCATCCCCAATTTCTACTTGAGAAGTTCAAGAGTTTTTGACATATTTGTCCTTGAATCTCTTACAATTTCCTTAGGGTTTTCACCCTTTGGACTGGATGAACAAGTGTTCTAAACAAGGACTTGAAGAAATATGAACTAAATGAATGCATTTGCTGGCTTCCATTTGTTTAAAGACTCCTACACTAGGGTGGCAACTTCTAACACAACCACCTCCCTTCACCCCCTTATTTTTTAATATTATAACAGATATAACAGGTTGGAAGCCACCTTTTGGACCAATATTTTAGTATTAAATCAGATATGACAGATTGGTGGCCACCTTTTGGCCCAAAATATAAGTATTATATCATATATGACATAGTATTATATCAGATATGACAAGCTGTCAGCTTTTTTTTTGTTTTTTTAAAGTATTTTATTATGTTTTTAAATCTTTTGGCTACCTATAATATTTACAATATTTAATATTTCTTTTTCCAGCTCATTGGGAAGGGGAACATGACACCATAACACACCTAAAGGTCAGTAAAGAGAATCTCATGAATTCATACATTAATAATAACAACCAAAATAAACTTGTTAAAGACTGGGATTAGTAACTAGTCCACATCCTGATTTTACACCTTGTACGATTGTTGAAGATTGTAAAACAATTATTCGGATTATCACTCAAGCCATCACAGTATCATAATGAAGACCCATTGTGGAGAATGAAGAATACTAGGATACAAATTCAATAGTTAGATGTACTTTTACCTTAAACAAGTATTTGAAACATTCCAGCTGAAAATAATTTGTGTTAGCATGAAGAAATGTTCATTTTAAACAAAATCCATCACAAATCTGCAGGGAAACCCGGGGCCGTGTCCCCCCCCCTAAAATGCCCCCTGTCCGGAATTCCGGCACCGGGGATGGCAAGGACGATCCCCTTGCAAAAAGGAAACGTCCCAAACGGGGACGACATTGACTGACATGGGGACAGTTGACTAATCCCGACGACCGGTCTGGCGCCTGCCGGCCGCCCCCCCACGTCTAAAGTGGTTTTAAACTCGAAATTTAAAAAAAAAAAAACGCCCCTGCCTACGTGGCATCTGTGGGCCCCATTGTTTTTGACTCTTTTATGAGGGAAAAAAGGCCTCTCTAAGCTATACGTTGGGATATTGATCCCGAGGACGTGGCCCAGGTAGATGAGGAGGAGACAGCTAAGGGTTTGGTTGGGGTTCCGTTGGTTAAGGAGGAGCATCACAGTGGCAGTGACTCAAAGGATGACTTTGATTTTGATGCGGTTATGAGAGATGATTGGGGGCAGCAGTGCTCTTTGTTTATTCATTATTGACATACAATATTGTATTTTGATTTTCATAGCAAACTTTAAAACAATATGGCAGCAATGTAGCCTTTGGGCATTTTGATCTAAGTTTATAAATTATAACTTTGAGGTTGTTTCACGATTCGTGTATGTTAATTTTGAATGCATATTGAGTATTGGCATAATGTTGAACACAAATGTTATATGTTAAGGTTCTATAATGTATGTTATGCATGCCTTATCCATGTTATCATATGAATATTTAAAATTCCCCTATATTTTTATATAGGCATCCCCCGCCGTCCCCAAATTTGGCCTCAAAAATCGGAAACTTGGAGACTCGTCCCGCCATCCCCTGCCGTCCCTGTCCCGGAAACTTGGGGTAACACTGCAAATCTGTATTACAGAGTGAATCACTAGAGTTGATAGAGTGGTTCAATGTTCAATCATCATCAGTGTGCTATATAAATTTCAGAATTGTAGCGTAGCCTATTGTTTATTGGCACAAGCTACAACAGAGGAGTGCTCTTTGCAATTACAATCAATGGATAAAATTTCTGTGTACAGATATATATATATCCAAAGTCCTGAAAATGAAGCTCATCATATCAGGATGTTCGGGTTTGAAAGACAAAAACAGAGCTTGAAGCCCTCATGACTGAAGTCCAAAAAAAGAAAAAAAGTGATTTCAAAACCCAGTTTCAAAGAATAGAATTGAAATGAAGCATTCCAAGGTAGTTCAAGGATACCAGTACATAATTTTAAACAACTAAATAATTAACTGTTACAACACTCAAATAGAGATTTATAATGGATTTACTTTATATATGCCCACCTTCACATCTTCACTCTGTAATACAGATTTGTTGATTTTATACAATTTATCTAGCACCATATAAATTTTGATTAAATTGACTGTGAACAGATTACTTTATAACTTCAAAATAACTATTAAACCTAAATAATTGCACCTATTTATTAAAAGCTAACTAACTGAAACCTAATTTAAAACAAAAATGCTTAATACCTAATCAAAACCATCTCAAATATTGGATCAATTACATGCTCGAACCTTAATTTTAAAAAATTAAAAACCTGTGCCTGTATTGGAGACAGCAAATTACCACTGAGGTTATCACTTGCAGATATTGATGCTTAATACCTAATCAAAACCATCTCAAATATTGGATCAATTACATGCTCGAACCTTAATTTTAAAAAATTAAAAACCTGTGCCTGTATTGGAGACAGCAAATTACCACTGAGGTTATCACTTGCAGATATTGTGGAGAAAATGTTAATGTTGCCACTGTTATACATAGTGTGGTCACTGGTGAACTATTTTGTGCATACATATAAAAGGTATCACTAACACTTTACATTGTAAAAGTGCTTGTTGGCTGACTCCATCCCCCATTCATTGATTTGTGGCATTGTAATAGGCTGCACTAGAGCAATCATGTTGCCTTTATCATAAGTAGGTGTCCTGGCGTGCACCTTAGGTCCCCCTCTTGCCACTATTCTTTTCTGCCATTTTCAATTTGACTATCTATAATCATATGGAATACATTTGAAATTGGCCATATAACCTATTTTAACATTTAGCAGGCCGATTATTTCAAGAATGGGAGAAATATAATTCACAACACTAGCCTAATACTAGAACAATGGAATACAGGTGGAGCACATCTGCATCTGCTTGGTGTTTCCATCCTTCTAAGCTTAACCTGCAGCCATCAAGCCTTTAAGACATAAATGTTCCATTTGCCCTTGTTCATTTTTTCTTTAATTATTTTATTACATACTAATGCACGTCACAGGTCGTGATCAAGCCTACTGTCATTTTGTCTCATTTGTTTTCTCCTATCTAAGAGGATACTAGGAGAGGCCTCTCTCCTTGTGATGTTTAGAGACTCGACTAAGAAGACTGGACCCCTTTTTCAAGTGTATACATTAGGTTCCAGGGATAGACACAGTGACTTGCTTCTGTTAAGAGTTGCATTGGTAGCCCATAAATCGCCCATCCCCTTTCAAAATCTTCCCCTTGAAGGATACATCTATTGTTCAATCACCTGACAACTGTCCTTTGTCCTTTTCTTAGTGCAAATAGGCTCTTGGGTGTAAAATTGTATGACTTGGAGACTAAAATCAGGCTTTCCCCTTAAGTATACATCATTAGGACATTATTACCACATCTCATTGCCAATTTTAGAGTCATTTCTCGCAGATGATGACTATTGACAAGTTGTTGCAGAGGCATAATCGTATTTTTCAACTAAAGCTGAAATTGTCTAATTACAGACCAAAACAATTATCAGCATTAATCAACATGTCAACCTCTTCAGCATTCTGTCAAACCCTTACAGGCAAATTTAACCCTTTTTTCTTGAGCTGATAAAGCACATGTCTCATTATGTATTGTCAATTACAAAACTGCCAGTTAAATTTTTAAATTCACAAATTACAAATTTTAACACTTACATACCATTGCTGCACATTAAACATGTTGCCATTTACACAATATCATTCATTATTTTGTGTCATTCTGGAATTTTGGATTTTTGCCCATACCAACTTTACATATCACATTTTATTCTATTGAATTTTATTTCAGAAAGACATCCAAGCTGTGCAAACTTTCAATGACGATATAAAAAGCATATTTTTCTACTCTCAAATAATAAAATACCATGCAATGAAAGGCAAAGTGCACATAAAATCAGATTTGAAACAAGATACGCATAAATTCTTTGTCAGCTAGGCAAATTCATATGTGTACTTCCATTTTTGCCTCCATTATTTCATCCTCTTGCACATAATTTATTGGCTTATTTTCACTTGGTATGCTAGGTACAAATATAAATTAAATTGATAATGTGGACAAGGGGCTTCTTGGCACATTGCATCTCCCATTTTTCAACATATCACAGGATAGCGATGGGCTCAAAAGGAACACAATACCTTAAACTTGGATTTTAATAGGTGTATTAGAGTGCCATAAGTCCCAATCAGCTTGCTCTACATTAAGGTCTAGAAACTCGCATGTATTCAGAGGGTTTCTCACTTACCATTCCCTATTGAAACATAAAAATATTCCCTTACACCCACATTCACAGAGGGTTCCTTTATGTACAACCAAAAAACTCCAAAGCCAAAGGAAACTCACCAAAGGAATATTGTTTGATAAGACAAGACATGAACCCAAGAACAGTTCAACAAAGGAATAGGATTGTCTAGGTCAAAGTGAAATATCAACACAAAAACAAGTCTGCTTGGTTAGAATACTTTTCCCTTATCCACTTCATTTCATTTATTAATTAATTTGATTATTGCATAGTAATGCCTTGCACACCATTCACGACCCTCCCAGAACGTACTCTTGCTCTACCCTTGTAAATTCTATAAACAATCATATTACATGCTACCTATTTGAATATAAGGTTACTAAGATTGGTTATTCTCCTTACATATATACATACTTACTGAAGAGGCCCGTTTAGAAGGACATACACCAGTAAGAGACTGCAGAAGCATAAACTATAGTTCCCTTGTCAAAACTCACAGCATAGGAAGTGCTAGAAATACCCACATAAGTGACAGAAAAATGTTATCTCAAACTACAAATTTGATTTCTGAATATGAAAATTCAAAATTTGGATCCTACATTCAAAATATCAAAACAAAGTGACTACTGAAACTTGTTTGTCATGTATTATATAAGAATATTCACATATATTAATACTATTTTGCACATTTGTAATTACAAGGCATTGAGGTAAACATCCACAAATTATAGACAATTCACGTGTGTGTTAATGACCTTCCTGCATGTTTCATTGTAACGTAAATGCACAAACTAGTTGTAGCGACAAACAACACAAAGAAGAGTTTTAACTGTATAAATTGTATCTAAGTCCAACTAATACAACGGCAAGAACAGAGCTTTAAATAAATGTGTGTTTAGTTCAGAAACATTCATGCTGGATCATTTCTATAAGTTTTTTCCCATCCTAACTCTGCAAACCCTGAAATCCAATAACCTTGCATTCTTCTATTCCCATATCCAAGGAAGCTCAAGTATCATGCTTCTACTTTATTTAGTGCACATTGAAATTCATTAAAAAAACCCACAAGTTTGGTCTGGCATTGACTCAATCACTAAAGGCTAAGGATACTATTTCAGTGTAATAAGAAGAAAAAGGAGAAATAAGCATTTAATGATAATTCTAAGCAATTCTAGTAATGTAAAATGAAAGTGGACTTTCTGATGTAGTCAAGAGAGATATAACATAAGGTTTATGTGGGTTAAACGAAAAAACGCCATTTAGTTCATCACTTTAGTATAATAGGCTCACCAGGCAAATCAGTGTTTAAACAAGATAGATCATATATACTCTCATTGTTCTGAAACCAAAAAGAGTTTTATCGAGCAAACAACAACAGTAGCATGGCAGGCAAACAGTCACAAGGATAACATAAAAAAACTACTCTATACAAGATAGTTACCATAGTGTGTCCAAGCATTTTAACATATAGGAAGCCTAGAAACATTAGTTTAAACTTTAAGCCTATCAATTTAGGATGAATTCAAACAGTACTGATGATTATATCATGCTTAGCTACTTACTGTATTTGTGTTGCATTGTTGCAAACTCTCAAACCCACAAGACTCCATCATGAAACTGTACTCTGCAATCAAAACTAAAAGAAGATCAAATACCATGTAGATGTCAATTATAAGATTCATACATCTAATGTTGCTTGTTTAACCTACAAAATTAAGATAACAGTTTGCATACTGCCTGCCTTCAGTTATTGCAGATAGTGTGATTAGAAATGTCATACCTACCATATAATACTCACTGCAGCCATCAACCACAGACAGTTCATAAAAAGGTTTCATGGAGGTAAAAAATAAAATATATAACTATTTTGAACCTATAGCATACTTGTCTTATACTCTATAAAATCCATGATAGTTATTTCTGCAGTAAATGTAGCTGACCCTATTCATTTAAGATTTCATAATCAGCATCTAACGTTTTCAACTAAACCTGCTATTGGTAATGGAGAAGAGATTACACCTTCTGCATATCATACAATTGAAGTTATTTTTTGCATAGCATCAGCATCAAAATTCTTCAAAAATTATCGACCAATTTTTCATACATGCACTCTTAGGTAATAAAAGATAACATCAGTCTTATTTATTTATCTTTCTATATAGTTAATTGATGCGCACATGTAGCACCTTTTTTTGAAGACAAATAAAGGGTTGTACACAGTTGAGTTCCTCACATGTATATAGCACCTTTTGTTCAATAAAGGATCATAGGAGCCCGGGGGCTGCAATGCTCTCAATACAATACCGATGGATCAATCAGACTAGCAGCAGGGGATCTATGCATTCTAGTGCTAGTGTAAACCTTTTGCAGATGGATATTGGCATGTTCATTACAACTATTTGAATTTTGCAATTGAATTCTATTGTATTGGTAGTAATTTATAAATGTAAAAATTCCATACAGTCAAGAATCTTTCACCCAAGAAACAAGTAAATCCCCCTGAATATTACACCATAACAAAAACATACAACTTCATCAAAGACCCATCACAAGAAGAAATCTTAACAAACTCAAAACCATATCACCAGTTAGCTAAATATCAAACAGGATACCTTCTTGCAGCAGCTACCTGGCACTTAAAGCACCGAATGGATTATCTCATGAAACCTGAAAGCAACCCTGAACAAAAAATATAATTAGACTCCCCAGGACACTTATAATTTCAGACATTATATTAAAACCTATAAGAAGAATCAAAGTTAAACAACTGATTAAACATTATTAGACTCCCCAGGATACTTATCATTGCAAACAGTACATTAAAAACTATAAGAAGAAACAAAGCAAATCAACTGATAAAATGCTAATTGCCATGACAATAAGGAGAGACCCAAATGAACCTTCAACCAGGTAACTTTCTGATTCAAAAATAAAGTTTAAATTCAAACAATGTATGACAAAGAGGCATTTTTACATGGAACATGCAAAAAAAGAAATATTTATTTTTACTTTGGTACAACTTCTCGAAATATGTTGAAAAATCCATTCCATGCTAATCCAAGTTATCATTATACCACAAAATCTATAGCAGCATATACTCCACTGATCAATTATTTGCAAGATGCTTAAATATAATATCTAAATATTTTCATTGAATACAACTGTGCTGCAATATCGCTTGCAAAAAAAATTACTACCAGGAACATTATACAAGGGGAAAACGCCTGTGGCGAGTTGTCTTACAATAGAAACAGAAATATTCCACTGAAAGAATCACCCAGTAGAAAAGGAGCTCCACACCAACACCATCTGTTTCACGGTTCATCCACGCCAAGAACTCTATACCGCTTGCGCTTGGCAGGGTACAGCAAAGATGATAGACCACAGGATAAATATCCCATCATCAGGTGAATAGAATAAGCAATGCTCTAAATTATGTGCCACATTGTCATCTAACAATAACAGAAAATTTTACAATAATTGACCATGTCTATCATTGTATTAAAATCTTAACCTCAATTGAAGCCAATGAACAAAATCTAAACTTAACAGCAAATCCGGTGCATCTATCGGCAACCCGTTTCACTTGCCAGTGATAAATGGATGACTCAATGCTTGCGATACTGTTAGCCGCTTATCTGGATCCAAGATAAAAATCCTTTCCAGAAGATCTTTGAAGTTGGACAACAATTTGGGATCCTCCCCTAGAGAGCTTTGGATAAGATTGCCAATATCTTTAGGTTTGATATTCACCAGCAGTCTTTTCACTGTCTGCTTGATCACATACAAATAAAACAAAACACGTTAATTTGGTACAGTTCCATGAAGAGATTTAATTAAGCAAACAAAAAGAGGCTGCAAATACCTTATCAAAAATTCAAAAATTACTAGAATAAATGTTGAAGCATTTACCTTCTTTGAAACAGGATCCTCTTCTGTGGCGTGAAAGTTCAAGTCCTGATCAAAATGTTGATCTGTAAAACTCCCCTGTCAAAGTCAAATATGGAAATCTATTAAAAACATTATAACTTCAGAACATATAGATTATCTATTTTGCAAGTAGAATGTCTGTTAGGACACCATAAAAAAAATTCAGGCATAGCAAGAAAAAAACTGTGCATCCCTCCCTATATGTAAAGCTGAGATTTATCTTTGACAAAAGATAGAAGACAATTACAAAAACGTAGACCAGAATGGAAAGCAGCTACTAGTAAAGAAACAAGTCAAATCAAAAAGATAGTGAAATGCATTTTCGAGAACAACAATGGAAAGCAGCTACTAGTAAAACAAATGCAAGAAACATCATGTATACAAATACACCAGCAAACATTCTAAGGCAATCAGCATGGACCTTTGCTCCTGGTCTCTTTCAAGTCCCAAATTGAGCAGAATCAGTGATAGCTGTCCAGATCAGAAGAAAGTATATTTTAACAGTAAAGTCCTGACATCCTCTAAAAATCTTATTCAGTCATCTCATACTCATAGGACTAGGCAAAGATAAATACTAAGTTGCCAAATTGGAATCAGGTACGGGTATGGGTACATGGGTACGGTATGTTGGTACTGCAAAAATATTTGTAGGGCATGGGTATGTCTGTACAAAAAACATATAAAAATCAAAAATATATACATTAAATTAAATATGTTAATTAAAAAATAATATATTAATATTTATTATTTAATAATGATGTATAAATTATACAAGTTCTTTTTATTATTTGTAAATTTTAATTTTTTATTTATTTATAATTTTATTATATAATTATTAATATATAATTTAATAAAAAATATATTGACACCCCAATATACTAATTATTAATATATAATTATATTATTTTATTATATAATTATTAATGTATAATTTATATTATTTTATTATATAATATACTAGTATATTATATATTAGTTTAGTTTATATTATTATTAATTTATAATTTTATTACCTGTTGTTGCTGGTGAGAAGACTACAGCTCAGAACAGAAACCATGCTGTACTGGGTCCATCTCCCACCCCTCGGATCTACTGGTATTGGTATTGGATAAGATGCTGGGTATACGTATGCTGGTGGTATTGCTGTTGATGGTTCTATCGTCATTTGTAAGCTATATCAAAACATCAAAATCAACAATCGAGCCCCCTATGCTAGAAGGCCAAATGAACGAATTTCATTATTAGCAGTAGGGGCATGAATGAACTATCTCAATCAACAGATCACCAGCATATAATATCTCAAGCAGTGGGAAGAGATCACATCTTTGGATCTCAACATAGAGAACATCTTAAGGTTTTCAATCCTATCTGTACAGGTCCCCCTTCTTCAACTAAATGGAGGAGAATGGTTCAGAGAAAACCCAACCATCTAAAATTCCATACTCCATCAAAAATAAGAAACATAAAAAATAACAATAATGTTTATGACAAATATTAAAAACAAGTGCAGTCAAAAGACGTTTTCCATTCATTTAGGGCTTTTAATTTTCAGGATTCAGGAATAAAAAAATGTGGTTTAGGGTTTTTTCAAGGTCAAGACACAAACAATCCAATTCCATGCCGATTCCGTTTCCAGTACATTTCGTACCCAAATCAGCTTAATTTTCCGGTGATTTGGTAACATAGGATAAATATAAAACAAACCACATAGGAAGGCATATTCACATAATACTGCCTCTTCAGTTGGAAACAAGCAAAGAAATTTAAAAGAATCATTGAGCAGAAACCATGATAACTATTCAGATCAGTGTAAGTATTTCCCAACAGTAAGGTCCTGACATCCTCTAAAAATCTTATTCAGTCATCTTGTACTGATTGGGCTATGAAAAGATACATATAAAATATGAAGGAAGGCATATTCACATAATACTACCTCTCCTGTTGGAGACAAGCAAACGAAATTAAAAAAATTATTGAACAGAATCAGTGATAGCTGTCCAGTTCAGAGTAAGTATTTTCCAACAGTAAGGTCCTGCCATCCTCTCAAAATCTTATTCAGTCATCTCACACTGATAGGGTAACCTCTGAAGGAAGGCATATTCACATAATACTACCTCTCCAATTAGAGGCAAGCAAAGAAAATTAAAGAGCATTTAAAAAAGTAAGTTGATAACCTTCAGAAAACCCTTCATAAAGAATAGAATGGCAGCCTAATGCTCTGATCCAGGAAACTATGCTCATGATATGGTTGACTCTAGTGGTCAATGGAAAGTTATTTAGCTGTGGAAATTAATTTAAATGTCAATTATCTTTGCTTTCTGGATATTTGTCCATCAATCAGTTAGACATGCATGTAGCCTAAACTCTTAGTTAGTCTGCCTAGAGGCCTGTTCTATCTGTTATAATTCCATTAAAATTGAAGTTATTATACCCACAAAAGGAAGATAGAGACACATTAACGCATGCCCTTAAGTCTAACACACAGCTCATCAATAAGAAAAAGCAACTTGCCTATTCCTTCACTGACTGCTTAGTACTCCACCTGTCAACCGGGAGTTGAGTCTGTTAAAAACACTTGATAACCCAGATTTAATGCAAATTATACCACATAATCCTATTAAATGTAATTGTTCTCACCTTCCTCAACATCTTCTTTGGGAAGGGTCCCTTCAGCTCCATGTGAAGCCTCAGCATATCATTGTTTGTTGGGCCTGGGAAAAGAACTTTTCCAAGATAAAGCTCAAACAAGCAGCATCCGACTGACCACATGTCCATGGCATGGTCATAAGGTAAACCTAGAACTGCAATAGCATCAAAAAGCTTATTAAATTTTTAAAAGCAATAACAACATATTGAACTAATGATATGATGTCTACAGTTCCTAACAAGAAAGATTGCAAAAGAACCAATAACCAGCATTAAGCCAGCCACGTGAAGCAGTACCCACAAATTATTATTTGCAGAAAAGAGCATATACAAATTAAAGGAGGACAAGAACTTACTTATTTCAGGGGCACGATAGAAGCGGCTCACAAGGTAAGGTGTAATCTCATTTTTACCAGCAAACATTGCATTCCCAAAATCACAAAGCTTCAGAACATTCTTTGCTTCATTTACCTGCAAATATTTTCTAAAAGTGGTTAGAAAAAAGGTAAATTAACATGAGCCTTAATCTAGAATAAAAATTCAATTTGATTGAGCCATTATTTTTGAAATAATATGAAAATTGAATAATATCATACCAGCATATTATCAGGCTTGATGTCACAGTGCAAAACTCCACAGTTCTTCAGATGCTTTAAAGCAATAAACAATTGCTTTGCATACGCTCGCACTGCAGTCAATTTAAGACCAATATTGCGACCAAATTTCTTAAGAACCTCTCGAAGATTCATGTGCAAAGACTCAAATACTAAACAAAGATGATTCCTATACTTAAAGCTGGAGAGAAATCTGACACAGTGACGTTTATCTTCAGGGTCAGCACCAGCCAGTTTTTTCAATATTATTAGTTCTTCTTGTCCTGCTTTATACCTGTGGTGCAAAATATTGACAGAAATTACAGAGGAACGGGAGAAAATCAACTACTGAAGAAAGCAAGGAAGTTGTTTGACTGAAGTTGGAGAATAAACGCTTACATAGTTTCATTGTTTCGAATAATTTTAATTGCAATCTCTTCAGGCTCTCCCTTCCCAGCCTTAAGATCCTTTGCACGAACAACACTTGAAAACACACCTTTCCCATGAGCTGCTATGATTTCATAGCGACCATCAAGGACCTCCCCTATACGATAACCTGGAAGTCAAATACCAATTAGTTATACCAAGTTACTTTTGTTTGCAGACCAAGCAAATTGTCCAAAGTTCCAAAACACATTTACAATAAATGGATCATCAATTTAAATTGAATACAAAAAAACATGTCTATTAAAATTAAACTTAAAATTTTGCTCCCACAAAATAAACTCACTATAATATCCTTCTGCATCATCCCAGTTGTCATGAAGACCACTTGTATCAACAGGTAAGCCATCTCCTCTAGCCTGAAGAAAGTAAAATATATGAATATTAAGAGAAAAATATATGCAATAGTGTCCTTGTAGGCACTAATGTCATCTAATCCCATATCAACATATACAGCAATCCAAGCAACCCTGTTTGTGTCCAATGCAGTATACTTTCTCATCACTTACAAGACACAATTGCTATTTCATTTAATCAAACATATGTCTATACATGTGTGTAGAAACAATAATTTGCAATTAATCTTAACAAACAAAATGCTATAATATCAATATTACCGGTTTACGTATTTTTGCAGGAGTCTCTCCAAAGATGTCATCACTAAACATATCCGCAGCTACCTCACTCTGAAATAAAGAAAAAATGTCATTTCCATAATTAGCATAGCAGAAATTGAGTGCCCACAGGCAACAGAACAATTATGGCAGGCACACAAAATCAAGACACACAAACAACACATTCTAAATTAAGCAGGATTAAATTCATAAAATAAATGGTTCCAAGGTCATTATTTCAAGCAAAAAGGCAATCCTTTCCACAAATAGCATAACATTTCTTTAGTTTAGAGAAATTAACAAGAGAAACTACTGCATACATGCAAGCATACTGACCTTTGGAGAGCCTTCACCTAGAGCACCAGTACCCAATGTTTTCTCTGCTGGGAGTACCCCATTTTGTGTAGACTCTTTTCCAACAGAAAAAGTTGAATCGGGTATAAAAATATCACTCCCATCCTGTCCATTATCAGCATGTCCAGTGATCTGTTCTGACTGTCTAATTGAAATCAGTGTTGCACCTGTGTTTGTCTCTCGCTGATTATCTGAAGTAGATCTATGAGCATCTGTTGCAATTTAAACATTTGAATTACATTTATTCTCCGAAGTAAAAATAATCACACTTTTCTGGCATATCTTTCCTCTCTAAAAAGTGAGATGCATTCACCAATAAAACATGATTAAATACCTTTTCCAGCATCTTGGCCTGCTTCTTCAGTTATCATCGTCTGCTGATTCTGCTGTCTGTACTTTTCTAGTATTGCCTGTCTCCTCTTCCTGCTTTCCTCTTTGATTTTTTCAACATCATCCTCTTCTTGCTCTGCAAGTTGCAATGCAACTCTCTCCTGGTATTCTTCTTGGTTCTCCTCCTCCCTGCAAAAACAATTTAGTTAAGACTGTGCAGCTCAAGAAGGGAACCCCAAAATAGAGTGTACACATTCAAAAGAAGCTGAAAGAACAGTACAATTTACCCACCTATTTCTTTCTTTCTCCTCTTTAAAATCCTGTGTTGATTCTCCATACTTTGATATACGCTCTCTTTCTGTTGTTCTGTCTCTTTGTCTGTCTCTGTCTGATTGTCTTTCATGACCATATCTATGATGTCTGTCATAACGGTCATCATTTCGACCAGACCTTGAGATTTCTCTTGAATTTGATCTTCTGTCCCGTTGACCACGATCCCGGCTGCTTCTACTCCGTTTCACCTCCCTCTCACGAGATCTAGATGTTTTCCTGACTTCGTCATAAGCCCGGACTCTCTCTCGTAAATCGGAATACCGATCCCTTGCTTCCCGAGACCTTGAACGCTTTACACCATAACCCCTGTCTCTATTCCTGTCACGAGAAAGGGACCGACCCCGGTCTCTATTCCTGTCCCGAGAAAGGGACCGACCCCTGTCTCTATAACTGTCACGAGAAAGAGATGGCAGCCTCTCTCTATACCTGTCACGAGAAGGAGATCGTACCCTGTCTCTAAGTCTATCACGAGATGGAGATCGACCCTTGTCTCTATACCCATCACGAGAAGAAGATTTGCCCTTGTCTCTATACCTGTCATATGAAGGAGATGAGCCCTTACCCCGGTGCTTATCTCCTGCAATTTCAGGAGATCTTGATCTGTCCCTTTCCAATGGCTTATCTTTATTGATGTCTCGAGACTTTGAACTCCTCCTTTCATAGTATCTTTCTTTGTACTGATGGTCTCTATGATTATCCTCAATGCCATTTTTAGCACCTGGAGACTGGGGCTGGGTATAATATTGGAGATCCTTTAAAACCTCTTTGTCAACACCAATTCTTTGCCATTGCCTCTCTTTGTCACTATCTCTTAAAGGAGATTGTGAACAGCCCCGTTTTGTTTGTCTATCCCTTTCTGTATCTTTAGAAGGAAATTTTGATTTCTCTTCTTGCCTACTTTGCCTCTCATTTTCAGTATATTTCAAAGGAGATCTCAAATGGCCTCGTTTGCGCTTTTCCTCCTGTTCAATATCTTTTAAAGGGGATGGAGAATGCCTCTGTCTCCTACACCTCTCCTTTTCACTAACCTCTAATGGAGATTCAGAATACCCCTCCTTGTTGTGGTCATCTATAGAACAGGACTTGCAGTGAATTGTTTCATTGTCTCCAACTTTGCCACCATCCCAACTTTCCGCACGGCCACGCTGAGTGTTTGTATCCATGCTCTCTGACAAAGTCTCTTTTCTGTGCCTTGAATAAGGGTGGTGATTCAAATGCTTCAACTCATCCTCTCGAATGGCATAATTTTGTTCCCATATATACTTCCTGTCATCTTTGATGTTACTAGCCTTTGTTCCCTCAGAGGGCAGCTGATCCCTACAGGACTGTCCATTACCATCTTCAGATATTTGAATTTCCCTAGAAACCTGATTGGTATGCTGAGCACCCTGAATTGTCATCTTACTTCTATCAAATCTGTCAGACTTTGAGTCAGCTTTACAATACTTTTCACCTTTAATTCCATCATATTTGTCAAATTTTCCTATCAGATTATCACTTCCTCCATTTCTATCTTTTAAATGCACGTCCTTTCTCTTTTCAACAAGAACCATCTCAACATCACTGTTTTTTGTAGATTTGTTGTAACTCTCACTTACATTTTTATCAGAGAACCCTGAAACACCTGTAAATCCATTCTCGACCTCGGTATATCCATCTATGGATTCTGACATTTGGTCTGTGAGCCTGTTAGATCCCTGCAAATAAAAAACTTATTCTTATAATGCAACTGACCTTATTAGACAGAACAGTAAAGGAATTACAAATACGTGTAAATGGTAAAAAGTAAGTGCGAGCACAAGATCACCACAACTTTGTGCAAATTTAGTTAAGGTGAGAAAGAACACTGGGAGCACAAGATCACCACAACTTTGCGCAAATTTAGTTAATTTAAGAGAGTTCAACAAAACTGTTACTGGCATAGATTTAAAGAACAGCAGACGTTATTACAGAGTTCTAATGTAGCTCAAACCCAACTTGTATTTACAGATAAATCAAACAAAGTGTATCAGCTACAAAGAACTAAATTTCTTTAGATTGATTGAAGAAGTAATTTTAGACGCTTGTTAATTTTGAGCATTTTTTGTCAAAATTACTTACCCCAAAACAAAACTCTTTTATACACTTGTTTTAATTTGGAGTTTGATAACCCCAATAGAAATCAATTACAGTGATAGTGAAAAATAACATAGCAGCAGCAAAATTTTGAGATAAACTCCATAAAATCAAGAAAGATAACTCAATTTTCCTGGTCATTAGTGATATGATTTTTCCCTCATCTCTCCACTGCAATATTACATAAGATAATATCTCCGGATCAAAACAAAGGTATATATGTGCAGATCTAATCCCTCAGGGGTAGACTTGACCAGTCAAGCTGTTGAAAAACACAGATGATGGTCGCAGCTTCCATTCCGCTGGATTTAGCCCCACATGGGTGGAGGGCAGCTCATGCAGACAAAGGTTATAGTGGTGTGTGTTGGGACTTCGCTTTACAGTTCCCACAAAGTATTGATTCCTCCGTTACAAAAATGTGTGTGTGTGTGTGTGTGTGCAGATCTAGCTTAAAAGATAACACTTCTCAAGATTTGAGAGCAATCTAATATAACACATATAAGAATCATCCATATAACAAACATCAAACTCATCTTAAGCATTCGTAATATAACCATTCGCTAGAACTAAAGGTTAATGTGAAGCAAGACAAATAAGTAATAAATCTGTATAACCAAAATTCAGCATTGATTCCGTAGGCAAATTTGCCTTGCATAATACATTTGGCTTAGATGCCGCAACTCAGGGTCATCTCACAGTGAAAAGCACCAAGGACTTGCATTGGACCTTCTGCACTGGGACATGATATATTACCCAGTTCCAAAATGTGTTCACTTCTCCTCGAGAAATGAACATGGAGCTCCGCTATGAAACCCCTACGGCTTTTTATGCTCGAACTAATCCTTTGACCCTTCTAAGTTAAAATTTGAACGTATGCTAGCATTTAGGGTTGTGGTCCGGACGTGAATCGTCGGGAATTCACCATTATTGTCAAGGTTATGAACAAAGACTCCCCAAAATATTGGAACCTCATTCGAACTAACCATAAACCAAAAATTAAAATTAAAAAACGAATTGCTCGCAAGGTCGCTACAGTGATACGGCCACAGAACCTCGGTGATTAATAACAAAGCAGAGGGCAATTTAAGCTCAATTTTCTTAAATAAGAATAAATTATTAACCCTAAAACACATCACAGAAATTCACTGCGACTAGCTGCAAGTCGACCAAAAAAATTGGAGGGCTTTCGAAAAAAGATCTAATATTAGGGACAATTTTTTTGTTTAATTTTTTTTTAAAAAGTACCTTAGGTGCAGCTGATTCAAGCCCCGTGAAGATTGAGGCAGCCTCATCAGGCTGTATTTCCCCGGACTCGATCTCGGAAAGGGCGGGCTTTCCTCCATCTTCTTCTTCGTCTTCCACAATTTCTCCTTCTTCCTTCTCATCATTATCATGAGCAGAAACCCTAGCAAATCGAAACCCTTGTTCTTTATCTATCCCGTCTGCAAGATTATTCTCAGTCTCGGAATCGCGTTGTTTTTTGTGGTGGTGGTGTTTATGCTTGTGGTGACGGTGGTGATGCCTGTGTTTATCCTTATCTTTTTCTTTATCCTTGTCCTTGTGATGATGGTGCTTGTGTCGCTTAGAGGACTCATCAGTCTCATCTTCGGCTCTCTTTCTTCGCGTGTCTATCCTGTACGGCTCCGCCTCCATGTCTGCTGCTTCCTGCGCGTTCATCCCTCTTTCTCTTCTTCCTTAACAGGGCAATCTGATAGAAGAATGCAGTCTCTACCCAAAATGGCAAATCCCAATTAAAGCGAAAAAAAAGACTCTCTATGTGCTGACTGTATCGGGGAGAATAACTAAGAAATAATTGAGGCTTCGGCTATCTCCTTTCATCTCCTTAGCGTAATGAGACCGACCACGTGTTTTTAACTCTTTGTACTGAGAATTTTCCATAATCAAGTCATTTTCCATTTAGTTTTGTGTTTATTTGAGGAGAAGGAACTATAGGCACGCCTCTTCCTTAACAAGTTATTAATAACTTTAATTTAAACAAATGAGAGCTCATATTTATTTCATATTTGACAAATATTTGTATAACTTTAAAGTAAATATGCAAAATATTTAACAAAATAAATATTTAAAATTAATTTTGTGAAATGTAATTGGTTAAAAAATTTTGAGCGATAAGGGCGATTTTTCCGTTTTTATTATCTGAATTGCGATTATAGTGGGAGATGGAAAGGGCAGGAAAAAATGGCATGCTTTTCTCTACTGAATGTGTTCGGAAAAACTGCAACAATTTATTTCAGCTTGGACAGTTTCAAAATCCATTTCAAATTCATTTCTTTCCCCAAAGTTGCGAAGAGCTCTGGTGTAAGGGATTTACCCAAGTTTTTAAATGGGAACGGGAAGTTTTTCAATTATTTTTGTGAAATTCATTTGCTATGGTGTTGGCAGGCATAAGTTGTTTTTTATCACAATAAAGTTAATTTCTATGACACTTTTTTATTTTTTCAGCTTATCGCCATTATTTATGTGTTGCTGACAGACATGTTTTTTTGTATAATTTTAATCTGCAATTAACATTGTGATAAAATTTGAGGTTGCTATTGGCAGTGCAAATAGTGACTATTTTGTTTTCTGACTGCATTTTATAAGCTAACTTCCCTATTATTTTACTAAATTAACGGAAAGCAGGACAACTTATTTTTAATTTAGCTAAAAGTTCAGGCTTACACTTTTTACATCAAACAATTCCAATTTTCAAGCAACTCTATACCGTAATGTTTGTCAAAATACTTGTAATTGATCATAGGCTTTAGGGTTTCAAGAAATCAAAAATCTTAGAACCTAACTAATTGTTTTCAATTGGCAGTTATATTCTACTGAGGTAATCAAGAAATCTAAAAACCTTTGATTTCTTGTTGATCGAGTACCTAGTGCTTTCTTATGAAAGACATGACATACAACTTATGTTCAAAAAGGGCTACTGTATGGAGACTGATATGTCCTTGGATATCTGAGGTGGAAAGATTCACAAGCATCGGTCGATGTGCTTTTCCACCATGCCATCCTTTGTTGATAGTTTGAGATTTTGGTATTAGTGGCATATAAGAAGCACATCAATCCATCTGTAATGAATCCCCCATTCTGGGAAAGCTATGAGATATGTTCAGCTTTTATGCAATTGTTTGTATGCCCTACTATTATCAAAGTGCAATCTTGAAAAAGGGAGGGAAAATAATGAAGTGGTTCCATGACTTGTTCCAAAATTATAAGGCTCTCATTAGAGGTTTTTTCCATCAAATAAAATCCAAAAGAATTTCAAAAAGAGTGAAAGCTAGCACAAGCCATCTTTGAGTTATTTGATCAATTGGCAAAAATCCCCCCTAAAAGTGAAACTTTAGTCAAGATTGTCACATTAAATATATGTGAAGTTTAAATTGTCTAAAATTAGAAGTGCTAATAGAAAATGCTCTTTTTTCTCAAAGAATTTCAGAAGATTTAATTATATTTTCCCCTCCCTTAATTTTTTTAATCACCACTTGGAAAGATTAGACCATTGTCTTTGTTTGTGTATTCAAATTACTTATCTCGTACACTATGTTCAATATTTTGTTTACCATCTTTTAAGAAATTTTGATGGTAATTAAGTTGTACGGTGGGGATACATTGTTGGTGACAAATTATGTGGCTTTCATTCTTGCAGGCTGGGTTTGTTATCTACCCTCGTACAACCAGATCCTGTGCATTTTTTAAATTGAAATTAAAGTCATTTCCAAAGGTATACTCTCAAATTTAACGTTTTCTTAGAAAATTCCAAATTTTCATGGAATTATACAAACTCTTGAAATAATTTTTAACTTTTGGCCATGCAGGTCCCTTCTCGGTAGAAAAGTGGCAGCTTTTGCTCTTTAAGAGTAACGATCTAACCATCCTTATACATTAGTCATCCTTTTTGTTATTGACTTTCCTACACACTCTATGTAGTCTTTTAGTAGACTGGATGATGTAAGGTTCAATCTTGGTGCTCACATCACATACTCACTGAACTTAGTTCACATTGCAAACATGGGTTTTATAATCTAGTTTGGTTAACCGGGACCTCCATCAATGAAAATTTTGTAAGAAGATTATATATTCTATTTAAATGGACAAGTAGGATTATTTTGGACTATGACCTCAAAATAGTCCTACTGCTTGTTCCTCGTTGAACTTTGCATATGGGTGTACTCTTCATTTTGATCTAATGGTTTCAAATATATTCATAAAAAATTTATTATAACCATTTTATAAATATTGTGCCATGTCATTATACATAACCACTTTTGGATATTTTTTGTCTGAAATATTAGAATTGATGGGCGACATGTTTTGTTAGTATTTACAGAGAACTTGTATCTTGCCTTACTACAAATACAAGAGAATGTTCCTTCAATTTGAAACGTACATTGTCATTGTGGTATGTGCTCATCATTAATTTGCCTTACATTTTTTTATTAACAATTTTTTTGTCTCACTATGGAGTGAGTGGTGAAGTTAAGGAGATATTTTTTTCGTACATACCCCACACTGATTACATGGCACTAAAAAATGATGGCATGAAGTTTTTGTGGTAAATAGTGAGATATTAGGGCATTAAATGTGAGATGGAGTGGAATTGGAATCAAGTGAGGGAGATACTAAGAATAACTAACCCCTTTTGGATTTTTTTGTCTGAAATATTGGAATTGATGGCCATAATTTGTTATTATTTACTGAGGACTTGTATCTTGCCTTAGTACACATACAAGAGAACATTCCTTTGACTTGAAACATACATCATCACTGTGGTATGTGCTCATCACTGATGGGCCTTACATCGTGTGAACATTTTTTCTGTTTCAGTATGGAGTGAGTGGTGAAGTTAAGGAGATATTATTTTCTTACATGCCCCAGACTAATTACATGGCACTAACAAATGATGGCATGAAGTTTTGGTGGTAAATAGTGAGATATTAGGGCATTAAATGTGAGATGGAAGGGGATTGGCACCAAGTCAAGGATATATTAAGAATAATATATTATTGTAATTTTGAATGAAAGGAGAGTTGTCTCCATTGTAGGGTTCTGAGAGGAAGAAATCAAGGTAGCTTATATGATAGTTGGGGAACTTATTGATGCTAGGGAATAAATTAAAGTATATAAGATGTTGTGGTTTCCTAATTACTCCACCAAGGACATGATGTTAATGTGGATTTTATTTCTTTTGAAGCTTCCTATGATGATTTGATCAAATGTTGGTGGTCTTGCCCATTCAGAATGTGTTTTTATATGTAGAACTATGAGATACACAAGCATTTACCTGTGCATCACCTCTTTGTAAAAGAAGATTGCTCTTTGAGTTGAATATCTCTCTCTCTATGAGTGGATTAGAAGTTTTTAATAAATTGGGATAGTTATACATATAGATTGGAAGATGAATTCAAATTTAATTTTTAGGCCTACTGACCTACCAAAGATGTTTTTAAGGTTTGTGATAGATATAATAAGATGCTTTTCAATAGAGTAATCTATCACCTAGAGCATCTACCATGAGAGCTTGTATTTTGGTGTGCAAAAATTTGTTTTGGTCACCATGAAAGAGAGGGCCCTATGTGTTATTTATATGTTGAGTAGCTATGGAGGGTTAATAGGATTAGCGTGGTCTTTGTAGCAGCAATTAAAATATAAATTTCTAATTTCTGATGCAACTTTTTTGGGCATTGAAATACCTTTTTGATAGTCTTTGCTTTTTGTTAGTATTTTAATTTGTTTCTTGCAAGACAACACAAAAGGGTATAGCATACGAGATAAAACCTCTCTACAAATTAGCAAGGAAGCTCCTTGAGATATGAAACTACTCCTATAATTCAAAGCTTTAAACAAGTTTACAATTTTGTACACCATACAAATTTATCAATAGAGTTTGCATGAAAGGAAATGATTGAAAGTAAATCTGACTTATCTTTTTGATCTCAAAAGGTTATGCAGAAGACCTTAAAGTAATTACCTCACAAATGAAGGTTCTTATATTTAAAGTTTGTAAATATGAAAGACAAATGCTTACTACTAGCTAATGCAGAGATTATGAAATCCACATCAATAGGAGACGATTAAACAATACTAATCTACTAAATGAAATCACAATGCAATATCTAAGTAAATTAAACCACTCAAAAACACATAAAGTTACTTCCAAGATAAAAGACAAGTGTATACTAAGCTTTATGAATTGTTCTTTCTTGCTTTAGACACATTTTTCTTAGCATTTTGCCAAATTTTTAACTGTTGGGTAGAGTTTAGTGAGGGAAAAACTATCCTACAAAGTGCTCTAGACCTAATTTGAATTCCCTCTTAATGCCCAGGCACATATCTCTTCCCTATTTTTATGTGTTTTGTGGATTTCTCTTGTGGCTTTCCCAACCTTGATGCATGCTAAAGGACTTACTGCCGCATTTCCTCATGCCATGCAAAATTATCATATGGTTTAGCCATTGACTTAGTGCACCCAACTGCAAGGCAAAATATTGTTCACTCAATGTCACTTCTATACACCCATTCTATTGATCTGATCTATCGTTCTCTGCTCTTTTTTCCCTTGAACATCATCATTGTTTAATCTTATCAAACCCAAGGCAATCATCCTTTCCCTGCAAAATGTGCTAGTGGAAGTACATAGATCCTAACAAGATGACCTTGTAAACTGACTGGGAAGACCATAATCAACTTGGTATTATGTTACTACTAACATAAATTTGAGTATCAACTATCAACATATCAGACAAAAAGGGGTGCAAAAGCTGAGTTTCGTATGGGTACCAACACTTTTCTCCTAATGATAAGTGCAAGTTCAGTTTATCTTTAGGGACTTATTTTAGTGAATAAAGCTATCTTTTTCTTTACACACTTTTTGTCTTATTTTATAGCCATTGAATTTCTAGACAAGATCATCTGAGTGATGTTGAGCCTTTGCTTGAGAGACATGACAATAAAATTAAGTGTTCCATTGGAGATCAAATGTCGAAGATCTCAAGCTCCTCATTGAAGTCCTTAATTGGTCTTTTGGTTTTAATTTATAAGGAATTAGTAAATAATCCATGCTTGACTCCATACACTTATATTTTCTACGCTATGCAAGCTATGTGGGCAAACTTTGGTATTAGCCAATAAAAACATACAACAAAGGGACAAAAAAAAACACAAATAACCTCAACAAATAATGAAAGACATTGTTGGAAAATTGACATCTATCATATTGTTCAGACTCAGTGAGTTGCAATGTGGTCTCATGGATGCAATTCCAAGTCAGACTTACCAAGTCTGCAGCCTCCATTTGCAGACTTGGCCAAATCTGACAGTTGAGAGTTGCAGACTCAACCAATTTAGAAAAAATAGAAAATCATCTTGAAATGAAAAAAAACTGTAACAAATATTTATTGCCAAGTTTTGCTGACTCAACATGGATCAAGTATGGATGCTTCTGCATGAAATCTTAAACCAAGACTGTCTTACAAGGCCTAGTGAATTTGTTCCAAGTAAATCCACTTATTTGTTGGTCCTAGAGTTGGCTTTGGCCTAAAGATGCTAGAAGTCCTCTTGTTTCGAGAAAATGTTAATGAAATACAAGAATATTTCTAGATTTACTCTGAAATTATAGGTACCAAATTATGGAAGTTTGGCCTAAACTATCTTTCCAAGTGCATAAGTCTAATTAATGTTATCCTTTTATTTGGTAAGGGACATGTGGACATTGACAGCTCGGCTTCAATTGTTAACGGGCTAATTGATTTCTTCAACGAGTCTTGGACACAATTTCATTCCACATGTATGATAACTACTTTCTTGCAAGTTATAAATGTATTATAGAAATGATTTGCTAAAATTTAAATATTCTTTAATCAACATCTTTACATCTTCTTGTGAATAGTATTATTTTCTTGTACATTTCATGTGTCTACAAAATGTTTTGGTCAAATCATACTAGGATGACAAGAGTCACTGCCCTCAACGTCTTAACTGTTCTTGGAATTGGTGCTTCCATGGAATTGTTGGATTCTCTCTTTGTCTTTACATGCTTTTCTACCCCCTCCTTTTTCCCTACATCTCCTCATTTTGACAGTAGAAACCAGATCATGACAATCAAAATTTTACATCCTGCGAGGGTTGGATTGTCTTTGTGCTCTTATTCATCTGAAATGTGATCAACAAATCTGAGTGATTTTGGTATTTTAATCTTATTCTTCTCCAGCAGCAACCAAGTGTGTTCATTCATAATTTTATATCACTCAATATCCATCCTCTTTGTTTGAGAATAAAGATATAAAATTGAAACTTCCTACATTTTCATAATCCTAGTAGTCTAGTTTTTTGGATATCATGTTTTGAAAAACAATATCATCTCCTCTTATGAAGTTCTTGTTTTGTTATAGTTTGAAATTTAAGGGTTAAGTCAGGGATGCTTAGCTATTACAATTTGTAACTTTTTGACTACGGTTGCTCTTTTGTCTCAAAAGAATCCTATTTAATGCTTCTTGGCTAGTAACTTTTGAGCAGCCTTCTCATCAACCTTTTTTGTACCCTAGATGTTTTTTCTTTTTCATTGACAAATGAATGAGAGAAATGAAAATTTTAGTAAATGCCATTCCATTCTTTATCCCAAGATGAAACATATGTTTAATAGCTTTGCTAATCCCTTCCAATGCATTTTCTCAATCTCTAAAGCAAATACATATCTCAATTTATGAAACCAATGGTGCAAATGAACCAATAGAGGGATTGGATAGAGATGCCCCTATTTGCGTTAAGGGTTGACTTTTTAATAATGAAATTGTGAGTACTCCTTCAATTAATAATTATTGTGCCCCTGCTTGTAAGAATTACCACTACTTTGAGGCTTTGTGGGGAATAAATACTTGATAGTGCACAACAAGATATAATTAGTTGGTGCTCTTTTGATGAATACTTTGATGCCACTTCTATCTCTATATCTTTTTTATCCTAAATTGCTTGTTCAATATGGACAATCTTCTTCTCTCCACACTTGTGTCCCTTACTGTATTTATTTTCATAGTTAAAAACATAGCCCTTTCACCTTTTTTTCTTCAATTTGTTAAGGTGTCCACTTGGTAGGTTGACAAAGGGCTGGCAATTGGGTTTTAAGATCTTTGACTTCAGTGAATGTTTGCCTCGTAATGGCCAAATGTTTTCCCTCTATCTTCCTTTTCAACCCTGCTCATAAACTTGTTAGCAAATGGTTAACTATTTATTAAAAAGTGACAAACTATTTATTTATTGATTTCATGTTATAAAAATTTGTGATTTTTTATTTAATCATTGATAATGTGTTTAATTTTCCTATTTTACAGAACCTATGCATTGAAAACAACAATAGTATCTACAAATATACTTTAACAGCATATAGAATTTGACAAGTAACATATTACACCTATTTTTTTTTATATTTCTAGTGTGTTTTTTGATTGTGCATAAAATGTCAAAAAAAAGTGAACCAAAAAAATCATTGCATACTATCATAGATGTAGAAAGTTATGAATCAATGAATACGAATGAAGAACGAACAATAGATGAAGTATTGAAAGACAATAATCTTTTTAGGATAAGTCCATTTGTATACAACATAGGGGATTGTCTTTTTGACTCTTTGCAATATTTGTTACATATGCACTTCACTTCCATAGAATTGCAAAATGGTATGATTGATTACTTTCTTAATTGCCTAGCAAAAAAGGACCCCGAGGCTTTGTTTTCATATAGACATGAGCCAGATCCTGAAACATTGAATGAATTGCTTTAAATTACTGATGCTAATACATACTTACAACGTATGTGCCTATCTGTGGTTAAGAAACCAAATTCTAAAGAGTATGGCCTTTGGGGTGACCAATTTTGTATTAAATGGCTAGCAAAGTGGTTAGGTATCCAAACATGTATTTGGTCGTCAACTAGAAAATTAAAGTACTTGAATTTTAATGAAAATTCAGAAAGTACTTCATATTCTATTTTGTTCCATGATGAAGACCGTTTGAATGGACATTTTGAACCAATTGTTTCCAAAAAAAGAAAGCCATTGGAACAACGTATTAACCAATGTAAACACTCAAAAACAATTACTAACATGAGAAAACAAATTGTGGAGGATAAGTCAATAGATTCAATGTCCAAGTTCAGTAAATATGCAATATCAATACCAAATTTTGCATTGGATAATATCATAGATGTAGACAATTATGAGTCAAAAAATAGACATCGAGATATCTCAATTGACACAGTATTAGAAGACAATAACCTATTTAGAATAATCCCCTTTGTATGCAATGTAGGCGATTGTCTTTTTGACTCATTACAACTATTGTTACATATGTGATACACATCTGTTGAACTAGAAATGGAATAGTTGATCATTTTCTAAATTGTCTGGCAATCGATGATCCTGACACTTTGTTTTCACTTCAAAATGAGCTAGACTTGCACACACTATCCAAAATGCATGGAGTTCATGATGTTAGTATATATCTGTGACGCATGCGACTATCTACACTTCTAAAGCCAATTTGTAATGAGTATGGACTTTGAGGAGACTTGTTTTGTATTAAATGGCTATCCAAGTGGTTAGATATTGAGATATGTATATGGTCTTTAACAAGAAAAACAAAGTACTTGCATTTCAATGAAAATTCACAAAGTACAACATATTCTATTTTGTTCCATGATCAGGATCATAAAAATGGACATTTTGAATCACTTGTGAGGAAAAAAATTAAGACACCTGAACAAGAGACTCACCAATCTAAACAATGTGGAATAAATATATTTTCCCTAAAAAAAATTCCACAGAAAAAACAATAGATACAATGTCTAGATTATGTAAAAATGCATTATCAATATCAAATTGTGGTGACAGTCTTTTCAATACTATTGCAAGTTTGACTGAAAATGAATATGACGGCCCATGTCTTAGACGCTACATGGCTCAATCCTTTTGCAATGCAATTTGCTAAATGGAGACAACATAGCAAATGAATGCCTTCAAACATGCTTAAAATCTAAGTTGAAAATTACTTGTGGTGTCACAAATTGGGAAACATTTATTGCAAAAGTTGGAGATCCATTTGAGCAAAGTGAAATTGAAGGATCTAATTTTTGTTTTGAATGGCTATCCTACATTTTGCAAATAAAAATTAAATTTTGCTTAGAAAACAGTGTCATGCCTACCAAAGTATATTGTAAATGTGTACAACCAACAAAAGTATACAATGTCATATGTTACAAAGTCAATGACATGCATACACATTATAAGCTAGGTGAAGTGGAGATAATAATGATAAACGACACTCATACTGCACAACCAAAAAAAAAGCAAACAAAGGCTTAGTATGCACAAATTGAAAGAATCCATTCGAAACAGTAAACAAGTAAAAACTTGCAACTCTACACATCTCACAAAGGGGTTCACCACTGTTCTCCATAACTCACTTCGTAAACTAAAACAAGAGATACACAAAAATCCTAAACAAAAGATTAGTATGCACAAATTGAAAGAATCCATTCAAATCAATAAACAAGTAAAAATTGCAACTCCACATTTCACAAAGGGGTTTAGCACTGCTTTCCATAACTCACTTCATAAACTAAAACAAGAGATACACAAAAAACCTAAAATCCAAAACATAGAAAAAATAGGAAAAATAAAACAACCGTAGAATCTTGAATGGAGAAAATCAAAGACACACCTAAACATGTGTGTGCAATTTGTGGGAAATTGCATTTCAAAAGGAATATTACAAATCTAAGCCAACAAACAATGGAAACATATGGGCTAGTTTTATTAAGGACACAAGGACTTTTCAAAAACAAAATATGCAACTTTTGTAACCACCAATTGAGGCAAAACAAAAACCCAATATACGCAACACCATAACATATTAAAACAAATAAGCCACTACAATACACTGCTACACTTTCAGAACTGGAAGAAAGACTAGCGTCCCTTTGATTTTCCTTTGCACAAATTTGGCATCCAGGATTCAAAAGACCTCAAACTGGACTAAATGGAATAATTATCAATGTCCCAACAGACATGAACATTATACAAATAGTGTTGCCACGTTCCACCAATGAAACATGCACAATTGCTATTGCATTAAAGAGGCGTTTGCAATATAGAAATACATACCAAAAAGGAAGAGTTTGACCAAATGTCATTATGAATTCTTTAAACGAATTGTGTAAAACAACATTGTACAAAATGCAAAATGTTAAATTGAACAAAAATTGGCATGAACATTTGTACCATTTAGAAGAGCATATTACAGTTACAAACTCTTCATCAAGTGATAGTGAGAAAGACAATGACACAAATAATCCAATGGAAATGGAAACAGATACCTTGATCCATGGATTTACTGAGTCAAGAACTATACATTCAATACAAGACAAAGTCATTGAAATTGAACCTGTTGAAGGAAAACAACCTCTTGAAATATTCCAAGACAAATATGCAGAAGAAATGAATTTTCCAACACTGTTTTTCGGAGAACCACGTGATGAATGAATTCAAAAGAAAATTTCATACCAAAAAATTGCACAATGGGAATTACAAAATTCAAATCGAGCATTTGCTTATCATACCACCAACTTATTTTTCAAAACCATTAAAATTTTAATTGCCCAAGTTTTTTCTACACTATGGATAAGAATTCGCAAAGGGAAATTAAAAGGTAGAACCCTACTAGCAAAAGATGTGAAGCACAAACCAAACCTTGAAAAGATATTGCAATCAGATATTGGATATGTAGATTTCAAAAAAATAAGAAATTCACCAGACTATTTGCAACACTTGAAAATAAATCTTTTTGCAATGATATGACAATTGAGTCCACCTACTTTTTTTGTAACTTTTAGTAGTGCAAAACAAAACTAGGAGCCATTAAAAGAAACATTGAAAGAATTATACATATCACACAAAAACAAATCAATAGAAAACCAACAAGAATTGCTTAATGAAGTTGACATTAACTATTTGATTAAAAAGGATCCAACCACTTGTACTCACTACTATAAACATAGAATTAATGCAATGAAACAATTAATATGCTTGGATGCGATATTTTTTGGAAAGCTATTGGACTACTTTTCAGTTACAAAATTCCAAAATTGAGGAAATGAACATGAACATTTCATGCTATGGGTTAAAAATGCACCTATTTATGGAAAAGATAGTAATACTAGTATTGAACATTTTTTAGACAGATACATAACTTGCAATACTGAAACTTTAAATCAACAAATACCTAAAATACATATACATCGCCATACTAAACAATGTGGAAAGACAAAAAAAAAATGTGGCTTTGGTTTTCCACAACCACCAATGAAAAGAACAAGAATTCTTGAACCTTGCATCGACGAAAAAAGAAACATGTGTTTGGCTAAAAAACTTAGATCCACTTTAGAATGTTCAAATTATGATTCGTGTACATCTTTTGAGGATTTCCTACTGAACATAAGCATGGATGAAGAAGAATACATATTGGGCATACAATTTGCATTGCTTAGACCAACAATGTTTTTGAAAAGAAAGCTAGCTCACATTTGGAACAATACATTTTGTAAAAAAAATCCTCATCTATGGCAAGTAAATACAGATGCACAATTTGTTATAAATGCATATGCTACAACAATGTACAGTAGCTCATACATGACAAAATGCAATGCCTCAATAACAAATGCATTTAACAAAATACGCACAGAGCAGAAAGAACATAACATTGACGCGATTAAAATGATAACAAAACTTGGCAATGCTTTGCTCAACCCACAACAAATGTCTACTCAACAAGCTGTACACATTGTGCTTTCACTTCCTCTTAATTATAGTTCAAGGAAATGCATATTCATAGACACATCAACTGCTGAAAACCATAAATTTATTTTGAAAAAATCCATACAACTAAAAAATGAGCCAGATGATTCACAAAATGTTGCTTGTAAAAATTTAATTGACCATTATATTGCATGTCCTCAAATGTTGGAAAATGTTTGTCTAGCAGAATTTGTCGCAGAATATAAAACAACAAAAGGACAATTAAAATAAATAAATAGACCACAAATTATTCGATATATAAGATACAATAAACATGTTGACATTGAAAACTATTGTAGGGAACAACTTTTACTATATGTTCCATTTTCCATAGATGAAAACGTGTTGAAAAGAGGCTTCACAACATGGGAAGAGGCTTTCATTGCTAATGAAAAAATAGTAAAACTTAATCAAGCAAAGTACACGTACCATATAAATGAGCTATGGGGTGATTTGGACAATGCTATTAATGATGTCAATATTGAAAACAAGAACTATACAGAAACAAACAATGTTGACAACTTGAACACCAAATATAATGAACAATACAATTTGCAATCGGATCTAGACACATTGAAACTTAAATTCCACAACAAACAAATGAGAAGGCCATTTGAAATTGCTAAGCATCCAAACTTACTTGACAACACAAAATACTACAATCTTTGAAGAATGCTACACAAAAAGCAACAAGCCATAGTAAAGGACATACTAGTAAAAAAACAAAATAAATTACTTGAACCATTGCATTTGTTTCTAACAAGAGGTGCTGGAACAGGAAAGACATTCACTGCCAAAGCTATATACCAAGGCCTACTACGTATATACAATAACTCTATTGATAGTGACTCAGATAAGATAAAAGGCTTGTTACTTGCATACACAGGTAAAGCAACTTACAATATTGGAGGCACAACTTTGTGCTCTACACTTTTCATACCATTTAACAAATCCACTACTATTCCATTGAGCTCAGACAAATTAGATCTATTGACAAAAGAATATCAACAATTGTGTTTTATCCTTATTGATGAAATCTCATTAGTTGGAGTGAGACTCTTGCGTTGCATAGATAAAAGATTGCACGACATCATGCAAATAGGGTATGTGTAGGATCATGATGGGCCAAAAAGTAGCAATGTGAAAAAAGTTGCATTTTGCATCAACCCAAAAATGCGAAAATCTCGAGTTGACTTTTTTTTGGCTTGGGTGTCAATACATTGCTCCAAAGCAATGCCCAAGGCAAGAAGTACAAATCGGATATCCGATTTGAATCAACTATAAATACATAACAACGGTATTTTAAAATCATTTTAGTCATTTTAAAGAGCTGAGGGCGCACAGTGAGAGCGACATCTGGATATCAGATATCCGATTTGAGAAGATATCCGATTTGGAAGGTAAGTTTTTGGTTTTTTTTGTTTTAATCAATATTTCTATTAGATTTGTATAATTTTAAGTAGTTTTTTATGGATTTTTATTAAAAAGTAGGGTTTTTATTGATTTTTATTAAAAACTAGAGTTTACAATGGATTTTTATTAAAAATTAATGTTTTTTATGGATTTTGATTAGTGTTGTTTATGTATTTTTATTAAAAACTAGAGTTTGTTATGGATTTTTGTTAAAAAGTAGGGTTTTTTTTTTAAATTAAAAACTAGGGTTTTTTTACAATAATTTCATTTATATTGTGTAATTTCAATTAAATTAATTAGTTTTTAACTTTAATCAAGTATTATGGCTGAGAATGAAAATGCACAAATGTCAAACGCTCCACCACCTCTGCAACCATCAATTAAAGACTTAATTGGTGAAAAATTGGAGCAATTGAGGGGCATTTGTGATGTTTATAAGACAATCCCTTGATTATCCGAGATGACAAACACATTGAAGGAAATAATTAAAAATATAGAAACCCTCTCCACCCAACATAATGCCTTTCATTCGTGGCGAGAAGACATGAGGGAATATTACTCATGTGGATTGTCTTACAATGATGTGAAAGATCTCCAAATAAAAAAAGCCCAAATATCCTCTTTATTCATTAACCCCCTCACCGGTTTTCTAGTTAATGTTAATAAACCAAAACTTTCTATAAAATGGTGCATGAATAAGGACATTGTAGATAAATTTTGGGATTGTTGGTGTATGGCTTTTGATAAACCACCGAACAACAATTGTAATATACCATTTTACTTTATTAAAAAATTATACGCTGAGTTTGTGTTAGGGCATCATGTCAATTACTTTGACATTAAACCCTTCCAGGGCGTCGGTAGAGGTATGCCCCAGGATAGACCAGGGGCAGTTAGAGTAGTCCTGCATGTTAGAGTAATAAGTTGTTTTACTTAATTAATTTAATCATATTGGTTAATTAATTAAGTCACTTATCACTTTAGTTACTTAAGCTAAACTTAGGCACATTAATAATTAATAATTTATTAATTATTAAGTGTGCAAACTAGGGTTTCTTGATCTCCTTTTATAAGGATTGATCTCATTGTAATTATCAATGGGAGAATATCCGTAGCTTTCATATCTTCTTGAAAGTTTTCTCTCTACTATAGCTTTTTCTTGTTGAAGATAATTGCATATATTTGTTTGCAGATCTCTTGCGTGGAAGGTGTCTTTGTTTGTGATTGATCTTGTGGCTCATGGTTTTGTGCTTGTTTCACAATTCTAACATGGTATCAGAGCGTGGATTCAACGAACCCCTTCTCGATTTATGAGGTTTTCTTCTTCAACAAGGGTTGCAAGCTTCAGATATGAATCATCTTTTCTTTCTTTACAAATTTTGAAGGAGGGCAGTTTTAGAAGCATTTTGACTTGAATCAGACCTCTCCATTGAATCCAGAGCTACTGGAATAGTCAAGATCGACCTTTCTTTTGTCAAATTTGGCTTCCATTTGTCAAATCTGTGAGGGTTTGAAGAAAGGGCTTCTTTTGCCAAATCTAGGGGGTGCTCAATTTTTTAGAGCATTTTGAGCCCAAACGGACCTCACCGTTGCGTCCAGAGCGGCCAAAAACCTAAAGATCGACTGTAAACTCGCCTATATTTGGTTCAATTGATTTATGAGGCAAAAAAAATTACCCGTACGACCTCTGTACCGCCCCTGCGCACGTGATCCGAGAAAAAAAAAAATTAAGAGATCAACATATTTTTTTAAAATTTCTTTTTTCGAAATTTATTTTTAAAAAATCATTAAAAAAAAACATATTGTAAAAGTTTTTTGATTTTAAAAACAAAAGCCTTTTTAAAAGGCTTGCAAGCATGGTACACCTACGCAGTTTGCACAGGTCGTACCTGCTCTGCTTGGTGAGGGGTGGGCCTACGTGCCCACCCACCCAAAGTTTTTTCAAATTTTTTATTAAAAAATTTATTTGTAAATTATTTTTTTAAAAAAACATTTTTGTAATAAGCCCAATTATGCATGTGTGGCGACGGCCATTTGGCCGTCAAATTTAGGCCTGGATTTTTGCTGTGACGGCCATATGACCGTCAAATTTAATCCAGCACTGGTTTTTTCCCCCTTTGGAGCTGTTTTCTTCCAGAGGTCGTAACTTGAGCATACGATATTGTTTTTCAGCAAACGAGATATTGTCGGAAAGTTGGTTCCATCAAGTTTCCAGTGGTGTTGGTCTCATCACTTTATTTTTCTGTTGGTGCATTCTACAACCTTTTGAAGTCAAAGGAGTTGTTTTCAGTCTCGAGCTCATAACTTTTGACCCGTTTCTCCATTTTTTGTGATCTCAGCAACATTGGAACCGTCTTTCAGAGCTCTTCAGTTCCATCCATGCAATTTTTCCAGATTGTTCTTTAGATATATTTTTGTGTTTTCACACTTTGGTGGATTACTTGGGCGTTTTAGCTCCTGGAAACTTTTCGTTTGCGTGGGATGACTCGTTGTTGGCTGTTCTATATGTATTTTCCAGTTTTTTGTTTTATTTGTACATTGTAGCATCATTTGTAAGAAATTTCTTATATGTAAACGCACTGAGATAAAGTGCCACACTATTGTACATGTTTTTTGGGGATTTTGCACATAAGGTTGTGCCATATTTTGTACTCGCATTGTATTGTAAAGTGATATGGGAGGGTTGTGTAGTGCCTTCGTTGTTTCCATCACACCTTTGTCTGGTGAGTGTCCCTCCATGACAATAGTGGATCCATATGATTCCAGCCTCATGCATGTGTGCTTTGTTATGCACACTACTTTTTCAGTTGCAGGTGCTTTCTTGTGCACTTTCAAATGTTTTTTCTTCTCCTTCATGCACTACAGGGTGTTACACAACATTGTTGGAAAATATGCCTCAATCTCACAGGCTGAAACCTCTGAGAAAGCATAGTCGCTGTGACATTCCTATTGTCTGGCCGACTAGTAGTTTACCTTGTGTTTTGCTCATGTCGCCAAGACAATGCTTTTGTCTTGTCGAAGAAGCCTATCGCTGTAACTTGTGGCCTTCGCTGTAATCTCCTACCGAGTGGAATGTCTCGGTGACAGAAGGTTTGTTATCGAGTGCCTAGTGTATGTCAGGGTGACTTGAACATTCGAGATGATCTCTTGGCGACTGAGGAATGTCTCACCGATGGTATACACTCGGGCTAACTCAAGGGGTCTCGGTGAGAAGTCTCGGCGACGATAGGAAGTCTTGCCGATATCGACATGACCTTCGGTCTATCTGGCCGATGAAGAAATCGATATGACTTGTTCCTATCGGCATGATCTCTTGGCGACCAGGAGATGTCTCGGCAACAGTGTTAGGGGTCATCAATGTAACATAAGGCGATCGGTATGAAGACTCGACAAAAGACAAAAGTCTTGCCGACTCGGTAAGACGTGTTTGCTCGATGAGAGGTCTTGGCGAACTGCGATGGTCTCGCCGAGGGCTGTGTAACTTCGGTGTAACACATGAAGGCTTGGTGTAACGTCTTGGCGAAAGACGAATGTCTTGCCTATTAACAGAAGTCTTCGGGGTGAAATGTGAATATCGTTGTAACCTCTTAGCAATAGAGGGAAGTCTTGCCGACTGTTGTTCGAAGATTGGTATAACATGAAGCTCGGTGTAAGGTCTCAGGGAAAGATGATAGTCTTGTCGATGAGAACATTCACGTCTACGTGACTTGAAGACCTCGGTGAAACCTCTTGGCGACAGTTGAATGTCTTAGTGATAGCGTTGGCGAATGAGTTCAACTGAAGGTCGGTGAGAGGTCTCGTCGATCATGCCAATGAAGTGACCCTTGCCGATAGATGGATGCCGATAAGAATACAATGGGTTTCAGTATGACTTGATGATGTCAATGTGATCTCCTGGCAATAGCAATAGTCTCACCGATGAGCATGCTGAGGTCGAAGCAACTTGTAAGCTCAGTGGAACCTCTTGTCGATGGAGATGACTCTTGGCGACAACATGTAAATGGGTCTTGTGGCATTGGGGAGACACTTCTTGTGTCTCACCGACATGCGACACAAGTTGATCGATGTTGACCGAGTGAAGACTGTCCGACGTGGTTCGATGAGGACCAACCCAAGAAGGCAGAACGTGAACCGTTGCAACCATTTATGTGTGGAAGGTAAAATCTACACCAGAGTGGAAACATCTACATTATGATGATGATGATGCTGAGTCAGTGATTGCTTTTCTGACTGTTGAGAATGAATGCATATATGTATGCATTGGACATTATGGTTTTGTGAGAGTAAGAGAAGGAAGCTGATAAGCCAGAAAGTTGAAGAGTCGAGAGCCAGAGAGAGAGAACTATAGAGTAAGGACCGAGTGGCTGGCCGAAAGGCCGAAGCCATGAGGTCGAAGCAGAAGAGAGAAGCAGGTTTTGTTGCTAGAATCTCTCCTGACCATGAATGCCATGGTTGATCTCTCATGTTGAGATTGCTACCAGTTGTTTCCAGAATGAACAAGATGAATCTCTGAAGAGGCTATGAGCCTGAATTTGTATTGTAACCATTATGTTGCTGAATAATACAATGGCTCGATCTTCCAGTGTGGGGTTTTTTATCCGAGAGGATTTTCCCCACGTAAATCTTTGTGTTCTGATTTCTATCTTGTTGGTTCTGTTTCTAGAATCTGTCATTGCTTGCGTTGAATTTACATGTGATTCTCTCAGAAGGATTAATGTGGGAATTAACTGTGTCTGTTTCCGCTTTAGGACATAGTTGTATGTGTCTTTGAGGTAATCTAATCAAAATTGAAATTACCGAAGGCACTATTGTTTGGAGTTTCTATGAGATGCCCTCCAATGATTTCCTTACAAGTGGTATCAAAGCCTTCTTTTGGTTGTTGGTTCTGGATATTTCTCCTGTGAAGATTTCTTAGCTTGATGGCCTGGAAGAAATCTGGAGGAATGGACTGATGGATTGATCCTTTGATGAGTGGAAGCTTTGTGGTATTCTGAGACATCATGCAACTTGAAGGATGGTCAAGATGGAAAAGGGAGTTGATCATATTGTGATCTGTGTCTCCTGACTGGCAACAGTATATCTTTGGAGTATGAGGTGGATTTCTTTGCTCTGTGGCTGTGTAGTAGTAAAGCCTTCATATTGGGCATCTATGTGTCAGGCTCCTGGGTGATATGGAGAATCCTAGGTTGTTTCTCAGTCATGGAAGAGAGTGCTTATGCTAGGTGGTGTTTCCTGGTGTTGGAAGGCATGATTTTCTGTTAACCTCGAATGCTTGAAGGCTATGGAGTTAATCATTAGATTATTTGCAAGCTTCTAAAATAGCCTTTCTCTTTTTCTCAGATGCATGTACATGTTGGTGGTTTTAGAGTTGGTCTGAAAAGGGCCTGGATTCTCATGAACTATAGTGTTCCTTTTAAGGAAGTTTTGTACTTGCATGGCTCTGTGGTTTTGCAGGTTTTACACGGTTAAGCAAAACTTGTGATCATGTGGAGTTGTTGTTAAGCTATTGTCTAGACACTGGCCTTTTGGGGTGTTGTTGGATGAGATAGTTGTAGTTCTGCATGCATGCTTGGTGCATGGCTTGAGGAGGTATGATTTCTTCTCTGCATGGGAGTGTTGGTACGTGATTTGTCACTCAACATTCTTGTGGTGGTACTTGGGGGTTCCTTGATTATGGTGCTCGTTGTGGACATGATTGGAAAATCAGATCTGGTGTGATATGATGTTTGAGTCATGTTGTCTACGTGGATATTCTCTTTGAAATCTCAGTGTTGTAGTTTCTAATGTTCTGATGGGTTTGCATGTTTGATGATTGTAATCTACGAGTTATGCAGTTGATGGATTAGCTACCCATTGGCTGTAGTGAGATAACTTGGATGTGGACCATCTTTATCCACGAGGATTGATTCATTGTTGGTGCAGACTTGTTAGTTGGCCTTGTCATTGGTCACTTGTGCTTTGATGTGATTGTTTTGAGATAAGAGGATGGATACTATAGAGTACCTGAATAGTCGATTATGGGAACCTGTAGCAGGTGGTCATGATGCTTGGAGAGCTCAAGTGTCACGTTTCAGTGGGAACTCTAGCAGTGACTGTGGATTCATCACATGGTGGTGAATGGTCTTCTTTGGTGTTGTAGATGTTTCTAGGGAGAGAGCTTTTAGATCATGTTGCTGTAGAAGGGTTCTTTCGCATTTGCATGGACATCATTTGAAGATGTGTAACATCTTGGAACCATGGAGGACGCTTGGAGTCATTGGCTGAGGTGTTGGTGGTGCTTGACAGGTGATGTTGGTTTTGAGTCTGTTTGATTTATGCCATGGTATACTCTTTGTGCACTAGAGTTTTGGCATTGTGCATTATACTTGAGACAATGGAGAAGTCACTTGAAGCATGGGATCTCCTAAGGGGATGTGTAGATCATGGTGTCATGATAAGTTCCTGATTCAGATGATTGGAGCTTTGACAGTGGTCTGGTAATTCTTTGTGTATTGGGTGCTTTGATTATTTGCTTGATACTTCGTGATAGTGTAGTAATGTAGTTGAAGTGTAGCATGAGATGATCAGTTGCTAGTACTCATGGATACATAAAGAATAAGGTGAGGCTATCTTTCTCTTATGAGAGAAGTGTTGCTGCTTGTTATTCTTGGTAAAGTTTTTTAGCAGAAAGTTCGAGAAGCCTACACCTTGGTTGAACATGAGTTCAATAAGAGACCTTTGAGGAGATTGCTCTTGGATTAGTCATGATGACTTGCATATCTTGGAGGAGTATTCTCGTTCCCACTCTTGGTCTACTCGACAGTTTATCTGAAAGGTATTTGGCCCATTATATTTTTCAGATGTGTTTTATTAAGTTCACTTTCATGATATGGATCTTAAATTACTGTTTAACATTTGGTTCTGGAAGATTCATAGTGGAAGTTGTACAGTTTGTTTTATCTCCTTGAGCTTTTGTGTTATGTCATTTACTGATGAGAATTGGTAGGAGATAATACATGGGTTGATTTCCTGAAATGGGAAATGAATTAGTTTGATCTTCTTTGAGAAGCTTACATCCATGTTGATTACATGATATTAGAAGTTGGTTTGATCTTGGTGATTGAATGAATGGATGTTGTTAAGGTTTTTCTTTTGGGATGTGAAGGAGATCATTCTTAACACAGCTGGCCGTTAGAAGTGTATGTAGGAGGATGTTCTATAGGAAGATGATGTGCAAAATTTCTCTTTGTGGCCGTGAAGGTTTGTGGTGAGAGAAAAGTTTCTTGTAGCAATTTGTTGCAGGTTGTGCATATCATTGTGGATATTTCCCTGGCACTACAGGGTTACATTTTCTATGTGCTGGTATTGGTAGGCTTGTGATGCCTTCTGATCTTTCAGATCTGGATTTCTCAGGTAGTGGGAGTTCCTGTATGTGTCTTGTCTTCTTCTACTGGTTGACACTGGAACTTGTATTTGTTGTTAATGGATTGGAAGAAGTTTACTAGTGGTGATACCTATGAGGTATGTGAGATTGGATGGTATAGCACGAGTTGTGGGTGCTAGTTTCAGTCGCGTGGGTTTATCAGTTGGATGGAAGTAGTCAGTCAGATTATTGTTTTAACTGGTGTTGTTTATCTTGTTTCTAGAGAATGACTTCATGGTTGTGCTATGTTTGAAGCTTTTAAGTTGATATTGCTTTTGAATAGCGTTTGAGCATAGTGAAGTGGTAGCAGTATCTTGTTGGTGATATCACTGGGATCTTTTGCTTGTGTTCGTTGGAATGGTGCTTATTCACCTTGGTGATGTATCTATCTTCCACACTTGGAAGATGACAGGATTATTGCTTGAATGGTGGACATCTTGGATGTTGGAGCGAAATTCTTGATAGAGCATGAGAGCGTGTTGAGATCTATGTGGTTTCCTCGAAGGCTGTGATTGGTTGCTTTGTTGGACAGTGAGTTGCAGTTGGATGGCTGGTCTTTGTTATAGAGTGTCTAATGGATTGTTATCTGTGGAATCATGTTGATTGGGTGTCTTGAGTGTTGCAGGGTTTGAACTGGTGGAGCTAGTGTGATCTTAGTTTCTGGTTGCTTTGGAGGTGCCTATGTGATCTTCGTCATGTGGGAGATTGTTGGAAAATATGCCTCAATCTCATAGGCTGAAACCTCTGAGAAAGCATAGTCGTTGTGACATTCCTGTTGTCTGGTCGACTGGCAGTTTACCTTGTGTTTTGCTCATGTCGCCAGGACAATGCTTTTGTCTTGCCGAAGAAGCCTATCGTTGTAACTTGTGGCCTTCATTGTAATCTCCTACCGAGTGGAATGTCTCGCGACAAAGGTTTGTTATCGGGTGCCTAGCATATGTTGGGGTGACTTGAACATTCGAGATGATCTCTTGGCGACTGAGGAATGTCTCACCGACGGTATACACTCGGGCTAACTCAAGGGGTCTCGGTGAGAAGTCTCGGCGACGATAGAAAGTCTTGTCGATATCACATGACCTTTGGTTTGTCTAGCCGATGAAGAAATCGGTATGACTTGTTCCTATTAGCATGATCTCTTGGCAACCGAGAGATATCTCAAGGACAGTGTTAGGGGTCATTGATGTAACATAAGGCGATCGGTATGAAGACTCGGTGAAAGACAAAAGTCTTGCCGACTCGGTAAGACATGTTTGCTCGGTGAGAGGTCTTGGTGAACTGCGATGGTCTCACCGAGGGCTGTGTAACTTCAGTGTAACACATGAAGGCTCGGTGTAACATCTTGGCGAAAGACAAATGTCTTGCTGATTAACAGAAGTCTTCGAGGTGAAATGTGAATATCGCTGTAACCTCTTAGCGATAGAGGGAAGTCTTGTCAACTGTTGTTCGGAGATCGGTCTAACATGAAGCTCAGTGTGAGGTCTCAGCAAAAGATGATAGTCTTGCCAATGAGAACATTCACATCTACGTGACTTGAAGACCTCGGTGAAACCTCTTGGCGATAGTTGAATGTCTTAGCAATAGCATTGGTGGATGAGTTCAACTGAAGGTCAGTGAGAGGTCTCGTCGATCATGTCGATGAAGTGACCCTTGCCGATAAATGGATGCCGATAAGAATACAATGGGTTTCGATATGACTTGATGACGTCGATGTGATCTCCTGGCAATAGCGATAGTCTCACCGATGAGCATGTTGAGGTCGAAGCAACTTGTAAGCTTGGTGGAACCTCTTGCCGATGGAGACGACTCTTGGCGATAACATGTAAACGGGTCTTGTGGCATCGGGGAGACACTTCTTGTGTCTCACCGACATGCGACACAAGTTGATCGATGTTGAACGAGTGAAGATTGTCTAACGTGGTTCGATGAGGACCAACCCAAGAAGGTAGAACATGAACCGTTGCAACCATTTCTGTGTGGAAGGTAAAATCTACACCAGAGTGGAAACATCTACATTACAATGATGATGCTGAGTCGGTGATTGATTTTCTGACTATTGAGAATGAATGCATATATGTATGCATTGGACATTCTGGTTTTGTGAGAGTAAGAGAAGGAAGCTGATAAGCCAGAAAGCTGAAGAGTCGAGAGCCAAAGAGAGAGAACTATAGAGTAAGGACCAAGTGGCTGGCCGAAAGGCCGAAACCATGAGGTCGAAGCAGAAGAGAGAAGCAGGTTTTGTTGCTGGAATCTCTCCTGACCATGAATGCCATGGTTGATCTCTCATGTTGAGATTGCTACCAGTTGTTTCCAGAATGAACAAGATGAATCTTTGAAGAGGCTATGAGCCTGAATTTGTATTGTAACCATTTTGCTGCTGAATAATACAATGGCTTGATCTTCCGAGTGTGGGATTTTTTATCCAAGAGGATTTTCCCCACGTAAATCTTTGTGTTTTGATTTCTATCTTGTTGGTTTTGTTTCTAGAATTTGTCATTGCTTGCTGTTGAATTTACATGTGATTCTCTCAAAAGGATTAATGTGGGAATTAACTGTGTTTGTTTCTACTTTAGGACATAGTTGTATGTGTCTTTGAGGTAATCTAATCGAAATTGAAATTACCGAAGGCACTACTGTTTGGAGTTTCTATGAGATGCCCTCCAATGATTTCCTTACAAACATTTCAGGAGATCTGTCAGGCTCTCCAAGTCAACATTATGGGGGGTATTGTACTATTTGTGCTAATGCTTCTTTGGAGTTTATTTGACACCGTAGCAGTCATCTTTTGATAGAGTTTGTAGCTTCATGCTTCTATGATGTTGTACATGTTCTTTTTTTTTCAAGACATTTCCTTGATTTGGAGGCTTTTCAATCCTTCAATCGCCTTTGATCTCTTCTTGGAGTAGAGTTTTTTCCCACGAGGTTTTCTCTATTTCTCTGCTTTATAGAGATCTTCTATTTGTACATGGGTACCTTACTTGGACTTGTTTTTCGAGACCCATCTTTGCTTTCATGTATCTTTTTCTTAGTGTTTTAGCTACTTCCTAACTTCATCTTAAGGGGGGTGTTAGAGTAATAAGTCGTTTTACTTTATTAATTTAATCATATTGGTTAATTAATTAACTTATCACTTTAGTTACTTAAGCTAAACTTAGGCACATTAATAATTAATTATTTATTAATTATTAAGTGTGCACACTAGGGTTTCTTGATCTCATTTTATAAGGATTGATCTCATTGTAATTATCAATGGGAGAATATCTGTAGCTTTCATATCTTCTTGAAAGTTTTCTCTCTACTGTAGCTTTTTCTTGTTGAAGATAATTGCATATATTCATTTGCAGATCTCTTGTGTGGAAGGTGTCTTTGTTTGTGTTTGATCATGTGGCTCATGGTTTTGTGCTTGTTTCACAATTCTAACACTGTGCCCATATGTTCCCCCTTCTCCCCTTCCTCTGCCACCTCCAGTATATCATCCAGATATTATCCAGGATGCAACCACACAGATTATTTAGGCTATTCTCTCTTTGAGTGGTCTTTTGGTTTTGCATGCTTCTACAGTAGCTCAGCCACATTCTGGTGATGTTGGCGATGGCTCGAGTGCTGCTGCATCATCCTCCTCAGGTCCACATATTTGTGTGCCACATACTTGCACTATGTGCCACCAGATATGCTTGGGTCCTCTTGTAGAGCCCACTAAGCATCCCTTAGACACTTCTGATTATGACCTCCATGATGTGGATATTATAGATCAGACGTAGGGGAGTGGAGCGCACCCTACAAAGTCCTCTCCTGCTAGAGAGGGGGATGTTGGAATAGTGACACAGGTAAGATTTAAGTTGTAAATTCATAACTTGCATTTGTTTTTAAATGAATATTAATAAGAGATAGTATCAAGTACTAATATTTATTTACATGGTCTATTTAACATTTGATGTCTGAGGAGGAGCTCACACAGTGACTGATAGCACTCTTAGGGCCATTTCATTTGGCCTCGACATGCACATAGTATATATTTTCGCACTCAATCGTTTACATTTTTTTTATTATATACTTGCTTGTCATTTGAATTGTCATTAATGAAATTATATAATAACTTATATGTTTATCTTATTTTCCTCTTGTAGGAAATACCTAGTGCGAGCGAGGTGCAGCCTTGTCCAGACTATGGAGGTGCAAAGTTAGATAAGTGGAAGGTAATTGAACTCAAATTGGATTGAATTAAGATTATACATACATCGACATAGATTTCTAGTTTCATATGTACTTGTCATTTTTATGTATAGGTGGTTATGAGCTATACATTGTTGTTTACAAGTGTCACAACGCCTGAAGGAGTAGGTATTGGAACACCTCAAGGAGATAAAGAAAAAGATCAGCCTAAAGAGGTATGTGTTTATTTTATTTTGTGTTTGGTAAATATGTTCCTATTACCAACAATCGTATGCTAACTTGGATCAATTTTCTGTTTTTGTTCACATATATAGATTGACATTTCGAAAGTTGGTTTGGTTGGTTCTTTGAGAGGGGCATATTGTAGGACTCCTGACCCTTTGAAGAGATGTATATTTCAGGTAATCAAGATTTTAATTTTAGAGTTCAATTACAATTCAATGTATATTGATTTTGATGTTAATTATTCGATTTTAAATTATATAGTATAACTAATCTCAATTGTTGTTTGAATTTTTCTTGTGCAGCTACCTTCAGAGCCAAAGAGTGCTTCAAAGAAGCTCCATTTTGATGATCCACTAGTAGTTTAGGATGATATAAACATTTTGGCATGTAAATTTTGAATAGATATTGAGATGGCATATGCCACATTTTGTAAAACTTTGTTTGAGTTGGCGTTGATGCTATTTTTGTATATGTACATACACTTTATTATTAGATAATTTGATATATAGAAGTTGACAATCGAAATTTAATTTATTCCTCATGTGCATGATTAAACTCTTTAAAAATTTAATCTTGAGCAATGGTTAAATATCAATGTACAATAGCATAAAAAATAATGGTTATATTATGTAGTTTATATTCATATCACTAATTACATTGCATTGCACACCTTTCAAACTCAAAGCATTACTTCACATTGCATAACTAACAACTAGATGCTAATAGATGAAAAAAAATTAATTACAATATAGTTTTTACAAAGTCAACCTAAGCAATTATGCAATTACTTCACATTGCATAACTAATAACTAGGAGCACCTGTCAATTGCATTTGCTTGTCATGGAATTCTATGAGACCACATTTCTTTGAGGCTTTTTTTCAAACTGTCCACTGCGTTGTCTATGCTACCACATTTTTCATACATGTCTACCAAAGCTTTTTATCAAATAGTTCACTGGCTTGTTGCTATGGCTAAAAGCCTAAAACAAGTGCTTTCAAACAAGCTATGGATGCTTGGAAAAATTCTATCAAAGCATAATAGTAAGCAATAGCATAGACAAGGCAATGAATTGTTTGAAAAAATGCCTCAAAGAAACGTGGTCTCATGGTGATGGAATGCCATGACAATCAAATGGAGCCATGACAATTTTTGATTCTCATGGCATTCCATCACCATGAGACCTCATTTCTTTGAGATATTTTTTCAAACAATTGACTACCTTGTTGATTGTCATGGCATTCCATCACCATGAGACCTCATTTCATTGAGGCATTTTTTCAAACAGTTCACTGCCTTGTCTATGCTACCACATTTTTCATACATGTCTATCAAAGCATTTGATGCAGAACAGGGTAGTAAAACAACTTGTCTTCACCATTCAATGAGTTTCAATTCATTCTTTTCTCACAATACCATTCTTTGCTAGTTTCTCCAACTGTTCACTAGATCTTTCTTGTAGGTCAGGAAGACCACTTTTCCCTACTTAATTCATAGCCTTTCAAAACAACCTTCTCTGCTATTCACCAATCTAGACACACCTTTAAGGTCCTCTTTCACATACTCAAAACTCAATGTTCACTCCTTTGGATCAACTTGACCAAGTCTGGCTCCTAGTGTTGAAATAGGCCTCAATTAGGCCTCTTTTTCAAAGCAATTGACCTTTAACCTCATCAAAAACTCAAAAGACCTCCAAACAATCTTCAAAATTCTTTCAAAACATAGTATTCTACAACTTTTAGGTATCTATTTTCTCTTTAAGACCCTCATGTGCCACTTATTGGAACTTGTATGCTCTGACCTCACTCAATCCTGAAACCACTTCATTCCCTCTTAATTTTGTCTGCTTAAACTTAAAACATCATTGTATTATGCTGCCCCTTACACCTACTAAATATTTTGGTGGTTTCGACATTATTTTTTGTGGTGATTTCTACCAAGTAGAACCTATACATGACTGTCCAATGTTTCAAACTGTAAAATTAGACACCCAACTAGTTCCATACAATTTATGGGAAAACATCAAATCCTATACCTTACAAACAATTATGAGATAATGATCTTTCAGTTAAATCGACTTACAATCTGCTGACAAACCAGGGTGTTGTCCTTGACCTTTGGAAGAGGGTTTGGAATCGACACATGATCTTGAAAGTAAACTTCTTTTGGTGGACTGTTTGCCATAATAGGATTCTTACTCAAGACAATTTGAGGAAAAGGGGATTCTAGATCCCCAACAAATGTTTTTTATGCAAATGCAATGAAGAATCGGTGGACCACTTGCTGTTACACTGCCCGTTTGCTGTTGGTGTGTGGGAGTTGGCTATAGAGTGTTTGGGTATTCAGTGGACTATGTGTAAGGATATTAAATCCTTTATCTTGAGTTGGACTGGACCCTTCATCCACCCCTTACCTTGTGAAATTTGGAACCAGGTTCCCCCCATTATCTGCTAGTGCTTATGGAAAGAGAGAAACAATAGGACTTTTAGGAACATTGAGATGAGTTTGAAGGAGGTTTTTGGTATTGGTTCTCAGCTCATTGCGGAAAAAAATTCACTTTTCAAAGGGAAAACCCTAGATAAAGGTCTGACTGAGAGGGAAATTATTATGGCCAAAGCTTGGCATCAAAACCTAGATGCCAACTCCTATGACAACTCTAGATCCCTGGCTAGAAGAGACACTATCTGGAAGCCTCCAGACAGTGGTTGGTATAAACTTAATTTTGATGGGGCGGCCAAAGGCAACCCAAGTAGAGCTAGCATAGGAGGTGTTATTAGAGATTGCAAGGGAAATTTTGTGGTTGGTCACTTTGGGGGGATTGACATCCAATCTTCTATGATTGCGGAAGCTAGAGTGTTGCTAAAGGGCATCCAATTAGCTGTTACTATGGGGATTGAGAACCTTCATATTGAAGGTGATTCTAAGTCTATTATTGATGTTGTTAACTTTGGCAGATTAGTGGGGTGGAGTACTAAAGACATTTTATTAGACATAAGGCTCTCGTGTCTAAGTTGAATTTGAAGATTGCTACCCAAATTTATCAGGAGGGCAATCAAGTGGTTGATGCTTTAGCCAACTTTGGCACACATTGGAAAATATCTAAGTGCTAGCGTAATTTAGGGAACCTATCTCTAGGTATTCAAGGTTTAATCCTGAAGGAGCAAAGCCCTTACTTGATCCATGATAACAACTGATCATGAGTTTTTATGGGCTGTATGGGGGGTCCACATTCTTGTCTTATGGGCTATGTGGACGAGTGTAAATGTTGAGGTGTCCTACAAGTGACAAAATCTGAATAATGGGGCGGAGTCCATTTTTAAAAAGGCCATCATGAGGAATTATGGTGGGTACATTGTGATTACGGCCAAGTTGGGTCATATCTTACGTAATCTCCTTTTGGGGATTGCGCTAAGCTATCGTATATCCATGAAGTTTTTTTATTTTAATTTTGATGTGACTAATAATTATGAGATAAAGCTCCTAATTGGCTCTATATTTTCTGCTATTTTGTCTCCTCTTCTAAAGGCCATGATCTTAAGTGTTGCTAAATTTGGCCCCGTGGCCATCTTGCCTTGGTTTCTGTGTAATAACAACGTGGAAGGAAAACCTTCCATTCCCATCATGTTTTGCTTACCTAGCCACAAGTGTTTAAAGATTTTCATTTATGAGTTCGCCAAGATTGCCTTAAGGGATTTATCTCCTCAAGTGTGTGACTTGTACATTGCTTTGATTGCCCAAGGCTGTATTGTTTGGCTTAAAATCTTAAGTGTGTGGGTGACCTTTCACTTAACTAATTTCTCTAACCTTTTTCTCTCACAGGTTTTCTGGTTATTTCGTGTGCAGAGAGGCATTATGGGCGGCGATAGGGTGCGAATGGAGCCTGACAACTATGGTGAATTTCACAAGGATCCATTGGTGTGGCACATATGTGTTGAAGGCGGTTTAGCTCCCCTGATGGAGAGTCTGGTAGGTCACAACCCTAATTTATCTGTGCAATTTGCTAACTCTTGGAAAGATAGAAGAATGACCATGGGCGGTATTTCCTTTGAAGTGAACGAGGAAGTGATTGCGTAGGCGATGGGGCTGCTAAGTATTGGTAAGAAGTACCTAAAGCATACTAAGGCCCAAGATAATGAAAGTCTAAATGCTTTCTTTGTGGGGAATGAGAAGTTGGTTTGTAACCAGTCGGGGTTTGAGAGAGAGGCTCTTCCGCAGCCTTGGGACCAAGTCTGCCTTGCCCTAATGAAGTACATGACCCTAGAAGGTAGATACAAAACCTACTATTTCTATCACTTCCCTCTTTTAAATCACCTTCGACACAAAATTCTGTTAAGCTTTCTTTTTTCCTTCTTAAGGATTTAGAGAGCTCTGTTGAAAAATGCATTGAGGCTGTTGGCCTAAACCCTAAGGATACTCCTCCCTCGCTGCTCCACCAAGGCCTCATTATGAGGCTCTACCACTTCCATCTTGCGTTATGCCCGCCCAAACCCATTTTTGTTGTTTGTGTTGAGGAAATTGAACCTCATGCTATGGCCAATATATCCCCGACCGAGTCCAAAGGTCCCATTAGGAAAACCCATATGGTTTCTACTGAAACTCATAAGCCTAAACCTGTTGTTAAGAAGCTTAAGGGGAATGTGGGAATTGCCCAAACTAGTGTTGCGGCTAGTCTTTGTGAGCTCAAGTCGACCCCTACCAAGACTGTTAGCAAACCTACCCCAAAGAAGAAAGTTAAGGATGATCTCAAGGGTTTGATGGAGCCTCTGACCAGGGACAATAAAGGTAAAAATGTTGTGGGTAGAAACTCTAAGGGGGACACGGTGGTCGCGGCTATGGTGGTGACTAGTGGCGATACCATCATCAAGAGGTCTGGTAGGCTGGCTAAGAATAACAAGAAAGTGCAAGTTAATGACTTGGATATAGAAGAGGAGCAGTCTGACAACAAAGATTGTAGGGACGAAGAGGAGTCTAGGGAAGAGGAGGAGTATGTTGGAGGGCCCCACACCATTCTTGATATTAGCAAAGTGCATAAGGAGAACTCAACATCCCAATCCTTGGACCCTATGGACGTGGAGTGTGCTAATATTTTGAAGGTTGTGGATTATGGGGAGGAGCTCCGTGTGCTATAGGAAATAATGGAAAAGATGGACAAGAAATTTAGTGGCTTGACCCATTTCATTATCAAGCTGGTCCACTATTTTGTTGTGATGAAGGACGAAACGAACAAGAAGAATGCTAAAGAAGGCTAGGAATGGGTTGGGGATGATGTTGTTAATCTCCTTTCTAAGAACTGGGAAAATGCCAGTTAGTCTACTGTTGTTGTGTTGTTTGTCTGTCTGCTATTGGTCTGCTATGTATGTTTTTTGGCTTGTTATTTAATGTTTTTTGGACTTGATCCTTTTTGGCCCTAGTGGATCTCTGTGTAAAGGGTACAACACCCCATAAATGTTGCTTACCGTATCAAAAACATCTATGAGACAAAAAGATGAAATCTTCATCAAAATTCTTAACAAAATACAAACAAACTCTCAAACAGATAGTGACATAGCATACCTGAATAACAAATGCTTACGTCCTACACCTACTGATCCAACATTTCCATTCCTTTTTTACAATAGAAAAGATGTCAATGCACACAATCAAAAAATATTATTTTCTCTTCCTAGAGAACTAATAACAATCAATGCAATTGATGAACAAGATAATTATGTTAATGTAGAACAATTGTTCAAAAATAATACAACTCTAGCGGACCATATTATGTTAAAAAAAGACATATTAGCTGAAATTTACGGTGGAAACTATAATACACAGGATGGTCTCATAAATGGATTAGATGGAATATTCAAAACATATACACATCATGTTGACATTGACATTATATGGATTGAGTTCAATGATCGTCGTATAGGAAAAGCTCAAGCCACAAAACTATCACATTTAAACCAAACATATATTAACAATGGATGGGTACCAATACTCCGAGTTGCCAAACCAATCCTAAAACTAAATGCTCAACATAAAAATATTGTTAGAAAACAATGCCTGGTACAATTAGCATGTGCTTGAACAATACATAGATAGAAAGGACTTATAATGCATGGCCTTACATTTGAACCATTAGGTGTACACCAACATGGGTTAACTTACATAGCCCTTTCCCACACATCAACAATTGAAACATTATTTTTGTTAAGCCCTCTAACAAAAAAAAACTTTAAAGTAAAAACATAAATCATAGATGAAATGACACAGTTAGAAACAGTAGCTAACTAGACTCTTCAAACTGACACACATTACAAATCTCAAACATCATGTATTACCATATCTACATTAAACACTCGTCATTTCTAGCCACACAAACAAGACATTGAACATGACAAATATTTAATGTCATTAGACATTATTTGTCTACAAGAGACATATTTGGAAACAACTTTAAGAAATGATGCATTATCACAATATAATTGCTCTACAACATACCATATACATGAGATAATGACCTGCACAAAAAAGCATATACAAATATCAAATGCAATTCCACTTATAGAAGATAATGTTGAAGCAATATTGAGTACACTAATATTTACTAAACAAAGCCTTTATATTTGTAATATCTATGCCAGACCAACAACATTGCTTACAAATATTATAAAAATTGTTACCAAAACAATGACTATTGCTCCTACTGGAAGCCTTATTTACATTGCAGGTGACTTCAACATTGGCATTTCCAACTCAAAAAAAATAGAAATGCTCAAAGAGAACATGCAAATACACAATTTGCACTTATTACAAGAAAATACAAAACTTTTGTCAAGGACCATTATTGATCATGTTTGGACAAATAATTATGCAAATGCAACAAACATTCAAAGATGTGAATCATACTGGATAGATCATGACACTCTTCTATTCCATGTTGCCAACATCGTCTAGCCATGCTCTACATCCTGGTAAAGGTAATCATGTAACAAATTTATATGAAAAAATATTTTATTGTCTACATACATTAACTCTTACTCAAAAAATAGTACTTAAACTAATTAGTTATACTATTCTACAGATCATTATTTATATAAAAGAAAAATAAAAGAAATATTATTTTGCAGGTGACTTGAAATAATGAACATTGAGAAAGACAAAGTATCTATTGCAGTACCTAAACAAGCACAACATGGGACAAATAAAGAGTAAGTTACATGGACAACATACATAATTTATTTTCTTTAACAAAATATCCTCTTGAAAAACCATACTTCACTAACACATCTATTTTGTCAAAGCCAATTGGACATCATCAAAATTAACAACACTCCAGCAACAACTGTCCATACAACCAATATTACATCGGATGAAAGATATTTATAATAGCCAAAAAACAATTACAAAAAAAATTCCAAATATAAGGAATATGTGTAAATGTAATAGGAAAAACATTACTTTAATAATATACTAGCACTTGCACCTATAGGAGGTTCAAGGGAGACGCCGATAGGAAATAAAGAAGAAAAACATAAATGAATTGTCATAACATATAATTGATTACATAAAAATATATTTGTATACATGTATGCATTGTATACTAAAAGTAGGTACATAATTTTGTTGGAGTATTTTTTTTTTGTACATTGAGATCCCCTTTGAACAATTTGTGATGTGTATACTTCAAATGTTAGTCGATAGTTGCTAATGGACATGGTGATCCATTGGATGCAAATTGGAATTTCAAGGGTGATGCCATATAACATAAATGAGTCAATGGAACACATCATGGGAGGCAATTCAGATTCTTGAGGATCAACTTGAAAGGGAAGTAAGTTCAAAGAAATAAAAAGTAAATGTAGATGGTGGCTGCAAGTCACAGAGCATATATTAGTCAATAGCTATAAAGTGGAAGACAAAAAAACAAATGGCACTTTGTAGGAAGCCAAACTAAGCAAATTTATTGAAAACTAAGAATAAGAATGAGCTTCTTTTATATGAACATTTAATCCAAGCTTTGTGAGTTCACATTATATCCAAAATTTATAGACAACATATTAATCAACTATAACTCGCTCCAATCGAGGCACCATGCCCACTAGCTTATTCTACTTTGTTGACTTTTACAGCTGCAATGTTGGAGTTCAACACATATCTGAGGGTATGGCTCTATACCTACATTAATCTTATCTTTTGTTGCTCGATGCAACGCATTTGTGATCACCCTTCTCTTAAAATAAGGGTAGGGGCATATAGTTTGTGGTGAGGGGTGGAGAACTTGAGGTCCTCTAACGATTTGGGATGGAGAGTGGTTAGGGGAGATATATGAGTTGACATAGGTGGAGGTGCAAAATCCCACCACCAATCAGCAACTTTGTTTCAACCTAACCCTTGTCGCTTATTCATCGAAGAAGGGCAAGGAATTGTGGTTTTTATTGTTGCCCCATTTAATTGCATTGCAAATTTGATGAAAGCACAAGAAAGTATGAGACAAAGCTTATATATGTTGGCCCCATATGGTATCGCATTGAACTTGAGTGTAAGCAAGATGAGCATCTAAAATTGGTTATTGTTATATTCCTTTCGTGCATTGCAAAGAATAGATGTGGATTGTTAAAATCTTGTGGACCTAGCAGTAAGGTGCTTGTTCGCAAGTTCACTGAATTTATTTAATTTAATTAAAATATCAAGTAGTCAAATGTTGATTTTTAAAATGGTATAAATAAGATTTGAGTTTAGCTCAACATTTAGGTTCTTAAATGATGCTAAAATGTACAAAAAATTAATGTAAATTTATTTGAAGTTTAATTTTTTCCTTAAAACATTAAGTAATATAAATTTGATGTAAAGGTGTTGTAAATAGTCACCTTATCTTAATTAATGTTTATGCATCCAGTGCAAATCTTAAGAGGCAATAAAATAGAATTTAAATTTAATCAACAAATAATCAATATATATGTTAGAAGAAATATTGGAAGTATTTTGGATGTAAATTTAATCAAGAAATAGTTAATACATATGTTACAAGTGATAAAATGTTTACATTTAATTGTCAAATAGAATATAAATTTTATAAGTGATAATGTACAATTTTTACTCAGAATCTTGAATCCAAAAAATAGCTTTATCAATCATCTATCACTTATGTGCATTTAAAAGTGTGGTAAGTAGTCACCCTAGTTTATTCGATGATTAATTAGTCGCGTAAATTTTAAAATTGATAAAATGACATTAAATTCAACCATCAAATAATCAAGAAAAATTTGAAAATCAATAAAATGAGATTTAAAGTTAACAATCAAATACAATATAAATATATTTTTGAATGCAAAAATCCTATTTTCAAAAAATAATGCTACCAAACATCGATCACCTCATATATATTAAATAAAAAATAGTAAACAAATACTTATACATATACAATTTCAAATTTCATTTCACTAGTCTCAAAATTTAAATTAACTATTTAACAAAAAATCGTTGTGGGAGGTTCTAAACTTGTTTCTGAAATCATCTTTAAAAAACCACAATCATTTTCTTTAATATAGTGTGGAATATAAATAAATGATAGCTCTATTTTCTTAGGATAAGGTTTGTCTTTCTTCTCCAACATAAACTAATCCTTTTGCGAATATAGATAGAATTTTTCAAAAGAAAGTTTATAGAGGATACAATAGGGAACAAAATGATCAAATGCAATTCATTATCAAGAATAAGAAACACCACATGTACAAATCAATAACAAGTTTAGTAACAAATTTTGAGAAAATATTTGTATTTAACAAAGATCCATTATACTTCTTGACTCCCTAATCTTCTTCATACCCTATCTTCTATAAATTATCTTTAACAATCGTTTACTGACTAGTCTTTCGTAACAAATCAGAATTTGAGATGATGTCCCAATTTAACAATGACCCATTATGGTTTGACTACCTTAAATTAAGCTTCTAACATTCAATGTTTGTTGACTAGTATTTCCCAATAAATCACATGTTTTAAGTACAAATAATGAATACAATAGATAATCTTACTTCTCTAATACTCTAAATTTTAGATTTTCAAATTATGAAATATGATAACAATTAATAGATCTCTTTGAAGTGAATGTATGATGAGTCCACAACTAATTATATATGTTAGTTGACTTAATTTTTTTTTATTACTTCATAATAAAATAAACATTCATCTAAAATAAATTTATAAACAATAAATTTTACTTATAATCTTTTTAAATGAAATGTATGTCTAAATCCACCAAAAAAAATTAAGTATATCCAAATATTATTCAAAATAAAGAATTTGAGCGTTTATTTCTTTATATCCAAATAATATTCAAAATAAGCATTAAATAAATGAAACGAATAGAAACAACTACAGTTGAAAAACAATAATTAAAAGGTATGTTACGTCATTCCAAATCTAACACGTGGCTAATCAATGCAATTGCAAAGATCAACGTAACTGCAATATAAACCTATGGTTAACTAACAATAGTTAAGGTATTGAGTTAGGGTTTTCTGTAGAATGGAAAGATCATAAAAGCATATGAGTTTTAGTGTGTGAGCTTGTCTGTAGGCAGAACAAGTGCCGAACAGAACCAAAATTTTAATGTTAATTTTGAAAGTCAAATCTAGATCTAGACCAAAGCGGGCGTACTTAAAAAATAAAATTTGGTAAACAAAAATAACAGTTTCATTCAACCGCTCATTCCTTCAGATCTATATGATCATCCCATGGAAGATTTATTCAATACCACTCAAACAAACCATCATTATTATGTGGCTGGGAAATATAGACAATAGGAATGCCATATCTTTAAGAAATATTATTGCCTATAGAGCACCAGAACAGATCCAGGGCTTATCGAAACAAATCTGAAAAAGAGAGATGGAAAAAAAAAGAATTCAAATAGCATTAAAAATCTCTGAACAACTTTGAAGCACACTGTTCGCCTCACAGCATATTCAGATGTAACGAAAGTACAACTTTCAGGAGGAAAAAACAAAATCTAAACACCTAAAAAAATTAACCTTCAGAAGAAATCATTGATGCCATAACACAAACCCTAGCTATTATATTATAGACATCCCCTGGCTACGCAACACAACAATAACACAATGATGCAAACACTGCAGTCTTGAACTTTATAGTATATAAACTAGCTAAAAAATTTAACATGATCAACTTGGAAACATCACATGTAAACACCCCATCCATGGCTGTAACGGTCTTACGCCTGGTGTGCTCTGTGTATGTCTCTGCATTCCTAATGACATTTTCCATGAAGAGCTTGAGAATACCCACGGTTCTTCAGAGATGAGCCCGCTTATACGTTTCAACTGCCACGCCTTGCCAGATGCCTAATCGCAGACTTTATTATTCCCGTAGCACCTTCCTATACCACTCTGCTCCATAGGTCCATTTATGCAACTTTGAGGCAGCGATCAGAGGGCGGTTAAAGAAATATTTAATTGTGGACAACTATGCAAAATTAATACAAACATCCTCTGAAAGGATTGAGATTCCATGTGCTCAATGCAAGATATGTTTACAGCATATGCAAGATATGTTTCAAAGATTTTGTATTAAATAGCAATTGTCGTGTGGATTACAGTGAGTTTACAGTTGCAAGATATGTCTAAAAGATTTGGTCTTAAATAGCAATTACCATGTGGAAAAAGATAGTCTGAAAACCACCATCTACTTTGCAGTTTCCCCAAAACCAATAGTTGTATTATGGCGTGTGAGACAGGGTTACCGATGGCTTGTGGAATGGAAAGTCCACAATAAGAAGCCTATCGGCTAAATTATTATTGTAGACATCTAAATTTGGACACTTAATTTATCCAAATTCATCCCCTTTCATCTTATTTTCGTTAATTAAGTAATACTACTATTATTTAATTAATATCTTTAATTCTGCCAAATCCCTAAGGTATTTAATCAATAATACCTTATCTCTTTAATCCTCCTTCCATCAATTGAATTAAATAAATATTCCATTTATTTAATTCCCTTCATGTCACATCCTCCATCATTTTTATCTTATCCTAATCCATCTTCTAATCTCATCATTATGTGCACATGCCTAATCCTTGATTAGGATGTGTCACATCCTCCAACTTTTGCAAGTTGGCCTCTAATCTCTCTTAGCCACCTAACCATTCTCTAATCCTTCACTAACTAGCCTAATCAACCTCTCAAGGAATTTTTAATTCCTTTTATCCTTCCAAGGAATATTAAATTCCTTTTCTCTTCCCCATGTCCTTTATGGCATGTGTCCTTAAGTCAACCTTATTAAAGACTTTCTCCTTTTGGGCAAGGCACTCCACTTCCCCATGTGAATTTTTAATTCACCTTTTAATCCCCCAAGGCACTCAAAAGGAATTTTTAATTCCTTCACTTCTTCCCACATGTCCTTCACTTATTCTTTATTCTTTCCCATCTCCCCATGAGAATATTTGAGGAATTTTTAATTCCTCACATGTCCTCTCACCCACATGGGGACAAGGACCTCCTTTATGAGGAGATCTTGTCCAATCCCAAGGTACTTTGTACCCCCCCATGTCATGTACCATCCTTCCACCTCATGTCCACTTCACCTTTTAGGGCTATATCACATGCCACATGTCAAGATGTGAGGGCTTGTGAGTTCTCAACTCACCTTGGCCCTACATCTTGATCATTGGTGGCTCAATCTTGGCCATCCATCTCTTCTAGGAATTCTCAAAATTCCTATAAATACCCCCTCTTTTCTCTCATTTAGGGGGAGATCATTTTGCTAGCCAAACTCTTGCAATTTTATTTCTCAATCCACACTTAGCCATTTTCATGTTTTCATCCACTTGCACTCATCCTCACAACATCATTTAGCTTGCATCTTGTGCCATCCAAAGAGCATACACATCAAAGATCGAAGGGCCAACCAAATGATCGATTCGAGACAAGGTATAAAGTTCCATTTGTTGTTTTTTATCTTGTGTTGTTTCCAATTTAGGCTAATCTTGAGGTATAGGTTGGTTTTGGTGTTTATTTGCACTCTTTTATTTGCTGCTTGTTTTCTAACGCTCACATTCGACCTATCACAATTATACAAGTAAAAAAATATGTATTATGCAATTTTTTCAAAAACATGGAAATCAGTGAAGAAGACCTCGATGTAGATGATCTTGATGATTCTTTCTCTGTACCTGAAAAAGAATGCATAACAAATTAGTAAGACATGTCATCTCTTCTAAATTAGTTAAACATTAAATAGTATTCTCCACAAATTACATGACTGACAATTACATTTCTTGCTACAACCACTTGGAAAACATTGAACTTAATAGCACTTCTCCCACGAGGCTGGCCATTCAAAGCAACAAAGAAATGTAATAATTTTTAATAGTCTTCTTTTCTACCAAATTTTGTTAATAAGCTATGTATATACAAGTACATTTTCCATAGATTTCTAGAAACACCAACATACTTAGTGAAAAAACTTTAATTTATATTCACATAATTAAGAATAGCATACATTTTCAGTAACTACATAAGAATACATAAGAAAACGGTGAGAATTGTCAATTCTTACAAACTAATGAAATGTTAAATAGTAATATCTAAAAATTTTATGACTAACAATTTCATTTCCTATTACAGTCGGTTGAAAAGTATTGAACTAAATAGCACATCACCTACCATAATGACTATTGAAAGCAAGAAACAAAGGTATTAATTTTTAATAGTCTTCTTTCATACCATAATTAGTAAAAAATCTACGTATATGGTTGTACATTTTCCAAAGATTTCTACAAACACCAACATACATAGTGAAAAATCTTTAATTTACATTCGGACAATTGAGAATAATATACATTTTCTATCCTTGAATGTTCACAACTATAATGCATATTTACAATACATAATTAACTACACAATTTATTTTTTACAGTCTAATTTCAACAAATGAAAAACCCAATACAATATTGGAAATTTCCACTGAGTGAACTGGTTCGGTATCCGAAGGAGATGTCCTTGTTGTGTATGTTCCTGCTTCTACAAAGCACAACAACACCCAATAAAAGAATGAATAGTACATGTGGATCTGGTAGATTGCTATGGTCAAATGACTATAACTGTAAACGTTAGCAACAATCTGATAAATACATTTTTGCCCTGTATGTTTGTTGGGTCTAATATTGGCATCACCAACTTTTTAATCAAAAATAAAACTCAATATGAAAGAGGCGATGCAGACTGCTGCCTTGCCTTAACCAGTAGAAGCATAGTAGAAAGTGTACCTATTGTTTGCAAAAAATGTAGATTAACTCCAAACGTCACTATCTCCCAACTAATACAAACAGATCGTCAGCTTCATCGCTAATATATCCCTGGCCGAGTCCAAAGGTCCCATCAGGAAAACCCATCTAATTTTTGCTGAAACTCATAAGCCTAAACCTATTGCTAAGAAGCTTAAGGGGAATGTAGGAATTGCCCAGACTAGTGCTATGACTAGTCTCTGTGAGCTCAAGTTGACCCTTGCCAAGACTGTTAGCAAACCTACCCCAAAGAAGAAAGTTAAGGATGATCTCAATGGTTTGATGGAGCCTCCAACTAGGGACACCAGAGGTAAAAATGTTGTGGGTAGGGACTCTAAGGGGGACACGGTGGTCACGACTATGGTGGTGACTGGTGGCGATACCATCATTAGGATGTCTGGTAGGCTGGCTAAGAATAACAAGAAAGTGCAGGTTAATGACTTGGATACGGAAGAGGAGCGGTCTGACAACAAAGATTGCAGGGACGAGGAGGAGTCTGGGGAAGAGGAGGAGGAGTATGTTAGAGGGCCCCACACCATTTCTGATATTAGCAAAGTGCATAAGGAGAACTCGACATCCCAGTCCTTGGACCCTTTGGATGTGGAGCATGTTGATACTGTGAAGGCTACAGATTATGGGGAGGAGCTCCTTGTGCTATAGGAAAGAATGGAAAAGATGGGCAAGAAATTTAGTGGCTTGACCCGTTTCACTGTCAAGCTAGTCCACTGTGTTACCAACACCCTTTCTGTTGTGGTGAAGGACAAAATGGACAAGAAGAATGCTGAAGAAGGCCAGGAATGGGTTGGGGATGATGTTGTTAATCTCCTTTCTAAGAACTAGGAAAATGCCAGTTAGTATGTTGTTGCTGCATTGTTTGTCTGTCTGTTGTTGGTCTGTTGTGTATGTATTTTGGCTTGGTATTTAATGTTTTTTGGACTTGATCCTTTTTGGCCCCAGTGGCTCTCCGTGTAAAGGGTACAACACCTTGTAAATTCTGCTTACCGTATCAAAAAAAACTATGAGACAAAAAGATGAAATCTTCATCAAAATTCTTAACAGAATACAAACAAACTCTCAAACAGATAGTGACATAGCATACCTGAATAACAAATGCTTACATCCTACACCTATTGATCCAACATTTCCATTCCTTTTTTACAAGAGAAAAGATGTCAATGCAAACAATCAAAAAATATTATTTTCTCTTTCTGGAGAACTAATAACAATCAATGCAATTAATAAACAAGATAATTATGTTAATGTAGAACAATTGTTCAAAAATAATACAAATCTAGCGAACCATATTATCTTAAAAAAAGACATATTAGTTGGAATTTACGGTGGAAACTATGATATATAGGATGGTCTCGTAAATGGATTAGATGGAATATTCAAAACATATACACATCATGCTGACATTGACATTATATGGATTGAGTTCAATGATCGTCGTATAGGAAAAGCTCAAGCCACAAAACTATCACATTTAAACCAAACATATATTAACAATGGATGGGTACCAATACTCTGAGTTGCCAAACCAATCCTAAAACTAAATGCTCAACAGAAAAATATTGTTAGAAAACAATGCTCGGTACAATTAGCATGTGCTCGAACAATACATAGATAACAAGGACTTACAATGCATGGCCTTACATTTGAACCATTAGGTGTACACCAACATGGGTTAACTTACATAGCCCTTTCCTGCACATCAACAATTGAAACATTGTTTTTGTTAAGCCCTCTAACAACAAAAAACTTTAAAGTAAAAAGAGAAATCGTAGATGAAATGACACAATTAGAAACAATAGCTAAGTGGACTCTTCAAAATGATACACATTACAAATCTCAAACATCATGTATTACCATATCTACATTAAATACTTGTCATTTCTAGCCACACAAACAAGACATTGAACATGACAAAGATTTAATGTCATTGGACATTATTTCTCTGCAAGAGACATATTTGGAAACAACTTTAAGAAATGATGCATTATCACAATATAATTGCTCTACAACATACCATATACATGGGATAATGACCTGCACAAAAAAGCATATACAAATATCAAATGCATTCCATTTATAGAAGATAATGTTGAAGCAATATTGAGTACACTAATATTTACTAAACAAAGCCTTTGTATTTGTAATATCTATGCCAGACCAACAACATCACTTACAAATATTATAAAAATTGTTACCAAAACAATGACTATTGCTCCTACTAGAAGCCTTATTTACATTGTAGGTGACTTCAACATTGACATTTCCAACTCCTCAAAAAAAATAGAAATGCTCAAAGAGAACATGCAAATACACAATTTGCACTTATTACAGGAAAATACAAAACTTTTGTTAAGCACCATTATTGATCATGTCTGGACAAATAATTATGCAAATACAACAAACATTCAAAGATGCAAATCATACTGGATAGATCATGACACTCTTCTATTCAATGTTGCCAACATCATCTAGCCATGCTCTGCATCTTGGAAAAGGTAATCATGTAACAAATTTATATGACAAAATATTTTATTGTCTACATACATTAAATCTTACTCAAAAAATAGTACTTAAACTAATTAGTTATACTATTCTATAGATCATTATTCATATAAAAGAAAAATAAAAGAAATGTTGTTTTGTAGGTGACTTGAAATAATGAACATTGAGAAAGACAAAGTATCTATTGCAATACCTACACAATCACAACATGGGACAAATAAAGAGTAAGTTACATGGATAACATACATAATTTTTTTTCTTTAACAAAATATCCTCTTGAAAAACCATACTTCGCTAACACATCTATTTTGTCAAAGCCAATTGGACATCATCAAAATTAACAACACTCCAGCAACAACTGTCCATACAACCAATATTACATCGGATGAAAGGTATTTATACTAGCCAAAAGACAATTACAAAACAATTTCCAAATATAAGGAATATATGTAAATGTAATAGGAAAAACACTACTTTAATAATAGATTACTATACAAGTAAAAAAAATGTATTATGCAGTTTTTTCAAAAACACGAAAATCAGTGAAGAAGACCTCGATGTAGATGATCTTGATGATTATTCTTTGTACCTGAAAAAGAACGCATAACAATACAGTAAGACATGTCATCTCTTCCAAATTAGTTAAACATTAAATAATATTCTCCACAAATTACATGACTCACAATTACATTTCTTGCTACAACCGCTTGGAAAACATTGAACTTAATAGCACTTCTCCCACGAGGCTGGCCATTCAAAGCAACAAAGAAAGGTAATAATTTTTCATAGTCTTCTTTTCTACCAATTTTTGTTAATAAGCTATGTATATACAAGTACATTTTCCATAGATTTCTAGAAACACCAACACACTTCTCGTGAAAAAACTTTAATTTATATTCACATAATTAAGAATAGCATACATTTTTAGTAACTACATAAGAATACATAAGAAAACGGTGAGAATTGTCAATTCTTCTAAACTAACGAAATGTTAAATAGTAATATCTACAAATTTCATGACTAACAATTTCATTTCCTATTACAGCCGGTTGAAAAGTATTGAACTAAATAGCACATCACCTACCATAATGACTACTGAAAGCAAGAAACAAAGGTATTAATTTTTAATAGTCTTCTTTCATACCATAATTAGTAAAAAATCTACGTATATGGTTGTACATTTTCCAAAGATTTCTACAAACACCAACATACATAGTGAAAAATATTTAATTTACATTCGCACAATTGAGAATAATATACATTTTCTATCCTTGAATGTTCACAACTATAATGCATATTTACAATACATAATTAACTACACAATTTATTTTTTACAGTCTAATTTCAACAAACGAAAAACCCAATACAATATTGGAAATTTCCACTGAGAAAATTGGTTTAGTATTCAAAGGAGATGTCCTTTTTGTGTATGGTCCTGCTTCTACAAAGCACAACACCCAAAAAAAGGCAGGAATAGTACATGTGGATCTGGTAGATTGCTATGGTCAAATGACTATAACTGTAAACGTTAGCAACAATCTGATAAATACATTTTTGCCCTGTATGTTTGTTGGGTCTAGTATTCTCATCACCAACTTTTTAATCAAAAATAAAATTCAATATGAAAGAGGCGATGCAGACTGTTGCCTTGTCTTAACCAGTAGAAGCATAGTAGAAAGTGTACCTATTGTTTGCAAAAAATGTAGATTAAATCCAAACGTCACTCTCTCCCAACTAATACAAATAGACTGCAGCTATTTTGTTGGCTCGTTTGGAGCAATAGGGACATCTTATCATTTGAACAAAATCCATCTCGAAGTACATGTGAAAGACGGAGACCTCCAAGAAGACATGGCAACTGTATACTCCTAACCATCTTTCTTTAATTTTCATATGCAACTCAACTTATTTACTTAAATTCATTAACAATTTTCTTTTGTAGGTTGTTATCCCAACTGCTAACACAGATTTGTGTGCATTTTTACAACAAATGTTTTCAAAAACAAACATGCCACTGCTCCTTTTAAAAAATGTAGTTAGAAATGGTCCACAAGGCTCAAACGTAATGCACACAACACAATCGACATTTTTTGAGGAGCTCAACAATGCATGTACAAAAGCACAGTTGGAAACTCTTGCAAAATCTAACATTCAGGCAATAGCCCAAAAATTAATAATTTTATTTTTGCATTTATATAACACAATTATGAAATATTTTTTGTTCCCTACACAATACATAACAAGTTATTTTTATTGAAAGGTACTTGCGACACTCAAACCAAAGAATGTCCAAGTTTTCCCCCCTTTGAAGATCGTTGTAGCACATGTCATCACTCCATGCTACTGGACAAGTGTCTTGAAAAAGGATCTTCCAATTGCACGTACTACAAAAAAAACCACTCAACTTTCATACCATCACAATCTGGCTTGCACATTGTATAGGAAAGAAGGAAACATTGACTGCTGGTTAAATGGAGAGTTGCTTAAACAATTTTTTCCAAAGCTTCAAGAGATCACATATGAGCAATATAAAGAAGACATCTCACCTACAACGTTCTTATTACGCAGATTCCAACTGCAAGGAACTTTTACACTATATGTTAACAATTTCATTCTGAAAATTGTTCAATAATGACTGTCTTATTGTTTCCACAAATTGCACTTTCACAAACATTTAGCCATACTGGACTCCAAATTTTGTATATGTAAATAAGTCATTTTGATGTGTTTGAATTTGGTACATTTACAAGAAATTAGTTGAGTCCAATTAATCATGGAATAATTTTAAAAACTGTTGTATTTCATAATTATGTTCTTCAAAGTGTTTGACAGTAATTTTTGTCTTACAATGTTGTAGATATGTGATACTAAGGTATAGTAGAGATTTTGTATTTATTGCATGTTAGATAGATTTTATAATTATTATAAGTATTATTGTCAAATATAGTGCTAATTTTCAACATATGCATTTCTGATAACAAAGTGTGACTGACATATACAAGGAGAAGCATCAGCTCTGTACATTCTGAAAATAGTTTACCCTTCATGGACCCACAACTTTCATCATGAACCCTGAGCTTTCATCTGCAGTGGCCTAATGGATTTATTACCATATTGGCCATTGTGGGCATTTCCAAGTCCACCAACATTTGGATTTGCTTTTTAACAATGGTACATGTGACATGGTACACATTTTAGCAATATGCATAGAGCACTTGCGACCCACCATTGATGGCAGAGGAAGTGCTAACTTTTTGATTTCTAATGCTTGACTGATACTACAGAACATAAGTGCCTATTGCAAGATTAAAGTAGTTCTCACAAACACTTATACATTTAACATGTTAGTACATTGTTATTCTGTTTAGGCATTGATTTAAACTCTACTATGTCATAAGACTCAAAAGGGATTTTCCATTGATTTATGTTATAGAAGTGGTTTTTTTGGATTTCTCTGAAATCTCAAGGGCTACTTCGAATGATCTATAAGTTTTTATTCTTTGTATCAAATTAGTTGGTTTTCTAGTAGGCAAGCATGGCGATTAGGTCTAGTGGTCTGAATAGAATTGGAGTTGTGGATACCATTTATGAAGATGAGGAGGAGGAGGAAGACGAGACGGAGAGGGCTCAAGAGTTCTCATTAGGGGAAGAAAATATATTGAGAAATTCAGGCAGGTTGGATGATTCTTTGCAAACAAACAACTCCTGGATTGTGTTTGAGAATAGGGAGTGCAGTTCTAGCGTTGCTCCTGCAACATATCCAGATGAAAGTTCCTTGGAAAGTATTGTTAGCTCATGGTAAGTCACAAGTTACCTCATAATGCATGGAGAGAAGGTTTTTCTGCACTTTGCAAGCATTTACACTAGATGAGATCACACAGGCTAAACTGTAAGTTTAGAAAGCTTAGTGCATAAATGTAGAGAAAGAAAGAAATAAATTTTATTCTTATTTTGAAACTAAGTTTCAGTAGTCCCCTGCTTAGATTTTGATTTTTTTTAAGAATTCCCAATTTAGTGATATATATGCATCTCATAGGACAAATCTCCTCACCATCTTTTTCTTATTACTTTGTTTGTGTTTTAGTTTTTCCCACCAGTGAACATTGATATCTTTATATCACTGCAACAGACTGTATTGTTGAGGGTCATTATAGTGGATGCTTGTGGATGGTTTAACCAAGTTACTAGTAAACCATACTTCTAAGATTGCTCTGTGATGGGTCAATATATAACAATTGCTATTTCATGATTCAAGGTAGTGATCAATAGTCTTAAATGTTCTTGTTACAGGATTACAAATCTCTTTGGTTTTGGTTCACTGAGTTTAATGTGGTCTAGTAGGTTGCATTTGGACTACAATCTATAAGAGAAATTTTCTCATCCTTCAACAATGGCCCATATGAAGGTGCAAATTAAATCTAACATATATCGTGCATCCAAGTCATTGATGTTGGGAATTTTTAACGCTAGGTAAACTGCTCACAATCTGCCTTACCCCAATGACAAAAGTACCTTGTAGTAATACGTATACTTTCCCCTCAGAGCTAGTCTCTATGTCCAAATATTTATGGTTGATGTATTGTATATCTTACATCTCTACAACTAGATACTATCAAACTAAAATAGATCCAAAAAAGAGCTTTCTTTATAGGGATGTAGGAAAACATTTATGTCCATATGGGAGTGTATTGTCAAAGTTAGGATGGGATTAATCTAAGTATGGAAAATAGCTCCAAAAATGTCTAAAAATGAGAAGAAATCTCTAAATTTCAGAGCCCATCTACTCACTTCTAAATTCCACAGCTGATATGGAATTTCACTACAAGACTGAATAGCAAAATTTGTTTGGAACTGGCTATTGCTTCCATATTTTATGAAGGTAAATGTTTACAACTCTCGTGACTTCTGACTCGGTATGATCTGCACAGGTCTAAAGATACAGGGCGCTCAACCAACATTGTAGTTCACATTATGGGTTCCAGTTTCCATCTTCACAAGGCATGCAAAGTGACCTTGGCCTCCTTATATTGTTGATATTCTATATCTGTTATGAATGTATTTGAACATTTGTGTGCCTGTATGTAGTTACCTTTGGTGTCCATGAGTGGATACTTAAATTGAAAGCTGAAGGAAACCAACAAAATATACTTGAATTCTTGTCCAGGTGGAGCAAAGACTTCTAAGCTCATAGTAGCCCATTGCTATGGTTGTATGATATCCATGGAACCATCCAACATTGCAGCAATCAGGTGTGCATCAGAGTTTTTAGAAATGATAGAGAACTACTCTAGAGGAAATCTTTGCAAACGAAGCCACCAATATTTCAAAGATACAATACTAAAAAATTGGAACCATGCCATTGAAGCCCTTCGATGTTGTGAGGAGCTCAATCCCATAGCCCAGGAGCTAGGTATAGTCAACACTTGTATTGAAGCAATATTGTTGTTAACTTGCATCAAAAGGTCTTGATTTTGAATAATCAATCAAATCCATAGAGATAAGGAAATACATAACTAGGAATTTCATGCAGAAGTATTTTATTATATAATAACTTCTTTCCTGAATTTATAGCAGGTAACAGAAGCATTCATGGATGCAGATTTATGCCAAATTAAGTGAGGACTCTCATTAAAATATTTCATCTGTCTAATGGATTTTTTCTTGTATTATCATCTTCTTGCATCACTCTTTTGTAGTTTACAACATTCTCTCACATCCATTTGAAGTTAGAAACTGCAGACATTATGGTCTGTGTGGAGACATATAAAGCCTGGCAAGAGTATGTTTATCTTCTACTTCTGTAATTTCTTTGTTTAATATTCTCTCATTTTCTGCATATTGCCTTTTATGTAAATTTCATTTAATTAACTTCAACAACATAAGCATTGATAACATGTTTGTGCATTCTTTTGCAGGTTTGGCCATTCTTTTTCATAGTGTTTTCTATGCTCGAAAACATATGTTCTAAACTTTCAAATGTTGCTATATGTTGATAGACAAAATAGAAAGGCTATATAAACTAACCTATTGACATCCTGCTCTATTGTATGTTGTTTCTCATTCACTTATACACAACTAAGTGTAACATGATATTTATTTCATCCTCTACTTTTCCTTGATTTTACCCATTCCTTCATATTTTCCAAATTCTACAATTTTTGCAAACTATTTTTTTTTTGATTTAATTCCCATGTTCCACTATCTAGACAGTGGCTTTGTTTAAATATTTTCCCAACAAAGTGGCAAAACTATTTCAAAGACAATTTTATTGTACCATGGAACAAATTAGGAAAACCATGATAAAGCATGAAGATATATTTAAAGAACAAGTCTAAATATTTTTAACTTTAAGATGTTTCTTTTTTGTAATGTATATTTCAAATAACTTAAGTACCTTTTGAGATATTCAACAAACTTATGTCTAGACAATTCTGAGATTATACATACATTACATGTTGATGTAATCCTAGAATACAATTATATATGTCAACTGTTTATAATTACAGGAAAACTTGCTTTTTATGTACCTATTATTCATTTGTTTTATCAACATTATTGCTAAAACTTATCAAACACAACAAATTAAAACATAACAATTCTAGAACTTGTTGGTAGGAACTTCGCTGCCTTGCAGCTCTTGTTATTATTACTAGCACTTGCATCAAGAAGGGGGTGTAAGGGGTGCAAGGGTTATGTTGATAGAAAATTATATAACATAATAAATTATAGAGTACAACTTTATATGGGCATAAAAGATACATTAACTTAATTTACAATATCTTATTATAGATTAGTGTTTTTTGTGTATTTAATTTTGAAATACAATCTTTACTTTAGGTTGATGATTTGTCTTCAAGCTATCATTTCTCTTTATGAATTTTGCTTCATCCTTTTAGTGGTTTATTTGTTTTGGTTAACAACTTGGCAATTCTACACCAAGATTGTAATGGAGGTGCAATGGTTATGTCAGTTTTAATTTATATAGAATATCTTATAAATTTGAAAGTAGCATTGGGTCAATAAAGCAACCAAGAATTTTATAAATGATCTTAGAAAAATGTTTATTGGCAATGCTAAACTAAGATAATTTCTATAAAATAAAGAACTATATGTGCATAATTATTGGACAGGGATGCTCAATGGACAATAACTATCATCTATGATTCAAAATTAAATCATTAATAATTAATTGTTTTTTTTGCTTTTATGGCTAGAGGTTTGGATTTTCCTTGGGTTCACTTATAGAGGTGGTTGTTTTCTTAATAGAGTGGCAAGTGTTTACCAAATCCTACATAACATTTAATTGTACATTTTTAGAACTTACAAAGTGCACCACAAGTTCCACCCCACTACCAAGATATAAACACAAAAATGAATCTAGTGAGAAATGTTTTCTAATAACACCTTGACAACCATGAACATGGATGTGAGAGCTTATAAAAGGTATGTAATTTGTTTGGTTTCCTACCTTAAAGAAAAGTGATCTCAAAGAATGAGAGCATAACATATGCATAGAAGGAATTACTAAAAAACTTTGGAAACTTTCAAGTAATTGTAACTAATATGCTTAAATCAAATTCCATGACCTATGTCAACTTCTTCCCCTACTTGCACTAGAATGGGGACATTAGAACAAGCTTGGATTTTTTTTTTTGGTAGATTTTATAGTTGCAAATGACTTTGCAACAATGTATGCTTGATATGGGAGCTTAAATAAAGAATATGAAGCTGCTTATTACAACACCAAATAAATATATTCTCATAAAAAATAAAATGCAATGCTTGCAAATTTAGCACAAAATGGTTTTGTTCAAAAGGCATTAGTAGATTCCAAAGAGATATAAATGAATTTGGCAGATTAAAAAACAAAACATTCCCATTTCTTATGCAAAAATGGGAGCTTTGAGATGTAATATGATAATCCTTTAAAGAATTTTAAAAAAAATTGCCATAATGTTGAAGTTATGTGTTGTGGTAAACATGTATACAAAATGTCAAAATTTAGTCACAAAAGCTGAAACAAGATATAGTTTTCCATCAAAGATTAATAGATATTATCTTTATGTTAAGTGTTGATATCTTAATACACAAAAACCTACACCAAATCCAGTCACCCCAAAATCAACATATTCAAACCCTAACAATTGATTAAAGAGCCACTAAAAAGTCCTCATTCTGCATTAAAACAACCCAACCCACAAGAAAATAAATGTCATGATCATATCCTTGCAGTAATATGACAAAGTTTTTGAAAGAATCAAAACCCTCATAGAATCGGAAATCAAGAGGAGCAAAAAGAAACTTTGAATGCAAGTGACTTACCTCAAAATTTTGCACAAATCATGCCGTGATGTCAAAGATGTCGATGAAACTAAAATCTATAGAGTTTGCAAGAAAAATTTACAAAGCCCTATCACAAATACAATGAACCAAAAATAATCTCCCTACAACCATTGCTTCAATCTATTAATAGTAAACAAAAAGTGGATCTAAAAATATCAGGGTTTTAGGGCTAGAAAAATATAATGTGTATGATGGAAATCTAATTTGGTTGGGAGATATTAAAATTAAGTGCGAGTTAAAATTTCTTTTCAAGCGTGAAGTGAGAAATGTTTAATTGGTCGACAACAACCACACACAACAATGAACAACTGCCACACCTCGTCTTGTTGTTACTGAGTTACTTTTACCTTCACGACTAAAAAGGATGATAAATGCAATCATGATTTTGATATATTGATAAAAAAATAGAATACTGAAATGGGTATTAAGTTATTATTGCTTTGAAAGAGTACAAAGTTGTGTCACACTTTCAACCAACTTATCAACACAACTAAATTTAAGTATTTCTAACTAAATATCAATTTTGGTCAAACACATGATCTAGTAAGATTCATTCTAACTAAGTTAGATACTTCCACAACTTTTTCAACTAAAATTGTTGGCTAAAAATATATGGAGCACCACTTTGAGGCCAATTTACCAAAAAAATAAAATTATTTGAAAAACTTGATGTTTCAATAAATCCTACTCATGTAAATAACATTTTTTAAAAAACATAAAAATACCCTTTTGTAGATCCATAAGTTCAATTTTCAAAAATATATTTATTTTAATAGTTTAATTATTATTTTTATTTTATTTTTTATTTTTACTAAAAGTAGGTTATCAACACAAAATATTAGGTTGATTACCATGCCAAGGAAAAATACTAAAACTTATTAAAAAAATTTGAAAAAAAATGATGCTCTAGATAAAAGAATCTATATCAAGATGGTATAATTATTTTTCCATTTTAGATAAATATTTAATATAAAAGTTGATGTTGAGTGGAAACAACTATTTGTTGATACACACACATTTTAATATTTATTTAAAAATATATATTTATCAAAATTGGAAAAAAATATGGCCATGTACTAAAATTTCAAGTTATATATACACACAAAAATTTAGAAAGAAAAAAATAAAATTTACTATAAAAAGTTTGGCGTCTCATGTAACTTCATTTTTTAGCATTTTATCAATAATTAAATTAAATAACTTCATTTTTTAGCATTTTATCAATAATTAAATTAAGTGTTAATTTATTAAAAATCAGTTTAAAATATTTTTTATTTTTATTTTTAAATACAAACATAAAATATACAAAAAAATACACATTTTACTAGTTTACATCATTTCAAAATTCAAAACATATATGCCACTTTTTAGTGATATAAGTTTAAAAGTTGGATCAGTGTTGGTTGTTTCCTTTATAAAGTGTGACACAATTTTTTGCTTTTACAACATGTCAAAAGAATATGTATTATGAATATTGATGATGAACAATGAAAGAATATGTATTATGAATATTCTAAATGATGAAAGTGGATTTCATATGAGCGCCTAACTACCTTTGCAAATGTGTCAAGTTGGATGCAGGTACAGGTTCAATCCTCCTAAAGGGAGGGGAAGTATCACTTAGGAGAAGTGTTTGGTCGAGTAAACTTTAATGCAATCTAACCGAGCTTACACACACACCCACTGTTAAAATGGTCAAGTCAATAGTTTCAGGTAAGTGCCTTTGGTTTCTTGACTTAAACAGAATAATTGGGTAGTCATCCTTATTTGAGATAGGTTGTCTATGTGGATTGAATTATGTGATTGAATTTTGAGTCTTTGAGCTTTTCGTCAAATTGTTTGTACGTTAATTGTATATATATATATATATATAGAGAGAGAGAGATCCGTGCATAAAATCATAAGAATGTGCATATGTATGTAAGTAGAAATACTTACAAGTAAACATGCGTAGGGAATTGATTATATGTACATGTATATGTGTATATACTTAATGTATATACCTATCGATGAGGATATGAAAGTATCTATATTGATATGAAATAGTAAACATGATATATATGTATTTACTAAATTGGATGAATATGTTTACGTATCAATAATGTTTACATACGTGTAAACACATAATATAAAAAACACATATACGCGTATATTGGTATGTATATATATACATATATATATATACTTGTTAAACATACATTTGACATGACAATTTATGGTCTCGTTGTATATGTGTATATACAAATGATATTATATGTGAAATATTAACTTGATCTTATTCATTTTTTTTAATTTTTTTTTTTTGTTTTTAATAAAAAGGGGTAAAATTTTTATTGAAAATCAGAAACCAGAATTACAACCATGCCAAGGGCAAAAGCCCAGGAAAAACATAAAATACCAACAAGAGCCAGAACCAAATCATTCAGCACCCCTAGTATCCTCAGCGAGAACCCTCCCCAAATCCGAGCTAAGCTCAGGAGGGATTTGAGCCCACTCATCAATCTTCCAATCCCCCAGATGCTCAGAAGCCCATTTGGCCAAACAGTCAGCCGTTCGATTCCACTCTCACAGAATATGGACAAAAGACACTCTCTCCATTAGAGATCTAATCTACAAAATCTGCTGAACCAGAACCGCCAACTGCCAGTTCACATCCAATCTCCTCCCTTGATTAAGTAAGTTAATTAGAACCTAAGAGTCAGATTCACAAATAACCCTACGCCACCCCAGCTCGTAGGCCTTTCTCAAAGCATAAAGAATCGCCCAACCCTCCATAAAGTTAATAGTCTGTGTCCCCATATGAATGGAAAAAAGGAACACCACCGAACCTGAGGAGTCCTGCCCAACCCCTCCAACCCCAGCTGGGCCAGGATTTCCCCTAGAAGAACCATCAGTATTAACCTTCAAGGTTCCTACAAGGGGAGGCACCCAGGACCCCTGCCTCTGGACCCGCTGCCTCACACGACTACCCTTCCGCCCACCAGAGGCCAACTGGGAAAACCCCTGTATACCCAATCGGGCCACCACCTCAGCATCCTTCTTTTCCAAAGGTAACTCCACATCCCCTTTGGCATGGATAGTCACCTGGATCATCCCCAGAATTCTGCACCACACCTGTTGAACTTGCAACACTTCACCTCAAAAAATTCTCCTATTCCTTTCAAGCCAAATCTGCCACAACAAAAAAATTGGGCCTGCCAGCCACACATCCTGCAAAAAAGAAGCCCCCGAGGGAGGCCTGCCCAAGCTATTCCAGAACTCAACTAAAGAGGAAGCATGAATGCAAGGATTTCCCCAAACATTCTACCAGAAATGCCAGAGTTGCAGGGAGAAAGGACACCAGAAGAAAAGGTGCGAAGAGTTTTCCTCACCTTTCCCACACATCACACACATAGACGGTCCCTGAAAGCCGCGTATCTAGATCTTGTCCCAAGTCAAGCACTTGTTCCAAGCCAAAATCCAGGCGAAGCAATTACACTTCGGCCAAGAAAACTTATTCCAAACCTTTTTCCACCATGGAACTTCCTCCCCCTCAAGCCTTTGAGACAATAACCTCCGATATCCAGATGCAACCGTGTAGTGCCCCTTTGGATTAGGAGACCAAGCAAGAATATCCTTGTCCCTTAAAGGATTACATTGTCTGCTCAAAAGAATACTATGCAGAACCCTACAATCCTCTTCCATGCCCATAATCGGCCACTCCTCAGGCGTCAACCATCTAGAACTCACAAGTTGACCCTGGTAAGAAATCACCTTAAAATCACTTACCCGTGTCCAGCCAACATCCTCGAAGCTCCTGCTCAAAGCCATCAACTCAGGGAACTGAGATAGGATGGGAGGGTACCCATCCCAGGAATCATACCAAAATTGAACCTCCGTCCCCCTCCGGCAAATCCAAAATAAACCATCCTTGATAAGCACCGCTCCCTTCTTGAGGGTAGCCCAAACCGCTGAGCCCTTACCTAATAGGGGATAGCGAGGAATATCATCTCCAAGAGTACCCTGAAAGTACTTATAGGACAGAATCCTAGCCCAAATCCTATCCTTCTTCGTGCACCAACTCCAATAAAGCTTTGCCGCCAACACTGTCCCAGCTAGAGAGGAGTGTCTCAACCCCAAACCCCCAAGCTGCTTAGGACGACAAACAGTATCCCACTTAACCAAACTCCACTTGGAAGTCATCACACTACCAGCCCATAAAAACTGTCTTGCCAAAGAGTCCAACTCAGAAACAAAACCCGCTGGAGCCACTTGAAGCATACACCGATAAATAGGGAGAGCCTGGATTACAGATTTCAGCAGTTGAACCCGCCCAGTAAAGGACAACCAACGATTGGTCCAATGGGTAACCTTTACCCAAAATTTATCCAGAATAGGCTGCCAAGATTCCCTCGATAGTCTTCCCACCGAGATAGGAACCCCAAGGTAAGACATAGGAAGAGTCCCTATCTGGAAGCGAAAAATTTGTGCAATTCGCCTCTGTATAGGATTCAGAGTATTAAAGAAATAAATGGAAGACTTAGCTTCATTGATTGCTTGACCTGAAGCCTTAAGATACATATCCAGCACCCACCGAATATTAGTAGCCTCCCTAACAGTAGCCATCCCCATCAAGGCAGTATCATCCACAAACTGCAAGTGGGACAAAGGGGGTAAGTCACCACCCCACCTCCACTCCTGAATAAGCCCCAACTCCACCTGGCTCCTTAGAAGGCGCCCCAAGCCTTCCACAAGCAAAATGAAAAGGTAAGGGGAAAGAGGATCACCTTGTCTTATCCCATGCGATGCCTCAAACAACTCCGAGTGCATCCCATTAGTCAACACAGAGAAGGACACAGACGAGATGCAACTCATGACCCATTGGTCCAATCATCCCCAAAACAAAAAGTGGCAAGGATCCTCTGAAGAAAAGACCATCGGACTCTGTCATATGCCTTTGCCATGTCCAACTTGATAAACATAGCCTTAGCCCTAGAGTTAGCCATCGAATGGATGGTCTCAGTAGCCACCACAATACCATCCAGAATCTGCCTGCCTTCCACAAAACCACTTTGCTCCTCAGATATGAGTAATGGCAACCACTTTTTCAGCCTATTCGCAATTAGCTTTGAGATAACCTTATACACCACATTGCACAAAGATATAGGCCGGAAGTGGCTCATCCTATCTGCTCCATCGCACTTTGGAATAAGAGCCAGGAAGGTGGAATTCAGAGCCTTTAACATTTGCTTGTTCCGCTGCGACTCCTTGACCACTTCTAATAAATCCAATTTGATGATTTCCCAAAACTCTTGGAAGAATTCGACCGGGAAACCATCAGGGCCAGGAGCTTTTCCTTTCTTCATTTGAAACAGCGTCCCCTTTAATTCTTCAAGAGTGATCTCCCCCATAAGATCCATTCTCATCTTCTGAGACACCAAGTGGGGGATGCAGGAAAGGACCTGCGCCTCTCCCACCGCACTCCCCTGCAAATCCTCTCTAAAAAGGGTAGACAAATAATGGGCGGCCTCATTAGAAATACTCTGAAAAGAATTCAACCTCTCTCCCCCGTCAGAAATCAAAACATGAATAGAGTTACCATGCCTCCGCGCCTTCACAGAATTGAAGAAAAAGGCCAAATTTTTATCCCCCTCCTGAAGCCAGTCAATCCGAGATTTTTGCTTCCAAAAGATCTCCTCCCGTAATTCCCATTCCTCAAGATCTTTCAAAGCCCTAGATTCCTCCCGCAATAGAGCCTCAGACACCCCATTCTCCCTCATCAACCTCGTAATACCATCCAACTTAACTTGCGCATCCGACTTGGCCTTAAAAATGTTCCCAAAACATTGCTTATTCCAACGTTTAATCTTATACTTAACAAACTGAAGAAGCTTCGTAAAGACATACATTTCCGAACCAAAAGATGGTCTTCCCTCCTGCCACCACAGAGCAACATAATCATGGAGAACAGGATCCCGAAGCCACATAAGCTGGAATTTGAAAGAGGGCTTGTGGGTCCGCCCAACCAGGCTGATAGAAAGCTTGATGGGCCAATGGTCTGAACCCCTCCAGTCCAAAATCTCTGAGCACGTAACCCACCTATCACCCACCCAAAAGCAAGAAACCATAAACCGATCCAACCGCTCAGCAATGCCATTTGCACCAGAGCGTCGATTATTCCAGGTAAAGTGGCCATTACCTGGCTTGATATCAACCAGATTCAAAGCAGAAATATTATCCTGAAAGAGGAAAGCGAAAGCCTCCAATCTCATGGTACCCCCGCGCTTCTCGGCAATCTCAGTGATAGCATTGAAATCACCCCCACTAATCCATGGCAAGTAAGGGTTCATACATCGCACATACCGAATATCTGACCACAGAAGCTGCTTACCCTGCAAATCTACTGGCGCATAAATGTTGGAGAAAAGTACCACTTCCCCCGATTCATAACAAGAGGCCACCATAGAGATAGAGGACTTGAATGAAAACCACCAAAGGGGGAAAATCTTCTGAGGTTTCCATAAGCAAGCAACCCCACCAGCGGCACCCAGAGCACCAATACACTGACAATCACCATTCATCCAAAGCTTAGGCATAATACCCATCATACCATCCACAGACAGCTTTGTTTCCTGTAAAAAGAGAATATCAGGACACTGACTTCTAACCAAATTATGAACAGCTTTTTGTCGAGGGCCGCTGTTCAAGCCCCTAACATTCCAGGATAGGACAATCATTTCAAAGGGCTAGTGAAGTGCGAGTCCAGAGTCTTAACTGACCCTGATTCCACCAAATTTTCTCCAATCATCTTGATCTTCTCCAAGTCCTTCTTCCTGCCCAGCTTAGACCCTTTCTCCACTCCTCCTTTCTTAAAATCTTTTTGAAGGATGCCTAATTGAGGAGATGTCTTATTACTTTTTCCTCCCACCGAACCAACTTTCTGCTCAGTGATAGTCCCAGCCACTTTGTCTTTTACCACCATGCTACCTGATTCTCTTTGAGCCTCTATCCTTAAGTCTGATTCCATCTGCAAGGATCCCACCCCCTGAGGGGCAAGGGAGACCCCAGGGCTGATCCCCTCTTGACCAAAGCCTCCCCCGCCTAGCTCAGCATCCTGAACAACCGAATCCACTCCTACCTGATAGTTTGCCATTTCCAGCTCCACCAACTGCCCTTGCTGCTCAGCACCCAGCTTGCCCTGATCCAAATCAACCAACCCTGGATTCACTTCTTGCTGGCTAAGACCCTCCAACACCTCAAATCTGTTAAAAGAATCCTCATCCTGTCTTTCTTTCAGAGGCCTTTTAAGCCCCTTATTTCTATTCCGAGGCCTGACAGGCAGAAAGCCATCCTCCCCAGGACCACCACCCTGAATAGGGCCTTTACCCTTATCCAACCTAGAAGGATTCCTAGGTGGTAGAGAAGTATTAGTCTCCAAATGCTTGGCTCTTGGGCATCTATGCAGTAAGTGACCATACTCATGACACAACCGACATCTAAAAGGTAAAGTCTCATAATCAAGTTGTTGAACCCATGAGTAAGAGCCTGCACACACTTCTAAAGCATCTGGCAAGGGTTTACTTAAATCAATTTCCACACAGAATCGGGCGAATGTCATTACCTTTTTGAACTGTGTTTGCTGCGAAGAACCAACAGGTTTACCAAGCATTGAGGCAAGTAAATGCAGAACATCCTCCCACCAACACTCAACCGGTAACCTCGGCAATCTAACCCAAACGGGAACCCGACTAGGAATCTCCTCAGCCGGATTGAATCCTGCATGCCACGGCTTGATAAACAAGCCCACCTAGTTGTAAAAATAAGGGCCTCCTTCAAAAACCTTGATCCTGTCTGCCATGCAGTCAAACGTGACCATGAAATAGTTATTAGCAAGGAGCCGAATCTCCATCTCTCCTATCGGCACCCAAGTCCTTCGGGCCCAGGTCTCCAGAAATTGCAACGAAATCTTCAGACCCAGAAATTTACAATACAACGAGTGTCTTGAGTAGTACTCAATATCATCCTCGAGCATCTCCATCGGGATCACAACATTCGGCCTTTCTTTGCACCTTTCAAGGCAACCATTAATCTTTGGAACACGAAACCCTCCTGACAAACCCTCCTCATTCTTTTCCACATTCTGAGAAAATAAAATATTATCGTGAAGATGAGACCCCGAAGGCAAGGGCTGCGAACCAAGAGCGGATCGAAAATCTAGTTTAGGTCCCTCCCCCGAAGGTCCCCAGACTCCATTGAGAAGAAAAGAACACCGGCGGAGAACCAAGCCTTCGACGAACACAGGAGCACAAGCTCCCACTCGAGGGACAGCCCCCACACGCACCCACCAAGGAAGGGCACCCACAAAAACCACCACACCACCCCTCACAAGCTCCAAACGCAGATCTCACCACTCCCCCACACCCCACATCGCGGCACCACAAAGCCCCACTCGCAGCCCCAAACTTCACCCACCCCGCACGACCCCACACCTCGCCACAACCGCCACCCACGCAGCTCCAAATCAGAGAATACAACAAACCTAAGACTTCTGCCAACCCAGCGACACCCACACTGCGAATAAGCCACACACACCAGCTAGGAGATCCGCCGCCGCCGGCCCAAAACCAGTGACAACAACAGAAATCCGGCAGAGACCATGAACCACCAAGAAGGACGGGAAAACCTGCACAGGCAGCCAGGAAAAAACCCCAAAACAACAAGCACACGCCCTCCCCACAGCGAACAGACGAGAAAAGCAGGAAAACGAGCTAGGGCATGGGCGCCCTAGCTCGGCTCGCACAGACCAGACGCGCCATCCATCAAAAATCATCTTATTCATTTGAATATCAAATGTATACATATTTATTTGACATGGAATATATATATATATTTATTAAAGAAAGTATTGAGGTCGATTTGTATATATATATTATGCAAAGTATCAGAGGTTGATTTGTATATATATTATGCAAAGTATAAAGGTCGATTCATATAAGTATATGCTTTGGTCGATGAAATGTGAAAATATAGCGCACTATATAATTTATCGTCTCTAATAAAGTGCAATGGAAATATGCAAGTTTATACGTGTTGCACATAAACCTTAGGAACAAAGTGCTTATAAGAAGAGTAATAAGCAACATATAAGCTTGTAAATCTTGCTAAGTAAATAGAAGTAGACGCGACATTCAAAGTGAAGTCTATAACCTGCTCATATCTAAAAGGAGGTCAACATTGCTTATATGGACAACGCATGGTTACACTATGTAAATATTAAATGCTTAAGCATTTGAAATGCATAAATGATTTGAGTATGTGCATAGCACATAAAGTGTTTGAGTCCAACACATAAAGCAAAGATTGACTAAGTCTTTAAACCTTGAACCAACACATACGTAGCTATAAAGAGGTTGTGCATTATAAAGGCAACATGTAAATATTTTAATATGCTAATAATGAATGACAACAATGGCATATGTGATATATGTCAAGTGCATTATCAAAGACCAAGTCAAATATGGAAAACGTGGCCAACCAAAGTATAGAACAATTCCTCTGTAAATTGTAGGCTTGAGAATAGGGAATGTGTTGTAAACTTGGTGCCATGATATGAATTATCTGAATGCTTTAGAAGTCTATCATGGTTGAAACCGACTAGTTGTGTTAAAACATGTGCTTTTTGAATGCGTCAAACCTGTTGTGGTGAACATTGGATCAATTTGATGTATAGATTCGATGACTATCTTCATGAGAATTCACCACCTTTCTACTGCTAAGCTAAGTCGATTAATATGGCTGAGAAGTGGCATATTATGAACCTTTTTTGTAGCCTTGTGAAGTTGATTCTTGTGTATAAATATAGTTTGATCTCACCTCATTTCTTACACTTTTTCATGTGCAACAATACATTTCCAGTTTTGTTGTAGTTTTCATTGAGAGATTATTATTTTGTTGAGAGCTTTTGTGAGACAATTTTAGTGAGATTAGTGAAGAGAGGTTAATTTCTAAGTTGAAAATAAGAGGAGGCCAAGCTAGGGGTTTAAAGAGATGAATGGATTAAGCATTTGACAGGCATGGAATTCTGTTCTCCTTGTGTTTATCTTTGATACAAAAGATTGATTGTCTTGTTGAATTGTTTGAAATTGCATGAGAGTGCTTGCATTAGAATGCTTGAAATAGAGTTATAATCTATTTTCTTATAGGAAAGGAAAAGAATCTGGTTGTTATGATTTCCTTGTAAGTGTTTACATACTCCATAGTAAGGAGTGATTTCCTATCAATAGTATTTATATACTAGATTTAGTGAAGATGTGAATAGCTTAAGGGAGTGATGCAATACTCTTATATAGCTTACATGGGAACTCAGATGATGTTTCTATGCATAGATAGTTTACACTACATGTATAATGTGAAATGTATCAATGTCACAAAGTGACTTGACACTGTTAGCTTATTATGCCAGGAAACCTTAGGAATGATAAGGTTTAGCTAAACATCAACAATATGAAAGAAATGATAGGATGAGTCGTTGTTAATTTGTACTTGTATGATCACTTGGTCATTGCTTCACTACTGAATGAAACCCTAGGTTGGGAGTAAACTATGTGGGTCTAGAAGTCTATTTACTTAATGACTGAAACCTTAGGATAAGAATTATCTGCTGGGATTGGGATATTTACTTGATTACCATTGGAACCAATAAGTTGAGAATAACCTACTTGGATGGGATATGTAGTTGAGCTTGTTTTAAACACATAGGGTTAGATTAACCTACACAATCCGACTAATTGTTGATTAAAGATTATATCTAGAATTAGGGTATACCAAGGTTGAGACTCACCTATGTGGTTAAGTAGACCACTTGAGTTTATGAAATACTATTTGTTTGAAGCCAAAGGTGGGATTACCTATTGAGTCAGATTTGTTACCTAATTGGTTGTTTTATACTTGTAGTATGAAGTCATTTTGTTGACAAGACTTACTCTTTGAATAACCCTTTTTACTAAGGAGATAACACTCTTGAATGGAATCATTTATTGATATGATTATTCTTCGATTGAGGTCATTCATTGATAAGGCTATACTCATGATGAGAATCACTTATTAACATGATATAATCTTGAATTGAGTCATTTATTGATGATTATTTATTCTATGATAAGATGGTGCTTGCGTAGCTATGTAAAGCTCTTGTAAAGTTAGAGTCATGAAGGAATCATAGATTATTCCTAGGATTAGATTGTCTAATAAAGGGGATAACTTATGCATGTGAATAATAGGTAGAGATACTATTGTGAAAAGGGGAATAGGTTATTTCTAAGGTTAATGATTATCTATAGGAGGAAATTACCTAAGCATAATATATGAATGGTTATAATCCAAACCGAGCTATGGTAGTGTATGTGAATAGGAAGACTATTAGTCAAAGTACTGGGTGAGAATACTTTGGCCAAAGTAGTGTAATTTGCCACTAATTGCACTGTCAGTTCACTGTGTTCCTTTTATGCATGCTAGTTCAGGATTGTAGTGAATGCAAGATCTAGTTATGTAGGGCACAACACTAAGCTCAGATAGGCTATTGTTATGGGGTTTACCAACCAAACACTTCATCGAAGGGTAGGGCCATCTATCCATTGATAGATGTGTGGGGGACCGCATTTAAGTCCGTGGTTGGCAGAAAAGCGCTAAGCAATGCTTCTCCTCATCAATTGGTGGCTGAGGTTTGCGGATGTTTGTGCCAGTGTTAGGGACAACTAGAGTGTATGCACCAAGGAGTGAAGACATCTAGAATGTATGCACCAATAAGGCGACATCAGGACCAGTTTGTATATCTATTGCCAATGAAGCTTAGAAGAGCTATCAGCTATGTATGTATCATGTACCCATTTATATGAAAGATTGTATTCATGAAATGATAAACTTGAGTTTATTCAATATGAAATCTATGTTATGAAAAGATTTGTGAAATTACAATGATATGCAATGGAAGTTTGGAACAATTTTTATTTCAAATATGCATGTAATTTACATTATGGAAAAGAAAAAAAATATTTCTATGTCATGGCATCATGGTTCATTCACTTGAGGTGAAAACTTTGAAATATTACTGAGTAGAACACTGAGGTTGTTACAACAATGATTGGAAAATTGTTTAACGACTACCTATTTGTGGCGTGAGACAGGTTTACAACCAAAACCCCATTCATAATATAGCTTATCAGCTAAATATATTTTCAATTGATACTGTAATATGGATTTTTCAAATAATTTGAAAGATGATCTCCCATATAAAAAAACATAATAAAATCAAATCTTATAACATAACTTCAATATTTAAATTTCTTTTACCCTATTTTGAGTAATTAATAATGAAAACTATTTTTAAAAATCTTTTATCTCCTATCTTAAACCAAACAAAATGAAACTAGCAATTTTTTTATAAGACCAAGTCTTTGTGAGAAGATATATGTAGTTATGTCACTTTAGCTATGCTTTGGTTACTCAAGTAGAAGTTATGTTTACCATTTTTAATCTCCTATTTTATGGGTTAATTTTTTTTTGGAGCCAAAATCATGAAAGTTTATTTGTCTATTTTCAACTATAAAATATCATAAATAAAAGGTTATGCCATGGGGTTATAGGAAATTTGGTCTTCCCTGTTAGCTTATGTTAAAATATTGCCTTATCTTAAAAAAAATCTGCTTTGGTAGGGTTTGGTAATATTTTTCCTGCAAATTTTATCCATTTTTCCTTGTTGGCATCATTGATGGGATGACACAATTTGTGCAGTTGTTGTAAGTCACTTGCCACGATTTCGGTGAGTCCTTTTAGGTAATCTATATGCGACAGGTTCATTTATATGTACAAGTTGCTTACCATTTTTTATGCCAAGTGTGTAATTTTAGAGGATGCACGCCAAATTGTCTGAAGCAAGTTTAGTGTCGTTGAATACACTACTTGCAAAATACGCTCGGAGGGCTACGAGAGAGGGTTGTGAGGAGGAAACATTAAGAATTTTTAGACTACTAGGAGTGGATGGGAAGGCACATGAATTTTATTTCCATCTTCTTTATAAAGATATTGTAATCCTTTTCCCATTTTTTGCACTTACTGAGGTGGAATACAAAATGTTTCATACTTGCCTAAGCCAGACTTGCACATCATTTTGAAAGCTCATTAAAATCAACAATTAAACAAATTGCAAAATCACCATCATACTTCTCAATGTAACTTGACAAACAATACTTATGCTAATAATACCGACATATGTGGTGCCTTAGAATGGCAGTATGAGTATTTCCAATTAACCCCAAAGAAAAATCTAAGATATGCAACAAAATTAAGACGACCACCCAAGCGCTAAACAAATCAAATAAATGAATAATAAAGAATTCATGAAATAAAAAAAAACAAATAAAATAGAAATTTTGATGCATCAATAGGCTCTATTAGCATCTAGGGTTTCAAGAAGTATTTGAAATAAGTACAACTCTTAAAAGTAAACCCATTAGCTGATCCTAGTTTTAGTGAAATAAGCAGTCTCAAACAAAACTTTAAAGCCTCAAAATATTCATGCACTGAAAAAAATTCCTCAAACCCAATCTAATCTATTTGGTAAATAAAATTTTATAAAAACCTATCTCCATATAACTACTGCTGCAATCTATTAACAATAAATGAAAAGTAGATCTAAAAGTATCAGGGTTTTAGAACTAACAAATTCTTCAGCTTGAGAAAAGATTTTTGCAGCTACTCAATGAAAATATTACCTGCGAGAACTTAAATTTTGTTTTGGTCAAAAGTTCAGTTCTTGTGGCCCTTTGGTGCTACAAAATAGTTTGAGCTGAAATTTATTTAATAATACTTTACCGTGGCAAAGTCAATATGTTACAATGGGCAACTGTATAGCACTTCATATCATACAATTCTGTTGGATGATAAAATCAAATCAGATTTAACTTTATGCACAATCTAACATATTTTATTTTTAAATGATCTCCACATATATTTGTTTCAAGTGAATCATGTTCACGGATGGGAAGAAGTTGTATACTAATGAAGAAGACTGGATACTAGTGAAAAAAGAACTGTATTCAGGCATGAGACTTGTTTCAGGTCAAAACATCACACAAATATAGCCTATTGGCTAATTATTTATATTTTAATTTACACAGACATATTTTTATATATTTATTTTAATTATATATTATTATATTTATTTATATATTTATTATTATGTAATTTTATTGTTTTAATATTTTAATATTTTAAATTATTTTATGTGTATGAGATTGTTTTTAAGTGTGGATTTTCTTCTTAAATTATAAAATTCAAATTTAAATTTTGATTAATTTGTGTCTATTTATTTCTCACTTAAAATTGATTAAACATATATTTGTGAAATTTATTATAGTGTATTTGTATTTAAAAATGTTTAATTGCAATCATTTAGATTATTCAATTAATATTTATTAAATCATTCACTTTCAAGAATGAACATGCTAGGATCTATTAATATACTAAAGTAAATCTAGATCTAAATCTAGATCTAAATCACACCATTCTAGCATATTTACATCTCTTGAGATTGCTATTTTTAAATAATGGCACAATCATAAAGCTAATCCTTTTCAAGGGATTGACTAAGAGGAACATTTTCCCTAATGATTATGGTTGCCTTCTAAATACATTCATAAATATTATCATCAAAATAGCAAAAAAAACATAGGTGAATTTATTCAATTAAAGAGCGAGAGTACAAAAATAGTGAGATCATATTCATTAAGTAGAACACATATTCATGAATGCAAAAGTGATCTAGAGGCACAAACTTGACCCCTCACAAATTTTTTGATTACGGGTAAAGCAAGTTTTGAAGGGGCCCGAAACCCTTTACATAGGCAAAAAGCCATTGAATGATAAAGCAGGAAACATCAAGTAGCAAAAAAATAAAAAACTAGACGACAACAAGCAGTAGCCTATTTCAAGTTCTTCAGAATCTTCATTGCCTCTAAATCCTTAGTAATAATACGATCATGAAGCTCAACAATGTCATCAATATCACTTTTCAAAACCTCAACAAGCTTCTTCACGTGACTGTGTTTACAGATATTTGGTCCAACAACAATCACAACAACCTTTTTACCCTTGCGCACACCATCATCACCAGTAGCAACATCGTTGACCCTATCATTCTCCTCCTTTTTATTTCACTTTTTCATTTTGTTATTGAGAATGATAAGGCCCAAAGCATTGTTTTTAAGGGAGGCCTCATTGATCTTGACCATCTTACCAAAATCATCATAAACCTAAAACCGTTTTTTCCTCCAAAATAGAGATCCACTTTTCATACTCATCTTTGAGAGTAGTCACATCCTTGGCAATAGATAAGAGAATCTCCAACATCTTCTCCTCCTGATTAGTGGGCCCCTTCTCAGTTGAATTCTTCTCATTTATATTTTGTAGGGCATGAATCTTTATGCTAAGTTGATTAAATTCCATAAAAAATAATTTAATTTTTTTGAAGTAATTAACAACACCAGCTCTAGCCAAGCCCAGGATATCTTAAATTTCCTCTCTATTGCAATTGAAGATGTTCAAATCTTCAAAAAATTTAGGCATGGGGTTTCCCTGATTATCCACCTAATCCTCCATAAGCTCTTTACCTTTGGAATGAGTATCCTTTCCCTGCATATCCATCAACTTAATGGGTTTGAAACCTTCCTTTTCAACATCAGTCGACTGGTTCTTACCATCTAACTTACCTTCACTAGAGTTCATCTTCAGAGTCACCTTATTCTTCTTGGAAGCTGAAGACTTAACCTTGCCACTAACTTTCACTAGACTCTTTCTCTTCGCAGAAGACAAAGGCACTTCCTCACCACCCTCACAATCCTTCTTATCAGACAACTCCACCTCCTCAAAACCATTGCCACTCTCTTTCACAAGGCTCTTTCTTTTCCCAGTCAATATAGGCACCTCCTCACCACCCAGACTAGCCCCCTTAACTGAATTTCTTTTCTTAGTAGTAGGAGGAGTGATCTCATCATCATTGCCAGTATGGGATCCCCTGACCAAGAAGTTTGGGGGTTTTTCTTATGGGACTTCTTATCTTTTCATAGCTTCGATGAGGGGTCTGAAAACACCTCCATTGAGGGATCAACATTGTCCTCTTCAACCCAATCAACACCCTCAACATCCTCATCGGTGTCATACCCAGACTCAATAGCCTTTCCATGACCAGTCTTCGAAATCCTCGTAGGTTCAGGAGGAACAAAAAAAGACTTTGCATATTCCTTGATTAACATTATCAATCCTTCATAAAGGATTGGGGCTTTGGGATTTTTCTATGCTCTTTTATACCATTCTCCAACGAAGAAAATAAATAAAACATAAAAGAGATTCTCTGCTTGTGCCTAAAATGGTTAAGAAGCATAAAGTTATACCCAAACAAAGAGGTAAACCACCCATCAAGGGTAAAATACCTTATAATGGCTTCGACCATCTCAACCCAGATGGCCTTAATAGAATTTTTGGTGTAACCACCACAAGAAGTTCTCACCAATTTAACCCTCTCATTATCTTTAAAAAAAACATTAAGAGCATCATCTAAAACCTTTTTATCCCTATAAAAATTCCTACCATCGGTGTACAGACCAGAAATCATACCTATAAACTCTTCAAAAATTTCAAAATCGACACCATTCACACCCATGACCCTGTTCTTCCAACCCGCCACAAATGCCTTGGAGACTTGTGGATCATACCCATGAAGACATTCAATGCAAAGCGAGACACCTCCTTTAGTAAGAATTGTCCACACCCATTCATTGCCTTAGTGTCTTCGCAGGAAATAGGCTCAACCTGACTCCTTTCACCCCCCGTATTCTTAGAATAACAAAGTTTAGAGGGAGCTAAAATGAACCAACTCAAATGAGAATACAAAAGAATAGCCAGAAGGATAGCCAAAATACATTGCCAAAAATGGAAGGAAATGGCCCAAAAAACACCCACAATCCATGTAAGTTGCAGCTTGAAATGAAAAGCAATAATCATAATCCAAAACAACCACATGGACACAATCCTTCCATAGTCCTTGGGAATCATGAAGTTGACATCAAAGAAGGGATGCCAACCAAATATCATAAAGTTAACCATCATTAAAAGGATACTGACTTTCATGAGAAATGATGTTTTTAATGTCAAAGGGGAGCAAAACCAAACTTGCCCCCATTCACTAGGAAAACCTGACACCCCTAGGTTAGCAAAGTGGTCGGCAACCCTATTACCCTCATGATAGATATGAGAAATAAAGAAAGCATCAAAGGACTACATGCTTAGTAGACTAGCTAGAAGGTTGCAATTCTTTAAGGTGGTTTATGATATTAAGAGAGTCACCCTCAAGACACACTCTTTTAAAGCCTTTCATCTGAGCCAATTTGAGGCCATGGTAAGTTGTAGATGCTTCTGCAATGTGTTTTTTCTAAATTCACAAAGGGAGCACCACAACAGAAACAAACCTACCATAAGAATTTCTAATCACTCCCCCATAACCAACAGGTCCTGGATTGCCTTTAGCTACCCCATAAAAGTTAACTTTAACTTAGTGTGGAAAAGGAGCACACCAATGAATATTATCTCTGAAGGTCTTTGCTTTCAGAATCAGGGAAGAGATGGGTGTGTTATTTGGAAATGTAAATTATTTCAAACTATCAATCTAGTACATACAAGTAGTTTTTGGGTAGTGATGTGTAGTTCCAAGGACTAGTAGTCAAGGTGATTGCAACTATTTATATAATAGTAGGTGGTTATACATTGAAAAGTATTGGTGGTGGTGGGTCCTATGCCGTGTGGCACTACAAATTATTGTGAGTACCCTGTGTAGTTAGAATATGAATGCACCCAAATGTCTTTATGGACTAATATATAAGATCTACCAAAAGTGAATATAATCCATGGTTAAAGTAACTACCTACTAGATAAAATATAACATCATTTGTACCTTTTATCCATTCTAAAAAAACTACTACAAAATATTTTATGGTATGGTATGATCATTTGACAAGGGGTATTGAATTATTTGATGAGTCCATGCAAAAAGTGTTTTATTTTGATAAAACAATAGTCGATATATAATTTTTTTGGTATTTTAAATGTGATGTAGGGTCATATTTGACCCAAAATAATTTGAAAGATCAAGTACTTGTCATATCTTCCATACACCTGCCAACTTCAAACCCTTGTAGATCTAGCCTCCAATGTTTAATTTGGACATTCCAATAGAAAAAACTTTCTCATACAACCTAAACTTAATGGTGAGCTTATATTTACTTAATCTCCTAAAGCACTTGCAATATAAATTGGAAAAGAACATCCCCCCTCAAATCCAATATTTTTCTTAAGTTTTTTTATTCTCCAAGTCATCATTCAATACAAGAGAAGATGATACTTAAATTTTTAAGAGTAGTCAAGATTTGCAACCTAGATATCTTAGAAGACTAACAAGGGATAAATCCAAAAGTTTTGATACCATGTGAGAGTCGGTTCAAAATTCTCTAATACAATGTACTATTTGGATATGAAGATAGTTGCTCAAGATCAAGGTACTTTAATGAAAGCACAAGAGAGACCAAAATCAGATAATAATTCTATTCTATCAAAGTATGCAAATATATAATGATATGATTGATTCTTAAGATTACAATAAGAAACCCTTGTATATATAGGCAAGGATGGGACATAAGATGACATAATATTATGAAAAGTGTCTTCTTATCATAACTTGAGATACAAAAAGTAAATGCCCTAAGAATTCCCTAAGTAAACTTAAGTAGCTAGCTATGAAAAGGACTTAAGATGGAAAACAACCAGGTAATATACCTCGTTAACTAATAAAAAAATATTTCATTTCTCTATATTATAATAGTTAGGATTTTTATTCTTAACATATCCATGAGCCATTGAAAGTTGTTTTATATAGGTTCCTATGTTAGGTTGCAATTTGGCACCTCGATCTAGACTAGATTAGTACATCACCAAGAACCATCTAAATTGCATGCAATACAATAAAGACTTGGACTTAAAAATATTTTTGAGAGGTTTGTGATGATCTCTCATAAAGCAAATTGTCTCCTATTTAGTTGAAGGCCGAATGTTGAATCCAAATAAAATGTGAGTGAAATACCAACATCTAGCCTACATTTAGGTGCATTTGTTTCCATTTTTGAAATACTAATGGAAATATTATATCATGCCTACCCACCTTTAACATATAACTCTCCATAAGCCATTAGTCTTATCTCAATCAACAAACATTAATACTCTCTCATTTTTTTGCAAAATCTTATGAATTAAATTCTTTCTTCAAAACCTCCCACTCCACCATATTATTTGCATAAAAGTAAGAGTCTCACATGTTGATAGCCACATTAGCTAACCCATATGTCTCTATGTTGGCCTCATGATATACATGAGTTATCATGTAATCCTCCAATTTCTTAATGAAGTCCCAACATAGGAAAAGTATATTCCCTAATATCTAACTCACATTTTATTTTGAGCTATTCCTAATTGTATTTAATATTATCTGTGAATCTCCTTCTATAAACAATTTCTTAATACCTTTTTGATCGCTAAGTTGAAGTCCAAGTAGGGGAGCCTGAGCCTGAGCTTCATTGTTAGCTCCCATTGATACTTTATGAGTAGTGGAGGCCACCAATTCCCCATTATGGTCTCTGATGATGCAAGCAACATAAAAATTCCTCAATTTCCTTTAGCTACCCCATCAAAGTTCATCTTATGCCAACCAACATCAGGAGGAATCCATCTCACTTCTACCCTAGGATTGTGAGTCAGATGATCTTAGACCTTCCCATATAAATGAGGGTAAATTTGGGTATATTAATGGAATTTTATTATAGTTATTAATTGAAATATTATTAGAAAAACATGGAACACCATGTTTAATATTATATAATTTTAATTCCTCTACTAACTTTGAGTTACTCATTTGTCAATTATTTTCAATTTTGGTTTTCTTCATCATTCTCTTTTCTAAGGCTAATTTTTTCATCTTTTTGTTTACAAGTTGGCTTGAGATTAGAGTTAAAAAAGAATCTAATAATTTGTCTACCTTGGATAACAAACCTTAATTCCAAAATGGTGGTTGTTCACTTCCCCTTGTGTAAGAATGGTTTATAGAAAGGTATGCCAATTCATGACACCCTTTCCATACAAAAACTATGACCCTATTTGAGGCTTCCATTAGTTTTCCTTTTCTCCTTTGACATTTTTTTTACTAGATGCATCAAGGAAGAAATGAATTGTGATTATTTGATTCCATAAATAATTTCAATATCAACATGGAGAATGTATCTCAATATGTGCTTATATTGTGCTAATGTGATTTCATTAGAGTAACCATGAACTAACTAAATTTATAGGTATTGTATAACACACATTCAATATTTATTTTTCCAAATATGTAAAGGAACCAATTAATTGCATGCATATTATTCTATCAATAAGTTTAATGCCATCATCTAGAACTATATTTAATTCTGGAACCATAGGATTAGAAACTAGTTTACACTTGGTAAGAGTAGATGCATTGCATTTTTATTTGAATGTGAAAACAATGTCCTAGTTGAATTTAAAATGATTGTAAGAATTAAAGAGATTTTCTAGCTGGTTATTAGCTTAGATTTAGCTTGTATAGGTGGGGATTTTTTAACCCATTGACCAAAATGTATTACTTAGTCCTTTTTATTTATTTAGTACGTCTTATTTGTACTATATAATAGCAATTACCATTGCTTTTATGGAGATTATAGGTTTTTTGATAATAAGCACGATATTACACTATATTAGATAGTATAAAATTATCATTATCCAACAATATGTGTCCATCTATTTAACACAATAATGGTACAAAATTTAAATATTTGGTAAAATAATAGGTCAAGTTTTCTACTTTACAACATGGAATTATTATCAAAACTATCTATGAAACATACTTAATTGATCATGACTCATCTCTCGTCTTCTTGTTCTATCCCTTTATGAAACCCCTAAAACTTGTTGAGCTTCAATTTTATGTCATGTTTTCTTTTCCATCTACAATCAAACAATATAAATAAAAATATTTGGTGAAAAAATAGTAAAACCATGTATGTAAATTCTAAATGAAGAAATATGGTGAATTACCAATATTTATCATCTTCTAAAACATCAATTTTAAATTTCTATTACATGGCTTCAAGAATTTAGATAAAAAATATATCAATAATTTACCCCTTTGGGGCCCTTGTTCCCACATTTCATATCACAATGAATGAAACAAAAAAATATTGAAACAAAAAAATATTGCAAGGGTATTTGTTTAGCTCTTGATTCTTCTTGGTTCTTAATTTTATTGATAAACTATTTAATCAATCTATTTTTTCCAAATTGGTTACATAAACAATGTATCCAATGTTCAATTGAATTGTGGTGAACATTATGGCCTACAAATTAATTTAATACTAAGGATATATATTTTTTTTGATAGGTTAATGTGACACTATGGGGCCACAGTCGTATATTGATATAAAAAATGTTTTACATTGCCAATCCTTGAGTGGGTAGAAGAGTATGTAGTGAATATTTACAGTAAAGAGTCGAGCCACCAAAACTAGTTCACACACCTACCATCACACCATACATTTTGTAATACTTCCTAAAGTTTCCTATTATTATATCCTTCTACTAACTACTATATGATAAACTATATGCGTAGGCCAACAAAGCACAATATTTGGAGTTCTCAGGTTACACCTCCTCGACATCATCCTACTCATCTCATGCATCCTCCATTAGGGAAAAAGTCCCCAACTATTACCCCTTATATGTATCCTTTTTTGAAATTGATGCTCGCTTGTGCTTGGCTTCATCTCCTAGCCATATTAATATCAATTCCCCAAACTGCAAACTGTTGTAGAGGGTCATCATCCTCAACACCTAATTTTGACCACATCCTTCCATCCAGTATCAGTCCTCTTCTCAAGATTGCTCGTTGGAGATAACCCTTCAAACCTCCACACCACCATGCCCACACCAGTTTGACCATGATGACCTTCACCAATCGCTTTGATTCCTCAACATCTAGTAGCATAGCTAGAAACATGCATGCAATTTCTGAGTTAACATGGTATTCCCATTCAGTTATTCATCACCTAACACTATTCACAACATATGTATGACCGCCCTGGATTTGATCTTAAAAACTTCTATGAGCCTCCTCCCAGATATGTTACCAAATAAATGTATCTGCCACTTTCTTGACATTAGATAAATGATAGTATCCATATTCTTCTCTGCTTGTTACATAGTGATGGTTCCCAACTGTTCACTACTAAATAAGCCAAGTGTTATCATTCACAGGTTAGCTCTTGTACCCTCCTTAACTATATGTATCATTCCATGATGGTTGTCATACCATCTAACTGGCTTATGTGTGAGAGTGAGCCTATGATATGTCTAGATGATTATGAAAATCATGGCAATCATCCATCGATGTGACTTCAATATCCTTCATCATCATATCCATTGTCGTCTTCGCTATTCATCAACAATTTCATTCCCCTCCTGATATATTTGTGTTACGGCGAATTATTCAAATAACATAATAACCTCCTTAATTTTCCTAAGCCAATTCCCCAACTTCCAATTTGGCATTTGTCTTGTCCTAATTGCATTGAATACGAGTTGCAAGTCTCCTTCTAGGTGAATTATATCATATTTTATTTTCCTTCCTATCATTAATCCCAACATAGCTACTTGGAATTCAACTTCATTGTTGGTTTCCCTTCCCACCATCCTTAGTATCCTCCCTTCATGATTTATGATGACACACCCTGCTCCAACCATCTCTGGGTGCCACACATTGCCACTTCGAAATTGCTCTTTAACCAACCTTCTTCTAGAGGCTCCCATTTAATATCCTTCTTAACACCCACAGATAGATTAACCTATCCAACCCCATAAATGGGGGAATGCACAAATTCTTCCATCACTTTTTCAAGAGATCATCCCATATTGTGTATCTACTCTTTTTTAGACTATGACTTTGCACTGAGTTATTTTTTGTTTTTGTTATACTTGCTTCTATCTTAATCAAAAGCCTCTCTTTGGACATTGATTTTCCTTAGAAGATCCTTTGCTTTTGTTCTTTTCATACTTTCCAAATAACGATTGAGAGCATGCAAATCTAGATGCTACTAATGAAACCTTTATTAAGTTTGGGTCACATGTTGAATAGGGTTCTCAATTAATTGGGAAGTGGGCTCTACCATCCCAACTTCATCATCACACTTTTCCAACAGAATTTTACCATTTTACAGGTTAGGAGAAGATGATCAATTATCTCCTATTCCACTTTGCATATGCTGTAAGGCCCAACTACTGTCTAGTAAACTTGGTGATGTTCACACAATTAAGAGGGGGTACCTAACTAAACAGTCCACTAAACCCTTGTAAATACTTCATTTAATTATCAACCAAGACTAATGTAAGCTCAAGTAATGATGTTGGCATTGTATGTGCATTCAAAATCTCTACACTACCTATATCATCCTAGTATAGGTTCTTACACATGTGGGAGAAACATAAATTGCTTAACAATAAAAAGAATTAAATATGGAACTATTGCTATGGGTACTTACAACTAAAGACTGTGACTAGTTCACTGTCAAAACTAAACTCTGTAACTAACTAACGTCGTTGCTAACTTTGACTCACTCCAGAGGATAATGCACTGAGACAAATAAAGCATGAAATGCAAGACAAGATCTTATTCATGATTTCATTCACATTTACCACATGAAGATTCTGATTAAGACAAATGCAATAATGAAGGTAACTATTGTAACAACATAAAGAAGTGTGCAAAAATTAAAAGTGGGGAACAATTTCCTTGAGTGGCCCTTGCTCAAGTGATTGTCTCCATAGGATAAACTCAAATCTAGCCCCTCAAATCAATTAACCATAACAACAACTGAAAACCTCTTCGTTAATTAACTCAAGATTTCACAATCTAATAAGAATCTTCTTGGATATCTTATTCATCAAAAACACATAACCAGAAACAAGAGTATTGTTGTGTAACATAAAAATATCTAAACATATCTATATGCTATATTTGCTATGCTTGTTATTCTCCTCAACCACCAAACCATATATACATAGGTGCGGGGGAGTCTTATTGAAACAAGGACTCAAAACAAAAATCTAAATGCAACTCACCACTCTCCTATAAAATAGAGTGTGACAAAGTCTAAAAAATAACTGAAAAGGTAGAAGAAGTTGATTAGGACTACAAAATGGTAAAATTGAAACGTGGACTATGGAAATAGTCACGTTGGATTCCCAATCATAGCAGGTTTCTTCTCCTTCAATAGTATTATTAAATGATATGGTGACTCATAATCATCTTGAAAAATAAACGCATCCAAATCTACAATTGTCATGTTCTTCTTATTCTGGAACTTCCCATGCATCATTGTCTGAAACTCCTTTGGCTATGGGTTGTGCCCCTTAGTTGTTGTGGGCTATAGTTTGATTACTTTGGCTTCTTGGCTATAAAAAGTTAGTTCACCAAAACATATACACAATACTAAATAACCATAATTTAAACATAGACATACACTGCATCCCATACACATTCACACATTTTAACCATGCAATTAATAACATATCATAATCATATTTCCATATACTAAAATTAGGTTCAAGTTGCATGATGATCATAAAAATATAGTAAAATTCAAGAATATGTATGAAATGAGTATCTGGAAATTTCTAAAAGTATGTACTAAACAACATGAAACTAGCTAATAATTGCCCTCATCATTCCCCCCAACTAGAAATTTGCTTGTCCTAAAGCAAAGTAGTTTGAAGACTAGAGGCTAGTTGTTTCAAGTAAAAACCTCCATAGCATGAAACTCTTGCCCATCTAACATTCTTAGCTTCCTCTCATTCTTCATTCTTTTCTCTTGTCCAATGTGGCATTGGATAGAGAAGCATAGGTGGAGAGAAGGTAAGAGGCACCCATGTAATTCCTTTTTCTTTGGAAATGTCTGGATGTACCTGTGGGTCCTTCAAACATGGCCATGAAGTTGTATACCGGTGGGGTTCCTTTTTTTGTAACTCAGGGGTCAAAATTTCCCATCTTTCTTGTACGAAATGAAAAGAATGATGGATAAGACCTACAATTAGCCTCTGCATCCTGTCATAATAATTTAGTCTTAAATTCATAATTTTCCTATCTACACCCTTGTACCTCATAATTTTTGTCCATTCTTCTATTATTACACTGGGGTTCTTGGATTCTTTTTTGACCTGGAGAGCAATTGATTTCTCTCTTTCAACATAATTTCATCCCTTTGTGTCTCATTTCTGAAGTAAGAAGCTAATGCCCTGATCTGTAAATCACCCATAAATATCAATGGATTCCATTATGTATTGTCTAGCATAACATAGTTATGCAAATAAAATTCACACAACTGATCATACATATCAGGTGTTGAATCAACAAAAATATTTAAAAAGTCAAATTTCCTGCTCATGGCAATTGGCAAGTTACTGATCAATTGACTGAATTGGAAACTCAAGAATTTCTCCTGTAAAAACAAAGCATAAATTCTAGCAGGAGTTCTAAACTTGATGATTTGTGAAGCCTTTTCTACTATCTCCTCAATTTTCACTATCATCTTTTTCAATTCAACTTCCTTGTTTTCCAATACTCTGTTATGGTCTAAGATCATCTTTTTAGTTCCCTTCTCCCACTCTTCTCTTTGTTGTGAGAATTATTGAGTTATTTTCTATAACTAACATCCTAGAAACATTGTAGTGTGATAAGATGGAGTTCTTATGAAAGGGGGTTTTTTGCTTTTAGCTGCAATCTTTGTATTTCCTACCTTCACTATGGAAAGTTGTGCAAGTAAGTCTAGTTTAGACCCATTCCCATATGTGTGAAGCTTCTCCTCCAACTCCTTAATTTTTAAGTCTCTTTGGACTTATCTCTCTATTCATAAGACCTTACCAATTCCTCTAATTGTTTGATTTTGTCTAATGCTTCTTGCAACTCTTTCTTGACATTCCTTTCTTCTATATTTTTTTTTTCATCCTTCTCCAAAAACTAATCATCATCACCCATATTATAATCACAACCCTCACTATTAGGGATTTGTGGGGTTCTCTTCTTTGTCTTATTAGCAACAAAAATATCCTTTGAGTCAGATTCAAAGGTGGTTGAAATATACCATTTCTTTTTAACCAGTGTATGAACATTCTCAAAAATATTTTCCTTCAGTTTTGCATCTGTTTCCAGTATCATGGTATTTTCTTTCTCTTAATTCTTGACTGAACCCCTCATAACACCCTTCTTTTTCAGGTGGTGTGAATGCCTTGGCTAGGTGGGTTTCTTCTTCTACACTTTCTTGGGTGTAGAGGAAGATCTGCCTTTCCTTTTTATGGTTCTTGGTGTTTTGGAAGAAGTTGGGGTTTCTTGGATATCCTTTGCTACAGGTTGCTCAAAGGCTATGGGTGGTGAATTTTGCATGCTCTACTCCTCTGGTTCACCTCTGCTACGGGTAGGTGGTGAATTTTGCATACTCTGCTCCTCTGGTTCACCTCTACTATGGATAGGTGAAGCAGTAGGTGAACTAGAGGGCATTTCCCTCACTGATGCAGTAGGTGATTCCAATTTTTTTGGGATAGATGGTTCTTCAAGAATGTGATTGATATGATTAAAAATTAAGAAGCTTTCCCATGAAACATGTACATGTTGAACCCTTAAACTTGTTTTTACCAATAGGGTAACTAAACAATAATGTGATAGTGTTGTATTGTTTCTCTTTCTTTTATATTCAAAACTCATTTGTTTCAATAGGTTATACAAAAGACTAGGAATATTAACCCTCCTAAATTATGACAAAGGTGGATCAAAAGCTTGAAATGCACCATGTATAAAAGAGGTTGCCTACCATCACATGTAAAATATTTAATAATATATGTAACAACAAAAGCCCATACCCATGACAATGATAACCTTTTAGTACCTTGGGATTTTGAGTCGAGGTTCTCTCCATGTTCCCTGAATTCATCTTTGGCAACTACAACATTCGTCCTGGTTGGAATTCATCTTTGTCTCTTGGCAAGCTAGAAACTTTTTTAATTGCAGCTTCCAAAGCATCAACCTTTAACCCTCTAAAAGTGACTTCATCATTCTAAAGTGTTTCTGCAAATTGTCGTGTCATATCCTCGCTATATTCTGTCAACCTTAAGAAATAATGCAACCATCCTGATTATTTGAAAATAGGTAAAACCAACCTATCTTCCAATATCTATTGATGTGCAGATGGTTCCCTATGAACTATATCTCCACCCATGATGGTAAACTGCTTTGTTTCTACTCAAATTTCCTTCTTACAACTTCAACCACACCAATCCTTCCTGTTTATATACTTAGGTTCTTCAAATTCAACTACTTTTTCCCCTATGAGCTTGAAATGGTTTAAATTATGGCTTGGAAATGGGGAAAAGCAAATGACACAAATGACAAAGGGTTGCAAAAAGATTTTTGGTGGCTTGATTTTGGCTTTGATATTCATGTACAAGATTTTTTTTTTTAAAAAAAAAATGTACTATCCCCCCAACTTAAGATGTTAAGTGACCTCACTTAGTTGTACTTTCAGAGGTTGACGGTATTATTACATGTAGTGGAAATAGGATAATGAATACGAAGCATGCAAAATTAAAAATGTAAACATGTCGAAAAATAATGACAATCTATGCTAATTATGGAAAACTAGTATGTGTACCTATCAAAGTGGAGTGAACTAAATGTAGCTTAGGTGAAGCTAATTAGGAGTGTCCGCAGCATGATTATGATTTGATCATTGCTTAATTGCAATTAGTGATTTATGAAATGACAACTTGGAACATGGTAATGGAAAGGCTGCAGAATGTACGACTTATGGGATATGAATTGATCTCCTAAATGCATAGAAAATGAGGAATGCTACGTGGGATATGATGGAGTAAACTGCATGAAATGAAATGATAGCTATATAGCTGCATGTACGAAAAAATAAAGTGAATGTGGATGACATGCAATTAAGTTGGAAGATAAATTTAAAATTTCTAACAAGTAGATGTTGTAGGTACCTTCAACAACAGGTCCCTCTAAAATTTGGTGGCCTTGTTATTGATGAAGCTATAGGTCCCTACTACATCATGGAGTGTACTTGAAAATTATTGTTTATTGTTTCACTTGTATAGTGTGTGCATGTGAAGAGTGATAGAAAATTATACCTAGTTGACCTCAGTAGGTGAGATGTGTAGCTCATTTGCTAAGTCAATTGAAGAACTTGTAGTATCTACTGCTAAATCTTTATTGTCTGTTAGAATGTTTGTATCAAGATTACTACCTGGTTCAATGTATTTGTCATGATCACTATGTGGTACAATATCTTTTGTGTGCAGTGTTTTTACCCCATCTAAAATGCAAGAAATAAAATCAAGCAAGAGATAAAAAAAACCAAAGACAACACTCAAGATTGGGCTTAAGATGAAACTCAAACTTGTAAATAAAATACCAAAATATTACCTTGTTTGAGCTTGATGAGTTTGTTTTCCCTTTTTGATGGCTTGATATGTGTGCTCCTAGATCGATTTCGGTAGCATAACAACTTATTTTTGCTTGATTTGGATGCAAGATGGCTATGGTGATTGAAGGCTTGAGAGATTGAGATGATGAATGCAATAGCTTATGGTTGGAATGGTTGAATGCTTAAGAATGAAAAAATCGCTAAGTGTTAGCCATTTAGCAAGGGAGATAGGAATGGATGGTGGAGATTGAAAGGGGGAGGAAGATCAAGGGTTGAGATCAAGAGTTGACCAAAGGAATTAAAAATTCCTTTCTAATGTGCGTGGAAAGGATAAAAGGAATTTAATATTCCTTGGGAAAGAGAAAATAAATTTAATATTCCTTGGGGGATGAGAGAGGAATTAAAAATTCCTCAAAAGGACCTTGGGAAGACAAAAAAGGAATTAAAAATTCCTTGGGGGATGAAGAGAGTTGACCAAGGGGTTGATTAGGTTAGCTAATCAATGATTAGGTTGTGTAAGTGAGGGATTAGGCAAATGATTAGGTGGGTAATGAGGATTAATGATCCACTTGCATATTATGGAGGATGTGACACCTCCCTAATCAAGGATTAGGAATGTGCACATCCTTAATCTAGGATTATGCAAATTAATCAGGATTAGAAAAAGGTTATGGAGGATGTGACATGAGGGGAATTAAATAAATAGATTATTTATTTAATTCTTTAGAGGAAAGGGATAAGGGATGGGAGTAAATAATTAAAGGTAATTATTTACTTGAGGCTAGGATTTAAAGATGATGGAAGAAATAAATTAGGATGAAGGGATAAGGGATAATGAATATTAATTAAATAATAGGGTATTATTTAATTAATATAGAGGACATGACATTAGTTGAATTGGGGGTAAATTGACCAAATTAAAGTGGTCAATTTTCAGTGTCTACATCTTTATTAGAAGCACTCTCTGGTCCATATTATTGCATCAATGAAAGAAGTCATCCTTTTGTATTGGCTTTTTGTAAATTTTCAATCTATGACCATTAATCAGTAGTGAAAATATGATTGCATCAATTATTTGTAATTTGACTGCTCCATTTGGAAAAACTTGTTGTATTTCATATGGTCCTAACCACCTTGTTTGTATCTTTCCTTTATAATGTTTATACCTTGAGTCATATAGCAAAGCCCAATCTCCCACATTGAAATATTTTGTTTTGATAAACTGATCATGCCATTGGATTCTCTATTTTTGAATAATCTTAGTGTGATGCATAGCCTCCATCCTTATCTCATCTAATCCATTTAGATTGTGTAATCTTTCTTTTTGTGCTTCTATCAAGTCCATATCCAGTTCAATATATGTCTTGAGTGTTTTCAATTCAAATTCAATGGGCAGTACTGCTATTTTTCCATACACCAACTCATATGGTGTAAATCTTGTTGTAGTCTTCCATGTTGTCCTATAGGCCCATACTACCTCAGGAAAATTTCCTTCCTAATCTTTCTTATGAATCTGCATTTTTTTGGTCGAGATATTTTCAATCTCCCTATTTGTTACTTTCATCTGCCCATTGGCTTGAGGGTGATAGGGTGTTGATTTCTTATGCCTTATTTCATATTCCTGGAACAATTTGGTAATTAGCTCTGATGTGAACTGGGGACCCTTATCTATCATAATTTCTCTTGGCACTCCATACCTTATAAATGTCTTCATACAAGAATTTGGCTACATTTCCATCCCCAACAAATTGCAATGCTTTGACTTCAACCCACTTTGTTAGATAATCTATGTAAACTAGGATATACTCCTTATGATTAGATGTTGGTGATATTGGTCCAATGAAGTCTAGCCCCCATTTATCAAATGGTACTAGTGCCAATTGAGGTTGCAAAGGCATCTCATTTGTTTTATTTGGCCTACCTATTCATTGACACTTGTCACAACTCCTTGTATATTTCACTGAGTTGGCCAGTAATAGCCAGTGGTGAGAATCTTAAGTGATGTCCTCTTTGCTACAAAGTGTCCCCCATAGATTTCATCATGGTAGGCTTTGAGGATATCAAATAATTCATCCTCTCTTATGTATCTCCTCATAATATTATCTGGACTTGTGTAAAATAAATAACCAACTACCTAGGAATAAGGAAAACTTTTATACACAAATTATCTCTTTTCTTTAGGGGAGAAATGAGGTGGTATTTGTTTGTAAAGGAGGGGGACCAACCACACCAAGGCTTTAGGTCACAAAGAGCTTGAGAGCGGGAGGCTGCCCTAGTCTACCTCAAGTTGGACAAGTGTTTAAGGTCAATGATAGAGAATGAAGAGCACTCTCAAATGCTTCCATCACTCTAATAACTTGAGAGTTTTGGTGGGGCTAAATGAACAGAATTTTGGAACTCAAACTATACCTCAGACAACTCTCTGCCAGAGGACAATAGTGCAGGTCAGGGATGACAGTGCAACGCATTGGCATCTCATAGGGGCACTAGCGTCCATACAAATAAAAAGTACAAAAGTACAAAAAAGTACTAGGAATCTATCAATAGCTTAGCAAAGAAAGTTTAAAGTGATGACTAAAGTGGAAAGTGACAGAATGATAGAAATAACAAGAGAAATAACAACAAGGACAAGAAAGGAGAGAATACAACTCACGAAGCATCCGGTTCGCTAGCAAGCTCCACATGAACACGTACCTACACACAACCAAGAGAGGAAAAATGTTGGGGCTATATAGGGGTTTGTTGTAGTCAAACCCTCGCTTTGGTGTTTCCACCTCCACGGACAACCAGATAGATAGAGAGATAGAAATATGATAAAGAAAATGATGTTGGAACAGAAATGAAACCAACCACTACTAGAGACACTATGCTACTCAAATCTAACAACAAAGTAATACGAAAGCATTACCACCCTCGAGTAAAGGCGCTTAAGGCCAATGGAAGAGCAATGCAAGTCCACAGCTATGACATAGTCGACATAGCTGCAACAACACCGAAAGTAGTCTCACAAGACACCAAGCTGCAACTTTTGTGGTAAAATGTGTGGGATGCTGTGATTGTTGGAAACATGAAGCCAATAGTGCAACAAGTAGCTCAAACATATGAAGATGGTCGAATTGGTGTGTAGAAGCATGAAGGAGATCAAGAATTGCTAAAGAGATGAAGTGAAAGTGAAAGATTGCCATTTGAAGAAGGTTTGGGAGGGAAAGAGCCATTCAAAGGTTGGTAGGAAGGCACAGGGGCGTTATGTTTCATTGTCAATGGAGAATGTAATGCCTCTGTAGATTCTAGAGGTAGGAATCCTATCAAGACTACATCGTGTCGCACAGATGTTTGTGCACACGTCCCCGACAAAAATTCCCCCATCGACACTAAAAAAAGTGCCAAGTGGATGGGGTACAGAATGAGGACATGGAAATACTTGGTTGGATTTAATTTTTCTAAAGTGAAGGGTGTAAAAGGGGAATTTGCAAGGGGGTGCAAATTCACTCCTATATATTTTTCCCCCACTTTAGCAAACATGAGTGCCAATGAATGTTTAGTAAAGTAGATCGAAAGAGTTTAGAAATGTATACCTGAATCGTCAAGGAAGCAAACTGCAATCTGGCGAGCTCAAAAGTGCAGGGCAGGCAAATGGCTCCATAGGTACTCTCTCTTGAGGAGGATTGAACAATGTGCACCGAAGGCCCGCAGACCAATGATGGAAAAATCTCTCAGCATCTAAGTGTTTCACAAGTCCTTAGACTTGCAAAGAAGGCACCTCCAGGTACTCTTTAGAAAGCCCAATGTGAGTGGACTCCGTAGAGTCAGATTTGGAAAGCAGTTTCACAGACACACCTGTAAAGGAACATGTTAATTCATAGACAAAACATGTTAGTTATAAAAAAGCAGCCACACAGGGAGACAAGCAAACAGATAGTCACGTAGACAGTCAAAAATTGAAGGAGAACAAAGGGGTCTCTCGGGAACCCTTCAAAAGAAAAGGGGTCCACTCAAGGGACGCTTAGTTTGAAAGTACAAGAATATTTTTCGCAAATCAATCCAACATCAAGGAATCCTTTTGAAAGATGTTCACTTCATCAAGGAATTCAAAAGGGAGAAAGCCCCTTCGCAAGGGGAAGGTCAAAACTTTGCCCGTGGGAGAAGGTACTCCCTCCTCGGAGGAGATTTTTTCAAAGTCTTTCTTTATGAACCCATGATGAAGGAAAAATATTTTGCTAGGGGTCCTTGTTGAGGAATGCGATTTTTGAAAAATATTTTGAAAAGACTTTTGAGAAAAGATTCGTTGGCCACCGAATACACTTTTTGAAAATCAAAGTGAAAGTGAAATGATAGCCCCCCTTAGGATGGTGCATTTCAAACACAAATACACGTGACATTCTAAGGAGAGTGTGAATGCCTAATTTGCAATTAACTAACAAGAGACACACAAACAATGGTTAGTCAAGTTAGAAACAAAAACAAAACATTCCCTATGAGATTCTTGGTTAAACAAAGATGAGAACATGAGATGAAAGCAAGAAAGAAAGCAAATGACATGTAATCAACTAAATCAACCAAACCTTCACCCCATAGGGGGATTGGTGCTCCTTTGATATGGAAAGAAGCCCTTTTCCAATCCCTTTGATAAGCTCCAATGATGTAGATGATTCCAAGTATGAAGATGATGTCAAAGTATGATAAAAACTAGCTAAATGATGTGATGAAGTGAATAAGAAATGCCTATAGTAAACTTGCTTGAGATTGTGGATCCATTTCAAGTAGAAGAGGCTTCTACTTATAGGAGTGAAGGGTTGGATAAGAGGTGAAATTGGTGAATGTGGGATAAAAGGGGAGCCAATAGGAATGTGACACTTGTCACAATTCTATTGGATGAGGATGGAGCACATTTTGGGGAATGTGTAGAGTAAAGGGGATGGAAGAGAAATAAATAAAAATGGTTGAGGATTTGAAAGGATTAAATGAATGTGGTTGGAGATGTAAGAGAATGTTGTTGAGGGTGTAAGAGAATTTAAGGGACAAGATGGCATGTAAGGAGTAAATTCCTTTGTAAGAGGTATTTAAGGGGGTGTAAGAGGCTTTTGGAGGGAAATCAAATGAGGAGGTGGTTGAGAGGAATATTCCTAGGAATATGCCATTGTGAGGATAAATAAGGTAATTAGATAATTAAAAGAAATGAATTTCATGTGCAACCTAGTTAGTTGACCATGAGTTGATTTAACTCTTGGGGAGTTAAAAGCTAGAGAAATGAATAATGATGATTAGAAAGTGATTTAAAGTTAATTAATTCAAAATTAATCAACTCAAGTGGGTTAGGGGATTTATGACATTTGATTTATTTAATCAAATGAGAGGAATTTTATGAGGATTATATTAAATGATTTGATTTAATTAAATAGGATGAACATTAGTCAGAAGAAGGTGAATTAGTCTAATAAAGTTAATTATTTGATTAATAGTAGAAGTTGATGAATTTAACTAAATAATACCGATTATTTAATTAATTGGTTAGTCTGAAGTGATTTAGGAGGAAATGGTGTTAGTTAATCAAAATCAAATGTATAGTGTCAATCAAGACTTTTTAAGTGTCTACATTTTGCCCCTCTTTGAAGCAAGGTACCTACTACATTAGTTCAAAGAATAACACTGTCGATATCAAAATTAAAAAAATTTATGAGTTTTTTGGATGCCCCACTGTTGCCCTAGTGAAATAAATTACAATGTTACACTGCCCCCTTGAGAGATCAGGCAAAAAATTTAATTTTTGGGTCGAGCTCACAAAAAAAAAATCAACACTAATTTAGGTGCAAAAAATAGCCTATGAGATGTGAAAACGGGCTCACGAACGATGAAAATGAGTCAAAACAGGCTTCATTACGCAAAAAACGGATTAACGAGTTCAAAAAAACCTTAATTTTACCCTCAAAAACCTTAAATTTCTAGCATAAAAAGGAGGGTAGGGGTCATTTTCAACTCATTTGTGCACATAACTATCTAGAACTCTTACGATTTTGCTCTGAGGTGCTGACATAATGGCAACTCGCGTGCTTCCTAGGCATTGAATGGAGCAGGTTCAAGAGTTTTAGCGATCTCCAGACATAGGACCCCATTACAAAATTCAAAACTTTTCTCGTTTTTCACATTTTTGGTACATTTATTAGGGTCCAAGTAGGTCAGCCAAAAGCGGCTCTCTGGGCATCACAAATGGAAGCATTGGTGTCACTTTTTTTAATGGAGCGCTACCTTTGTGAAATAGCATAGCGCAATGTTGTTTGGGTCCAGGGTTGCATTTGAAATGTCAACCCGCCTTTGTGTGATAGTGTTGCGCGAGCTTAAGAGGGTAGGGAATTGCGGGAAAATACCAACCCGCCTTTGAAATGTAGCGCCACCTTTGTTTATAGTGTCACTTTTGCGAAAATGCAAAGTGCCACCTTTGTAAATTCCAGATTGCCTTTGCTTTTCAGGGATTTTTAATTTTTGAAAAATGCACCAGGTGGATAAAATTTGACGTCGTGGGTATTTTGAATGCAAGAGGTCCTCCATCCGCTCCACTTGAAGGAGCATAGAGGTTGGATTTTACGCCGAGTGAGGCATTTGACCAACGATTTACTATTTTTCTTGGGCTCGATCGTATTTAGCCATGTGGAATAGATGCCTGCGATTCAGACACACTTGGCCATGATGACAACACTGGTGAAGAGATGGTAGAGCGAGACATCATCGTTCCACTTACTGACAAGGGGAGGCCATAGTTACTCTTGAGGATGTATGGCAGATCTTACAGATCCCCATACATGGCAAGCAAATCATCTATGATGTCGAGGTCGGTGGCGATGCCATGTTACAGTTGCTCAGAGTGGACAAGTACATCACAAACAATAGGAAAATTGATTTGGATCAGTATGAGGGGATTGCCCTAGATTTGACTTTATTTGTTGGTGCATTGATCTTGGGAGTTCTCGTTCTTGACAGACGAGCCAGAGGTTGCAGTGTGGGATGGGGCATCGTCTGGTCTCAGATGATGGAGGAGATGACCTTGTATGCCTGGGGGCTAGTTGTTCTTGCGTCTTTGTATCATGACATGCACCAGGTAGCATACTTGGGGGCCCACAACATTGGGGCCGGGGTCACACTACTTCATGTCTAGGCATACAAGCATATAACAATACTGAGGCCCACTGTAGCATATGTTCAAATAGACTGTGATGATCCCGTGGTATAAAGATATGGGGGTATGACGACCCTCCACTATACAGTCATTACGGGCATCTCACACTAGATGTGGGTCATTGACGAAATGATAGTCTTCAGATGGAGGCCTTGGCTCCATTTCCATAGATGTCACGATGACGATGAGTAGTTATTCTATTATCGCTAGACCAGATACATTCAGGGGTAGGAGCACCACATGATTGAGTGCTACTTGCCTGACAGGGTAGCAAGACAGTTCAGGGAGGTGTAGGATGCACTTGATCTAGCCTATAGAGCTATATTTGTGAGGAGAGCTAGGGAGACAGCTTGGGGGCAGTAGATCCAACCCCAAGTGGCTATCGATGAGTTTAGGAAGTTGGTCATGCAACCGTGGGTATACTTCAATGGTCTATAGGATGCAGGCACTACGCAAGCCTATGATGCTTATTATCAGGCCCATGCCCCCATGAGATTGACATTACTGATAGTCACAAAAGTAGGTAGGGGACAGGTCAGAGGGCCTCAGATTGGACAGGTTCCACAACAACCACCGTAACAACCATAGGATGGGCAGGATGAGCAGGATGGGCATGATGGACATGTGCCCTTGGTACAACTGGTGGGACATAGAGCACCACAACAACCCCCATAAAATCCTCCATAACAACCTCCACAACAACCACCACCAGGTCCCGATCCATGGAACAAACAAATAGCAGCGTTGCAAGTGCAAGTACAACTTTTGACAAGGTAGTTACAACAGGCTACGACTCAGATTCAGACCTTGAACCAGGAGAGGGATCAGGTGAGGCAGGAGGTGGACTAGGAGTGTTAGATGAGGCAGGATGCAAACCTTAGTTTGGCATTGGAGACAGGGTGCTGACAACAGCTGGAGGCAGCAGCGTAATAGGCGCAGGGACATGCCATAGTCCTCGCAGAGATATATGGGTGGGCCATGTAGGAGGATTCTTATTACAAGATGCTATACTACTAAGCCTTCCCACAAGAGTGACGAGAGCCAAATTTTTCCCATATCATCTAGGTTGCACCGAGCAGGTCTCATGGGGGTCCATCAGGTAGACCGATAGGGTCACATCGTCAGAGCCAAGGCAGTCACCGCAGTGACTGACAAAGCGAGGAGAGCTTGGGTCATTGATATTGCTTAGACACTTCTTTGATGTACATCCTGATTATATGATGTATATACATTCATTGGTTGAGTTTTGATTAGCCTCTTGTATATTCCTTATGATGACATTACATATCTGATTCTGATTATATCATGACATTCAACATTTTTTTTTTGATATATATATATATAAGATGGCTCTGATTCATATGATGTGATGTTCTTTTATTTCATGCATTATGGATGGATGCATTTGACATGTATGGATGCAATTAATGATCATTCTATGATATTTTATGTTTTATGATGCGATGTACGTGATGTTATCGATGTATGATATGAATGCACATGTAATGTATGATGGATCTATTTGTATGGATGCATTTATATGGTTATGTGATAGATGATAATGTAAATGTGATGTTATGGGATGCTTAAAATAACAAATCTATATTATCCTAAACAACTTAAATGATAATGCATGTGAGATGGAATGTAATGCAATGGATATGTTTATCTCTCTTTTTCAATATCTTTTCCATATAGTATATGATGATATAAGATGCATGTATTATGATGATTTATGCAAAATATGATGATTTAAGATGCTTAGAATAAAAAATCTATATTATGCTAAAACACCTTAAATGATAATGCAATGATGGATGATGTTTCCTATTATTTATGATGATATATATGGGTATGCAAGATGCTGAAGGTTTGTGGATGCATGATGGATGCGGATAGATTTTGTTTGAATGTCATGATACCATGTTTGTACGTGAGGAAGATAGAAGAAAGAGAGGGATCAACCCTTGATTTCTAGAAGATGCAGAAGTCCAACAAGTCTATGAGTCGTCGATACTTTATTAGTTATGATGATGAGTGGTGATGATGTATTGCTTATCCATGGATTGGGGACGTAAAGAGATTAACTTTCCTTATGTTTGATAACACACATAGATACAATGCATCAAGGTATAGACAACCAGGATGGTGTGGTATCTAGTGCGATGGAATTTGACTTGCCAAATAGATAGGAGTATCCTTGTTCACACTCGACATACGAAACCTTATTAGGATGTACTTCAGAAGTTTCAAACATCTCAAACCAAAACATAGAAAGGCAAAGCCTAACAATGAAATAGTCAACGAGACATCAAAACACCCTCCCTACGAGCCGAAAAAAATTAGTATGACCAAGGTTATATTACAAGAATAACTAACAAACGCAACAAACAAAAGATAATGATCAATCCCCATTCCTTTCTCTCTAAATCATTTTGATTAGACATCATCAAGAGGTCATTGGAATGAGTGCAATAAGATAAATCAAAAGAAAAGATCAAGTAAACCAACAAGCTAATGTTATTCATACCTCTAGCCAAGACTAAACTATGGTGATGTTTGATGTTGATGTCCATTCTAGGAAAGATACATTCTAGGTCATGATGTTATCAGATGATTGTGAGACTAATGGGATGATGGGCTATTGATACCAAGAGATGACTAACTTGTTTATCTATTGACCTAGACTTAAGACCTTGACGTTTGAGTTTATACTTTCAATTTTCTATACTTGTTTCTGATTGTTTTGCCAAAGGTTGAAAATGACGATTGATTTATTGTGAGTGGATGTTTATTGTGGGTGAAAGTGAAATGGGATGGATGATTTTGGTTTTTGAATGTTTTTGGTATTTTGAAATGTTTTGAGGCTATTTTGGGATTTTCAAGATGTTTTACAAATGCTTTGATTTTCAAAATTTCTAATGTTTTTGGTACTTTATGATATTTTGACCAAGAACCTAACCTAATGACCTATCCTAGGGACCTATAAAATATTAGCCTTGCCTATCTTATACATGCAAAGACCATGTAGTTCGACTGACACAGACTCATTTATTAATGAGATATGAACAAATGGATTGTCAGGTTATTATGATAGACACCTAAAGGACTGACCTAATGTCTCGAGTGCTGATCAATGATTATCCTTGCCTATGTTCAAGCTTAGAGACAATGTAGTTCGACATGACGAGTATGTTTTTGACTTGTTTTTGGATGTGCTCATATTTTTTGGTTTTATGAATGTTTTTGGATTTTTTTGATGTTATGGAAGATGTCAGGATATACACAGATCTGATCCGATGTAGGTATAAGGACCTACCCCTAGCGTGATGCGATAGACTACCTCAATATAGGTAGGACAAACTGACCTTAGGAATGTGCCAAGTAGTACTAAAAGGGAACACGATACCGATGCAGGATCAAGCTATGATGCATACGGGGATGGGGGATGGAAGAGATATGGAATGCGATGGAAAGTGATGGAACAACACCAAAGAATCGATGGTGGATGGAAAGTGCCTTATTTACACAAGGCATTTGATTGCTAGGTTTTCACCAAGGTACTTGCCCAAAGCGCCACCAAAGTGGTTTTCACTAAAGGATGATTTTTTTTCTTTACTATTTTCAATCCTTTTTCTAATTTTTTTTTGGATTTTGATATATTTTGATATTTTGTATTTTTGGATTTATACCTTGCAAGTCTAGGCATAATTTTTTTTGAGATGGGAGCTATTGATGGGCTCTTGCAGAGGCTCCCCTTCTAGTGTTGATAACTGGTATGCTCCTAATTTGTAACTTGCCATGATGATGAAGGGCCCCAACCAATTTGGTTCAAACTTACCCTTGCTGTCTGGATTTGGTACATTCTTTTGATCTTCCTTCAAAACAAGCTCTTCGACTTGGAAGGACCAACTCTTGATCTTCTTATTATAGTTTCGTTTGAGACGGTTCTGGTACACCTATAGATAGTTCAAAGCATCCATGCGTCACTCATCTAGCAATTCCAGCTCATTCAACCGTGATACCTAATGCTCCTCATCAGTAATGAGATTTTGCAATTATATCCTTAGGGATGGGAGCTCAATCTCAATGGGAAGGATGGCTTTTGATCCATAGACTAGGGAGAAAGGGGTTGCACCTGTAGGTGTGCGGATACTCATTCGGTAGGTCCATAAGGCTGGGTTTAACTACAGGTGCCAGTCACGACCAACTTCATTGACTATTTTCTTGAGGATTTTTAGGATGGTCTTGTTGGAAGCCTTAGCCTGGTTGTTACCCTGGGGGTAATATGGGGTGGAGAAGTGGTGTTGGATATTGAATTTTTGGCATAGCTCACAAACATCCTGGTTTTTGAAGGGTGTTCCATTATCAGAGATAAGGGCTTGTGGAACACTGTAACGGAAAATGAGGTAGTTCAGAATGAATTTAGAGATATGATTCCCTATGATATAGGTCATGGGGATGGCTTCTACCCACTTTGTGAAGTATTCCGTGGCGGTGATAATGAACTTGTGTCCATTAGATGAGGTGGGTGTGATTTTGTCGATGAGATCGATCCCCCATTGTGAGAAGGGCCAAGGTGTTATAATCGGTTGGAGCTCCTGAGCTGGTGCATGGAGAGGTCCCCATGCTATTGGCATTGCATACATTTTTGGACATAGTCATAAGCTTCTTTCTCCATAGTAGGCCAATAGTACCTCGTCCTCAACAATTTCTTAGCCAAGGTCATACCACTAGAGTGTGAACCACAAATACCATCGTGTACCTCTGTTAAGGCAGTTAAAGCTTCCTTGTGGTTAAGGCATCGCAATAGGGTTCCTTCGATACTCCTACGATAAAGGGTGTCACCTAAGATGACGAAACGAGATGACTTTTTAATGAAGGTTCTCTTGAGATTTGGGGTAATGTTAGTGAGGAGGACTTCTATTTTCAAGTAGGTGAATCTGTCATGGTACCAAGGATCACCAGGACCAATAATTTCACATATGAACTCAGATTCTAGTACCTTGAAATTGAGTACGAGAAGCTACTCTACAAGAAATTCATGTCAATGGATGTTATTTGGGATATCTATCAATGATCCAATTGTAGCCATAGCATTAGCTGCTTTATTGTTTACCCTTGGTATCTACTCAAATGTTATTGTTACCTGATTTTCACCTATGGGCTCAATCAGGCAAGGCAATCTATGTTTCAGGTGTTCATGAAGGCCAAATGGAGGAACATTTGCATCAAGGGTTAAATCATACATCTGATGCTATTTCACAAGGAAGTCTATTGGAAAGTATGCCTTAGTCGGATCTGGCATAAAACTCCTCAAAGAAGAAGTCACTGAGACCAACTGAATGTCTTGTCGACTAGTAGTGTGTTATATTCATTTGAAATCCTCAGGTCGCCGAGACATTTTGGTCGCCATGAAGTTTTCTATCTCTCTCCAACTGAAGATTTCTCGCCGACGGTTGTTCACAAGGCCGGCGTCGGGGAGAATGGTTTACCTTCGCTATGATGTCTCCCTGACTTGTTGAGGTCTCGCCGACAGAGGGTGCTCTTGCTGTAATGTCTCTCCGACGGGGTGAGGTCTCACCGAAACGAAATGGTCTCGGTGTAATGTTTTGCACTCGGTGTGACCTCTGGCCGACAAATGAATCTCTCGTCGACTGGAGGAAGTCCCGCCAAAGAAGTTGAGCTCAGGGAGATGTCTTTTCGACCGCTGGTGGTCTCGCCGAAAGGAGGTGCCATCGGTATGATGTCTCACCGACAGGGTGGACTCTTGCCGAAATGGTTTGAGCTCGGGGAAAGGAAGTCTCGCTCGCTATGACCTCTTGCCGACTGATCGTGGTCTCGCCGAAGGTTTGTGCCCTCAATGTAACGTCTTGCTGACCGAAGGTGGTCTCATTGAAAGGCTTTGAGCTCGGGGAGAATGGAATGAGTTCGGTGTGATGTCTTGCCATGGGGTATGGTCTTGCGATAGCGATGGGTCTACTGTGGACTTCGGCGAGACCTCTTGCCGAAGGTGGTAGTCTGGCCGAATGATTTTCGATCACTATGATGTCTCGCCGACTTGTTGTGGTCTCGCCGAAAGGGTATATGGATATCGGTAAGACTCCTGGCCGAGGGGTTTTCGTTCGCTATGATGTCTTGCCGACTCGTGATGTCTCACCATGGTTTTAACTCTTCGGTGTGACTAATGGGAACCCGCTATGACCTCCTGCCGACCAAGTGATGTCTTGCCGAATGTAGATGTTTTGCCAACGGAGGAACACAGCGGTATAACTCTTAAGGACTCGTTATGATGTCTGGCCAATAGCGATAGTCTGGGCGACAATTTTGGGATATCGATATAACTTTTATAGCTCGATATGAGGTCTTGCCGACAGTTGTGTGTTATGCCGATTGCTGCTGTGAAGTATAATCGCATCAGGGAGACACGGCTAGTGTCTCATCGACATGCGATTCTGTTTGAACAACTTTTGACTGCCTAAAAATATTACGTGGTGTCTGTTCAACCAATCAGAGGAGGCTACAGGTGAACCGTGATTTTGACTGGTGTGAAGAAGATCAACAGATTGTATGCGGGATGGATCTACTCTGTGATCAAAGATGATGATCAACTTAGTGAACAATGGCGTTCGGATCTAACATGAAAGTTGGATGCTGTCTCTCAAGGGGGTCAACTTGCAGAAGGATCTAGAGCAAGGAGAGTAGAAAGGAAGAGACCGCAAGGACAGCTTGAATGTCGGCTGGAAAAAGTGGATCGACATTAATGATAGTGCTTTAGAACATTCAAAGTAGCTCTTCAAAGAAGTCTCGAGGTTAGACACGGGGGCCAGAAGTTAATGCGATGGTTGCAAAAGATCTAAAAGGCCATCCCTGGAGCGATCCTTCACCGACATGGACATGGGGGATGCACATTGAATGCAACATTAACTTTATTCCAAAAGATTTGAGGGCCGACCTTTCTGTAACCGACTCATTTTTTGTAAGCCCTAGGGAAGGGGCCGACACTTTTTAGTTTTTGTATATATGGCTTTTTCGCATCTTTGTAAGGGGTTCTTGATTGTCATTTTTTGCACTTAGTGACTTTTGGATCCTTTGGCAGAATTTTGCAAATTTTTGTAACTTACTTAGACATGGAATACAGTACAAACCTTGGGAATCACTGAATAGAGTTTTTTTGTCTTCTTGTTACTACAATATTGTGTATTTTCACATGATTGATTAAGTTATTGTGAGATAGTATTCATTTCCCTTAATTCTGTTTCATGGATTTAGTACCTTTTTGTAGAGAAGTGTGATGTTTTCAGGTTATAATCTATGTCAAAATTGCAAGTTGCTTTTAGTTGTGAAGTCTTTTCCTCCTAGAAGCTCAAGCAATAAGGCCTTTTTTATAAAACACTTATGCAAAGCACATAGAAACAGGTTGTGCAAGTTGTTTTTCAGTGATTGTGTACAAGTGTATGAGACCTGAGTTTTCCAAGTCTAAGTAATATTCTGGTGTATCACCATAGGGTTTAGTTTTCATTTTCATGCACTCCTCCCTTTTCCTTACAAAGATCAATAGTTAGGTGATAACACAAAGGAATCCGACCTTCTCCAGAGGTTCTTTTCCATTTTTAGGTGACCCACAACCTGGAAAAGTTCCCATGTTTCTCTGAAGTATCAAGTTCTACAACTTGAAAAGGGTGCAATTTTAGTAGATAACAATTTTGGCATGCCCGGTGGGACTGTCGAATTAGACAACTGAAAGAAGATACATCTTATTGCTGATTTTGATATGCAATCAACAATTTTTAGACCTTAAGAGGTTGAAATCTGCATATCTGGCGACTCCATGCCCAAAGTAACTAGTTCCAGCAGGCTAAGTGTTGATTTCATGGTAATATGTCTTACCATTCACCATTTCACGAAAATGCTATCTATATACCTTCTAATCTGCCATATCAAAGCAGTTATGCTGCTGATTTCACATAATATTACCAGCAAAGCAATTTTTCTTATGAGTCTCAAAATTATGATAATATGAGTTTGGAGAATATGTCTTTATATTTCCAAAAGCAGTTTGAGGAAATTGAAAATCAGCAGGAGGTCAATAAGCAGCAGGAGGAGCTTGCTTATCAAGTTTATATTCATCAGTAGGAGGTTGAGACACAAAGAGGATCCTATTTAGTACAAGAATTTGAACAAAGTCAGTCTAAATCTCTTGAAGAACAACTTTCTAAAATGCCCCAGTCAGCTGCTACCTTTCCAAATCCTTTCTTTGAGGAAGGGCTTCACTTTCCGTAGTTCAGTGTTCCAAGTTTTGAACAGAATGAGTTTTCTTTTGAAAAGCAAACAGAGGAAGAGCAACCCATTGATCTAGATAGCTTACTCCTGTGGGAAAGGATTAAAAAGGTAAATCCTTTACATCTAGCTATAAAGTGTTTTCAATTGCAGCAACAAAGGATTGAACAGAAGAGGACATCAAACAATGTGGTGAGTTGCTGGCAAATGGTTACCAACAAGATACTGGAGCATTGGACTTGGAAGAACAATAGAAAGACAAAGCAGAAGTATCTGTTGGAGAGGATCAACTTTCAGTTTTGAATAGGAAGTTGCCTTCATTCTTTCAACATGATGAAGAATTTGTGGGTCTGTTCACACCAACAACACTTGAAGAGAAGGCTAATATGGATTTTTATGAAGAGATATGCACAAATATCATTGAACAGTTTTGTTCAGCATTGGATGATAAAGAGGCAGACCAACTAGAAGTAATTGATAGTCATGATGAACTAGAACAACAGATTCATAAACTTGAACAAATGCTGAAACAGCAGGAGAAGCCTCATGAAATTGATTTACAAGGTTATATCTGGTTAGAGGAGCTTCCATTCTATTGTGCAGAAGAACTTGAGATTTCATCACCACTAGATTGTTGCCTTCTTTCATTGAAAAAGACAAGCCTGAATCGGAATGTAATTCTTCCAGTAATGATAAGAATTATAAGCAACTTCCATTCTAGTGTATAAAGGATCCAAAAGCTGATGTATTGATTGAAGGTGTGTTGGAGGAAGTTATTTCATTATTCTCCATTGAAGAAATGAGTGCTCATTTGGGAAAGCATGAGCATACTGAGGAGGTTTCCATTTTTTCACCAAGTCAGCCACAAGGATTAGGCTTTTCCAACCAGCAAGGTGATAAAGTGGCAGTCCATGAGCAAGTGATCAACAAGGAATGCTCAATCTTTTCCCTTACCAAAGGCTGTCCAATCAGATACCTAGCTCAGATGGAGTCTAATACAACACCAAGGACCAATCATGCACCCACACATGAAGGTACAACATAAAATGGTATCCAAGATGCACTAGAAGTTAAAAAAGAGTATGTTCAATTCACTTATCCTCCCTTAAATAACATTACATATGATCTATTTAAGGAGGGTAGTGAGCCTCTTTATCTTTTTCATAATTTGTTGCATCAATTTATTAAACATTTCTTAGAGCATCGTCCTCTTTTAACTGCCATCATGCATGATAATTATTGCATATTGAGAAAAAGGGGCGGCTATTTCAGTCATCCTGTGAATGGTTTTGTTTGACAAGTTTCTTACTGGCTAGTGTAGGGTAGGTTTAGCTGCAAGTTTTCAATTCCCTAAGTGTTGTTCTAGCACTGTTAGATAGTTTCTTTTCTACAACTTTCCTGTTTTCAATAAGTTTCCAAGTGTTCTAATGAGTTACAAATGAGTTACAGCCATGTGCAAGGCTGCTCCAAGTATGTTTCTGAGTTTTCCCAATGACTCCATGCCCAATGGATAGGCCTAGGCTACTGGTTTGCATGTTTAGCAGGCAAACACCCAGCTGAGGTCACCAGAAATGTTACCCGATTTTCACTTGCGGGCTCAATCAGGCAGGGCAATCTATGTTTCAGGTGTTCATGAAGGCCAAATGGAGGAACATTTGCATCAAGGGTTAAATCATACATCTGATGCTATTTCACAAGGAAGTCTATTGGAAAGTATGCCTTAGTCGGATCTGGCATAAAACTCCTCAAAGAAGAAGTCGCTGAGACCAACTGAATGTCTTGCCGACTAGCAGTGTGTTATATTCATTTGAAATCCTCAGGTCACTGAGACATTTTGGTCACCATGAAGTTTTCTATCTCTCTCTGATTGAAGACCTCTCGCTGACGGTTGTTCACAAGGTCGGCGTTGGGGAGAATGGTTTACATTCGCTATGATGTCTCCCCGACTTGTCGAGGTCTCACCGACAGAGGGTGCTCTCGCTGTAATGTCTCATCGATGGGGTGAGGTCTTGCCAAAACAAAATGGTCTCGGTGTAATGTTTTGTGCTCGGTGTGACCTCTGGCCGACAAATGAATCTCTCGCCGACTAGAGGAAGTCCTGCCGAAGAAGTTGAGCTTGGGGAGATGTCTTGCCGACCGCTGGTGGTCTCGCTGAAAGGAGGTGCCATTGGTATGATGTCTCACCGACAGGATGGACTCTTGCTGAAATGGTTTGAGCTCGGGGAAAGGAAGTCTCGCTCGCTATGATCTCCAGCCGACTGATCATGGTCTTGCCAAAGGTTTGTGCCCTCGATGTAACATCTTGCTGACTGAAGGTGGTCTCGCCGAAAGGCTTTGAGCTCGGGGAGAATGTAATGAGTTCAGTGTGATGTCTCGCCGATGGGGTATGGTCTTGCCGATAGCGATGGGTCTATTGTGGACTTCGGTAAGACCTCTTGCCGAAGGCGGTAGTCTGGCCAAATGATTTTTGATCACTATGATGTCTTTCTGACTTGTTGTGGTCTCGCTGAAAGGGTATATGGATATCGGTAAGACTCCTGGCCGAGGGGTTTTCGTTCGCTATGATGTCTTGCCGACTCGTGATGTCTCGCCAATGGTTTTAACTCTTCGGTGTGACTAATGGGAACCCGCTATGACCTCCTACTGACCAAGTGATGTCTTGCCAAATGTGGATGTTTTGCCAACGGAGGAACACAATAGTATAACTCTTAAGGACTCGCTATGATGTCTGGTCGATAGCGATAGTCTGAGCGACAATTTTGGGATATCGATATAACTTTTACAGCTCGATATGAAGTCTTGCGACAGTTGTGTGTTATGCTGATTGCTGCTATGAAGTATAATCACATCACGGAGACACGGCTAGTGTCTCACCAACATGCGATTCTGTTTGAACAACTTTTGACCGCCTGAAAATCTTATGTGGTGTCTATTCAACCAATCAGAGGAGGCTGAAGGCGAACCGTGGCAGTTTGACCGGTGTGAAGAAGATCAACAAACTGTATGTGGGATGGATCTACTATGTGATCAAAGATGATGATCGGCTCAGTGAACAATGGCATTTGGATCTAACATGAAAGTCGGATGCTGTCTCTCAAGGGGGTCAACTTGCAGAAGGATCTAGAGCAAGGAGAGTAGAAAGGAAGAGACCAGAATGACAACTGGGATGTCGGCTGGAAAAAGTGGATCGACATTAATGATAGTGCTTCAGAACATTCAAAGCATCTCTTCAAAGAAGTCTCGAGGTCAGGACACGGGGGCCAAAAGTTAATGCGATGGTTGCAAAAGATCTAAAAGGCCATCCCTGGAGCGATCCTTCACCGACATGGACATGGGGGATGCACATTGAATGTGGCATTAACTTTATTCCAAAAGATCTGAGGGCTGACCTTTCTATAACCGAATCATTTTTTGTAAGCCCTAGGGTAGGGGCCGACACTTTTTAGTTTTTGTATATATGGCTTTTTTGCCTCTTTGTAAGGGGTTCTTGATTGGCATTTTTTGCACTTAGTGACTTTTGGATCCTTTGGCAGAATTTTGCAAAGTTTTGTAACTTACTTAGACATGGAATACAGTACAGACCTTGGGCATCACTGAATGGAGTATTTTTGTCTTCTTGTTACTGTAATATTGTGTATTTTCACATGATTGATTAAGTTATTGTGAGATAGTATTCATTTCCCTTAATTCTGTCTCATGGATTTAGTACCTTTTTGCAGAGAAGTGTGATGTTTGCAGGTTATAATCTGTGTCAAAATTGTAAGTTGCTTTTAGCTGTGAAGTCTTTTCCTCCTAGAAGCTAAAGCAATAAGGCCTTTTTTATAAAACACTTATGCAAAGCACACAGAAACAGGTTGTGCAAGTTGTTTTTCAGTCATTGTGTACAAGTGTATGAGACCTGAGTTTTCCAAGTCTAAGTAATATTCTGGTGTATCACCATAGGGTTTAGTTTTCATTGTCATTCACTCCTTCTCCCTTTTCCTTTCAAAGATCAGTAGTTAGGTGATAACACATTGGAAGACGACCTTCTTCGGAGGTTCTTTTCCATTTTTAGGTGACCCACAAACTGGAAAAGTTCCCATGTTTCTCTGAAGTATCAAGTTCTGCAACTTGAAAAGGGTGCAATTTTAGTAGATAACAGTTGTGTCGATGAAGAACTCCATGAGACCCTCCACCAAATTTTTGTATGTGGTAAGCTTGTCATCCTTAGTTTGATATTCATCGTTGAATTGGTTGATAATCAATTGTGAGTCCCCATAGACCTTGAGTGCCATGATTTGTCATTGTACTGCAATCTAAGTCCTATGACAAGAGCTTCATACTCCGTAATGTTATTTGTGCAAGGGAAAGACAACCTGTATGATTTTGGGATACAATCCCCTTGTTGTGTAATGAAGAGGACTCCTGCTCCTGACCCATATTGTCTATATGATCTATCAAAATATACCTTCCAATAGTCTGCAACGTTCAGGTTGAAAATGGACTTGTTTGGAAATTCACACACCAGTGAGTTCTCGACATATATAGGTGCTTTAACCAATTGATCTACAATTACCTATCCCTTGATGCTTTTTCGTTCCACATATTCTATGTCATATTCTGTCAAGATCATGACACTTAGCCATTCATCTTGTGAGCATTGCCTTAGAAAGTAGATACTTTAGGGGGTCCATCTCGTTGATGAGGTTTATCTGATGAGCTAACATGTAGTGTTTGAATTTTTGTGAGGAAAAAACTACTACAAGGCAAGCCTTCTCAATGAACGTGTAGTTTATCTTATGTCCCACCAAGGCTCTACTGATATAGTAAATGGATCTTTCTTTCCTTGTTTAATCATGCTGAGCTAGGAGAGCCCCTAGAATTGCCGCCGTAGCTGATATGTAGAGGATCAATGGTTTGTTTTGGATTGGTAGCATGAGGACTGGTAGCGTCAACAAGTACTCCTTGATTTGATTAAATTCCTGATCACACTTCTCATCCCATTTTTATGTTACTCCCTTGTGAAGGAGGTGAGAGTATGGGATGGTTTTATCTTCCAACTGTGCTATAAATCTTCTGATTGATTGAAGCCTTCCTTGCAGACCTCTCAACTATTTTAGTGTTCGTGGAGCCTCCATGTCTAAGATTGCATTGAATTTTGTTGGATCTATTTCGATTCCCCTCATTGACATAATATATCCCAAGAGTTTTCCCAAAGTTACACCAAAGACACATTTCTTGGGATTCATTCGTACTTTATATTCTTCTAGTCTATCAACGATTGGGCCCAATGTTGATATATGGTCTTGACGTTTCCTTGATTTGGCTAGTATGTCATCGGCATAGTCCTCCATGGATTTTTGGATCATTTCATGAAAGATCAAAGTCATAACCCTTTGGTAGGTAGCTCCATCGTTCTTTAATCTGAATGGCATCGTATTCCAACAATAGGTTCCCCATGGACAAGTGAAAGCTATTTTATGTTGGTCGTACTTTGCAATCATGATTTGGTTATATCCCATCCATCCATCAATGATAGAATTTCATGCCCCACTGTCAGATCTACAATCATATCTATGTTGGGGAGGGGGAAATCATCCTTAGGACATGCTTTATTTAGGTCCCTGAAGTCGGTGCAGATTTGGATGCCCCTGGCGGGCTTGGAAATAGGTACAATGTTAGAAATCCATTTTGGATAATCAATGGGTCATATGAAGCCAATTTCAAGGAGTTTCTGTACCTCGAGTTTAACCAACAAGGTGATTTGCGGATGCATCTTTCTCAATTTTTGTCTTATAGGTTTTACCTCTAGATAGACTGCTAGATGATGGACCACTACCTCTGGATCAAGGCCTAATATGTCAGTGTATGTCCATGCAAAGTTCACTTTCCTTTCCTTTAGAAATGTAGCTAGGTTTTCTTGTTCCTCGATCAAAAGTGACTCGACATAGAAAGTGATGTTCGGGGTCTCTTCAATTCCCAAATTGATTGGGTTGCACTTTTCTACTAGGACTGTTGATTTCTCTTGATAGATGGCACTAAGGGGAAGATTGAATCCCTCATCCTTTAGCACCTCAGAGAGGTTTTCACCATTGGATACATCCTTTATTTTAACTATTTTAGGATTAGAAAGTGCCACAATGTGGTTTTCACTTAAGGATCGGGACGTTACTCTTAGATTTTCAATTTTATGACTAAGAGATTCAATTATTTTCCCATAGTACGTATGTGTTTCTAGCTCAATGTCGAACTCTGCTTTGTGATCTACATATGGTAGATTATCCCTTAGTCCCATGAATTCTGAGAGATCCTCATCATTTTTTAATGTATCTAAGATTGGTGGTCCTCGTTGGTCACAGTCGACGAGTTGGGGGTAAACGAGCTTTAGTTCGGTGGCTTGGTTACTTGACTCGAATAACATGGTGGTGATCATGAAAAGAGAGGAATCCTCAAATAGCATGGGTACGTCTGAAATAGGATCCTCAAAGGGACTACTAAGCAATACAGTTACAAATAGGGAAGCTTTGACCATTTTAATAGAGGCACCTTTTCCAAGTATGGTTATCTTCTTAGGGGTACATTGAGGCCAAGATTCTTAGGGCGCTTCTCAAGAATGATAGGTTCTAACAAGCCATTGTCATTTTTCCCGAGCTTCTCATTTTTGTTGTAGCCCCAGCCAAACATCAATTGTAGACCTTTGTTGTTTTCTTCCATGGGAAGATCTGGTACGGGTCTTTCTGATAGGGAGGTTGGATGAAACAATCATAGTTTCATGCTCTAAGTCTTGTTGGAAGACTTCTATGGTGTCTCTCACCACCACTTCAACCTATAGGACCTTTCTTTACTTAGGATCCCCTGGTTTTGCCTTGCCAACCCCACTACCATCACAAATCAACCTACCAAGTCAACCTTGGTGCAATGTCTCCAACTCTTCCCTAGCCCTTATTCCACCCTAAAGGCTATTCTACTCCAAACCTTGAACTTAGCTTTGCAGGGGTGTGGAGAGGTTTCTAACAGGTTCTTTCCATCCCTTCATGGCTCTGAAGGATCCTCCTAACTCCATCTTGTCATCGCTTCCACCAAACCCTCATTTAGGGTTAAAAAGACTACTAGCCTAGGAGCCCCCAATTAGGTCTTCTTCTTTGAGAAAACAAGGTTGTTCTCCTAAGTTTCCCAAAGAACACAAAATATTCCCTTAGGGTTCCTGATCCTCATGCCCATCCCTCAAATATTTTAGAGGTCTTAACCCTCAATTGTCCGTACACAACCATAACCCTCAATTAGCAAATTAGGCCTTTTTTTTTAAGCCATTTCCTGACCACACAGCAGACTGTCAGGAGTTTCTCTCACCAAATGGATTGGTGGAGCTTCCTCCTTCATGCTAAGCCTTTGCAAGGCATCTGGTTACCCTCTCCACACCGTGAGTTGACAGGAAATGATCACCCCTGCAAATCAAAGTTCTTTGCACTCCTTGTCTTCCCTAGCCGGACACTTCCAGGCTCGCCTAGGAGAAGACTTCCACAGTGATACCCTGACTTCTAATGACTCCTAATCCTATCATATTTACAATCATGGAGTCTAGTCACAATTCCCAAGAGGCTGTACATTATGTACAGTGGGAATGTGACCTAAACCTCCATTTTCCACCAACAAACTGTCAGATCAACAAATGCAAAGAAACAACTACCTACTATAATGCTTGAAACTGAACTAGAAATCTAAATTGCTACCACATAGGGCTTAACCTATTAGTACACTACATCCTACGTACAATACAGTAACAATTTCAATCTGTTAAAGCTCTACTTTAAGACAAAACCAAAAATTCACACTAAAACACCACTGTCTTTTATTTAATTCAAAAACTCCAATCAAAGTAAAAATGCTTCCAACCTTGCTCTCAGGTCGAGGAACACCATATATAGGTCAACAAAAGTAGTTATGCCTCCCCTTGGTCGGGCATGTCAGATACATTGTGGCAAAGTTACAAAATGCACCATTTTGCAACTTTTGCCAATTTCAAGTAAACTAAGTAAAATGAGTTTCTAAACTCATCCACCCTTCCTCAATTTCTATCCTAGAGATCAAACATATCCCTAAGCTATCTCCTCTACTCAATGGTCAACATGACCTTCATGGTAACACATCAAAAACAAAAATTCATCCTAGTTTTCCTAATTGCCTAGTGTTCCCTAGGTTCACCACTTTCATCTTGATATAACAGGCTTGATACATCCTTTTCATCCACCACCTCTTTGCTTAGGTCTCCCCATTTTTTGAAAGTGGTCAGTTTTGCTTTGAAGGTTTGAGATGTTGTGTCGATTGGTTGTGGTTTTCCATGAGATCTAGGAGATTGAGGTAACTCTCCTATCATGAAGGCACTCTTTTTCAATTAATAGTCCCCACACCCATTATCTTGGATTACAACCTTGACATCTGGGATGTTCTGAATGATAGGTATCTTTGCCTCAGAAGTGGAGGCTAAAGTAGATGGATCGACATAGGGGGATGTGGGTCCCTCATCATTTTTTGGAACTTGGGGAATCTTGTAGTATTTGGCTTCCATATTTTTGCAATAATAGAAAGGTTCAAGGTCACCATGGATCGTGACTTCTTGGTTTTGGTAAGGGAATTTAACACATTGGTGGAATGTGATGCGACAACTTGCATCCTATGGATCCATGGATGCCCTAGGAGAATATTGTAGGGGAGTTCAAGGTCAAGGAATTGGCAAGTGGTTTCCATGATTGCTATCCCTACTTGGATAGGGAGTTGAATGGTGCCTTGGGACACCCGCTCTTGATCATCATAAGCCCTTATGGTGATACCTTTTCCCTTTTCAATGACATCCTCTAAAAAGCCCAAATTCTTTATTAGCTGTAGGGAACAAATATTCAAATCCGCACCCCATCCACCAAGACCCATTTGAATTTGTTCTTATGGACTAAGACTTCAAGATGGAGTGTACGGTTATGAGATGGTTGTGTCGGGAGATCATGCTCTGAAAATGTAAGGAGATGCAGTGTAGTGATATGTCCAACCATAGCTTGAAATTGATCTACATCAAGGTCTGTGGGAACAGAGGATGCAGCCAATGCCTTCTCTAGGATGTCCCTATGTGCCAGTGATATTTTAAGCAACTCCATGATGGAGATCTGAGCAGGGGTCTTTTTTAGTTGTTCTTGGACACTATAACCACTAGGGTTTGATTTTTGATTGGCGAGTGGTGTCTTGGGTGGTAGTGATGGTCCTGGGATAGAAATTTTGCCTCTACATGTGGTGACTGCACACTCGGCTCTAGGTCCTTTGATATTGATAAATGTTATCCATTCATCTAATGATGCTACAACATGGTCATAAATATGGTTCAAATTAGTGCAATTCTTTCCTTTTTCATTGTTGTTTCCTTTATTGTGATCTGGCATTAGATTCATGTATATCTTGAGGTCTTGATTCCTTGCTGGTTGTTTAATGGTTATAACTTTATCGTCAATGGGATCTTGGATCATATTTTTGAGTCTCATACAACTAGATGTGGTGTGTCCCTTTATTTTGTGAAAGTCACAAAGGTACTTCTCATTATACCATGGTGGCTTAACTTGAGGCTCTTGGTAATTTTTGTAAACAGGGAGTGTGATGAGGTTTGCTTGTACTAGTTGTTGCATGACAGATTCAATGGGTTCCCCTAGTGGTGTATATTTTCGTTTTGGGGGATATTTTTTCTTTGGGGGTGGTCCCCCTTGAGAATTTACATTGTTAACATTTTGATTGTTGGGTTGTTGTTGTGATGGGTTGGTTTGTGGGGTGTTTTGAGTGTTGAATTATGGTTGTGGGTATGTTTGCTGTTGCGTATTCTGCCTTGGGGCACTAATAACAACCTTGGCATCAATGACACCATTGTTGGTAACATTCTTATTCTTTTCCCACATGCGAGGTTTGTCATTGTAACTTATCGATGGTCGATTGTCTTGGTACATGGGTGTGCCCCCTTGTGCTATAAGGGCCCTTTCGATGTTGAGAGATTTGGGGATCAGTTGGTCATATGTTGTGATGCATTGCATTTTTAGATGGAAGGAAAAACCCCCTTTAAGGTTAGAGATGATGGTTCCAATTTTTTGTTCCTCTGGCATGGACCATTTTCTCTTGTTGGCTCTGGATCTCCATCGTTGTAAGAAAGCCGCAAATGTCTCTCCTTTAGCTTGTTTGAGGCTAGGTAGTTCTTTCAGGCTTACCTCCATGTCTAGGTTGAAAGAGTAGTTTTCTATGAATAAATCCATGATTTCTTGGAACTTTTTGATTCCGGGGGGTAAGCGAGAGAACCATTCCATTGAAGGGCCAGCCAAGCTTCGAGGGAAAATCTGCATAAGATAAGAATCGTCATATGCTACCTCCATGCAATACACATGAAACTCTCTGATATGGTCCTCAGGATTTCCTTTTCCACAATATTTGTCAAATTTTGGTATTTTGAATCTTGGTGGGAATGGAACCATAGCAATGCTTCTATGAAATGGATAGGGGCACAAATTTCCTTGCGTGTGTAATTTTATCACTTTTTCGGATTAGATGTTTTGTATCTATTGTGAGAGTAATTTGACCTATGTGGAGAGGTCATTTTGTAGATCAGGTGGTGGGATGTGCATGTTTTGGGATGGTATGTTTTGTTGGGTGAAGGATGGGGTGGCTTGCGTGTTTGGGTTCAAGGCATTTTGTTGCATGTTCATGAAAGGTTGCTAGAAGTTTTGTTGTGTGAGCAACACTTGTTGGTATGCCTGTTGTTGTTGCTGCGCCAACAATGCTTGTTATTGGGCTTGTTGCTGCTATTGTTGTTGTTGTTGGGTCAATAGTTCCTGTTGCAGGGCCTGTTGTTGCACTGCTTGCTATTGTTTGCTATCAATGCTTGTTGTTGTGCGTGTTGTTGTAAGGCTTGTTGACAGGATTGTTGTTGTAACAAGGCTTGTGCTTGTGCTTGCTATGCTTGGTATTGAGCTTGTGCTTGGGCTTGAGCTTGAGCTTGAGCTTGAGCTTGTGCTTGTGCTTGTTGTTGTGCCTGCTGTGCAGCTTGTTGTTGTTGTAGCAAAGCTTGTGCTTGCACTTGGGCTTGAGCTTGAGCTTGCACTTGTGCTTGAGCTTGAGCTTGAGCTTGAGCTTGAGCTTCTTGGGATTGGAATTTTTGCAAGGCCTTTTGGTAAGCTTGTTGTGTTACTTGTAATGTGATACTGTATTGATTTGCTACTTTTGGATTTGAGGTAGAGGTAGGGGATTTTGTGGGATGGTATGAGATGATGTGATAAGAGATCGTTGGGGTGGTTTTTGATGTGTTTGTTGAGTGATGATGACAGGTTAAGTGGTAGCTAGTGGATTTGGATTAGTAGTTGATATGGTTAGTCCTTTTGAGACTAGATTTTGGGATGTTTGAGGTCTTGTAGATGATGTGATGATTGGTTGAGAGATTTGGGTTGATGCCACTTGGTGTTGCAATATTAGTGGCTTGTTCAGAGGATTTGGTATGATAGATGTGCTGATTTGATTTGTGCTTGGGGGATCGACTTGATTTGATTGGTTTTGGATTGATGTGTTTAATGAAGGAATTTTCCTTATACCTTGAATAGGTGTGGAGGATGATTCCAAGATAGGGAATGGTGGGAATATTTGAGATGTGTTCCCATGTGGAAGTGAGGATGAAGCATTAAAAGTACCCACTTTTCCAAATAAATCCACTTTTCCTTGTGAGATGTTAGCGTTGTAGCCTTGTGTATCAATGGAATATGTAGGGGTAGCATGGAAAGTGGTTGAATTATTTATATCATGGAAGATGAGTGGAACATATGGTTTCTTAGGGTCTTGTGGGACGGTGTTTGGAATTCCCAATACTATGTTGGCTTCCAAATTTTGGTTGTTGACAAGTGGATGTCCTTGAATGACTTGGAGTAGTGAACTTCCCTTTGTGATCATAGGTTGACTTGGGGAATGTGATGATGATGGTTGAATGATGGGTTGGATGATGCTTGGGAATGAAGGTGTGAATGACGTTTGTGGTATTTTCCCCAAGGGTTGTTCAACAATGGTACTCACATCAAAATCGGAAGGGATTTTAGCCCCTTCTTTTGCCAATGCTAACATATATTGGGTGGGATTTAGTCTCATGACTGTGTTGACAAGCTTGTACATTTTAGGATTTTGAACTAGTTCTAGTATTTCATCTTGGGACATCTCTTGAAAGTTGTTGGTGACATCCTCCGCTTAGCAACCTACCTCTTGAGGATCTTGTGGTAGTTGAGGGGGATTAAGTGGAGGGTTGATAGATTCCCTAGGGTTGAATTTTGATGATGTTTGACTTAAATCACTTGAGGTTGATGTTTCTTTGTTTTTCTCCATGATCTTCTTGTGTTGTGACCTTGTTTGGACCATAAAATTGGGATCAACTTTTAGGAATATAGGAGGTAAACCTCTAATCTCCTTTGGTTGATCCAAAATTTAGGTACAAAAAGAAAATCTAGGATATTTAAGGATCAAATGATGATGATGTGAATGATGAGGGGTTAATGATATGGATGTTTGAACTTTTGAGAACTTTGGATGAATACTAGACTTTAGGATATTTTATTTTGATTTGGTTTGATTTGGATGATGAACTTGTAGATCCCAAGATGTTAGATGTGATCTTTAGGATGAACTTGTCCAAAAGGGGTGCTAATTTAACTAAATGTGTGAGAAAGGATTCATTCCCAAAACAAAACAAGATGATTGTGATTTTGATCTAAGGATTTACCAAAAGTCTAGCATAGATGATTTTTCCAAAGTTCTAAAAGTTGTTTGTGAGATGGGTTTTGATAAATGTTTTGAAAAAAATGGAGGTGTTTGTTTGACCCTGGATGAACCTAGAAAGACTTTGTTTACAAGATCAAGGTGTTGAAGAACATGCTATTCCCTATAAAGTGTTCAAATCCAAAAGACCAATGTTTGACTTAAATAAGGGGTTCATACTGAGCATACATGTCTGGATTGTTTAGCAGAATAAGTCTATAAAATCTTGTTACCTTCTTGCTTATCTTGCGGTACTATCTTAGGTTACACTTTCTAATATATCTTTTTATAGATTTTTGAGTATGACACCTAAACTTGAAGTGTTGACAAGTAGACTTTTGTTTTGGAATTTGGATTTTGTGAGAAATCATGACGACAAGCACATGTGTGGGGTTCAATTGTATTTTTATCTTGATTAAAATGGATTCTTTTTACCACATAAACTCATCTTGTTTAAATTCTAAACTAAATGTCTATGTCTTAGCTCCTTTCATTCCACAAGGTCTATTATGTGAAAATCAAAGAGTCAAGGTCATAATTTCCCTAGGTTGACTTTGGAGAGAGAAAATTGAGATATGAGCCCAAATATTTAAAAGCCTCTAAGGATAAAATCCCTGGGGACAAGCAGTAATAATTGGACCCTTCAAAGATATTCACTCATTCCAAAGGGTTTGAAATTTTTATGACTTGTTAAATGTTGTTTCAATGTTTGAGATCCAAGCAATGTGTTTAAATGACTTACAAAATGCACAATCCTAGGTTGCAAAGATACTACTTGCTGAGTCCCCACTCAAATTTCTCCAAACACTAAGACAAAGTGAATAGCTAGAGATTTGTCGACACTGGCTCCCCTCCATTGCACACACTTCTCGGGACCACCAAATCTCAAAATCTTGAAGATCCAAAGATCCTAAGGATTTTTTTGTTTCAACTTTGAATAGTACAAATGTGGGGTGGCTTCAGAATGACTGTTCCTGCACTAGCAAGCATAAAGGTTTTTTGGTCACTAAACAAATGGTTCATAATAAGGCTTTCATTCAAGGTGGCCATACACACAACAAGATTAGCTCAAGATTATGGACAATCAAGAGGCCTCCCAGTCTCTTCCTATGAAGATATTTTAATGTATCATATAGATACTAAGGGTGACACTTGTCGGTATGACACATCCACACTTGTTGTTTGTGACTTTCGTCACAAACACATTTTTATATAGCGATTTGAAAGAGCTTGGCTTTAGCCCATTACCACTTGGGTCATTCCCACCTTTTGAAGTGGGGTGGCAGGCCCTCTAAAGGTACAACAAAATTAAGAGAGTACGTTTGTAGTTTGACCTCTCATACCACGTAAAGCATAAGGAGGGAACACACACTGCACCTTTTCCTCACACTAGCATGTGGTTAATTTTTAGATCCAAATTGAAATATGTGGGTGGTTAACAACACATGTCAAAGGAATGATTTTGATTCTCAAGATCGTTGAGTGGTGCGAGAGAAGTGCATACATATTCAAATGACAAGAATTGCAAACCACAAAACAAAGAAACAAGTTCTTTTTAATCCCCAAAGTAAAGTTGAGTTCGTTTTAAGCACCCAAAACTAAGTGTGAATTTGTCTTGTTCAATTTTAGCCCACAAAGCAATGTCTAGTAAGTTCCTAATGTACAATTTTAGTCCAAATTGAAAAGCTTAAGTAGATGGTTAATTTTAAGCCCAAAGTAATGCTAGTTAGTCCTAAAACAGAAAATGAAAAGCATAATTGGAAAGCCTAAGCTATTATAATGAGCATTAAAAAATGATTTTAGTTTTCCAAGTCAATATTATTCCTCTTCCTGCAAAGGTGACGCTGGGCAACAAAGGCAATGCTATGTGGGTTGAAAAAGGCGGCGCTAAATGCAAAGGTGACGCTTTGGTAAAAAAAAGGCGACGCTCTACAACAGACAGAGAGCACAAATGCGACACTTTAACAAAGGTGATGGTCTGTTAGAAAGTAGAATTTAGTAGTTGGTCGAGAAGACAGAGGCGATGCTATTACAAAGGCAACTCAACAAAAATCGTGATCGCGAAGCGACGGGAGAAAGGCGATGCTAAAGATGAAGGCGACGCTTTGCATGAAACAAAGGCAACGCTGTAGGCAAAAGCGGGTTTTTTAGGGAGAAAAGGCATCGTCACCTTCCTATAGCTGCAAAATACATCAATTTTAAGCTAATATTTTCAAAATAAAAAGGTTAGCCCTCCTAGTGCCAAAATGTGAAATTCCTAGTTTGCAATTAACTAACAAGAGACACACAAACAATGGTTAGTCAAGTTAGAAACACAAACAAAGCATTCCCTATGAGATTCTTGGTTAAACACAAATGAAAACATGGGATAAAAGTAAGAAAGAAAGCAAATGAAAACATGTAATCAACTAAATTAACCAAACCTTCACACCATAGGGGGATTGGCACTCCTGTGATGTGGAAAGAAGCCCTTTCCCAAGCTATTTGATAAGCTCCAATGATGTAGATGATTCCAAGTATGAAGATGATGCCAAAGTATGATAAACACTAGCTAAATGATGTGATGAAGTGACTAAGAAATGCCTATAGTAAACTTTCTTGAGATTGTGGATCCATTTCAAGTAGAAGAGGCTTCTACTTATAGGAGTGAAGGGTTGGAGAAGAGGTGAAATTGGTGAATGTGGGATAAAAGGGGAGCCAATAGGAACTTGAAACTTGTCACAATTCTATTGGATGAGGATGGAGCACATTTTGGGGAATGTGTAGAGTAAAGGGGATGGAAGAGAAATAAATGAAAATGGTTGAGGATTTGAAAGGATTAAATGAATGTGGTTGGAGATGTAAGAGAATGTTGTTGAGGGTGTAAGAGAATTTAAGGGACAAGATGGCATGTAAGAAGGAGTAAATTCCTTTGTAAGATGTATTTATGGGGGTGTAAGAGGCTTTTGGAGGGAAATTGAATGAAGAGGTAGTTGAGAGGAATATTCCTAGGAATATGCCATTGTGAGGATAAATAAGGTAATTAGATAATTAATAGAAATGAATTTCATGTGTGTGGACATAGAAAAAGTATTCCTTTTTGCTTGCTTGATTTGGGAATAATCGATGATAAATTGGACTTAATATCACCTTGATTTAGTGTTGTGAGGTGTTTTACACATCTACATTAGGTCTTGGACCCTTGCAAATTGAATAAAATGCATTTAACAATGTCTTGTAAAGGTGTTGTAAAGTGTTGAAAAAGACTTTCACACTTCTCTAGACTTAATGGACCTATTCTTCCCCTAATCCAATGTTATAAAATGTATTTGATTGTATTATCACACTAATCTAGAAGGCTTGTAAATCAAACCTAATTCTAGTCTAGCATTGTAATGTGTTTTACACATTCACATTGGATGTTGTGCCTTTCTATCCTATTTAATCACACTTTCACATTGAAATTTTTGTCCTTAGCCCTAATTACCCTTTTCATCATCATTAATACACCCCTATGACCCCATATTGTGCATCCCGAGGCATAATTTGATCAAATACTCGTTAAAATCAACATAAAAACTAAAATTCTTCATTCCCTGACAATCTAGTTGGAAAATAGCCCTTGTGGGACCAAGTCACCCATTTGGGTGAATTAGTCCCATCCAGGTGGGACTAAGTTTCCCAACTTGGCGACTTAGTCCCATTTGGGCTATTTTTGAGGTTGAGGCAGGAAAAATTGGATTTTAAGTTTATTTTTCCTTCATGTCGGCCTTGGGGATCAAATTAACAAGAAAATTAGGTGGATTGCCTATAAATACAAGCTTATAAACCCTAATTCATAACCTAACAACTCATTTATCATTCATTCATCATTTATCTTCCACCTCAAGTCAAGCAAGCTAGGGTTTTAGCATTTTAAGTCATCAAGATATCTTTCTAAGGAATTCAAGGGCAGATTATTCATCTATTGCTACAGAAATTCAAGATCTATCATCATGGAAAGTTTCTAATTCCATTATTTCATGCTTCATTACATTATTTCTTCATTTTGGTTTACTTACCTAAAAAGGGGTTTGACCAAGGCAAACCCCCATGCCCTAACATTCAACATTTCTCTCTCTCTCTCTCTCTCTCTCTCTCTCTCTCTTGTGTGTTTGAGATTTAGGTATCTTAAAGATTTGGAAATCATTAAAGATCAAGTTTCAAATTTTTTGAAGACATCTCCTTGTTGACCAAGTCAAGATATCAACAAAAAGTCAATTATAGTGCTGAAAATCAGAGTTTCAGAAGCAAACACCTGTCAAGAACCGAAGTGCATACCGAGGGCTTCCGTTTCCACTTTTGGATTTTTAGAAATTCAAAAGTGGGCTAAGTCCCCAACAGTGGTGACTTAGTCCCACTGAACCTATTTTTTGGAGGTTTCTGTAGTTCTGGATACCCATTTGGCCGAAATTGGCTCCGAACCAATTTTTCCAAATCTGGGTCTAAGTCACCCAGATTGGCACAAGTGTCCCAGTTGGATTCTGCATCAGGTTTTTCAAGATTTCAGACCTTCATTCCATCCTTTTTCAGCTTCCAGGTGCACACCTTCGGTTTCATCAATTTCTGTTACAATTTACCTTCATTTCTAGGTGTTTTTGCATATCACAATGTGTTTTCAAACAACTTATATTTGTTAGGTTTTACATCAATAATTCATTTCCTTTATTAGTTTATTTCATTTATACATTGCATCTAGGCATATTGCATCCATCCTTGCATTGATTTTGAGTGTAGACATTGCCCATTTTGGCCCATCTTTCTCCTTTTAGGTGAAAAACCCTAGAAGTGCTAGAAAGTATTAGGGAGCCAAAATCTTTGTCCACAATGTGCAACCTGATTAGTTGACCATGGGTTGGTTTAACTCTTGGGTAGTTAAAAACTAGAGAAATGAATAATGATGATTAGAAAGTGATTTAGAGTTAATTAATTCAAAATTAATCAACTCAAGCGGGTTAGGGGATTTATGACATTTGAATTATTTAATCAAATGAGAGAACTTTTAGGAGGATTTAGTTAAATGATTTGATTTAATTAAATAAGATGAACATTATTCATAAGAAGGCAAATTAGTCTAATAAATTTAATTATTTGATTAATAGTAGAAGTTGATGAATTTAACTAAATAATATCGATTATTTAATTAATTGGTTAGTTTGAAGTGATTTAGGAGGAAATAGTGTTAGTTAATAAGAATTAGATGTATAGTATCAATTAGGACTTTTTAAGTGTCTACAAAGAGAAAATCAAGAATGAAGAAGTGATGTTGTGGCCCACAGAACATAGCGAGATGTAACTGTGGTAATGTTGTCACACATGTGAGGGATAACACATGAGCACCACAACATCACGAAACAAGCATAGACAATAAGCACAAAGAAAGAAGAGACAATAACATCACAAACAAGGGATAGGGGTGGTTTGATATTTTGGGGTCAGAGCTTCTCATAAATATAGATGAATAGATATAATGGTATATAAATGAATTGTCATCAACCCCCTACTATATCGAACCATATGAAGAAAGTACGTGAAGACAAAAAAATAAAATAAAATTGGGTCAACATGGAAGGGAAGCCTAAATTCCCCCAACACTTTACATCATCCCCAGTTGTCAAAAATCAATACACAATAGAGGAAGAATGATGTGAAAAATAGAGGAAGTTTTATGACACAAAAACACTCTTGTATCCAAGAACTTATGAGGGTGAAAAGGGTCATCCAGGAACACATAGCGCAAGCATGGGGGAACACAATACACACACACACAATCTATTCTACAAATAAAGAAAAGGCATCCCCTAGTCCTCATCAACCAAGAGGTCGTCGTTCTTCCAATCTAGATCATTGTATGGGGAGGGCAGATAAGCCTGCAAAGGAAAAATATCAAGAGGGAACCCTTCAAGCCTCCCACAACAAGAGCTAAGGAAGAAATCACCTCGAGGTATTCTCAACTTAGTTCTTGTGGGGTGAAAGTCAGTGAATTCATGAAAAATCACTGATAGGGATAGGATCTCATCCATAGAATTGAACATGCACTTCATAGGAGTGCCATGTGTTAACTCAACGGGAAAGGGAGGCGGCACTTGAGATCCACTGCTAAGCTCACCGAATGACTCAGGAGCAGTGATGAACTCCAGGGACACCGGTGCTTCTTCCATCACTAGAATGGCACAAGCTAACACAAAACCATCCTCTAAAGAAGGTGAACCCTTCTTCTGACTACCTTGCAAGCAAGGTCATCCTCCATATTCCGCTTCATTAGAGGATGCGAGATCCCCACAGATGAAGCAGAGGGCATGGAGGAAGAGGAGAAAACCATGATAGACACCACCAAGGTATTCGAAATGTCCACAAGGTTTGAGAATGGCAGGATGTCTAGAGGGGACATCAAAATGGGTGGCTCAACCGAACACCTGCACCCTCTTCAAGCGAGGATCGCTTACACTTGCGGTGGGAGTCAAAAGCAAGACTAAAGCTGAAGGAACTAAAGCAAAGAGGATGAGAGAGGAGAACATAGTAGAAGGTGCCAAAGCAGGAACTGTCGACTCCTCTTCCATCTTCTGCAGGGCGGCCTACTCAGTGGCTAGAGCCTTTCTCCAATGCTTGCACTCATACACAAGGCAGTTTCTGCAACTCTGGGAGCTAGAGGCTAGGGGCTAAGAAGGGATGGAATACTCTTGTTTGACCATCGAAGTATCCATCGTAGCCATTTTTGGCGAAGGGAGAGACTCCTAGACAAGAACAGGAGGGAGAGATTGAGACGATGATGGAACAATAGCAGAGGGAGCTATCTCTAATGCATCAGTAGTGGGCCTCTTCCCATTCATTGCCTTAGAGGCAGGAGTAGTAGGAGGCCACGAAGGCTGAAACATAGAGGACGCTCCGCGGGGACCCTTCCCCTTACCATATTGAATGGGTCAAGGCACCGTGGATAAGATGAGAAGTTCAAATGCTGGATGCTTGGGATTTTTCCAAGTGGGCACCATCAAATTCTCTAACAAACGCCTAGGAGTAGAAGACAATGGTGTTGCAGCAGGGCAAGAGGAAGCAATAGGCAGAATAGCGAAAGAGGAGGAAGAAGAACCCTGAGCACGCTTCTCTTCCTCCCTTCTCTAAGCCAAGGTGGCCTCACTGTCTGCCTTCAAGAAAGCTCTATGCGAGATGGCATAGGGAGAAGGAGGGTATCCCACTTAAGGTATTATGTCCCCACTCTTGTACCTCACATAGGTTTGGTACAAAAGGTCCATCCTAGGAGGAAGCAAACCAATGAGCATAGGCCAAAAATGATCCAATGAGTAGCCCCCACGCATAATCGACAACTTATAGTCGGTGTCATGGACTACATGTACCATACCCTCATGGGAAAATTTTAGACAGTTATGAACTATTGAGGGAACTGCATTCATAGTGACCAACCAGGGGATACCTAGTTTCACTCTGAAGAGCTCAGACCCCGGGATTATGTCAAAAAGTACATTTACAGATCTAGGTCCAACTAGAATTGATAAGGTGATGCAACTGATGGGAGGGATAGAAAAACCATAGTTTGTATGAATGGTGCTCCTAGATTAATCATACCCATCTTTGTGTAAGAAATTAATCAACATAATCTCCTCAATAATGACATTCATCGACATGTCGGGTCAACGAGGACACCCGTTACAGTGTTTCTATTTCATGCGAGGATGTATAAGGGATATGGTTCTTTGTTGTAATTCATTAGAAAGTATTGTGAAGTGAAAGTTATGGTAGGGGATCCACTCAGATGTTACGCAAATGGGATGGGAAAATGTAAAAAGGAGGCCATTTCTTCATACACTAAACAAGACTTTCACAGATTCCCCCAAGGGTTCTACAACTAGATGGTGACCCACTCAAGGTTTCATTCCACAATGCTTATGAAACCTTCCAACTACGCCACTAGGGGTTGTATGTTGGGTTGTAAGGCTAGACACCTCACAACACTCACACCCACAATGCTCCTAGGACATGAGGAAACAATCTTTCAGAACTTCTAAATGAAACCAAAATGGTTCACATCAGGTTCACCAAAATATAGAGGAGGGAGACCAACCACAACAAGGCTCTAGGTCAAGAAGAGCCGAGAGTGGGAGGCTGCCCTAGTCTACCTCAAGTTGGACAAGTGTTTAAGGTCAAGGATAGAGAATGGAGAGCACTCTCAAATGCTTCTGTCACTCTACTAACCTAAGAGTTTTGGTGGGGCTAAACGAGTAGACTTCTGGAACCCAAACTGTACCTCAGACAACTCTCTGCTAGAGGACAACAACGTAGGTTAGGGATGACAGTGCGGTGTGTTGGCGTCTCATAGGGGTACTGGCGTTTGTACAGACAAAAAGTATAAAAGTACAATAAAAGTACCAGGAATCTACTAACAACTTAGCAAAGAAATTTTAAAGTGATGACTAAAGTGGAAAGTGACAAAATGATAGAAATAACAAGAGAAATGACAACAAGGATAATACAACTCACAAAGAGTCCAGTTCACCAACAAGCTCCACACGAACATGTACCTACACACAACCAAGAGAGGAAAAATGTTGGGGCTGTAGAGGGGTTTGCCGCAGTCAAACCCCAAACCCCCGCTTTGGTGTTTCCACGTCCACGAACAACCAAATAGATAGAGAGATATAAATATGATAAAAAAATGATGTTGGAACAAAAATGAAACCAAGCACTACTAGAGACACTATGCTACTCAAATCCAACAACAAAGTAATACAAAAGCGTTACCACCCTCAACCAAAAGCACTCAAGGCCAATGAGAGAGGAATGCAAGTCCATAGCTATGACAAAGTCGACATAGCTGCAACAATGCCGAAAGCAGTCTCACAAGACATCAAGCTGCAACTTCTATGGTTAAATGTGTGGGATGTTGTGATTGTTGGAAATGTGAAGCCAATAGTGAAATAAGTAGCTCAAATGTATGAAGATGATCAAATTAGTGTGTAGAAGCTTTAAGGAGATCAATAATTGCTAAAGAGATGAAGTGAAAGTGAAAGATAACCATTTGAAGAAGGTTTGGGAGGGAAAGAGCTGTTCAAAGGTCAACAGGAAGGCGCAGGGGCATTATGTTTTCGTCACCAATGGAGAATATAACACCTTTGTAGAATCCAGAGGCAAGAATCTTATTAGGACGACAACACATCGTGCAGACGTCCACGTGCCATGCATGCATCCCTGACAAAAATTCCCCCACCGAAACTAAAAACAAGTGCCAAGTGGATGGGGTACGGAGTGAGGATGTGGAAATACTTTTGTCGGATTTGATTTTTCTAAAGTGAAGGGTGTAAAAGGGGAATTTGCAAGGGGGTGAAAATTCACTCATATACAATGTCTTGCTACTAGATAATTGACAATATCAACAAATGAAGGTGTGTGCAAAGTTAGAGAAAATAAATGCTCATTTGAAAAAGAGTCATCAACAACACCTTCTGCTAATTGTGTTGGTAATCTAGATAGAAAATATGCTACCACATTTTCCTTCCTAGGCTTATCCACTATGGTGATGTCAAATTCCAACAGTAATAACAACCATCTGACAAGTCTACCACCAACCATAGGTTTATTCATTAAGTACCTTATTGTAGTGTGAAAAATGTGGATAAGATTGGATACCCTATGATGTAATGTCTAAACTTGATAACTACATAGACAACTACTAACATCTCTTTTTTGTGACCGCGTAGTTGAGTTCTGCCCCTTCTATGTTCTTGCTAATATAGTATATGGCATACTCCTTGGTACCTTCATTCTGTCCAAGTACTACTCCTATAGCAAAGTTAGAAGCATCTGTGTGCATGTGGAAAGGAAAAGTCCAGTTTGGTCCTCTCAAGACAGGTTCTTTGGTCAATGTTGCCTTGAGTGCTTCTAAAGAGTGTTGGTATTCTATGATCCACTCAAATTCTACATCCTTTGTGAGTAAGAAAAATAAAGGTGCTGCAATTTTTCTAAAGTCTTGAATAAATATTCTAAAGTAGCCAACATGTCCTAGAAAACTCCTAACATCTCTTTATTTTTGTGGCACATGGAGTGTGGAGATTATCTTGAAATTTTGCTTGGATCCACTTGAATCCCTTCACTTGATACAAAATGTCCTAGCATAATCCCTTGGGTCATCATCATGAAACATTTCTCATGACTCAGGGATAAATTGTGTTCTTGACACCTCTTTAAGACCTTCTCTAGCTTATTAAGTGCTTCATCATATGTTTCTCCATAGGTTGTGAAAGCATCCATGTAGATTTCTGTGGAGTCATGTGCAAAATTTGAGAAAATTCTTAGCACCGCCCTTTGGAAAGTGGCTAGAGCATTACATAGTCCAAAGGGAAGAATAGAATAGGCATATGTGCCCCAAGGGCATGTGAAGGTGGTTTTATCTTGGTCCTCTAGAGCTATTCTAATCTAGTTGTAACCACTGAATCTATCTAGAAAGGAATACATTTCACCTGTTAGGGAGTCAAGCACTTGATCAATGAAAGGTAGTGGAAAGTGGTCTTTTATAGTGGTTGAATTTAATTCTGTATAATCCACACACACTCTCCATTTCCCTCCTTTCTTTGGGACAATAACTATAGGTTACACACATTGACTATCAAAAATAGGGTAAATGAAACCTGCATCAAGTAATTTTTGTAATTTAGTTTTGACGATGTATCTTAGTGTAGGGTTCATTCTCCTCTGGGGTTGTCTGATTGGTTTAAAACCATCATTAATGTATATCTTGTGCATGTATATTTCTGGATCAATCCCTTTCATGTTATGGTAATCCCATGCAAAGGTTGATGTGTGTTCCTTCAACACAGTGGTTAGGGAAGTTTGTTATTCAATAATTAATTCACTACTAACATTTAGCATTTTACTTGGCATGATTTCTAAAGTCTTGGATGCTAATTGTACAGATGAAAGGTAAAGGACCACTATGTCTGGGACACATTGTTGTGGAAATAAAGAATGGAAAAGTTGGGAAATTGACTCTAATGAATTGAAAGGTATAATATTCTACAGAGGATCTTGCAAACATGACAGATAGTCCTATTGCTACGGGTTCCTATCACAGTTATTCTATATAATGTGTGCTGTTAAATCATCCTAATATTGGTTTCTCAACAAGGGATTGCATTCAATGGTCATGAGAGTCTACAAGGAATACTAGTATTCCTTATCTAGGGTAGGCCAAATGGTTTGCTCTAAATTTGCATGAGGTTGGGCTGGTGGATAAAAGACCAACTTCTTGGTCACAGTTCTATTTGAGATAATCATGTTTCCAAACCTACAACCTATAAATGCATTAGTTGTTGTTAACCATAGTCATCCTAGAATAAAGGGATGGCCTACAAGGTTAGCCTTGGGATGCAATACTATGAAATTTGTAGGGTACTCCCATGAATCTAATGCTATGACCAAGTCCTCAATGATATCCTCAGGTTTCACTGTTGACCTATCTACCAACTATAGAATGGTTGGTGTAGGTCTAAAATTTATTAACTGTAATAGCTTAATTGTTTGCTTAGTCATCACATTAATGGCTACCCCCAAGTCAATCAAGGTGCTTTTGATGAGGGTACCATTTATCTTAACATATACCACTGGACTTCTAAGATCTGTATACTTAGGGACAGTTATGTTTCCTAACATAATTTCAGCAAGATTCCCTAAGACATGGACAGTCTGAGGTTCTTTTCTATTTCTCCTTGTCTTTGTAAGACAAAGGTATCTCACTATTTTTGTGTAAATGGGAAAGTCCTTGATGTCTTGGATGAGGGGTATCTTTATACACACATCCTGAAACTATCCTCATAGGTTAGTTTAAGCTTGGTTATGATGTTTTTGAGCAACTAATCATTTAGGGAATGGAGGCTTTGGAGTTGAATTAGTTTGGTTGACCTGATTTGACTCAGGCTCCAAAGGTGGGTTGTCCAAGGTCTCTATTGAGGGTTCTTCATCTACCAACTCAGTGACTTGAGGGGATAAAGGCCCAACCAATGTTTTCCTTGATCTAAGGTGGACATCACTCACCTCTACCCCATAAGTAGGGTATTGAATAGCTTCATTAGTGTAGGCTTGTTGTACAATCTTGTTATTTGGGTTAGGTGTAGGTCGGGCTGGTAGTTGAGGTGCCCTTGGTGGCTGGGATGATATATTTATTGGATTGGGCATGATGGCTTCTTGTTGTGGCTGCAAAAGCTATTGTGGTTGTTGGTAATTTAGATTTTGGTTTTTCCATTGCTAGTCTTTTTTCCATTGAGGTTGCCATTGGTTTTACTGTAGTGGCCATTGGGGGTTGTAGTTAGGTACTTGAAATTTTTGTTGTGGCCACATATTTTGCTGCTAGTGGTTTCAGTTTGGTTGAGGATTTTTCCATTGGTTTTGTGTGTTTTTCCAAGGCCGAGGGTTCCAACTAGATAAATTTTGATTGCTAACTAGAAATGGTGCATTGAAATTCAAAGGATCTTGTGGACTTGTCTTTGTTTCCGTGGCCTCCTTTGTGCAATGTAGAAAAAATTTCCATCTTCACCCTCTAGTTCTTGAAAGTCTAGTTTCCCCGGTCTTTCCTTTGAAATACTTGCTACTCTTTTGTACTTGCAATTAGCTTTTCTCTCTTTGTAGTTAGGGAAGTATTTAGTAAGGATTTCCTTTTCCTCTTCTTGCTTTTTCTTCACATGCAAAGTGTCCAATTGGGTAGCCAAATGGCTTATGATGTCTTCTTTCATGTTTGACAACAAGTTACTCAATTCCACTCTAGAGAGTCCATTAGATGGCTTGCTAATGGAAGATGTTCTATCCCCTCTAGTCCTTTTAGTAAAGGTCCTTAAATAATTCCCACAAACCTTGTAGATTTATTCAAAAGGCAATTGTGATACATCTCCTGAACCAATAACAATAAGGGTATCCATGCAATCATCATTGACTCCTCTTAAAAACACTAACTTTAGAGATTCTCCAGAAATACTATTTTATGGATTCTTCTTTAAGCAGAACTGGAACCTTTCTACATAGTCCTCTAATGGTTCATCTTATTTTTGAGAAATCCTAAAAATTTCATCTTTCAGATTCTGTCAATTCCTCTACAATAGTCCTGGTATTTCTCCAGGAACTTTGTCTTCATAGTGTCCCAATCTAGAACATCTCTTCCCAAACCCATAAACCATCTTAAGGAAACATCCTTCAAGGTTGATGGGAACAAGAAGGTATATTCTTCAATGCATTTTTTGTGTAATCATAACTTCTACATAGGACATCAAACTCAAACAAGAAGGTATTTGGATCCTCATTAACCAAACCATAGAAGACTAGAAAAGCTAAATGAGGTATATTCTTCAATGCAATTGCCCTCTCCTAGTTGGAAATGGGGAACTTAAAAGTTACATGTTCTGGTGGGTCCTCCACCACTACATCAACCATGGTTTGGAAGGTCTCCTCTATACTTGAAGTGGATGTTGGTGAAAGGGAAAATTCTTCAGAAATACCCTTGCTTTGATTACTATGATCACCAATATCTTCTTTAACTTTGTGTGATGAGGGGAGAAATCTTCGTAAGGAGTCTTGCTGCCTCCACATACAATAGGTGTGACTTTATGTATAAATGCCTCTTTTACTTGATGTTAGTAAAAAGTTTTGGTATTGATGGAATAAAACCTAATTGTCCTAATGATGGAAATAAAATACTTAAAATAAGAAAGCTTGAAATAACATAAATGAATATTTGAATGTAGCACCATCCTTGGCAACGACGCAAAAAATGTAAGGCCCAACTAATTTCTAGTAAACTTGGTGATGTTCACATAATTCAGAGGGGGTACCTAACTGAATAGTCTACTAAACCCTTGTAAAGAATCCATTTAATTATCAACTAGGGATAACATAAGCTTGTGATGATGTTGGCACCATATGCGCATTCAGAGACTCTACACTCCCTATATTATCCTAGTATAGGTGTTTACACATTGGGAGAAACATAAACCGCTTAACAATAAAAAAAATTAAATATGGAACTATTGCTATGGGTACCTTCAACTAAAGACTATGACTAGTTCACAATCAAAACTAAAATTTGTAACTAACTAATGCTGCTAAATTTGACTCACTCTGAAGGATAATGCATTGAGACAAACAAAAAATGAAATACAAGACAAAATCTTATTCATAATTTCATTCATATTTACCACATGAAGAATTTGATTAAGATAGATGCAATAATGAAGGTAACTACTGTAATGCTTAGGAATTTGATGGTGTCCTACACCATTAAGCAGGTTATCTTTCTTGGATCTATGGTGTCACCCATGAGCGGCTAGTTTGTTGATGCCTGGAAGATGTAGATGGATTCTTTGTGTATCTAAGGGTTTTTGGTCTCGGTTAAAACTAGGTTGTAAAAGGGTTTCAGGACCTTACTTGCTTGTATGTTGTAGCATGTGTAGTCATGTTTATATTTTAGAGGCTGTTGTTGGGCTGCTGTTGGTTTATGGTTTATCTTATTTGATTCTTTCTTTTCTTTGTTAGGTTGATGGTTCCCTTCAAAACCGTTATGTACTGGGTTTTGGGTCCCATCAAAACTTGTTTAACCCCTAATCAAAAACAAATAAATATGAAAAAATTAAAAGTGGGGAACAGTTACCTTGAGTGGCCCTTGCTCAAGTGACTGTCTCCACAGGATAAACTCAAATTTAGCTCCTCAAATCAATTAACCATAACTATATTTGAAAACCTCTTCTTTGCATAACTCAAGATTTCACAATCTAATAAGAATTTTTAGGGATATCTTATTCATAAGAAATACATAAATGGAAGCAAGAGTATTGTTGTGTAACAAAAAAACTATTTGAACATATTTATATGCTATATTTGCTATGCTTGTTATTCTCCTCGACCACCAAACCATATATACATAGGTGCGAGGGGTCTTATTGAAATAAGGACTCAAAATGGAAATCTAAATGCAACTCACCACTCTCTTGTAAATAGAGTGCGACAAAGTCTAAAACATAATTGAAAAGGTAGAAGAAGTTGATTAGGACTACAACTCTTCTTGCAACGGTCAAACTAAAACATAGACTGTAGAAATAGTAATGTTGGATTCCCAATCATAGCAGGTTTCTTCTCCTTTCTAAGTAGTTTTATTAAATGACATGGTGATTCACAATCATCTTGATAAATAAACATATCCAATTCTACAATTGCCACATTCTTCTTATTTTGGAACTTCCCCTGCATCGTTTCTGAAACTCCTTTGGCTATGGGTTGCACCCCTTAGTTGTTGCAGGCTACAATCTGCTTAATTTGGCTTCTTGGCTGTAAAGAGTTAGTTCACCAAAACATATACAAAATACTAAATAACCATAATTTAAACATAGAAATACACTGTATCCCATACACATTCACATATTTTAGCCATGCAATTACTAACATATCATAATCATATTTCCATATACTAAAACCAAATTCAAGTTGCATGATAATCATAAAAAGATAACAAAGTTCAAAAATATGTATGAAATGAGTATCTTAAAATGTCTAAAAGTATACATGAATATGTATGAAATGAGTATCTTTTTTATCCTATCCCAAGTCAATATTTTATTCTGTAATGCTACCTAAGAAAACTCCCCAACTTTTGGTAGACATTTTCTATTCCACATAACGTAGAATGGCCAATTCTCTTTTTGAATGACCACTTCCTAAATTCTATAGCCCAATTTTACTAGATATCTTCTAGTCTCCTCCCTACACCATATAACCTCACCTTCTTCTCTTGGTAGCCAAATAAGTCTATTCCTAAGAATCTTCTCTAATTTTTCCTTTTGGCCAGTTGGAGCAATGATAGTTTGAAATAATTTCCATTTCTAAATAACATGCCCATCTATTATCCCCTTTTTGACATAGTCCCTAAATTTGGATCCCCATTGCTCCAATAATACTAGTTTTAATTCCTCCAAACTCTAATTATTGTCAAAGGTTTCATGGCCATTCCAAGAATCACTCCAAAATGAATCCTTTTGCCCACATTTAATATTTCAAGTCACATGCTTACTTATAATACCTCTACAAGACAATAAAATTCCAAATTAAAGATCCCACGGGAGGATCTTGAACTATTAGTAACCTAGTAGGTTAAGAAGAATTAAGGTATTTGTTTTGGAACACTCGAATCCACTTTAGGTGATTACTATTGTACATGTTCTAGTAAGTTTCACCCCCAGTGTAGAATTCATGCACTAAATAATTTCCTTATCCCAACTCCACCACCTTCCTTGGGTTGACAAATTTTATCCCAAGCAACCATGGGTATTTTCTTATGGTCCTTGATCTCATTCCAAAAAAACCACCTCATGATCTATTCTAGTATCTCTCCTACTTTCTTTGGGATCCTCATGTAATATATTTCATAGTTCAGACGAGCCGCAATGGTTGCTCGAAGAATTATGATTTTCCATGCTCCTATTTTATTTGTGCAATTATTAAATATCAGTTGATTCCATAATTTGGATTTGTTGATGCCCACGAATAATAGTAGGCCAATAAATTTTCCTGGTAATCTCGCCACCGTCAACTTCAATTTTTTTGCAATGTCTCTTTGTTTTCTCGAGATACTGTTAAAAAAGAACACATCTAATTTCTTCTAATTTACTTTATGTCTCGATGCCAAGCAATATTTTTCCAAAGTCTTTTTGATCTCCACTTCCTCCTTTCAACTAGATATCACAAATAACATAATATCATCTACAAATTGTTGGTGCATGATTGGCTCCATATTTTGGGAAAATTTGATTCCCTACCATCTTCCCTTTTCTACAGCTATATTGATGCTCCTTCCCAATGCCCCTACCATGATTATAAACAAAAACAGTGATAATGGATCCCCTTTCCTTAAGACACTAGAGTGTTGGAAGAATCCATATGGAAAGCCATTAATTAAAATTGAGAATCTTGGATTTGATATGCAACTTTGGATCCACTGTCTAATCCTTGCTAAATCTGAACTTGCTTAGAACCTAAATGAGTAAATGTCTATCAACTTGATCATAGGCTTTCTGAATGTCTGATTTGATGATCATCCTTTCTACTTTGGCCTTCTAGATAGTATGAATGGCTTCATGCACAATCATAGGATTGATCTACCAGGAGTGAAGCCACTCTATTCCTCTGAGATAATACCATTAACAACATCCTTAAATCTATTAGTTATCACCTTTGATACCACTTTGTACACCATGTTACATAAGGTTATTGGTCTAAAATCATCCATCATCTAAATTTTTTGTTTCTTAGGAAATAGAGCTAAGAATGTGTTGTTCAAGTCCTTTAGCATTACTTGCTTTCTCCTCAACTTTTCCACAGCTCGAGGTCCAAAAGGGTTCTTTGCAAACTTCTTTCAATCCTGGTAGATCACATTCCTTTTGTTAGGGACACTAATGCACTAAGATTCCATGTTATGGACCTCATTGTGATCCGAGAAGGGATACTCACATGACCTTAGCTTCATTTTACCCTTCGCATTCCCCACAATCTCCAACTTCTCTCTGTTTTTCTTTCTACCCCTTTGTCCTTTCTCACCCAGTCTTGGTTTCCTTAGTTTTGACTATGATTTCTCAATCATTATTTCTTCCATAATTCCCTCCCCTTCCTCTTCAAATTCACTTCCTCCTTTTGATCATGAGTATGAGATTTCTCCATCTTCCTTCTCTTCCTTTTCCTCTACCTCATTGTTTGCCTCCACTTCAAGACCTTCTAATCAAAAACCTTTGTTAACCAATTCCACTAGTTCTTTATCTTTGTGTAGACACCTAAATTTGGACACTTACATTTGTCCAAATTTATCCTTTTCATCTAAATATCCTCTTATTTGCATTAATTAAGTAATATTTCTATTATTTAATTAATACCCTTAAATTCTTCTAAATCCCTAAGGTATTTAGTTAATAATTAAATACCTTACCCCTTTATTCCCCTTTTCCTCAAAAGAATTAAATTCCTCACAGGTTACATCCTCCATCACTTTATTTAATTCCTCACATGTTACATCCTCCATCACTTTTTCTTAATCCTAATCCACCTCCTAATCCCATCATTAACGATGTGCACATGTCTAATCCATGATTAGGATGTGTCACATCCAAACTTTTGGAAGTTGGCTCCTAATCTTCATTAGCCACTAACTGTCTTCTAATCATTGATTAGCTAGTCTAATCAAACTCCCTTTAGTCAACTCTCCCCATCCCCCAAGGAATTTTTAATTCCTTTTTGTCTTCCCCATGTGAATTTAAAATTCACTTTTATTCCTCCAAAGCTCTCCTCTTCCCCATGTGGATCATTGAGAGGTCACATCAGCCACATGGGACAAGGACCTCCTTTATGAGGACCTTGTCTTATCCTCTAGGCAACTCCCGATTATGTGAATTTTAAATTCACATTTATTCCCCCAACAACTTCTCTCATCCCCATGATGATAAGAGAGGACTTTCTAAAATTCCTCACTTGTCACCATCACCCTCATATGGGGACAAGAAATTCCTTTTTAAGGAGATCTTCCCCTAATCCCAAGGTACTTGCAAGTACCTCCACCTCACATGTCCTTTTTCCAACTCATTTTTCCTTGTGACACTTCATCCTCCACATGGTAAGATGTGAGGGCTTGTGAGTCCTCAACTCACCACAACCCTTCATCTTGCCCATGTTGGCAAAATATTGACCGTTCATTTCTCTAGAGATTCTTCCCTTAAAATGGAAGATTTTATCTCAATTGATTCATTCAAACATAACTTGCATTCTCATTTTCAAGCTGAAGTTCTCCAATTTTCAAGCTCTCACAACCTCCATTGTTGCATATTTGAAGCTCCATTTTGCATCCATTGCATTCATCCACTCAAATACCCACCTTCATCATTTGAATATCCATTGAATCCTCATCACTTTGCATATCATTTTAGATCGTTTTCCATCAAGGAGCACACATTTATCAACTATCAAAGGGCCAACCAAGAAGATCAATTTGAACAAAGGTATAATCGTTCTTTTCTCTTTCTTTTGTTTGAGTTCAACTTAGGCTAATCTTGAGGTGTGTTGTGTTGTTTCCCCTTTTGCATCTTTTAGGTTAGGTAAATAACATTGCATCACACTTTGTTTTCCTCTTCTTCCATTATTTCATGCTTTTGGATTAGGTTCAACATGGTTACCATGTCCCTCATTTCCTCTTTCTAGTCCTCCATGAATTGATTTTATTACCATTAAATGGATATGTCTCCCCTATCTCTTCCTTTGCTCGTTCTTTTTGCTTTCTTTTGATAAGATTATGATATTGTCATCAATCCATATTTTTTTGGATTGATTAATGTTCCATGGGCTATAATTTTGGTTGTCCATGTTCCCTTTTTCACCTCCTTTCTACCAAAATTCCTCCTTCCCATATTATTTTGATTTGCACATTTGGCATATCTATAGTTGATCATCTCTTTCCACCTTCTACTACCAAATACCCCACTTTGTTGAGATCTCTATTTCCTCAAGGATAATGGGCATTGGTTTGCTGCTGTTTGACATTTTGCAGGTTCAGGTTACACAGAGGCGACTCTGCCCCAGATAGGGTCGAGCCTGCTCACAGTTGGGTGCCCTTTCCCTTAACAGGGGTGACCCTATCCTAAGTTGGGTGACCTTACCCCAACTTGGGCGACCCTGCTCTCAACATGAAAAATCTCCCATCTATGAAACATAAAAAAATATTCCTTCTATTTCCAAAACAGGCGAACCTGCTCTCAAGATAGGTGAACCTGCCCTCAAGATAGGCAATCCCACCCTGAACAAGGGTGATTCCAACCTAGACAGAGGCGACTTCGAGGTAAAAGAATGACTTAAACTTCATTTCCAGAGTCTATTTCTTGTTGTTTTTGTTAGTACTGACCCCTTAACTTGTCTTGTATGTGAATGTGCCTATTTTGACTAACATTTGTGCAGCTGTTTCACGCTTGTCAAAGACCAAAAGATCAAAAACTTCTAACGTATTTGCTACAGGATGAACGAGCCCAGATATTAGTTAGATAGTTTGTCTTTCATTTTTCATACTACTTAGGCACACAGTTTTAAATAGGGGGAGTCAATATACATTGGGTGCTTTGTTTGTCAAGTAAGCTATTGACGTATCCAATCTCCTTGTGCCATTTGGCGATCCTGGGTGAAGAGAAATCGTAGCTTACTTAGTCCTTTGTGTTTCCGAAGGGGCACTACACCGTTCAAGCTTTCCCCTTGCACTTCGTGTGAGCCTAGGGAGTAGCCGAAAATGGTTAGTGTTCTCTTTTTAGTGAGACTTGGTTGGGGATTTCATCACCCCAAGGGATGATCCCAACCACATGTACCGATGGGGTATATAAAGGGGGGAGAGCCAAAGCTATACCCCAATCCAGTCATGTCATGTCTGACAGAGCGTCGAAGTTAGGGTGATACCTAGATAAGACGTGAAGAGTTGGTCCGAGCCTTCAGTACCTCGCTGGGGTTCCCGACTCACGCTTGTAGAGGGGTGGTGTTCACGATTGTGCCTCACATACCATGCATCTATCGAGGACTCCCTAGTTTTCCTTGTTCAACCTAGTTAGAGGACTGTGTTGGCCATACCCTTTTCATTAATCTTAGGATTATGCTGTTTGAACTGTCTTTTCTGTGCAAAACTAGTGCATTCCTGTTTGGTTAGTCAACCTTTGCTTTCTTCTTGCTGTTTGTTGTGTTTTGGGTCCTTGGCCATAGCTGTTTTCATCTAAGTTAAGTCCATATCTATTGACAGGGGCAACCCTTCCCTAAGATAGGTGAACCTGCCCTAAGAAAGGAAAACCCACCCTCAAGATAGGCGAACCTGCCCTAAGATAGGTGAATCCGCCCTCAAGATAGGTAAACTTGCCCTAAGATAGGCGAACCCACCCCCAAGATAGGTGAACCTGCCCTAAGATAGGCAAACCCACCCTCAAGATAGGTGAACCTGCCCTAAGATAGGCAACCCTACCCTAAACAGGGGTGATTCTACCCTCTGTCTAAGCCATTGTCAGTCAAACAACCCATCAAATTCAATAATTTCATCAAGAGGGGTGATTCTTCCTCAGAGTTGGATGACCTTGCCCTCTACAAGGGTGATTCTGCCCCAAGTTGGGAAATTTTGCACCCTAAACAACCAATTTCACCTTCCATTCAGTCATTCTGAGTGTCCATTTCCTCATTTCAAGCATCCGTTTCCTCATTCCGAGTATCTATTTCCTTGTTCCGACCATCTGTTTTCCCGTTCTGAGCATCCATCTCCTCATTCTGAGCATTTGTCTCCCTATTTTGAGCATCTGTTTACTCATTCCGAGCATCCGCCTCCTCATTTCAAGCATCTGTCTCCCCGTTTTGAGCATCTGTTCGCCTATTCTAAGCATCTGTCTCCTCTTTCCAATCATCTGTTCCTAATTCTGAGCATTCATCTCCTCGATCCGAGCATCTGTCCCTTCGTTTTGAGTATCCGTCTGCCCATTTCGAGCATCTGTTAGCCTATTCCAAGCATCTGTCTCCCCATTCTAAGCATCCATTTTCCTGTTTCGAGCATCTTTATCCTTGTTTCGAGCATTTATTCCCCATTCCAAGAATTCATCTCCTCAATCCGAGCATCCGTCCCCTTGTTCTAAGCATTCGTCTGCCTGTTCTGAGCATTCGTCTCCTCGTTCTGAGCATCCGTTCCTCGTTCTAAGCATGCGTCTCCTTGATCTGAGCAACCGTCCCCTTGTTCTGAGCATTTGTCTTCTTGTTCCAAGCATTTGTCTCCTTGTTTTGAGCATCCGTTTTCCTATTTCGAGCATTCGTTTCCTCGTTCCAACCATCCGTCTCCCTATTTTGAGCATCTGTTTGCCCGTTTCGAGCGTCTATCTCCTTGTTCCTAGCATCTGTCTCCTCATTTCGAGCATCTGTTTCCTCATTTCGAGCGTCCATCTCCCCATTCCGAGCATCTCTCTCCTCATTCCGAGCATTCGTTTCCCTAGTCCGATCATCCATTTCCCCATTCTGATAGTCCGTTGGCTTGTTCCCAAGGTTTTTTTTCCTGTTATGTTAATTCGTTTTCCCTTTTTTTGATTTAGACAAGTCTGAAAACTAACTTGGGAAACCTTTCCCTTGACTTTGGTGACCTTGACCTAAACTTGGGCGACCCTAACCTAAACTTGGGTGACCTCGATGTTGACCTTTACTTGGAAGACCCTGACCTCAACTTGGGCGACCCTGACTTGAACTTGGGTGACCCTGACCTGAACTTGAGTGACCTCAACCTTGACCTTGACTTGGGCAACCTTGACCTGAACTTGGGTGACCTTGACCTAAACTTGGGTGACCTTGACCTTGCTCTTGACTTGGGCGACCCTAGCCTAAACTTGGGTGACCCTGACCTTAACTTGGGCAACCTTTCCCTTGATTTGGGTGAACCTAACCTTCCTCTAGTCATTTGCATCTTCCATTCATCTATAACCTGCATTTCAATCCATCTACATTTTCCCAAGGTCATTTGTTCATCATCCAAATCATATAGGTACATCATCCAAAAACATCTCTAGGTTACATATCCCTCATCATTTTCTCCATCCAAATCCCCTGAACTTCGTTTCAAAAGTTATTATCCAAATTAATCTAGGTGTCTGAATTTGATTGTCATCATCCACATCTACTTAGGATCATCATCCATCCTGAGTTAGTCATCATCGTCGGCCTAATCAATCCACTTTCAATCTCAAGGTGGATTCCGTGCCGCAATCATCTATCTATCCTTTAATCTGGTCAATAAGCATCCTAAGTCACCTAGAGTAGTCTCTGAACTTGGTTTAGAATCCCTTTCATCATCCTATTTGATCCATCATTTGATCCTATCAATTGTTTCATTAATCGATCTTATCTAATCTAATCCAACCACATCCCTATCCGATCACCCAATCAATCTACTTCCATCTTGAGGTAGATTTGGGGTCATAATCATCCTTTTGGTAACCAAATTTGATTGTCAAAACCAATCCCATCACATCTTCCAAACATTCTAATCCTAATATGAGCTTTAATCCAATCCGAATATGAGCTTAACCTAAATCCCAATCTGAGCTTTTATCCATCTACATTTGAGATATTTGGATATCGAAACAAATATTAAGATCCATTCCTCCATCTTCTTCCAATCCATCCTATTTATCCTTTCATCACCTTTCCTTTCCTTCTAATCATCCATTCCCAACATCATGAATCCTTATCCTTCATCAATGCAACCAAAAATAGTAATAAAGGGAAATCCTAATTACGTTGTTGATGATAATGAGAGTCTTGTTGATCAAGAGGTATATTCACATAGATCCCCTTGATGCTTTCATTGCTAGTAAGCTTTCCCCAACCACTTTCCAAACTCCAATCACTCATCCAAGCTATCCCGTTACGTCTTCATCCACACCTACTAGCAATCCTTATGCTACCTTTTATAAGGGATATCCATTATCTTCCCCGCCTACATCTCCATCATATCCTTCATGTACATCTCTCTTACCCAACAACCACATCCTCTTATCCCAATCTACCATCCCAATGTGCTCATCCTAATCTACCATCCCAATCTTCCTATCCTAATCCACCATCCCAACATTCCTATTCTAATCCACCATCCCAATACTCCTATTTCAATTCCCCATCCATGTCCCCCTATCCCAATCCTCCTTACCAGTCTTCCCATCCTAATCCTACATTCACACCTTCTTATCTTAATCCTACATCCCTGTCAATCTATTCTAATCCAACATCCACATCTTCCTATCCTAATACACCATCTACGACAACCTTTCCTAATCAGACATCCCAATCTTTCTGTCCTAACCAATTATCCAAATACCTCTTCTACAATCCACCACCCGCATCTTCTTATCCTAATCCACCATCTGCATCCTCTTGTCCCAATCCACCATCCACATCTTCCTATCCTAATCCACTATCCCGATCCTCCCAACCAAATCCTCCTTCCTAGTACCCTTACTACAATCCACCAACCACATCTTCTTGTTCTAATCCACAATCCATATCCTCCTATGCACTCCATCATCTACTCCACCATGTCCTAATCCTTCACCTACTCTTAGTCCTTCCTCCAATCCCATTCCTCCATTCAATCTTAGTCCACCAATCCATAATCCTAATCCTCCACCAATCCATAATCCTTCGTCTATTCCCACCATGCCATCTAAGCCTAGAATATGCACGATTCTCACTCCAAAAGTTCTCCAAGGACTCATGACAAAGAAGATATCCCCAAATACACATCTTGAAGTTGTGGAACCATGCCATCCCAATCCATCATCCATGGTCACTAGTGATGAGACCCTTCTCCATCCCACACCTATCATTGCTATTGCCACCCCTAGTACCACCCAAATCGTTGAAATCATCAAATCCACCAAATCCATTGAACCCTCATCTCCTACTATGAGAGCTGCCGAGTCCATCATAGACACCCAAATCCAATCCCCTCCTTCTACTCCTAGATCCACCCAATCCATCATAGACAACCAAACCCAATCACCATCTTTTACTCCTAGATCCACCCAATCCATTGAAGACACACAAATCCAATCCACTCCTCCCACTCCTAGTATCACTGAAATCCATTCCCATGAACTTCATGAATCCTCCATCCTTCCATCTCCCCTATTTTATGAGTCCCTCCAACACTCCATCATCATGCCACCCACACAAGATGGGTCATGCCAAGAGCTTGATCCAGAGCATACCAAAATATCCCCTCCTCCGCATGAAGATCCTGCCATCCCATCTAGTCCACCTCGAGATCACATTCCCCCATCCATTCCATCCCATGATCCCCTTGTCACTCAAGATCCAATCACTCCGTCTCATGAGCCCTTATCACCCATTGCCACAAATCCAGATCCTATCATGTCACCTAATCCATCTCTTGATCCCTTACCACTCACTCATCCCAATCAAGATGCTGCTATCCCATCATCTCCATCTCATGATCCTCCATTGTTGCCTAAACCTACTATCCCCACGTCCCTTTTATATCCCCTTGGTACTCTCACATTCTTCCATGGTGGTCTCCTTGCAGAAGAAAAACAAAGCATATATACCACCCATCATCCTCCGTCTAATAATGGACTCACATCATTCTTCCAAAATAACAAAAATCCTATCATGGATCGCATGCTCAAGAACATGAACTATCAAGGAAAAGGTTTAGGCCTTCATGAGCAAGGTATTTTAGAGCCCATCTAGATAAAAGAACACTCCTATACACAGGGTCTTGGATGTATTGCTCGCAAATCGCAGTCCAAAAATGTTGGTACAACCTCCACATACCCTCAACAATCCTCTTCTAAAAGAATAAGAGGCTCCTCCCATCACTCCACTAGATCATTTGCTGCCATCCCCCCTCCTCCATCATATCGCCTCAAAACAACCATCCATATTTCTCCTTCATCTGCTCCATCCATTTTAGGTCCTTACATCCCTCCATCCACCATCTCCCATCCTTCATCTACTCCATCCATTTTGGGTCCTTATGTCCCTCCACCCACTATCACACATCCTCCAGGTACTATGTCTATTTTGGGCCCTTATATCCCAAAATCACCTCCTCCATCTCATCCTATTCATCATTTTATCCATCCATCGCCTATCCATGTCACCCATCATGAACATCCCACTCTCATGTTCCCTAATCAGGATCAACAAACGCACATACCTACACATCCTCCATCTACATATCATCCTCAAAACCTTAACTCCATCCCTCCATTCATGTTTTCTTCATATCACCCATCTCCTCGCACCCCTTCCATTGCTATTAAAAGCATTTTGGATGATAAAGTAAAAATGCATCAATCTAAACATCCACATGAATCTAAATCCCCTCATGTCTCCTTAAAAGGACATGTTGAAGAAAAGAAAAATCAAATCCAAAATCCAAATCAAACCCATAGGCCATAAAAGGCCCACCAAAGCAAAGATCAAAACCATGTGGATCCCAAAGAAAAAAGATGCAATGCCTTCAAATGAAAAATCTGTAACAACATCCAAAGTTGCTAATCCAAAAGCTAATCATACACCCCTTCTATCTCCTAAATCTTCTTTGGGTACTTATGTCCCAAAATTCATTATCCCATCTCCTCCATTATCCCCACATCATCCATCCATTAATCCTCCTATCCTTTCACATCCACCACCCTATGTGCCAATGTTGGTCCTGAACTCATCACTCCATTACATAGCTACCCCATCATTCCATCCATACAATTTCCAGCATCCCATCCATTATCCCACATATCTCTCCCATCAAATCCTTTTAATCCATTCTATTGCATAATCCATTTATCCTAATAAGGTTGTACCAACATCCAATAGTCATTTCACACATGGACTCTTAATACCTTGTATGGAACTTGATGCTTGAGTCCTTCATCCATCTCCTTATCACATGTCTTCTAAATCTACCTATCCACATCCCTATCTTTATCCATCTCCATCCACATTCAACTATCAAAAAATCCAAAAAAAATCCAAAAAATCCAAAAAATTCAAAAATCCCAAAAAAGTAAAAGAAAAAAGTAAAGAGAAATAATTCGTCCAATGGTGAAAACTTGGAAAACAAGTGCCTTGGATAAGTACCATGATGAAAACCTGGAAAACAGGTGTCATGTGTAAGTCCCCCATCCAACTTACTTCTGCACTTGGGGGCACCTGCATCCCCTTTACCCATCTCCTCCATCCCACCTATCTTACACATCTTACCTGTCATACCCCATTTATCCCAATCCCTCCATCCTCCTTGTGATCTTGCTAAAGATAGGGGAAAACATATATACATGCTTTGGATACCTCTTAGCATACATTCCCCTCATCCATACACTATCCTATTCCTTATCCACATTCATATAATTTCTTTGTCCACCTGTCATGCTACCATCAATCTCTCTTCCTTATCTAGGAATCTTATCAATATCCATCTCACTCCCTTATCTTCCCATCCACTCATCTCCCATCCTCCTGCCTCATCACACATGACATATCTAGAGTGGGGGCATCTATCCACCTTTGTGACATAGTCCTTGGAGACATCCTTCATCCATCATAGCATCCCCTCCATCTCCCCATCCTTATCTTCCTGTCCATCTAAACAATCCTTTCCATCTCCTCATTCTTATCCCTCTATCCATCCATCATCACAATCCCTTTTGTCTTCCACATCCTTACCTTTCCATCTATCCATCCAGTAACCTTTTCCTCATCCAAATTTGTATCCCTTTATCCATCCATCCTAGCATCTTTCCATCTCCTTCTCTTTATCTATCCATCCCTTCATCTTTATCCTCATCCCATCTCATAATCCCTTGTCATTGGTATCTAGCTATAGGCTTCCCTCCATGCAATCTAATGCCATCTATCTCATCATCATCACTCCCACCTCTTTCACACATCTTTCCAATCTCCTATCACTTCTCATCACTCATCTCTCCATCATCTCATCCTCCCAATTCATATTTTGATGCTTTGGATAACTATCCCATCCCTGAGCTTCGTGCAATCACCATCATCCTATCTTATCCATCAAGTCAGTCTTGTCTCATCATATCAACTCCATCATTTTATCCACTTATCTTGGTCATCTCATCATCCTTTATCCATGGTTGGTCATTGGCCTTTTTGTCGAACTACGTTGCCCCTATGCTTTCACGTAGGCAAGGTCGATCATTTGATCTACCCCTGGAGATTTTTTCTATCCAGTATTTGTCCTCCATCATTGGTCTCCATTGTCCTCTTTCTGCTTTTATCCATGGTTAGTCGTTAGTATTTTATCGAACTACGAGGGCTCTGCACTTTCACGTAGGCAAGGCTAATCTTTGATTGGCCCCCGAGCCCCTAGGTCGTTAGGGTGTGTTCATCTTGTGTCTTGTGTCTCTTGTCTTGTGTCGCTTCGTCAAGTATGTCCTTATCTGGCTGGTTCTTCACAAATGAGATCCACTCGTATCATGAGATTCAATTGGTTTTGGAATTTCCTGCGTCATAATCGATCTTTTAGTTTAATATCCATCTTTGGTCTCAACAGGATGCATCCTTCCTAACAGACCTCATCAACCCCATCCATCCTCTCGATCCTATGGAAAAAGACATTTTGAAATTGATTGCGATCTTTTGATACCTTTGGCTTTTATTTATCATTCGAGCTCCCTATCATAACTTTTCAAGGCCACCATGATCCATCATATTATGGTGTGTTTTTATTGGTTCACATAGGGACATATCTCGATCTTTTGTTTGTTGCTATCTTTTGGGTTGTCCCACGTAGTACCCGCCAAGACTCCTGCGGTCTTGTGTTATGCTTGGGCATCCTTTTGTGCTTGTGGTTATCCCAACGCCTGGCCTAACCAAGGTCTTCATGACTTTGGGGTGTTGGGATAGCCTTCTTGTCTGTTTTTTTTATTTTACGCATTAGACACTAATTCGCCTTGGTTTACATACCCTAGCATCTAGTGTCCTATGCTATAGTGAAAATCAGTGCTCCAAAAATGGAAAATTGCATTAGGATTGCATTTCATGATCACTTCATCTATAGCCAACCCATGACCTATGATTTTGGTTATGCAAAAATTCATCCCCCCATCTCCCTTTCTTCTTAGAATAATATAGATTGGTTATTCTAAGCATCTTGTCCCCCATCTTTTTTATTCCTTCATCCATCTCACATCTCAATCCAATCCTCATCAATTCAATCTAGCACAAATCATCTAATCACACCCTTAGTCTTGTTCCCATCCTTTCTACAAGCCCTTATCCAATCATCATCGGGATGTATCCTTCCCTTATCAAAAACACTCATCTAGATGTATCATTTCCTATCCTCGTGTTGTTTCAAGATATATCATTCCCTCCTCAACAACACTCCATCCATCATCAATCCATTTTGGCTTGTCGCTTGACTGGGGAAACATCACCTTTTCCCTTAAATCCATTTGTGTTTCCCAATCTCCTATCACTTATCATCCTCTCTTATCCATCACTTTGCATCCTCTTCCTCATCTCCCCTTTCATCATATCATCCATTTCGAGAGCACACCTATGTTCTCTTAACCCGCATGTCCTCTCGAGGGGGCATCCTCAATCCCTAATCTTCATCTTCACCCCCATGATATTTTTTCCTAGTCACTCCTTTGATGATTGGGGAATATTTTCCAATCTAACCACCTTCTTCTTGGTCTTATCTTTTAATCTTCTTTGAAATGATGCTACTTCGTAGCACCATCTCAAAGAGGGGAAAAATGTAGACATCCAAATTTGACCACTCTCATATGGTCAAACCGGTCTCCTTTATTCATCTATTTCATCGATATTAATTAATATCTCCCCTTTTCCTAAGGTTCCTAAAGTATTTAAATTAACAATTAAATATTATACCCTTCATCCTTTCCTCTCTAAATTAAGTAAATATATCAATTTATTTAATTTAGTCATTTAGCCTTTTTGAATTTAAATCAATTTTAAATTCCCCCTTTTCTCTCTCCTTGTCACATCCTCCATAACCTTCTTCTAATCTGGATTAGTCTAATTAATCCATGATTAGGATGTGCACACCCTTAATCAGGATTAATGTCACATCCTCCATATTTGGCCACTTGCCTCTAATCCCTCATTAGTCTTCTTAATCACCTGTTTGCACAACCTTAATCTAATCACATGCCATCTTTGGCATGCCCTCCAAGTCAACCTTTCATAAGTTCTTTCTTTATTTAGCCTTGACCTCTTCCCCATGTGAATTAAAAATTCACATTTATTCATCCAAGGTTCTCCTCTTCCCCTTGTGGGTCTCATGTGTCACATCACTCACATGGGACAAGGGCCTCTTTTATGAGGACCCTGTTTTATCCTCTAGGAAACTCCCAATCATGTGAATTTTAAATTCACATTTATTCCCCCAACAACTTCTCTCATCCCCATAATAATAAAAGAGGACTTTCTAAAATTCCTCACTTATCACCATCACCCTCATATGGGGACAAAATCTTCCTTTTTGAGGAAATATCCCCTAATCCCAAGGTACTTGCAAGTACCTCAACCTCACATGTCCCTTCTCCAACTCACTTTTCCTTGTGACATCTCATCCTCCACATGGAAAGATGTGAGGGCTTGTGAGTCCTCAACTCACCACAAACCTTCATCTTGCCCATGTTGGCAAAATATTAACCATCCATTTCTCTAGAGATTCTTCCCATAAAATGGAAGATTTTCTCTCATTCAAGGCATAACACAATCACATTTCCATTCATCACATTTTCAATTCAAGCTCAAGCTCTCCAACTTTCATGTTCTCACATCCTCCATTGTTGCATGCTTCAAGCTCTCATCACTTGCATTTTCATTCATCTATCAAAATACCCAAATAGCTCATTGCATTTATCATCTAATCTAGATTATTTTGCACCCATTTTTAGTCCATTTGCCATCAAGGAGCACACATTCATCAACTATCAAAGGGCCAAACAAGGAAATCAACTCATACAAGGTATAAATCTGGTTTTTCATCTTTCTTTGTTTGAGTTCAACTTAGGCTAATCATTGAGGTGTTGAAGTGTTGTTTTTCTCCTTTGCATCTTTCTGTTTTGCATCTTTTAGGATAGGTAAAATAATGCTACATCACATTTTTGGAAAATTGCTTTAGGATTGCATTTCATGATCAATTCTGTTGCATTTCATGATATTTTCCTCCATCGTTTTCATTCTTTTCATCCATCATGCATCTCCACCCAATCCTCATCCATTTAATCTAGCACAAGTCATCTAATCACATCCTTGGTCTTGTTCCCAACCTTTATCTAATCATCGTCATCATCATCATAATCCGGATGTATCCTGAACCCCATCATTTGGTGTTGTTTTGGGATGTATCCTTCCCTCATCAACAACATTTTCATCATCATAATCACAACACTTTCATCATCATCATCAGGATGTATCCTTATTTATCCTCGTGTTGTTTCAGGATATATCATTCTCTCATCGACAACACTCCATCCATCATCCATCCATTTTGGACTTGTAGCTTGACTGGGGCAACATCACATTTATCCTTGAATCCATTTGTGCTCCCCTTATCCTCATCTTCTCTGCCCAATTTCCTATCACTTATCATCCTCTCTTATCCATAATTTTGCATCATCTTCTCCATCTTCCCTTTCATCATCTCATCCATTTTGAGAGCACACCCGTGTTCTCTTGAACCTGGATGTCCTCTCGAGGGGGCATCCTCCATCCCTAATCCTCATCTTCACTCCTATCATACTTCTTCCTAGTCACTCCTTTGATGACTGGTGCATCTTTCCCAATTTAACCATCTTCTTCCGGGTTTTATGTTTTAATATTCTTTGAAATGATGCTACTTCGTAACACCATCTCAAAGAGGGGAAAAATGTAGACACCTAAATTTGGACACTTAAATTTGTCCAAATTTATCCTTTTCATTTAAATATCCTCTTATTTGCATTAATTAAGTAATATTACTATTATTTAATTAATACCCTTAAATTCTTCTAAATCCCTAAGGTATTTAGTTAATAATTAAATACCTTACCCCTTTATTCCCCTTTTCCTCAAAATAATTAAATAAATAATATATTTATTTAATTATTCACATGTTACATCCTCCACCACTTTTTCTTAATCCTAATCCACCTCCTAATCCCATCATTAGCGATGTGCACATGTCTAATCCATGATTAGGATGTGATACATCCCCCAACTTTTGCAAGTTGGCTCCTAATCTTCATTAGCCACTAACTGTCTTCTAATCATTGATTAGCTAGTCTAATCAAACCCCCTATAGTCAACTCTCCCCATCCCCCAAGGAATTTTTAATTCCTTTTTGTTTTTCCTATGTGAATTTAAAATTCACTTTTATTCCTCCAAAGCTCTCCTCTTCCCCATGTGGATCATTGAGAGGTCACATCAGCCACATAGGACAAGGACCTCCTTTATGAGGACCTTGTCTTATCCTCTAGGCAACTCCCAATCATGTGAATTTTAAATTCACATTTATTCCCTCAATAACTTCTCTCATCCCCATGATGATAAGAGAGGACTTTCTAAAATTCCTCACTTGTCACCATCACCCTCATATGGGGACAAAAAAATCTTTTTTAAGGAGATCTTCCCCTAATCCCATGGTACTTGCAAGTACCTCCACCTCACATGTCCTTTTTCCAACTCATTTTTCCTTGTGACACTTCATCCTCCACATGGTAAGATGTGAGGGCTTGTGAGTCCTCAACTCACCACAACCCTTCATCTTGCCCATGTTGGCAAGATATTGACCGTTTATTTCTCTAGAGATTTTTCCCTTAAAATGAAAGATTTTCTCTTAATTGATTCATTCACACATAACTTGCATTATCATTTTCAAGCTCAAGCTTTGCAATTTTCAAGCTCTCACAACCTCCATTGTTGCATCTTTGAAGCTCCATTTTGCATCCATTGCATTCATCCACTCAAATACCCACCTTCATCATTTGAATATCCATTGAATCCTCATCACTTTGCATATCATTTTAGATCGTTTTCCATCAAGGAGCACACATTTATCAACTATCAAAGGGCCAACCAAGAAGATCAACTTGAACAAAGGTATAATCGTTCTTTTCTCTTTCTTTTGTTTGAGTTCAACTTAGGCTAATCTTGAGGTGTGTTGTGTTGTTTCCCCTTTTGCATCTTTATGTTTTGCATCTTTTAGGTTAGGTAAATAACGCTACATCACACTTTGTTTTCCTCTTCTTCCATTATTTCATACTGTTGGATTAGGTTCAACATGGTTACCATGTCCCTCATTTCCTCTTTCTAGTCCTCCATGAATTGATTTTATTACCATTAAATGGATATGTCTCCCCTATCTCTTCCTTTGCTCATTCTTTTTGCTTTCTTTTCATAAGATTATGATATTGTCATCAGTCCATATTTTTTTGGATTGATTAACGTTCCATGGGCTATAATTTTGGTTGAATGTGTTCCCTTTTTCACCTCCTTTCTACCAACATTCCTCCTTCCCATATTCTTTTGATTTGCACATTTGGCATATATGTAGTTGATCCTCTCTTTCCACCTTCTACTACCAAATACCCCACTTTGTTGTGATCTCTATTTCCTCAAGGATAATGGGAACTTGTTTGATGTTGATGCGTACTAGAACATACATTCCATAATTTCTATCCTCCATATTTTCATTTGCCCTAATAAAGGACCCCAATTGATTTCCAATGTCTCGCAAAGTTTCCAAATCCTAATATTCTGAGGGAAAATTATATAGCCTTAACCATATGGGTATTTCCTCAATCGACTAGATCTTAGGGGCTTAAAGTTTGGCTCCTAATCTTTGAAAACAACCTAGTTCCTCCCATTGTGAAGGGGATTATATTGAATATATTCCTTTTTAAGCTCCCATCGGGGCATTTTACCAAGTAAAATCCATTTGAGAGTGTTTTAGATTTACCCTACTCTCCTAGTTCTTGTTGCATCATTTCCTTAATCTTTCCATAACTGACCATTCCCAACCCTATTTCATAAAAAAGGCAACTTCTTTCATACTTGTGATTGATTTATCTAGGATTTCATTATCCAAAAGGATAAAGGAACATTTACCAGGTGAATTAGGGTTTCTATTCTTACTTGAATCAAGGTCATGTCCCTCCATTACCTGGTTTTCTTATTTCTCTTGATTTTCATCTCACTCTCCTCAATTCTCAAACTTGTGGTACCATCCTCCACCATCTATCTTCCCCCTATTTGAACACTGATCTTGATTTCTCCATATGTCATTGCGAGCTCCTATCCATGGTGACTCCCTACATCCTCTATATCCCTTCTCCTGTTGCCTATGCAATCCATACCAATTGTTTTGGGTTTTAGGATTTACCTTCCATCCACCTTTTCATTCAACTACGGGACTTTCCTTCCCTTCATTGTTTTTCCAATCCTTTTTCCTTCCATCTCTTCTTTCCACCAACAAACCTTTTCCTCCATGATCTTTGTCATCCTTGAGGCCTCTGTGATTTTTAGATCTTTTGTCATCCCCCCATTCCAGGTTTTCCAGTCCCTACACCGAAGATCTTGTTCTCCCTGCATGCATGAGGGTAGAGGCAAATATTCATCTGCCTAATCTACCCAAGCACCTATTTTTTGCTCTATTTTGTTAATACTAAGGATATTATTATTAATATTTTTAGACTGGAGGAATTGGTCGAGTATCTGTCCCCCTATAAACTGCAGTGCGCCTAGTAAAATTTTTCACGTGATCGGTGGTGCTGGCATGACACGCCCTTTGGTACCACAGGGATGGTGGGGATACTCTCGTGACATCTTTCCTACAACATGATGCTTTAGCCAATCGAGCTAGGCCCTCCACCCCATACTAAGGATAGTATTTGAATATTTATATTTAGATTACAAAATTTTTGAACATAAAAAAACAAGTAACTTAAAAGTGATTGCATTTAAAGAAATGATGGCACAAAATCCATGCCATCAAAAATTAATAATGATAATTTATTCACTTGATTTAAGCCTAACTTGATAGACAAGTACAAATTCATACTAGATTAAAACTTTCTTGACCATAATTTTAAATGTAACATTATTAAAATAATTAAAAATTATCAAACTTGATACATAGCCTAATAAATCTCCAATAATTGATTGGAGGATATCTCAAAAGGTTAATTCATGAGTACTACAATCTCTTCTATTATATTTGGAGCAATACGCACAATAAAATAGACAAGACAAAAATATGATTTTTATGCTCCCTTGATGGGTGGGTCCTTTTGGATACAGGGAGGACTTTCCCTAATATATGTTTGGAGGTTTCTTTGAGCTTCAATAAAATTCTAACTTATATTATTCTACTATCACATTTGGGTGGTCCAATTTCTATACCAAGGGAGGATAACTATGCACTAAATTCCAAGCTCATGGGTGGTGATAGGAATAATATTGAGCCCATCTATTGAGCCCATCTACTCTGACATGGTAAAGGAAATTTCCAATGTTTAGTATATTCTAAAAAAGGTGGTTTTTCCAATTATTGTAAGAGGGTTCAGGGTCACAAATCTACTCTATTGGATTTTTCTTTTTGAAGAATTAGAAATCTAAGTTGTGAAAGTGAGAGGAGTGGAGATAGAGATTACTAATTATTTGATTGCCTTGGTGATATGAGTGTCTATATTTGAAAATAATATTTTTAAGGATAGATGTAAAACATAGGAATTATTGTATTGTTTCTGTTGTCAATCAGATTGCACCTGAATGCTTGAATGATTAAATTTAGCAATTTGTTGAAACATGGGAACTATCTTCAGGCTGTGGGTAGTCCTATGGCGAAGATAGACCTCCAGATTCTAGGCTGGTTTCTAGATGATGATCAATTAGGTACTTGAATGATTTGTTGAGAAAATGGTAAGAAGGACTGAATTGAATGAATGAACTAAAACTAAAACTTCGATGATGCACCTAATTGATATTTATGAGCAGATTGATTCACAACTGATTATTACGGAATCTATTTTCACAACTCAAATTGGGCAATCTAATTACATAAGTGTTTCATCAGAAGGCCTGATAATCTATTCTTAATAAAGGAAAATGATATTTTCACAACCTAAAGGAGAGGATAAATTAACAACACAACTTATGATCTGTAACTAAAATTGCTTTTTTCGTGTACATGTATTCATGAATGTGATAGGAATTTAAAGGCTTTGAAATCAAACACATTAAATTCGCATCTTAAACATTCAATAAATACAAAACTCCTGAATCTGATAAGGCTAATACTGAATAGCGATAATGAAAAGAAGGAAACTCTGCAAAAATGATAACCTGTAAAGCTGTAAAACTGTATTAAATCTAAAATGCTGAGTTACAAGATATTTCTCTTTGTAGAATGCAAAGGCTAAAAAACAAGAACTAGAGGAAAAAGATAAAATTTTTCCAATATATACAATGAGGTGCAACTCCAAAGTGCATGAAGGTGAAACTGAAAGTCAATTTTAGTATAAAAATGATAACTTCAAAGCAAATCCTGAGAAAAATAAAGATCTAGAAAAGAAGAGCTCAAACTCATGTAAAAGTGAGTGAACTCGGCCTCAAACTCACAATCACAATGTGTACAACTGCACTGCAACTCAAACTGGCTCCAGACTGCATGAAAAAATCACTGAAAGAGATCTGAAGTCAAAAAATATCTCCACAATATGCTCTCACGAGCAAAAGAGAAAACCTCGTAAAAATGGCCCAAAACTGAAGCAAACTACACTCTGTATCTAGAAAACTCCACCTCTCCATGCGCATGATCAAGATATTTCGTAAACTGATGTAGAACTAGAGCAAAGTGCCAATAAACTCTATAACTTGCACGATTAAGTCCTCCAGTTAGCTATCACTTGTATTCTTTACATGGATTTGTTTGAGAAGGCAATCTTTTAATCAAATATTAAAGATAACCATTTGATAATTATTTTAATATTTAATAGCAATTAACTTCACCTTTATTACATATTTAAATATTAAAGTAATAATTACACTACCTTTAATATTTAATTGATTTTGCTATTTTTCAACTCCATGCAATAGGTATAAGTGAAGATGAACTCAATGTGAAAAATCAAAGACACTAAAAATCTCACGGTCCCTCATACATTATTAGGTCAAGAGTTGATAAGTCAAGAGCATGAAATTAATAAAGTGAAATGGTTTATAAAAAAACCAAGTCGAAAATGCAATTGACTCAAATTAGGGCTTTTGGGCCAAAGCCATCGAACCCTAACTTACTCTCCATTTTTCAATTTGTATTCTTGAAACAACCTACTGCCACCATGCTATTGGGATTTGGAGCTCAACCTGTACCTTCTCTGGACATTCCTAAGTGATTTTATGAGGGAGATTCCTTGCTGGGAACGAATGGTAAGTGATATTTTCCATAATTTAGATATTGCTTTCCATTTTTGAAAGCTTTAAATATTCATTTTGAAGGGCACTCCAGGGCTTCCAAGCCGCGACCATACCACTCTCTTTGATGCGTTTTCCTCTTTTGTGTTCTCTGATAATGCCTTGCTTATTCTGAGGTCGCCATGATGATTTTTGAGCCTTCACACTGTAATTTGAGTTTATTCTATCACAACAACAAAAGGTAAGATTTCATCACGTAGACTTTCGTACTATCTCCTTGTGAGTGGCAAGCTCTTATTATGCATTTGATCATTATTATTCTTTCATAGCACTATCTTTCTTTGAAAACTATGACTGTATCTTTCCTTTTATGAGAAATTTAGGTTTGTTTTCTTGAGATCTAAAGCTCCAGGCCGTGGCTTCTATTCTGAATTTTCCCCTTGTATGGCACCGACCTTCCCCATTGCTTTTGTATTTTCTTTCTCTATGTAAAATGATGGAGAATGGTAATTCAGGCCGCAACCTCTTGACTGGTATAAAGTTAATTGCAACAAAAAAAGAAAACGAAACCCTCCTTTTGTCTCTTACATACACTTCATTTGGTTTTTCATATAACATTATGTGTTTATGGATTCCCCATGGCCGATCAGCTATGTACAGGTCACACTCTCACATTCTGAGGTAGAATGTTTAAACCTTCCTGCCATACTTGTAAAATTTTTGAGGTTGTATTACATATGGGACTGTCTCTTGGCTGAGAATTTAATGTATTTATGTTTTTACTATTTTGTATGCACTATACTCCATGTGCAAATGAAGCTGCATTCTATAGCTCTATGTTGTATTCAATACTTGATAGAAACTACAACATTCAACATGGAAACTTGACTGATCTTATTTGATCATGACATCATGGCACTCATACCTCTGTGTTGTATTTTACTTGGTAAAAATGATATCCTATTGCTGATTATTTTGATCATTGGTCATTTATGTTGTTGAAAACTTTCAGTTTGACCATTTTCCTGTAGCAATGTATACCAATTTCCTATAGCATTAATGTCTAAATGCTTGAAAACTGAATGATGTTGATGAAATAACAATATTTGTTGTTTCTCCTATGCTTGTTTCATCTTCTTTATATAATAATTTAAAGGTTGCTCTTATAAATCTGTCTTATAGACCTACATCTTACTGTGTTATCAACACTTTCTTTGTCTACTGCCCTCCAGTTATGCATTCATGCTATCATGATGGTCATCCTTGAACCTTTGCATTCTTATGCCTGTAACCAACATTTATGACCATGATTTACTATTGATGGCAGATTGATTTTAGAAACACCTTAATCTGCATCATCCGTTTCATGGAGTCTGCACTTGATCATGATTACTGTTCCATCATTGATGATAGCTTTTTGCAATGAATGATTGGTAACCGTTCTTGATATATTTTCAAATGATGAACAAGAGATGACTTACTCAATCTGTTTTTACCAAGTTGAAATAAAGTTACTTGATCAACTACCTATTCATGAAGAATGATAATTACTTTCATTCCATACTGTTGTCCCATGTCACTGTTTATGAGCTGGGCTCAACCCTTGTGGGAGCCACATTTCACACCACTCATAAGCATATCTATTGATTGGAATGATGATTATACTTGTACCTGCACACTTAAACAAACATATTAGCAAAATAAATGAAGCTGAAAGCTTACATTGAGTTCTGTTCCTTTCGATCATATCAATTTGATTCGTTCAAAGTTCAAATCATCCGATGAATGCCTAATTGAGTGTGTGTTATATTTCTATTGGTAATGTAGGCATATGATAGGATATGATTTGTCATTGCTTAGAGACCATCTCTAATATCACATTTCATCATATTTGCAGATGCTTTTGGAGCCTGGAGCTGGATCAATTCGAAAGCACACCAACTGAAGACTTTAAGTGTAACGATGATTCGTCATTCCGGGCAATGACGAATCACCTTCTATCTTATGTTTACATTATTTACAGTTGTATGATATGCACTTCCTTTTCTTGTATCCATCATCTGATTATGAAAATCAAATTAGTTACTCCCGCGGCTTGTGCGGGACTTCAGTCTTTCCAATATGAATAAAAAACAACATTCTTTTCAAAATTTGAAATTCAATGAATGCTTTTAGTAGAAATTTTGCACCTTTATGTAATGAATGCAGTTCAACTCCACCTATTTTGAGTTGTAGTTAAAAATAGATAACAGTTTCTTAATGAAAATTATAAATAAAATTTATTTTATATATAGAAAATTGATTAAAAAAAATGATTATAAATGAATTAGCTTGATTTTTTATTTAATAAATTTGATATCAATTTCAAAATATAAAACTAGAACAATTCATAATTAACTAAAATCAATAATATTTTTTTTATAAAGAATTTAAGATTTAAAATAAAAAATTTACACAATAATAAAAATAAAAAAATATTTAACTTAAATATTTAAGATTTAAATTTTATTTTTTGATTTGTTAATTAAAATAAATTATAATAAGAATAAAGAAGAAATCATTCTATTTGAAAAACATAAATCCCTCTTTACTAATACATTGATTTTGATTTCTACATAGCATTCTCTTCTTTATTTATAACTTGAACTTTTTCCATTTTTATTTTTATTTTTAATTCTACTCCAAATATTATTTTATTTTAATTTATTTTAAAATAAGATCATGCATCTAAAAGAGTTATCTAAATATTATTTAAATAGAATAAATTGTTATAACAAGCAATTAATATTATTTTAAGTAAAATAAATTATTTTAGCATGCAAAAAATTAAAGTAAATAATGAGAATAATTATTAGATAAAAAATAATTATTAATTTAATGTAACCATCAACATATACTTGAAGATACAAATTAAATCAAGAAGAATAACTTGTTATTAAATATTATCTTCGGGCAACATACTATCTTAAATTTGAGAGCAATATTAGTTTAATTATTATTGTAGACACCCAAAATCTAACCTTTCCCGACCACACCTAATTTTAACCTATCCTTAGCATTTAATTAAATAAATATTTATTATTTGTTTACTTATTTCCATCTTTTTCTCATCTTTATCCTATTCCTTTAATTAAATAAATATTTACTATTTATTTAATTATTTTCCCTTCAACATGATCTCATTAATTAATTAAATATTTTATTTATTTAATTAATTTCCCTTTATCTTCTATCCTTGTCCATATAATCCTATTCCTTTATCTTGTTCACATGGATCATAATATAATTTTTCATAATGTGACAAGTGTCTCCTTCACATGTCTAACTAGCTCCTTATCTAGATTAATTGAACCTAGAGACCTAGTTAAAAGTCAAACTAACTTTTCATTTTATCCATTCATCTCATCTAAACTTCTTAATCGTCCTTATCGTTCCCATAAGTATTTTTGTCTTTATCTCATTCCAAAACCTAAATCCTATCCTTCATGTGTCACTTGTCACATGACTACATCTTTGATCCAAACCCTAACCCTCTTTCAATCTTAGCCATCCATCATCAATCATTTCTAGACATTGATTTTATCTCTTCAAGACTATATCTAGAGGATCTCATCCTTCATCAATCATGAACTTTGAAGCTACCATACCTACATGTTGCTATTTTGATCTCCCATTATCAAATCATATCAAGAAAGGGTGCACTCTATTTTCGCTCATCAAGAAGTGGAGCAAAGATTCTCTATGTGAAGTTATTGTGCTATAAAATTGCTTTATCTTCTATTTTGTTTTCCTTCAATTTAACTAACCATGTCCCTAAAATAATGCCAACCAACTCTCATTTATAAAATTTGATCATAATTTAATTTTAGAGAGATAACAATCTATTTTAATTTTAAATTATAGATGTGTAAGGTGAAGATCATTCTAAGTACACATGTGTAAGGTATACATTTAATGGAGGGAATTTAGAGTATTTGGTGAGAATAAGACAAAAATATGGGGCTCAATATACCATTAGTCTCTTTCTCCATTTTGAGACATCAATTTTGGGAAGTATTAAAAGAGGAAACATTGTAAATTATTGATCTCATTTCCAAAATGTGTCAACTACATTACTTTCCTTACAAGAAATATTGTACATAATAGTGCAAATGCACTTTGAGCTCTATGTAATGTGTTCCAATATATTTATATTGAATATGTACAAATATGTTTAATGTTTGGTTTCTTGCATTATATTAACAAGTGATGTTTTAATATATTTATGACCAATAATCTTATACTCTTTAATAAAATAAGGCCTATTTTTATAAAATAAAATAAAATAATAATAAATGTGATATTAATAATTTATTTGTTTCTTAGTATTTATAACATTAACTCAAAACAATATGAATACAATTTGTTGATGGTAATCCTTTTAATCTTCACCATTTCAATCTGTACATTTTATCTTGTACTCCTCACTAAGAGAATGTCTATTGCAAATAATTATTTTTTCATATATTTTTAGTTAATAATAGATGAAACATTTATTATTATCAATTATATTAAAGAAAAAATAATCATATGATAATACTTAAGGTGATCTATAATACATGTCTCAATGCACATGTTTCAATCTAACTCTTTAAGTGGTATTTTTTGACAACTCAATAAAGACATAATTAATGAGTACATTATTAGTACCCAAAACCAAAACAACTTTAAGATCTTAACTCACTTATAAAACATGAATTTTTTTATTTATAACTTTAAAAAATAAAAAATAAAAATGCATGACATAAATCCTCTCCCTAATTTAATTAAATACATCTTAAAATCCACTAAAAAAAGGACTTCTATTCATTTAACTACATATTACATAGGCATGTAGAAAAATATTATCCAATGCAAAAGCTATTATATTGCATATAAGATAATAGTTAATTATATAAAATTTATATTTCTAATAAAAATATATGTAAAATGTAAAATGTATGTTTGATTGTAATTAAGTGAGTTAAATAAGATATGTAAAAGCATATTAAGTTGATTATTTTAGACAATATAAATATTTTTTAGATAATAAATTATCATTTTATAATTTAAGAGGTGATTTAAAAAATATTATTTTTTATTTAATTTGAATATTTTTTTTATAATATTTTGATATCATTTATTATGATTTTTAAAAAAAATAAATGTAAAACCAACGAAATAACTTATCACTTTGAGCTGACCTTCACTAATTATACTAGCACTTGTACTAGAAGGAGGTGCAATAATTACGATCGATTGCAATTTATATAGAATGCCTATCTCATGAGATGATAATACACCTATGCAACTTTAATGTCATGTTTCCTTTGTACAATGTACAAATGTTAGTCCACATTCTATGTTTAACGGTATAACCACATTGGGCTAGATTACAAAGACGGTTCAAATGGTTTTGATTCTTGCAATTGGATTAATGTGTACCCTTTATTTGAATTAGTTAATACTGACATTACAATTATAGAGATACTATGTCAGACGGAGACCTGGCCCTAATAATCATGTCATTAGTGATGAGGTGTATTCTTCTCAAATGAAATCCATGTGTCAAAATAAAAACCTATACGAGATGGTACTTAGATACAAACATAAACATTTTTTTTCAATCAAGAATAGTAATTATCATGGTTTGGAGTATTTTCATGGAAGATGAATGTTAATCTAAGGGGCTTAATGGAATACCAAGTCCAATAAGAAAGAAATAACAGGTTCTAATACAGTGATTTACCAAACAAAAGGAGGCACATTGATATCATAAAGCTCAAACTCTATAACAATCATCTCCATTATAGATGACCGGTAGCTCTGTAAGATTCATCAATGGGTTGATATGGCCTTCTGCAGGAAAGAAAACAAGTATTGCATGCAAAGGACCCATTGTTTTCCATCTCTTCAGTTACTTTCTAAAACTAAAAACCCGGGCAATTATGCATACAATTATCCATTCTGTATCAGTTCAGATCAATGCCAGCCGTGTAGATATTCTAAAAAATTAAACTCCCTGAAACCATGGAAGCGAACAAAGGTCTTTGCAATTAATAGACTCAAGATGCAGTATACTTTGCCAGTTGCTTGATTTGTGATGTAAGCAACCATGTGATACAACACCATACAGTGCCCTCATAAAATTGACTATCAATCTTAATAGCTCATAGGACTACTCACACTTAGGCTTCACCATTTGGTTAGCATTGTTTATTGCTGAAGGATATTGTGTACCTAATTTTGAAGCCAAAGAACCAGGCAGAACAACAATATTTTGATCTACTTGTGTAGCCAACAAATTACTGTCTCGCACAACCACTTATCCTCCCAACCACTATTATGGGTTTGCATTTTCCTGAGCCAAGCAACCTTTCTCTTCCAGAAGCACTTCCAACGGTAGCCTCACCTACATCGCCACACATTCACACATAGAGTTTCTAATACTTGAACAAGATCCACACTCTATTTTCATGATCATATGAATTTTTGAAACATCCAATTAAAAGGACTAAAAATCTAGTATTGCTAAAAACATTAAATTGAAAGAAAAAAAGTGTACCAGATCATCTTCTTCAGGGAATACCAAGTCTAATAAGAAAGAAATAACAGGCTCTAATACAGTGATTTACCGAACAAACGGAGGCACATTGATATCATAAAGCTCAAACTCTATAACAATCATCTCCATTATAGATGACCGGTAGCTCTGTAAGATTCATCAGTGGGTTGATATGGCCTTCTACAGGAAACGACACAATTATTGCATGTAAAGGACCCATTATTTTCCCTCTCTTCAGTTACTTTCTAAAACTAAAAACCCGGGCAATTATGCATACAATTATCCATTCTGTATCAGCTTGGATCAATGCTAGCCGTGTAGATATTCTAAAAAATTAAACTCCCTGAAACCATGGAAGCGAAAAAAGGTCTCTGCAATTAATAGACTCAGGATGTAGTATACTTTTCCAGTTGCTTGATTTGTGTTCTAAGCAGCCATGTGATACAACACCATACAGTGCCCTTAGAAAATTGACTATCAATCTTAACAGCTCGTAGGACTACTCACACTTAGGCTTCACCATTCGGTTAGCATTGTTTATTGGTGAAGGATATTGTGTACCTGATTTCAAAGCCAAAGAACCAGGTAGAACAACAATATTTTGATCTACTTGTGTGGCCAACAAATTACTGTTTTGCACAACCACTTATCTTCCTAACCACTATTATGGGTTTGCATTTTCCTGAGCCAAGCAACCTTTCTCTGCCAGAAGCACTTCCAGAGGTAGCCTCACCTGCATCACCACACATTCACACAAAGAGTTTCTAATACTTGAATAAGATCCACACTCTATTTTCATCATCATATGGAATTTTTGAAAAATCCAGTTAAAAGAATTGAAAATATAGTACTGCTAAAAACATTAAATTGAAAGAAAAAGCACACCAGATCATCTTCTTCAAGGAATACCAAGTCTAATAAGAAATAAATAAATAACAGGTTCTAATACAATGATTTACCAAAAAAAAGGAGGCACATTGATATCATAAAGCTCAAACTCTATAACAATCATCTCCATTATAGATGACCAGTAGCTCTATAAGATTCATCAGTGGGTTGATATGGCCTTCTATAGGAAACGACACAATTATTGCATGTAAAGGACCCATTATTTTCCCTCTCTTCAGTTACTTTCTAAAACTAAAAACCCAGGAAATTATGCATACAATTATCCATTCCGTATCAGCTCGGATCAATGCTAGCCGTGTAGATATTCTAAAAAATTAAACTCCCTGAAACCATGGAAGCGAACAAAGGTTTCTGTAATTAATAGACTCAGGATGCAGTATAATTTTCTAGTTTCTTGATTTGTGTTCTAAGCAGCCATGTGATACAACACCATACAGTACCCTCAGAAAATTGACTATCAATCTTAACAACTTATAGGACTACTCACACTTAGGCTTCACCATTTGATTAGCATTGTTTATTGGTGAAGGATATTGTGTACCTGATTTCGAAGCCAAAGAACCAGGTAGAACAACAATATTTTGATCTACTTGTGTGGCCAACAAATTACTGTCTCACACAACCACTTATACTCCCAACAACGGTAGATATCAACTTTATTGGGAGGAAAAGCCGCTTCACTTTGAAAGAATTTGCTAAATATTCTCCTTGTCTTGAATAAGCTGATGATAATTGTTTCAAACAAATTCCTACAACACTCACACTTGAGAGAACACTATTTCCATTCGTCACTTGAAGTGATAGAAGATATATAGCCAACAATTCCCTTTTAGCAGAGCAAAAGAATGCCTTCCATATACCTCAGAGCCATCTGGCACTCTTGAAAATAATTAAAGAAGTATCTCATACATGCTGACCCAGATAATAAAGAAAGTTTGCATCTTCAAAACATTCTTAGAAACTAACATAAGGTGCTCAGGGTCTGTCCTCATCACTTTACACTTTGAACCACCATCAAACAAAACCGTGACAATGTAATTTTAACAATATTCTTGAATGGTACTGTTTCAAGAAATGATGCATGCACACCCTCAAGCACTTTACTCAACACAAGCACCCACAAGAATGGACTGCATCAAATTACTCATCCGTTTGTTGAAACACTTGTTGTATCTTTCCATAAATCTCTGTCAAAGTAGCTTGCTACTCAATGCTTTTCTTGGCATAAAACTTCTGCCCATTGTACATTGTCTTCATGAAAACTACCATCTTCATCAAGGACTGTCTTCAAATATTATTAGCTGTCCTCTGTTATCCTTGCTCAATCAACCCTCATTTTATCCTTCTATTATGCATTGAAGTCTATCATCTTTGAATGTTGTTCACATAGTATTTGGTACTATTATGGAGCACATGACTGTGTCCAATGGGCAAAAAAAGTGTTTACCTTCCATTGCTACTTGGGAAATCTCTAAAATATTTATAGCAACATTACCATCCCTGCAATTAGTTCTCAGAATGAAGATTATCAATAGAAACAACTGAAATGCCCTTCACAAATACAAACACATCAATATGGCTACTTTGTAAACCAAACTCTTCTAGCAATGGTTCTATCTCTTCAAGGCTTGAAATCTTGATGAATGTTTCTTGTATACTGCAAGATGTTGCTGGAGTTTTCTCTTTCAAATATTTTTGATCCTTGCACATGCTATGCTAATTTTCTCATTGTGTTCATTGAGGAAAACAACTATTCTATGCCACCCAAAAAGATGCATAGGAAAATAACAAAGATACCTAAATGCTCCCATTGTAATTTTCACATTTTACTTGGATTTTTTCAAGAAGGTACAAAGTAGTTTCAACAAAATGGCGTACCTGTCATAATGGGGTTACATGCAAGGTTTGAAACTCTCCAAATTTGGAAACTCTCCAAATCTGGCAACGTGGGTAACTTGTGCCATGACTGTCTACAATGTGCCCTTCAAATCTCTGCTTTGATGTGTTTAAGTTTTCCTGGACTCCATCTTATGCCAAGATGAAAGACTCCTTCAATGCCAACAAACATAACAAACAACCCTAACATTTCTCCTTGATTTCTAATATAGTTAAAGCTTGACTTTTTCTAAAGGAGAATAAAATGCTTGGCACCTAACTATAACATTTAAAATTTCCTAAATACCTTGACAATATTTTTAAGGAATTTTACATTAATGGAGGTATTTAGGAAATTTTATATTAATGGTGATAAAAATATCAATAGAGACAAGATTATTTGGAGAAAAATTAAAAAAAGTCATAAATAATTGTCTCCATTATAGATGACCAATAGCTCTGCAAGATTCATTAGTGAGTTGATATTGCCTTCTGCAGGAAACAACACAATTACTGCATGCAAAGGACCCATTATTTTCCCTCTCTTTAGTTACTTTCTAAAATTAAAAACCTGGGCAATTATGCATACAATTATCCATTGTGTATCAGCTTGGATCAATGCCAGCCGTGTAGATATTCTAAAAAATTAAACTCCCTGAAACCCTGGCAAGCGAACAAATGTCTATGCAATTAATAGACTCAAGATGCAGTATACTTTGACTGTTGCTTGATTTGTGTTCTAAGCAGCCATGTGATACAACACCATACAGTGCCCTCAAAAAATTGACTATCAATCTTAATAGCTCATAGGACTGCTCACACTTAGGCTTCACCATTTGGTTAGTATTGTTTATTGGTGAAGGATATTGTGTACCTAATTTCGAAGCCAAAGAACCAGGCAGAACAACAGTAATTTGATCTACTTGTGTGGTGAACAAATTACTGTCTCGCGTTCAACCACTTGTACTCCCAACAATGGGAGATATCAACTTTGTTGGAAGGAAAAGTCGCTTCACTTTGAAAGAATTTGCTAAATATTCTCCTTGTCTTCAATAAGCAAGATTCTGCACAAATTGTGTCACATTGTCAACACTGCCGATGAGAAAAAATGGGCAGAGTTTGCATAAAAAAATTAAGAAACCCTACAAGAGTAGTAATTTCTTACATATAGGAATAAAAAAACTAGTCTCCCTACAACTGTTGCTTTAATCTATTCACATAAAATGAAATCTAAAAAAATATCGACGTTTCAGGGCTAGTTAAATTCATGCGCCTGAGACATGATTTCTTGCGAGCGACTGACAAAGAGATTTCAATCTTTAATAATAGTGACAAAAGGTGTTATTGAATGATGGAGAAATGAAAAAACCAGACAATACAGTAGGTATTCATGTCGTATTTCCATCATCATCCAAATGGAGGTGAGGGAGTCCTTTATTTTCTCTAATCCTTTCCACAGGAGGAGAAACAGAGGAGAAATCTGAACACATGCCAACGATATCCTCCTGGCATGTTAGCTGATGATATTCCACTAATTGATGAAGATATTCATTCTCTCTTGCCAGGTTTGCATTTTCTTGAGCCAAGCGACCTTTCTCTGCCAGAAGCACTTCCAGCGACAGCTTCACCTGCATCACCACACATTCACACAAAGAGTTTCTAATACTTGAACAAGATCCACACTCTATTTTCATGATCATATGGAATTTTTGAAAAGTCCAGTTAAAAGGACTGAAAATCTAATACTGCTAAAAACATTAAATTGAAATAAAAAGCGCACTAGATCATCTTCTTCAGGCCTCAGGCCATCACCAACCCTATCCCTACCCCTCAGTCGCGAGTTCTCCTTTTCAAGAAAAGCGCAGCTTTCTCTCACAAAGCACAGATCCGCTTTCAAGGATTTCATCTGCCGTTGACTTCCGTTCACTTTTTTCAAGCGTGAGACAATTTCAACCATCTGAAAATATTTCCCGTTCAACTTTTTTCAGGCGCGAGAGATGGGTTGTGCCCACAATATATAGCCTGTCGGCTAAAAATAATGTAGAAATTTAGTATTTGAATTTATGATGATTTGGAAGAGACTTATCCTTCTTATTTATATGTATAACTAGCACTTGCACCCAATGGGGGTTCAAGGGAGACGCCGATAGGAAAATAAAGAAGAAGCAACAATGAATTGTCTAAATATGCAGGTGGTGGTAGTAAAAGATATTTGTATAAAGTAATGCACTGCATAGGAAAAGCAGGTACAATCTTTTGTTGGGTTTGTTCTCTATAAACAAGGAAATTCCTTTGAATAATTTGTAGCAAGTTTGCACAAGTCAAATTTACATAAGAGCATCTATATGTCTTTTTTAAAGACATGCAATGTCTAAGAAGTGAAAGACAATGTCTTATTTAAAGATTCTCCAGTAGTGATCGACCCCCTGTAAAAGCCAAAATGTGTAATTGATTAGTTTTAGTATTGATACTATATTTAAAAAAAGGACAATAAAAAATGTATAACTTTGAGATAATTAATTGTACATACCTAAGCATGTTGTTGTGAGAGCAAGTGCAAGCGAGCTTCTTCTTTCTTCCTGATAATGTTGTATGGATTTTTTTTCATTTTGGAGTAGCGATCAAAAGAGAATGTGGGCTCTATTCGAAGGCCACTTATGGATTTGACTCTGGAAATGGCTGTAAATGTAAGGCCTTGTCTTTCAGTTGTACCAATATTGATTGTGGCTTTATTTAGTGTAAGGCCTTGCGATTTGTGTATAGTGATAGCCCATGCCATGGCTAGTGGTATCTGTCTACGGTTGCCACGTGTCACTGGCTGTATTGGTATAGTTTTTGGGTCTGTTTCATCCCACGGTGGACCAGTGTAGTTATCGAATGTGACTGTAACATATGCAGGCAATGCAGGTGGTTTTGATCCAGCGAGATATACAATATCTCTGACTTGACCAAGCGATCCATTTACTAGTCCAGCTTGGGTCCATAGGTTTGTTGTAAGCATGACATGTTGACACTTGCTTAGTAATACCTCTTGGGGAAGTTGTTCGTCACTATGATCGACACCTAGTTTGGATTGTGTATTTTCCGCACAACTTAGTGCAATGGGGACATTAAGTAGTTTCAACATTTTTTTGTTGTGTAATGTTACCAGCTCATTTGTAGCAAATAAGTGTATCGATTGGTTGAAATGTTCTTGTTCAGTCTTTGTTAGTTGCTTGTTGGTGCGAGTCATTAATAAGTCCCAATCTTGTTTTGTCGGTTCTGCATTGCGAATGTTTTGTAATGTTTGACGAAATTGTATTTGAATTGGATCATCACCTTCTTGTCTAAACATTGTTTGTAATGTAACAACTGTATTAAATTTGTGCCATAGGTTTCTTGCAGTTGTGTGTGATGCATAGATAGGCTTATCCATAACAGGTGGGAGTTGTGCAAGGTCTCCTACAAGAATTATAGACACACCACCAAAGCAAGTATGTTGCTGATGGGGGAATGCTTCACGTAACCTACTATCGATTTTCAATAGAAGTTTAGGCCCAATGAAGCTCATCTCATCAATGAGAATGTACTGTATATTTTTCATGTCTTCCTGGAATGTTGTCAGTGCTTGTCCTTGCAATGGTTTCATTTCTCTAATTGGAATCTTGAGGGCTGCATGTATAGTTGAGGCATGTATGTTAAATGCTGCAATTCCTGTTGGAGCAAGAACAAGGAGGGGGTTTACTCTTGTTGGTATGCAAGTTTGCAGTGCATTTCTTATGCAATGAATTAGATAGGATTTTCCAGTGCCAGCAGTTCCTTGTATGACCATATGTAACGGTTGGTTGAAGCATTTCTCCATTGAGTGGTTTGTTATTATATTCAGTGCTAGTTGTTGTTGGGGTGATAATGTATAGTTGTGGTGGTTCATATTTGAAGGGGAATGCAAATCTTGTTGAGACATCTTGTTTGTGTGCAAAAATTGAAGGGCAACATCATGTAGATTTGTAGGGACATTATGATTTTCCCAATTGTGATTGTTATCAAAATCACGTCGACCCAACATATCAAGTTCATTCAAGTTTAGATTATTAGTGATGCCCAATTGAGATAGTAACTCCCATTCGTTCATTTCTATAGTTTCTTGTTGATCCATATTATCATCAGAAAAATATTCGTCTTCAAGAACATCTTCAGTTTGTTCAGTGCGATTAACATGCCATGGATTGTATTTTTGTGCATTCATTTGCTTCCAATGGTTGATGATTTCTTCTTTGGTAAGGCCTATATCTTCATTTATTTGTCGAAAAGGTTTATACAAAAGCAACTCACTCCAACAAAAGGTTTCAAAGTTTTCCGAGTCTTCTTTTGGAATGGTATGGAAATGCGGAAACACTTGCACAATTGCTTGTTCTTTTCTATTCAACCATTTACATCCTTTTCGAGAAGCAGCATATGTGAAGGACCTAGCTGATTCAATTAGTGATACATTTTCTAGGTGACATGGTCGGTTCATGTAGGATTGTATATAGTTAGATAGTATCTCACCACCATTGCTCATTTTTTTTAGACGGTGGAACACTTTTCGACCTACATTCAACGACACAAAATTGCGATTGCAAACAACGAGGGGTAATTTTTGTAGCATATGGCATGTTTCTTGGGCTCCTATATCTCGTTCAGCAACAATCTCAGCCATGAACTTTTGATATGCTTTCAATGCTTGATCTTGCAATCTTTCATTTGAAGATATTCTTTCCAACATAGCAACACAACTTTCTGATTTTCTTTCGGCTTTAGATGCATACTTGGCAATGTATTTAAGTACAAGGAGGCGTGAGATGACGGGTTGGCAATCTATATTAGCTCTCCATATAGAGAGCATCTCTGCATTATGAATGTTTAACTTATCATCATTTCTCGATGGTTCGTAAGATTTGTTTCTAGATTCATCACATGATAAAGTGGATTCCTTGCATTCTTTACATGGAGCTTTGTATCTGCATTCAACATGATGCCCTTTTCTACGTAGGCATGTGCGCTCTGTGCATTTAGTGTGTCTTTGTACACGGTTAACTAACTCTTCATAATCGATGGATGGATCGATAGAGAATATTTCAGATGTGTTTAGCAGGCATGGATCATCCATTGGGGTTCTATGTATGATATTAATCATTTCAGATTTAGAGCGAGGGTTCCAAGCAGTCACATAGTTATCAAAGAATTCTTTTGCTTTACCCACTTGTGAACTGTTTCCCTAGTCGAGGGTATCCATGTTTGGTGCATTCTTTAGCCAAAGGAACCCATGCACATGTGCAGAGCCTCGATGCTGCCATTCATACCTATACCAATAATTTGTTGCATGCAAGAGTTTCTCAATGACCTCTTCATGAAAGATTGTGAAGCGGTGATGTAGTTAAAGAGATGTGGTGTGGGGGTTTCTAATCACATTGTCTATACGATGCTTGTTGGAGGCAATTGTGGAAGTATTGTCAGTTGGGAAAAGCTTATGCAATGTAGGCCACTTAGTGTCTGCTGCACTCAATGTGAAGAACAAAGTTGGGGAACCTATTTGGTTGATCATGTTTGTTAGATCAGCACGACACTTGTTCCAATAAGCCCGTGTCCCACGTAAGGCAGAGCCAAAATGCATCAGTTCTTCAGCCAATCATTTATCCGGTAGGTTCTTGAGGTGGCACGAAGATGTTCAATAGTTGTAGGAATATTGTCTTCAACTTTTCTTTTGATGAATATTGATGCAATTGCTTGGCTACGATGTCTCATCATAAGATTTAGCAGGAAGTATCTAAACCGTGGATGTTGGCCAAATCTATTATCATGATATCGCATAAGATGCAAGGCATACTCATGTAGTTGCACTTCCCTAGCTCGAGGTTGCATAGGTAGTGCATTTCCATTTGGAAAAAGTGTGGGGAATGCCATGTCAAAAAGCCCCTCAGTAGTGTACTCATTTATGGGATTTGAACTTATGTTGGGCCAATGAATGATGGTATCATTCTCATTTTCTATTTGTAAAGATTCCTTAATGATTTGCAACTCACGACATTTATTTGGTAGGCTTACCACAAATGATGTTGAATATTCCATTCCACTTGAACTAGATCATCTTCATTATTAGTAGCTTCATTGTCTTTTGTTATGGGTTCTTCATTGTCGCTTTGAATTATATGAAGCATTTCTGAAATGTCTGTAGTACAATCAAGGAGTAGGGACAATGCATCAGCATTGATCTGAACATCTTGGTAGTATGGATCGTATTGTATTTTGTAGGCCAATGCATTGTGAACGCGACTTCTACTAACATAGCAATTGTAATGCCTCCCATGTGTATGAGTTCTTCGGACAATTAATAAGTCCAAGTCTTTGATTTTACGCGGCAAAGACTTAGTTATTGTTGTGATATCTTGTGGGAAGCTAATTGTGTGGCCACTATATTTGTATTGTTCGCCATGAGCATGGGTAACTTGCAATATTGGATTGACACGTGCAATTAGCATCTCTTCAACCTGAGTGAGAATGCGCAAAACATGTGGTTGTTCACCTGGGTCCATATTATTAGTCGAAGAGAATCAATGTATGCCTTTCTCTGAGCTACATCTTTTACATGTATGATTGTTGTTTGATGAACAAAGATGCATACCGGGATACCGTTCCCTACATATAGAACATGTGTGTAGGTTTGACAATGCATCTATTCTTTGGCAAAAATTTTTAGATGCCTCCATAAAGTTGGCTGACCAGCTCATTCTTTTGTTGTTATTTGGACTCGTGTTTTGAGGCATTTGTGTTGGGAGTTGTGTTTCATTTTGTTTACTGTGTCCATGTTCTAGATTTGAACTAATTGATTCAGTGGGAATATATGTACTTGTAGAAGCTTGTGTGTGGTCAGGTATTGGCTTATCTGGTGTTTCTAGTAAGCGCTGGGTTCATTGCATGCTACGACGAATACTTATTTCTTCTCTATGATGGGCATAATACAAGCGACTTCTCTTACAAGATTCCAGGGCTTTGTTTTTACTGTTGGCTACTTGGCTTTCTAATTCTTCCATAGTGGAGTCCATCATCTGGAATATAAATAGAAGATAAAATAAATATAAACAAAGAAAATGTGTATATTGCAACACCAGTAAAATGTGAAAATTACAAAATACATTTTTCTTGACTTATATGTTAGAGCAATATGATAAAAATGAAAACATATGTACGTATGAAAAAAATATGTTAAAGTGTGAATGTTCCAGTTGTGAAAAGTTCATGTGCATTTTGCTTTTTATTTATAGTAAACATATAAATCAAGTTTTGAAGGGATCCTGAAACCCTATACAAGGAAAATTCTCAATCGTATAGCGATTGGGGCAAAAAAGAGCACAAGCAGGCAGGGGAAAATAGACAAGAGTGGACAATCTTGTGATAGTTTACTTTTCGAAAGCATTGCACATGTTAGCAATTTGATTTAATAAAAGATTGCTTTCATTTGCGAAATCAATTGTGCCAACTTCTAAGACTGTTGATTTCAAACGTGATTCATTATTGTAGGTTTCATTTCTACTTGTCAGAGTGAATAGAAATTGTTTACATAGTACATTGTGAATCACCTCTTCACTATTTTCCGTAGCATCTTGCTTGAACTGCAGCATGTATAGTTCCTTCGCAGGCATGCCAATGAGTTTAGTTGCTTCTTCTTCAAAAGCAATTGCCCATAGAGTGCTTGTGTGATCTTGAAGTTTAATTTGAAGAACGTATCGATAATCACAATCTTCAAAGGTAGCTTGACACTTTGAACAATACCATTTTCTGTCATCACTTTGTAGAGCTCTTTTCTTACATTGTTTCCCCTCGGTCTTAATGGGGCAAGCTGGATAACAGAATGAATTCGATTTGATAAATACTATTGTTGCTTTTACAATGCACTGGAGGGGTTTTGTTGTATCTGAAGACTCTTCTACGACGTTGGAAATGGTTTTCCGTGTGAGAAGCAGGGGCGCATCTAGAAAGTTTGTTGTGGATGTGAGAAAACCATTCCCATCTTGTGCAAACCAAGCCTGTAGTTGTGTTGTTTCTTCGATTTCAAGGTTAATAAACAACTGGGTGGTAACTAAAGTGCTCACAACCTTACCATTATATTCTGTAATGCGACCATTTTTAATGGCAAGTACAGGCGACTTTTGTGCATGGTATAGTTCCTGGAGCTGTGCACCTTCCTTTTGAGTCGCTCGTCCCCACAAAGTCACATTTATAGTGAAGGTAGACATGTCTAGCAACTTGAGGCTCCTCCTAAGAACTTCTGTGCCATCTCTTCTTCTTATTGTAGAGGTAGGGTCCACACATATAACAATTCCTACTACATCAATTAAAGAATTGTTATTTGTATTTAGGATCTCATTAATGGGCATGAAAGAAAACTGATGTGTTGGAATTACGTGATCATCATCAGTAAGAGTGACCTTTGAATCATCCATCAAAGTGATTTCCATTTGACTATTCAACTTATTGTAAAACTTATTAGCAGCTTTGATGGTCCCGCCAGAGATTGTATATACAGACCCAATGTGAACATTTTTGTAATGGAGGTCTGCAACTTCATTAAAGCAAGTCACACGCACTTCAGTGTTCTCACTGTCTACAATATGAAAGCTGAAAACTTGCCCGGTCCCTTTCTTTGTGTCAAATTGGTGGATCTCTTTTTTCATAGTTACACGACCTTTTATTGTCCACCTTGTCTGAAATGGATTCAAACTTTTAATAGGAGTGATAGTTGAGGTATCACTTTTCATGCGCAACGATGCATGTATCCCAAACATAATTTTTTTTGGGGTTGGTTGCATGGATGTGCCACTCTCATCAACATTTGTGCATGAATTAGATGAAATCGCTATTGTTTCATGTATAGGTTGCTCTGGTTCTTTGAAGAGGAAGGTGGGATCCCCAACGACATCATGTTGTGTGTATGCAATCTCCAATTTAGAGATTACAATAAACCTATATGTAAATAAAGCAAAATGAACTTTTAGTAATGCATAGTAACAAATAGAGATGGACATGTTCAATTTGAGAACAACATTGGAGTGGTTGGCTCACCTTGAGTTACAAATAGTAGGGCATGTGTACCCTCTGAGCTGTACGATAGAACCCTTTTGAATTTTCTCTGAAGTTAAAAAATGGTTATACTTTCTTGGCAAGATTGCTTTTTGAAGATGCAATCCATCAGACAAATCTAATCTGTATCTAATGGTAGATTCATCTCCATGGCCAAATGTTGAAATATTGAAGACTTGGAGATGTGGATATATGTCTTTGGTGCCAGTGTTTATCAATGTGATTGCATTTTGTGTCAAAGAGCTAGACATAGCCAAAGGGGGTGGAGTAGCCCTATAAAACCCAATGAGTTGATAAGTATAGTCTGGTTTATAAGTAAAAATATACAAATTGAAAGCTAGATTCTTTTATAAAAGTGCAAAGCAAAACAAAGCATGCAATTTTCCTTATATATAAAATGGATTAAGTATTTAAAAAAGGAGATGTGTGCACCATAAAGGTTCCTTGGTTTTATTATCCTTGCTAGGAAGAATGCTTAAATACACATAAAAGCATCAAATACAATTTATAGAGTGAAGGTGATTGAAAATAACCAAGAGGAGGAAAACAGACCTGTAGGTAATGACTGTATTGTAGTTGGTACAAGGATTTATTTGGCTGAAACAAATTTGATCCTGTGGATGAAAGGAAGCGCAAAAAAGTTAGTGAGCACAAGTCATTCATAAAACAAACAAATGGTTTAGTTAATTATTGTCTTGATGCAGGATAGTCAGTTGAAATATTTTTTTTAAAGGAAAGATGAGTTTCAATGATAAGTAATTGACATTCTATTAGTAAAAAAGTCTGAAATTTGAAATGAATAATGGGTCTAGCTAAATTTGATTGTAATGGAAATAAGGGTTAGAAAATTCGATAAGCCATTAAAAACTTATGTGTAAGGGTGTCAAATACTAATTAACAAATTAGATGTATACATTTTAATAGAAAACTCCAACATGTTTTATTTGTGTGTATGTATAAAGAGAGGTAAAAAACACATGCATACCTACAGTAAAAGAAAGTAGTTGTTTGTTTGTTTTGTAGAAATGAAACATTGTTGGCACTCAACGTCATTAAGTGTAAAAATGAAGAATGGAAGGAAAGTAACAATAATTTACAACTAAAAAAGTTACAAGTGCAAATCAAATGCAATGATAGTTAATAAAGGCCATAATTCTATTAGAAAATCACATACAATTTACATAGATATGGATTAGATACAAAATACATAGTAGAGAAGGACTTTTGCAATGCAGCTCTAGTGCAAGGCAAACAGTCGTGTTTGTACAAGGAAATAGATATGGATTAGATACAAAATACATCATAGCAAATGACTTTTGCAATGCAACTCTAGTGCAAGGAAAGCGGTCATGTTTGTACAAGGAAAATATCATTTATCATAGGAACTTCCACCCAAAAAGTACAAGATATACATAGTTGGTAGTACTCATATACACAAAACAAAACTTGATGACATATGACATATGTGAAACAAAATTATTTCCAAACATTGTGCAAATAGTTCAAAAATGCAAGCTGGATGTATGGAGCGCCACCTTGTATGTAGTGAGCATCAGTGCACATTTCACGTAGAAAAGTGCAAAACAAAGCCAATGTCTCACAAGTCTTATGGAAGTCTTCAAGTGTTCTTTCCATTGAATATATCTCATCGCCTTGCACATTATGTATATATGGAACAAGCTGTTCCATTTTTTGTACAATATCAAAGCAATTGGTGGTGATTTCACATTCAAATTTGTGAATGGACGTTGGAGGAGGCCCACCCGAATTTGTAGAGGGAGGTGAGCCAAGTAGACTGTAGGATGAGCTGTCACTACTGGATACGTCAATGATGTCATCAGGTTGTCCAAGGTTTTCCATCCCTAAATTAAAAAAAATAAGATTGTACCTAGTGTTAACTAATAGCAATACGTACAAAAAAACATTCCATAGAAACATATAATAAAGCGTATCTTACATTTAATTAATTCCATATTAACACCTATAAGATGTGGGAAAAATGTATAAGAAACTAAGAATTTCTTTATGAAGATTTATTGGAATATTTGAAAGTATTAGAGACTAAAGGAATTTTGCATCATAAAGCTCTCTCCTAGATGTAACATACTTCCATGAAGTTCAAATAGCTTTCTCCTAGATATAGGTAACGTTAGTTTCAAATTTCAAAAACATAATATGAAAAAATTAAATGCATGTTTTGATTACAAATATGAATTTTGATCCAAATTTTATTTATTGTATTTAAATTTTGTTTTCCTTGTTCAAAGCTGATTCATGAGTTGAAAAGAAACAAACTCAAAATTACTTTGTTTCCAAGAACATGTCATGAGATCTAAATTTTATATAGAGAAGCATATAAGATAAATTCAATTTGCTGATTATTTTTGTGATGTGCAGGTGGTTACAACAGATGAATACTGGCCAAAGAAGGATAGCAGTACAGCTGCAATAGTTAAAAGGCAAGATGTGCTTCAAGACAGAGTTAGGAAGTGTCCTAATTATAAACACTTGAGTTATTTTTCCCCTGTGACCAACCATATCTTGGTGCACAGGTGCCTACATACGTACAGTGCAGGAACACAACACCCAGTAAAGTGCCCAATATTTGCACATGCTACTGCAAGAGTACAACAGTATGCAAGATGCAGGAGTATGCAGGGGCAAACCATCAAAACTTGAGTATGTTGTAAAAATTTAAATAGAAACATTAAACTTGAAATTTGCCACTTGTGGGGATCTATTAATTCTCATCAATTTTTTTAATATTTTATATTTATTTACTATATTCAATTTGAATATGCAAGATAATAAGATTTATTTACTGTATTTTATATTTATTTACTGTATTAAATTGAATGGCAGTTCATAAAAGGTGCAGTCTTCTGATTGAGTACACATAGTCAACACAGAGAAGAAAAGTGGACAAACCTGGAAGACAGTAGTCAAAAGGTTTTATCAAAGGTTGTCAAGTGTATGAGAGAAACAAAGGAAGTTAAAGTAAATAATGATTATTTTACCCAGGTAAAGATAGAAGACATACACCAATGGCAGTCCCTACAGATGCAAAGGATAGTGATCATGCAATCATCACAAGAGTAAAAACCTGAGATGGCTAATGCCAAGAGATTAGGGCAGATCATACAGTGTTATCAAGAGTTGACAGTGAGTAGCTTAAGAAGACACAACAGATGGAAAAGAGCAGTCATAGTCATGAACAAAGCAGCCAGTGAAAGATTATGACAGTGATACCTAGCCAACAGAAATATCTAGAATATGATGCATTTTAATGTTCTCAATGACTGTGCATGAGTTGAGAATGCAGGGATGTGAGCATTAATGAACAAAAATGTTAGTCTTGCTGATTGTGGATGGAAATGACTTATGAAAGTTTTGATAGAAGTTAGGATAAAGAAGCTGCAAATATATGACATCTATGTTAGATTTCAACCCTTGAAGTTCTTCTACGCCTCCTTAAAGCTTTTGACCTTTTCAAACCACTTTTGCTCATGTTTAAAAGGCTTAAGGTGTGGAGGTGGTAGTAGTTGGCTGATTTATTGGTTGGTTAAGAACTTAAGAGTTAGTTGCAGGCATCTAGGAAGGTGTTTTTGGGCAGTCGAGAGTATCCAGAAGCAGTTCGAACAAGAATGGAAAATTGCAAGCATCTGGCTAGGTCAAAGAGAAGGTATAGGGGCCTTATGGCAGCAAGCAAAACATTTTGCCACTGTGGCCTCCAATTCATTTTGTGGCCTTCTTAGCAATGATCCTTTTTCTTGTTATCCTTATACATCATATAACTCTTCCTATGACACTACTATGGCATGTACAGGGAAACATGGTTTGTGAGCTATATAGTCTAGCTGTAGCCTTTGCAAGACACTTATGTCTTCAAAAAAATTGCCTCAAATCTGACATGGCCCCAGAAAAAAACAAGAAACAAGACTGAATTAGAATTGAGGCAAACAAACATCATGGACTTTGTCATGGGAGTTAAAAATTCATCATCTCCATCCACAAAGAATATTTGAGAACTTATCATCAATGTAATATACCATTCTTAATACCAAATGTCTGCTAATAAAAGAATAAAGTACATTTTATTCTGCTCTCTTTGGTTCTCATTGTATTTCTTGTGATAGTTGGATAATATTACTTTATCATTCACACTTGGAACATTCTCCCTATAACTTGATCTTTCTAAAGAAAAAGGTATCTGACATCCCTAAAGTTCATACTGTTACCTTTGTGAGACAAAGTATCAGAGGTTGACTTGAATCATGGTATTGAAACTCAAACTCAGCTTAGACTCGGTAAAAACATTTTGAACATGGATTCAGTCACAAAAAAAAAAAAACTAAACATGACTAGGCAAATAATAAAAATTTTGAATTTTAATCCGCATTTTGCTTTAGCATCAAAGATAATCCAAAATGAAAGATAAATAAATAAATCAAAGAAGCATATAATCCAGTAGCAAAAATTTGAATTCTATGAAAAAAAAAAAAATGAAAAAAAATCCACCAAATTTAAAGAGATCAAACACAACCTAAATCTACTGGGAATGAGATAACCAAATAAGGTATTGCTAGCAAAAAAAACCAAAAATATCAAAAAAAAAACTAATATTCATATCTTTTTTAGTGAATTCAAGTTAAAAACTTTATAGAAATTTCAAATACCCTAACACAATAATCTTTTCCACCATATTCAAATTGACCCAAAACAGAAACAAGTTTAACAGGCTCAAATCACTGCAATCTTGATCACTTCACCACTATATATAATAGGGGTTGACGTATACAGAAACTGATAGCTTTTGTTCTAATTAGCAAAGATTTCAATTGATGTGAATAAAGCTCTCAAACTTAAGGCTGAAATAGTCAGAGCTGCAGATTCAGCCAAAAACACCATCGAATAATTTAGCATCAGTTCACTGATTGCAAAAAAAATGGTTTATGTTGTACTGAAAGACATTTTATCAGCCATAATTACTAACTGACATCTTAAGTTCTGTGACATTTTCTCTAAGGCAAGTCAGTTAAGCTGAGATAGAAAAGCTCACTGCTCCAGACTCAGCTAGCAACCCTGCAAATCTTGCAAAGACTCCCAGAATCTTAATATAGTAAGTTCTTGCAACTCACAAATCATAATACAGTAAGTTAGTTACTCTAATGTGTATAAGCTAGGCTAGAGTTTCAACAAGGCAACACAAAACCCTAACGATTACTAATGCAGAAAGCAATATTCATTAGCTCAACTAGATTTTCAACAAGCCAACACAAAACCCTAACAAATACCAATACAGAAAGCAGTGGATAATACAAAATGTAAAAGCCCAAAAAAGCTTGTCAGCCATACTTGGATTATTCCACTATATCTGTCAATTACGCAATAGAAGGGAAACTGGAGTTGCATCAAAATGGATTTGTTATCGGATATAGAGACAATGGATTTTCAAGAACCATGTGTTTATGGGTGAGAAAGAAAAATGGATGCATTTTTTTTATAAACCTTAAACCAAATCTAGCAACAGATGATGTGGTACCAGATCCAGAGGTAACAGATATGGACCAAATATATGCTCATTTATGGATATGTCTGGATATGGTGTCCATGATGTATCTGGGAGTATCATATCCCTGTCCAGCATTTGATACATGTATACTTGTATCTGGACAGAGGAGAGGAAGTATATGGCAACTCTAAGGGAAATGTACTGATATAGAAAATTATAGTGCATCAATACAAGCAGAATTATACAGCAATATAATATCATGAATTATAGTGGATATCATGAACTCTGCTTAAATCCCAAGCTAACAAGAAAGCTGTAATTTCTAACTGCCAATTGGTTAGCAAGTAAAAGACAATGTAAGACAATTATGTTTATTGGAATAATCAGAAACATTTATGGGTGGATGAAGAGATGGTGATAAAAAAATGGAATTTACTACATTGATACTTTCATTTATTTTTGTACGCTGAAGAAATAAATCGTTACAGTCCATGCATCTATCAAGAACATTCAGAAGACTCAGGATTCCAGGATAATCCTCAATAGAAGGTGGCCTCGCAGGTACTACAATTAGAAGCATTAAAATCGATATCACATTGAGTATAACACAATTGCACTAACAGATCCAAATTGCTCCCCTTATGTGAAAAATTTGATAAGAAGCTAATGCTGCTCAAAACTGAGACCATGGCACGTGAGTTACCTCAAGCACAAATTGAAGACCAAATCTTCCTAAGCAGCGGCGGTGGTCGACAGAAGAAATTAGCCTCAAACTAAACTTTATTGTGAATTGATAAACATCGCAATCTATTTATAGGCAGAGGTTGTGATGGAGGGCAGGGGATCTTCCTCACGTAAAAGATATCTGATCGATTTAATATTAATGAGATTAGACTGAAGAAATAATATCCATGGTGGAGTGTTTTGACAGTGGAGTGTCTAAATTTCCTTTGCATTCAATAAGGCCATTGCCTTGCCTCCACGTCCTCTTGCTCATCTTTAGAAGTAACCTCAGACCATTAAATATAATTGTCGACTCCTTGTTCTGTGCATAGCTTGTAATCATACCTTCAAAGGCGATTAAGTCAGTGTATGCTGGTGGAGACAGCAACTGCACGAATTCATGATGAGATTATTAATTTTTAACCTGCTTCTGGTTACAGACCTCATTGATGGCCATATCAAGTGGTTTACCGGTGTCTAAAGTTGTTTGCGGGTAGTGTGAGACAGGATTTCCGATGGGCTGTGGACTGGAAAGTCCACAATTAAAAGCCTATCGACTAATTATGTGGGACATACCTCTTGATTATAACTAAATCATATCAATGAATAAATAAAATTATTAAAATTAAGCATATCTAAACACTTATCATTATTATACTTAAGAATATAGAATATTAATATCATTACACATACATGAAAATTATATGAAGAATTGTAAGCTACATAAATAATACCATCTTAAAAAACATCCTTCCTTTAATCATTAACCACTTCCTATTATACAACAATTCCTTGAAAAAATACAACTTCACTTGCCTTATCTTTCTTATTTTCCAAAAATAATTTCTTTGTTATCGATTACATCCTAGCACCTATTTAATATGGTTCCTTCTTTCTTGAGCATAAAATACTTACATTTGGGGTTTATCTTAATTTGATCCTATGTCTACTTGTAAATCCTCTTCATTTAGGCTCTTAATGGGTCCTCCACCTATTCTCAAAAGCTTCATCACTGCCACTTCCCTTGCCTTACAAAATCCTAATCGTAACTTGACTACAACCACTTCTCTTAATGTTTTCTATCATTTAAATAAGATTTTTATTAGAAGAACTCACTTGAACTAATTATTTTTGTTGATATATTGTGTTTATAAATGGAGGTGAAAACAAATAAAATATATTTTTAAAAATAAGGGTTACAATGTAGCTCTAGTATCTAACAAAGACGACATAAGTGATTTGTGATTTTTTTTGAGTTTTATTAAGGAAAATTTAGATTTTAGTGTTGATTGAAATATCAAAATAGTATATTCAAAATAATTATTATTATTCCATTTTGGGTCCTTCACAATACTAGTTTTAACACAAATCTATAGTCTAAGTTTTCACATGATTTAAATTCATGTAATCCTTTGAAAAAATTATGTATCTCTCCAAAATATGTAGTATCATTTGCATTTTCATTTGCATCTTGAAATGATGAATTGAAATCTACATTTGACTAGCCAATCAAAAATGTTAGACTAGACCTAAAAATCATGTTTTCGAGTAATACAATTTTATACAAATAAAAAATATTTGTATTTAAGGAAATGATTAATATGAACAAGGGATTTAATTTTTTCCAAGTATGCTGTTTTTCCTTCCACATTTTTATTTTCTTTTTAATTTAGTGAACTCTTTAATGTGGTTTCTAGGGGGGAAAATATCACAACACAATCATAAAAAAATTGCTATATAGTAATTGAATACTAGATTGGATGAGAAAAAAGTAAATAAAATAAAGGATCTTAGATAAAATACAATGATATGATTGGTGGGATATCTAAACACTCTCAATCATATAGAAAAATAAATGATCAACCGATAAATGAGATACTTATTTAAAAAAATAATCTTAATAGATCAAATCTTATTACCTAAAGAAAAAACTAGATCTAAGAAACTATGATATTTTTAATAAATTTGACTTAAAACATTATTAATCAAATATATAATACTCATGAAATGTAGAATTCTTAATATAGTTTGTGTCATACCTTTAGACATAAAACTTCCACTATATATATATATATATATATATAATACAAACTACATTAAGAATTCTACATTTCATGAGTTTATATTATTTTTATTTTTAAAAATAAATATCACTTTTAAATAGTTCAAGTTGAAAAACTAATTTTATTCCTATTTCTTTTATAAAAGTGTGAGATAATTATGAAATTTTAACTCATGACAACAATAGCACTAAACCAAAGAGTAAGAATACATCATTTTTTATGCAAATGTTCATAATTTATAAAAATAAAATTTAAGGAAGTTTTAGAATTTTTCTATCTTCTACCCAAAGAGGAAATCAAATAAACTCAGATATACAAAAACTAATTTCAAGATTGTGTGAAAACAAAAATAAATTATAAGAAAAAAAAGGCCCATACCCACAATGTGAAAACTAGACTAGAACCAAATGTTTTTGTTAGAAACTACTTGTATGGAGATATTAAAGTGTAACGTAATGAGAATGAAGATCATTCTTATGTTTTTCGGCTAGAGAAACAAAGAGTTTTATCCAAGAGCTTAATTCTTTATAAAACAAACCTTCCTATAACCTCTTAAGCGATGTACAACAAACCATAATTCTTATGTTACTGGACCTCAATAATTCCTTAACATATTATTATAATATTCATAATCAAATTTAGTAGAGTGAATTTTCAAAATTTAGATCATGAAACCTTAAAATATTCCATTTTCTTAATGATTTTTTATTTATATTTCAATTTCGACAAATCATTTGTTTCAAAATCTGAGACCAAATCAAAGGAGACATATTCATTTATTAAGTTTCCATGGTGGTCTGAACATCGTTGCCTGCCTTCCTATTCCAAGGACGACCACCACCACGCTGCAGCCGGATCTGAACCTTTCCCGGCCACCCTCGCCCTCGCCCTCGTTCTCTCCCTCGCCCTCTTCCTCTATTCCCATTCTGAAAAGCATTAGCATTAGCACGAGACTTATCCTCTTCTCTCAGCAGGTGAATATCCAGTGGCCTTCCATCAAGCTTTTTCCCATCGTACATATTCACAGCAGCAACAGCATCTTCTTCCCTTGCAAAAACTACTTCCCCGGTACCCTGCAAAACCAACCCAAAAAAACACCAATCATTTAAAGGAAAACTGAAAAGCTATTGCATAACCTAATTTAATCCACTCCACAATGGACACTTGCCAGAGAGCGGCCTTGTTCATCAAAGTGAATTGTTGCGTTCTTCAGTTTCAGTTTCCCATGTTCCGAGAATAAGATCTCAATATCTTCATTACTAACATTGTAATCCAGATTGGAGACGTATAATTTTTTCCCTCTCAATGCGCCCGAAGATGATTGCTGAGGTTTATTGGGCATTAAGCCTGTCTTATGCCTCTTCCTAGGGCCCTCTTGTTCAGGCTGCCCATTTCTTGGTCTCTTCTTGAGAATAGTTCCAGGCCGCCCATGGAGGAATGGATTAAAAGCTCTCACTCCATGACGCCAACGCCCAGAGTGAGGAATGGATTGAGAAGCTGAATGAGAAGTAATATTGATATGGTCATCATTTCTTGCTCCTCCTCTTCTCCGTCGCATTGGGTGGGAAGGGCCTCTATTGTTTTTGTGTGCAGCGATCAATTCGTCCAAAGTCATGTCTAGTTTTTCATTGAGGATTTCAATTGTGTGGGGATCAATCCTATCACTCTGATCATTTTCGTTCGACACCATTTTCTATAAACACGTAACGTATGTGGTACTCTGCAGTAAATTGTTTGGCTGTTACGCTGTGAGGCTTGGCTTTGCTTCGAGTTTTGATAGTCAACGTGGCGCTCACGTTCTATTTAACCTCACTTTCTCTCCCTACCAGGACAAATGGACGTGACCTTTCATGGTTATGATTAATTCCTTCGTACACTAAAATAGTAGCGGCCTTGTAATGAGATGTTAGTATTAAACACTTTCTTTGCAAACTAAAAATAGCAGTGGATTGTTAGAATTAAAATTTTGCTTTCCATGACCTTCCGAGTTAGACAGGATGCTTGACCGCTTGAAAAACATAGATTGTGGTCACATGTTCGAGTCTAGATAGTGGTTGAAGGTTTGAGGCTAGATAGTGGTTGCAGGTTCAAGTCTAGATTTATTTGTTATGTTTAAATGAGGGGTGATTTGAGACACGGCCATGGAGTTATAGGATCAGTCTTAGTGGTTGTTGATTATTTGTGTAAATAATTTTTTTATTTTTATTTTTTTATTTAAGTTATATATCTGAATGAGGGTCCATTTGAGATATGGTCATGGAGTTATAGGATCAATTCTAGTGGTTGTTGAATTTTTGTGTAAAATAAATAAATTTTCTATTTCAAGTTATTTATATTTATAAGATTGTCAAACTTTCAATTTGTAGATTAAAAATGTATTTGATTATAAATCTATTTAAAATAGTTACCAATAATGTATTATATTATTATTATTTCATATTGAATGTGTGTGTTTGTTAAGCTTAAATCTAAAAGATGTGCAGCTTGTTAAGAATTGATCTTAGGATTATTTAAAAAAAAATGTTATAAGTAATTTTTATGTATCTTTTAGGTTAATTCTAGTACTTTAGTTGAAGGAGATTTTGATAGAGATATATGCTTATTCCACATATTATAAATAGTTATTTAAAGATATACATGCCTTTTCTTTTGGTATATAGGTATACTTATATTCAACATATTATATAATGAGTTACTTAAAGACAAAGATTTCAATATTGTGTAAACACTATGTATTCATAAAAAAATAATGATACAATATTTATGTTCTTATATTATACTTATCTTAAGTATATGTTAAAAGTTTGGTGTAGTGGCAAATTGTTTTTCACACTAGTTAATTAAAAATGATCTAACCATCCCAATCCAAAGTTTCATAAGTGATTTCCTTTTAACTATTATAATGAAATTGATTTTGGTTTTGGTCCAAATAAAATGCTAGATCATTTATTAGTTTAAAACTATATTTATTATTAAAATTTTATATAATATATAAAAAAGTTTATTTATAAATTTGATTTATAATATCTACTAAATAGATTACTCACTCAAAAATACTATTAAAATTATTATTTTTATTATATTTTTAATTGTTTATATTTTTTAATTCTTCATACATTATCTCTTTCTTCCTTTATCATGTGTTTATATCGATAGACATTTTTATAATGAGGAACACTTGATAAAATGCATAAATCAATGGCTGAAATTAAAATGATTACCATGTAAATCATCATAACCATTGATTTATTTATATAATATTCTTTGGTTAGTACAACCTTATTCACAATTGTTTTGGTCAATACATAATTGTTGATTTTTCTAATAAAATCTTATTTATATTTTTTAGTCAACATAAGCTTTTAAATCTAGGTCATTGCAACCTTATTTACAAATGTTTTATTTTTAACAAGATATAAACTTTTAAAAAAGGAAATATTCACTAAATGTGATGCAAAATAAAGTCAATAATAAATATCTACCTCACTAGCCAAGAATATGTGCAATTAATATCCTATGGGCCATGTCCTTAGAAACTCCTAACATGGATAATTTTCTAGATTTAGTCATTTCTAGGCCTCAACCACACTAATTTTAGCTAAAAATATATGTTGCATTATCACTTTGAACCACTCATGAGGATTGCACGACTGATAATATAAGACAAAAATATACTAACTTATTTCCAAGTAACTAAAATATACTTGTTTTCATTAATCTCCTTTGTAATATCTTTATCTCATCTAGAAGACAAAATACCCTACAATGGTGAGTGTAAAAATAAATATGCACAATCATCCCCACTCCACATACATGACAAATGTATTGGCCTCCTTTTATGAGAAGGAATTCAATTATTAATTCCTCTTTATGGACTTCTTAAGAGGTGCTCATAAGCTATATCATTTCCTTGCTCTCAATGTAAGTAGACAACCATCAACCTCACTTAACATACATGAGATTTCCACAATTTGGACATATTAATGAAAATAATAATGATGTTATTTTTTTTACATAGTTTTATCAATAAAGATTCTCATTTTTAACAAATTCACTTCCTTTCTCTCTTTCATACATTCTCATCACTCACCATTTGATTTGTCGATGCAACTATTTGGATGTAAGCTCTTGTCATTCAAAATGATGATATCATATTATTCAATACAAACCTAACTCAACTCCAACATTTCACATCATTAAATATTTGTGGTGTATGCATCTTAATGTACTTTGAGGGGGTTTTAACGTGGAAGATAATTTTAATTATCAATTAATATTGCATTCCAACATTTTTTTAAGGGTACAATGAATATCTTCAAATACCATGACATAGAAATATATTATGTTCACTAGAAATGCATTTAATCTACTCAATTATATTATGTTTCACTATTCATCTAGAAAATATGTGAATTTTAATTTGTTCCATTGTAGACATACTATGTTCAATAGTAGAGGGAAATTTTTTAGCTCATTATGATAAATGTGAAAACTTAGATATATATGATATAACCCTTTTCATATTGGATTCACCTTTAACCATTTTTTTTATGATTAAAGTGAGTGAAAATCTAGTTCCAATGACCTTATTGACTAATGACCATACATTTTGTATGATATTTAATATCATTTAAGATTTGAATAAGGGTAAATTAACTATGTCTAACAAAATTTTACTATGACGAACCTATGCAAGAGCAATGTTGCATAGAGAATCATAAGCAAATTTTGCAAGCTGATAAAGAGGATAGGGAGAACCTCATGATGCATAAGTTTTAGATGAAACCCACACATGAAGATAAGGACTCGTGGTTAAGGATGAGTCTCTTTTACACCAAATGAAATTCAAGAGGATAGTCTTACAAGCTAATCATTGATGAAGGAAACATATTAGCATGCATAAAGATATATACAGATTGGGAATGAAGACAATCACACACCCTATGTTATATAAGGTCTCCTAGTTTTAGATGGTACCAAAAAATATAGTGAGAGAGCAATGTTTACTTACATTACACATCATAAGACACATGTAAATAAGGTATGGTGTGGCATGATCTTGATAGATGCATGCCATGTGTTACTAGGTAGGATATTGTAGTATGCTTTTTATAAAATGTGTGATAGGTGCAAGAACACTCTCACCATTAAAAATGATGGTAATAAACTTGAATTACTTCACATGAAGGAAGAGGAAGAATGCACATTATAAAGTAAAGTGATACTATTTCCAATAAATGAGTTTCTCAGAGAGGTGAGAGAATTGCAAGATTTGTATGTGCTAGTAGTAAAGTCCACACAAAAGAAACAAAATGATCCACTACTTAGAAGTTCATGAAGTTATTGTGCTACTCAAGATTTTTTTGATTTGATTGGTTTAGGAATCCTAAATAGAGTGCCATTAATATGTAGCAACTAGAATTGAATTCTAAGTTTTCATTTACCTAATAAGACACCACATAAAATTAGTTCGAACATGAGTTTAAATTGAACAAGAAAGTTTAAAAACTAATAGAATGAGGTTTAATATGAAAAATATTAATTAATTAAATAATTACTATAGTAATTATGCCAAATAAGACATGGAGAATGTGTAGTTTAACTCCCATGCAATTGAAAAAATTACCATCAAGCACATAGGTTTTGATATGGTGCATGGATGGCCTAAATTGAACACACTTATTTTCCAAGATAGATCTCAAGAGTGGATATCAATAGATTATAATTAGAGAATGTGATGAGTGAAAGGATAAATTTAACATGAAGGAAGGATTTTAAATGGTTAGTGATTTCATTTAAGTTGACAAGAGCCCCAAACACATTTGTGAGGCTCTAAAGCTATTTCTTAATAAGTTCAAGGCTTGAGGGTTTCACTTAATAAACCAATGACACATAATTCACATTAATACGGTACTAATAAATAACCCTAATTTTATTTCTACTCCTCAAGTTTATGTTTTTGATACCCTCTCTACACACACTAGTATAATTTAAGTACCTACATATTTTTACTAGGTATTTTATATACCTAGTTTTGGTAACATTTCATATACCATTATTATTTCTACCCTATCAACTAAGGCCACTAACCATAGCCACATATGAATAAAATATATATTTTTGTTATCCCACACATTAAAGCCTTGACATATAAAATATATATATGTGCTATGATAAATACGCCATCCTACAAAATATTTGGTTTAACACACTTATACATCTCAATCCCCAAACTCTTACTACACCAAATATAATAGAAAATACCTGTAATAATATAGATATATAAGGGTATGTATTGAAAGATGGGGACCAATAAGTGGCCAAAAATAATTTTGGATTCAAAATTTAACAAATAATACACTCACGTTATGAAACCATAATGTTCTCACACTATAATGTGAGCATGAACTTTGGTTTGGTAGTGTAAAACCGAAGGCTTGGTCAATAAGGAGCCTAAATACAATCACATTATAACTACATAAATAAAAAGCAATTATAAGTCATTTTCTACCTATTTCATTAAGAATGTGAGTAAGCTATTATGCAAGTACATGTTAGGAGATTTAAAGCAATTTTATTGGATTAATAATGCTTCCATGATGTGAAAGAGGTAAGTTAATTGAATTTTATAACAATTTTAGTTAAAATGACATGATTTTGATTCACATTTGTGTTGATTCATTAGTTTTTTATTTTTAATAAATCTATTTAGTCCTTGTCACCTGAAAACCCTCATCCATTTGATGAAATGCACGATGAAAATATTATCTAGAAGATCATGTTACTAGGCATCCTCCTTGTTATCCCCACCCTTAATATTTTTAAAACTTCATAATTCCTAGTGGGTAATCTATAGTTTAAGCTAATATGTTACTCGATCATATTTTCCCCATTATATGGCCCTAGTTATTACTAATAATAATTCCATGTTGTTTTAATGATGCTAGTTCAAGATTTAACTAATTTAAACGATAAGTCTTGTTTGAAAAGAAAATAATCAAATAAAAGTTAAGTATGCAATTTCTATAAAAAATTGTACTTTCTATGACACTTGGAGGAGATTCAACAAAGTTATTGATGTGGGTTTGTAAACTTTCAAAGGGATGCAATTTTTTTTGTATTTATCAACTCATTTCCCACAAGAAGAAAAACCTACAAATTAAAGTAAGAATGAAGGAAATAATATGGGTTTATATACTTTCCAAATTGCTTGTAAGAGATCCTTCAAAATTACTTAGTTCTTTGTAATTCCCATATTTCTATAAAGCATATAAAAGAGAAGGTACATGAAATTTTTTAAAATTCATTTACAAATACAAAAAATAAAAGTCTTGAGAGAAGGAAGTCCAAAGTGCTTCGTAGGACCTCATTCCCCATGTAAGCGAAGATTCCACGAGATATAAGGATGAAAAAAAGGTGAATATAATAGAGATGTGCTAAATTTCCTCCCAAGAATTAAAAAGCCTCCAACTCCAAATTCTCATATAATCTCTAGCCCCCACATCTTCACATGAAAGCACTTTGAGGGATTGTGAACTAATGAGTAAACACAAAAAAGCTTCCTAAGTTGTTCCTCCTATAGTATATCTTTCCATGTGAATCTTAGGAAGATTAAATTCCCATTTGTGTGAACCTAATTTTTATAAAGCACATGTATTTTTTACTCATTTTCATACTTGTAAATGTGTTTTAGCACTCCAAAACCCCCACTCTATCTATGAAAAATAAATTATTATGTTTTTTTTTTAATTTACTTTTATTTTTAGCCAAGCTTTCAAGCCTTGTCAAATATTTTGTGCGTTAATCTTATCCATTCATTGATCACCTAAGTCACCTTATCAAAAAAATTCTAGATTATACTTCAACAATATAGGCATCATATATTAACCTTCTTGCTCAAAATTAAAGTTTTTATTATCTAAATCTATACTAAGTTTTTTGATCCAATTGATACCTAAGTAATAAATTTAGTGTTTTTCCTTGGTATAACATGAATATATGCTCCCTATTCAAAAATACCGACCCTAAACTCTATACAAAATATCTTATCTTTTACCATAAAAGTTGTCCTCATACACATTAATAAGTGTCACCTAATTATGGTAATTTTTATACCAACCCTAAATCCTCATTTATCAATCTATATAAACTTGACACTTGTTTGGATAAAAATTCCTCTTCCTTCTTTCTCTCTCATTGGATCATGTTTACTCACATTTTAGAATGATAAAAATGAATGAACAGATGAAAAAATTGTTAAATAGTCAAGAATTAATCCTTTTCTACCCCTTCATCCATAAGCTTCATATGAATTTTCCCAAATAAAAAGGAATGAAGCATGAGTTTAAAGGGTTGAAATAATCCTTTAAAATTACTTCTACATTTAATGAGGTTGTTAAAAAAAATTAAGGCACATAAATCTAGATGAATTCCTAGAGAGGATGTATAAAGAGGACATGATAGCTCAAACAAGGTGTCTTTCCAATAGTGGATTGGTGTAAGCTATAGGTTTTCCCACCTCAATTCAATCACTAGAGATAATTATCACATGTTCTAAGTTTTATGACCCCTATAAAAATAAAATCATTGGGATCTCAATCCTAAGGTTATAGTTGAAACATTCTAAATCTTGAATTACAAAGAAGTTATAAGGTTGGAATATAACTAATGGTTAAGACTATTATAATTTGAATCCAAACGTGTCTATGAGCTTTGAATATAAAATTATTGATAGTTGAAAGGATAACTACCTCCAATTTTCCTACAATTGTCTTGATATAAGCAATATACACACTTAAATCAATGATTTGATAATTATTTTGAACAAGATTATCTGTTTTCCCAATGCATATGTATTCTAACCTTGGATGTTCACATTTACTAAAATTATGTTGGATAATCAAATAATTGATTGGGTCATTGTCCTTAGTAACAATCTTCATAAAAAAATCACAAAGGTCCAAGAAATAAGAAAATTATACATGATTTGATATAATGTTTATCTAATGGATAGAAGGGCTATCTTTTATAGACTTACTAGAGTTAGAGCATTTTTTTCCATAGAAGGCGAACAAAAAATTCACGAGTTCTACAATTGGAACTCAAGGAGAGTAAAAAGAAATTTAAAAGAGTCAATTGTGATTTTGTGTTTTACCTATTTGGAAAAAGAAGGGTGACCTTAATTAATGTATTTTCTTATAAGCTTCTATCGTTATTGTAGATTGAGTAAAATAATTTATTTAATTCCCTTCTATTACATATATCTAACTTGGAGGGTTAATAGGTACTCTGTAGAGGTTATCCAAATATTCAAGAAATAAATTCATCCTTTTGGATTCTATGAGATAGTTGTGCAAGTGCCATAAGATTATTTTTAAAAATATAGAATAGATGTGAAATTTCTCGTCACTTATAGTTGCTATTCTTTGTTTCTTGCTAAAGGATCAAATGGAGAATTTTCTACTTTGATTTTTTATGTACATGATAAAATATATTCCTTTGATCTAAAAGGATACATTAATTTTTTTTTTGGCTCCATTCAAATTTAGTTTAGAAGAATTATTGGTTGACTACGAAGATGAGCACATAGTAAAAAAGAAGAGCTATTCTAAATTAAAATAAATAAATCAAACTATGAGGAATTTTTAAAGTGTTCCTAAAGAATTATTTTATGATCATTTTTTTTTTTTGTGATTTCAATTTTCCTACTCCATTAGTTGACTAGTCATGAGGGGAGGAAAGCTCTTTATAAATTGTAAACTTAAAAGAGTAATTGATAATAGTTTAACATGGTTGGATGAAAAAAATAAAGAATTGGATGCTCTCATACTATAGAATATCAAGAATTTTTAAGCTTATCAAGGAGTCTTCACAAAATAAAAATTGCATCAATGAAAAGAAGAATAACTTAGTTAAAATGCAAGCTCTCAAATCAATTAAAAATTGTGTCAAGTAATATTTTGTTCCTAGGGAAATTTGGCTTGAATGTTATAGATAGAAATGGGTCAATTGTGTTGAGATCATTCAAGTTTTAGGCATCCCCTTACTTTCCAATCTTCCTCTACTACCTTGTGGAAAGCCATTCTTTCATGCATAGAAAAAAAGCTACAATATCAAGGATTTTCAAGCCCCTTTCACTTGCTAGAGAATTCTAAATTTTCTCCAAAGTGCTTGTTGCAACCCATGCTTACTATTCAGCTTGTTGGGCCTGTTCAAAACCTCTTATCAAAATCTAGAGGGACTCCTAAAGGATTTTATTTTATTTATTAGAGAGCACCAAAGGCTTCCATCAAGTCACCTAGACATTTTGTTGCCTCCCACAAGACTCTAGTGGCCTTAGTTGTATTGATACTTAGAGGAAAGGACTAGATTTGTGTGCCAAATAGATCATCAATGCATTGTATAGATAAGAATATTAAAAAAATATTATTTGACATTACATTTGTTTTAGCACTCTCTTTGGCTATAACAATTAGCTTTATTTGGAATTTTAGGCCTCCCCCATTTGAGCAAAATAGTGTGAATTGAAGGAGAATTTTTTGTTAATAAAACCTAATATGCTTGAGAAGAAATTAATTCATGTTTCATTTGGAATCGAAATAAATTTAGAACTAGGGTCTCTTTCAACCAATATTTTTAAATTGGTGGTCTCCTATAATCAATTTAGATTGGATCAATCCCTCGAGAGTTCCCTAGAAACTAAGACCTATCAAGAGGGTTTGTATGTTATTTCTCATCATTTCTCTATAAAACTAATACCTATTTCTCTTGGCTAGATTTTAAAGCCAAATTGAAGCTTGGAAATCAAGCTAGCTAGACAATGGGAAATTTCCTTTTTAGGTCCTTGTCATCTCACCTACGCATACTACTAATAAAAATTTGAAGATAAAGACCACTAGACATAATAGGCCAAATTTCAAAATACAAATAAAGTGTGGGTGCAAATATATAGGCATTAGTGCTAGTATTGGATAAGTAAAACAAAGATATGGATTATTAAACACAATTCACCATGACTATAAAAAATTGAAGCATGACTAAAGAACAAAAATATTAAAAATAGTGGCCAAGAGATAAATAAAGAGGGAAACAAGGCCATAGCATGAGACAAAGAGAGACCCTTTATACATATATTTATGTGAACATTAAACGTGTTATCTTTAAATTTCTCATATTATTTATTACTAGAGGGCCATAAAAATGAAACAAATAGCCAAATAGAAGAAAAATCCTAAATGGGTATAAAAAAATAAAATTTATTTTGATGGTTAAGGCAACTTCTCCTTTGGGTGCTTAAATGAGTAATTATATCCAATTTGATTTGATTTAGCAAGTTGGTCCTTTTCAAACATGTCAACTCCCAAGCCCTTGATTATTTATTATCAATTTTCCTTGGATTATGTCATCATAAATACATATTATTATTTATTTACTCTCCCATTTTTAGTCACTCTAGATTTTGAATGATAACGGCTAGAAACAATCCCATTTTTACCACAACAAAAAGCCATTTCAAAAAAATAAAATCGTGGAAGATTTTGCACTCTCATCCAAAATGTGAATAAATTGAATTGATGACTACTTGTTAGATTCCATGTCAATATTTATGATAAAATTTGCCCCATTTTCTCCTAGAAATGACCTTTTTGTTGGTGGCATCCTTAGGTATGCACAACTATAAGTTGAAAATTAATAAGACTCTTTAGATTCCAAATTTATTGCTAATGCTTCTAAACCCTAAACCCTAAAACCTAAACCCTAAACCAAAACCCTAAACCCTAACCTAAACCCTAAACCCTAAACCTAGGAATTATGAAAAATTGTTGCACCAATACAAGTGAATCAATTGCTGACAAAAGTCCAAACATAAAGCAAGACAACAAGCATAAATGATTAGTAATAAACACTTTATTATTATTAATTTTGGGGTGATGTGGATCACTAAATAATCAAGGATGCTCCTAAATAAATTAGTTATGTATTTAGACTCAAATTATCATATGTAGGACATAAAAATAGTTAAAATAAAAGAATATTTTAAAAATATCTAATTAAATCTATGAGTAAAAAAACACATCAAAGCACTAAATACATTTAAGGAGTGTGAAATGACTTAAAATAATAGAAACAGGGTAAGAAAATGCAAAAATAATCATAACAAATCCTATGGTAGAGAAACCATAAAAAGGAATGTAAATTCATAGAAGTAAGCAGTTGAGGAGGAAAGCATGCATAAAGGAAATCAACATTTGATGTATGGCATTAAAATATGGCTAGACCATAAAAGATTATGATATGATTTTGGTAAGGGTTTTATATTTGATGTTTATAATAAGGGGCTTGAGAATTGCTCATTCTGGTTATGATATTATAAATAGTATTTTTTTATCATTGTTTGTCATGGCAACTTTCTTGCAGATGTGTTATTTTATAGCCTTTGATTGTTGTTTATCCCATCTATTTATAGCTAATTAAAAAGAATAAAAAATAAGTAAAATAAAACAATATATGTATATATACAAGGTTTTGAAATACAACTTAAAACTTCACCTAATATCAAACATTGTAGATTTTCAAAATATCATCAATAGAAAATTTTAAACCTTTTTCCTTGAATTACCTACTTCTTTGGCCTTCTATAATCCAATGTTGCATAGCTCGACCTACTCTTCATCCATTCTTTGTCATTAGCTACCACTCAACCTTTTAGTATCCTTGAAGTCACACTAATTTTAGATACAAAAAGCTCTAGTTTAGAGTAAAATTGAATGAAAGATAACCCCTTTAAGACCTTTCATGACCACATATACAAATGTGATGTGTTAAGTCTAAATATGCATGCTTGATATGTTCAAATAAAAAACCTTACCTTCACATTTTTTCCCTAATTTTTTGCATAATAAATTATTCACCTTGAAATAAATTTTTTAATTGAATTTTTTTTTATATAAATAAAACTAAAATTTATCCATTTATAAAATACAACCCATAAAAAATAGAAAATTTAAACAAATTTTTAGAGGCACAAAAGAAAAGAAAAGAAAATTAATGCTTAATCACTTATAATTACTCAAGTCATAAAGTCTTTCCATCGTAAAGCATAGAAAACTAGGATATTGACTTTGGTGTTAATTTAAGCTCTTTACACAATGTATAGTGGAACACAATCACACAAATAGAACATAAAATTATAATGCCAAGAAACCACCTAACACCACCTGCTGTCAAACATGTGAAGATAAATCATATTAACTAGCACTTGCACCCAATGGGGGTTCAAGGGAGACGCCAATAGGAAATTAAAGAAGAAACAAAAATGAATTGTTTTAATATGCAGGTGGTTGCAGTAAAATATATCTGTATAGACATATGCATTATACAATACAATTAGGTACAATCTTTTGTTGGATTTGTTCTCTATAAACAACGAAATCCATTTGAAAAATTTGTAGCAAGTTTGCATAAGTCAAATTTACATAAGAGCATCTATTTGTCTTTTTTAAAGACATGCAATGTTTAAGAAGTGAAAGACAATGTTGATTAGATTTTCTTGAACAAGGATTGACAACTTTGTCGCGACCACGTGTAGAAGATTCTCCAGTAGCGATCGACCACTTGTAGAAGCCAAATTGTGTATTTGATTAGTTTTAGTATTGATACTCTATTCAAAAAGGGGATAATAAAAAAGGTATAACTTTGAGAGAGTGTGTAATTAATTGTACATACCTAAGCATGTTGTTGCGAGAGCAAGTGCAGACGAGCTTCTCCTTTCGTCCTGATAATGTTGTATGGATTTTTTTTCATTTTGGAGTAGTGATCAAAAGAGAATACAGGCTCTATACAAAGGGAATTTATGGATTTAACTCTAGAAATTGCTGTAAATGTAAGGCCTTGTATTTTAGTTGTACCAATATTAATTGTGGCTTTATTTAGTGTAAGGCCAAGTATGATTTGTGTATAGTGATAGCCCATTCCATGGCTAGTGGTATATGTCTACGGTTTCCGCGTGTTATTGGATGTATTGGTATAGTTTTTGGGTCTATTTCATCCCATGATGGACCACTATAGTTATCAAATGTGACTGTAACATATGCAGGAAATGCAGGTGGTTTTGATCCAGCAGAATATACAATATCTTTGACCTGTCCAAGCGATCCATTTACTAGTCTAGCTTGGGTCCATAGGTTTGTTGTAAGCATGACATGTTGACATTTTCTTAGTAATACCTCTTGGGGAAGTTTCTCGTCACTATGATAGACACCTAGTTTAGATTGTGTATTTTCTGCACAACTAAGTGCAACAGGAACATTAAGTACTTTCAACATTTTTTTGTTGTGTAATGTTACCAGCTCATTTGTAGCAAATAAGTGTATCGATTGGTGAAAATATTCTTGTTCAGTCTTTATTAGTTGCTTGTTGGTGCGAGTCATTAATAAGTCCCAATCATGTTTTGTTAGTTCTACATTGCGAATGTTTTGTTTAATGTTTGACGAAATTGTATTTGAATTGGATCATCACCTTCTTGTCTAAACATTGTTTGTAATGTAACAACTATATTAAATTTGTGCCATAGTTTTCTTGCAGTTGTGTGTGATGCATAGATAGGTTTATCCATAATAGGTGGGAGTTGTGCAAGGTCTCCTACAAGAATTATAGACATGCCACCAAAGCAAGTATGTTGCTGATGGTGGAATGCTTCACGTAACCTGCTATCAATTTTCAATAGAAGTTTTGGCTCGATGAAGCTCATCTCATCAATGAGAGTGTATTGTATATTTTTCATGTCTTCTTGGAATATTGTCAACGCTTGTCCTTGCAATGGTTTCATTTCTCTAATTGGAATCTTGAGGGCTGCATGTATAGTTGAGGAATGTATATATTAAATGCTACAATTCCCGTTGGAGCAAGAACAAGGAGGGGGTTTAATTTTGTTGGTATGCAAGTTTGCAGTGCATTTCTTATGCAATGAATTAGATCTAGGATTTTCCAATGCTGACAATTCCTTGTATGACCATATGTAACGGTTGGTTCTAGAGAATTTCTCCATTGAGTGGTTTGTTATTATAGTAAGTGCTAGTTGTTGCTGGGGTGATAATATATAGTTCTGGAGGTACATATTTGAAGGGGAATGCAAATATTGTTGGGACATCTTGTTTGTGTGCAAAAATTGAATGACAACATCATGTAAATTTGTAGGGACGTTATGATTTTACCATTTATGATTGTTATCAAAATCACATCGACCTAGCATATTGATTTCATTTAGATTTAGATTATTAGTGAGACCCAATTGAGATAATAACTCCCAATCGTGCATTTTTACAGTTTCTTGTTGATCCATATTATCATTAGAACCATTTTTGTCTTCAAGAACATCTTCAGTCTAGTTCAATGCGATTAACATGCCATGGATTGTATTTTTGTGTATTCATTTGCTTCCAATGTTTGATGATTTCTTCTTTGGTAAGGCCTATATCTTTGTTTATTTTTCAGAAAGGTTTATACAAAAGCAAATCACTCCAACAAAAGGTTTCAAAGTTTTATGAGTCTTCTTTTGGAATGGTATGGAAATGTGGAAACACTTGCACAATTACTTGTTCTTTTCTATTCAACGATTTACATCATTTTTAAGAAGCAACATATGCGAAGGATCTTGTTGATTCAATTAGAGATACATTTTCTAGGTGACATGGCTAGTTCATGTAGGATTGCATATAGCTAGATTGTATCTCACTACCATCACTCATTTTTTTAGGTGGTGGAACACTTTTCGACCTACATTCAATGACACAAAATTGTGGTTGCAAACAATGAGGGGTAATTTTTGTAGCATATGGCATGTTTCTTGGGCTCCTATATCTCATTCTTGGACAAACAACAATCTCAACATGTAATTTTGATATGCTTTCAATGCCTGGTCTTCCAATCTTTCATTTGAAGATATTCTTTCCAACATAGCAACACAAATTTCTGATTTTCTTTCAGCTTTAGATGCATACTTGGCAATGTATTTGAGAACAAGAAGTCGTGAGATGATGGGCTGGCCATCTATATTAGCTCTCCATATAGAGATAATCTTTGGGTTATGAATGTTTAACCTGTCATCATTTCTCGATTGCTCGTAATATTTGTTTCTAGATTCATCACATGATAAAGTGGATTCCTTGCATTCTTTCCATGGAGCTTTGTATCTGCATTCTACATGATGCCCTTTCTTGCACAAGCATGTGCACTCTGTGCATTTAGTGTGCTTTTGTACACGGTTAACTAACTCTTCATAATCGATTGATGGATCAATAGAGAATATTTCAAATGTGTTTAGTAGACATGGATCATCCATTGGGGTTCTATGTATGATATTGCTCACTTCAGATTTAGAGCTGGGGTTCCAAGTAGTGACATAGTTATCAAATAATTCTTTTACTTTACCCACTTGCAAACTATCTCCCCAGTTGAGGGTATCCATGTTTGGTGCATTTTCTAGCTATAGGAACCCATGGGCATGTGTAGAGCCTCGATGTTGCCATTCATACCTATACCAATAATTTATTGCATGCAAGAGTTTCTCAATGACCTCTTCATGAAAGATTGTGAAGCGGTGATGTAGATGAAGAGATGTGGTATGGGGGTTTTTAATCACATTGTTTGCACGATGCTTGTTGGAGACAATTGTAGATGTATTGCTGATTGGAAAAATCTTCTGCAATGTAGACCACTTAGTGTCTGTTGCATTTAGTGTGAGGAACAAAGTCGGGGAACCTTTTTGGTTGATCATGTTTGTTAGATCACCACGACACTTGTTTCAATAAGCCCGTGTCCCACGTAAGGTAGAGCCAAAATGCATCAACTCTTCAACCAATTATTTATCTGGTAGGTTTTGTAGGTGGGCATGAAGGTGTTCAATAGTTGTAGGAATATTGTCTTCAACTTAAATTCATTTGATGAATATCAATGTAGTTGCTTGGCTACGATGGCTCATCATAAGATTTAGAAGGAAGTATCTAAAGCGTGGATGCTGGCCAAATCTATTATCATGATATTGCATAATATGCAAGGAATACTCATGCAATTGTAGTTCCCTGGATTGAGGTTGCATAGGTAGTGTATTTCCATTTGGAAAAAGTGTGGGAAATGCCATGTCGAAAAGCCCCTTAGTAGTGTACTCATTTATGGGATTTGAACTTATGTCGGGCCAATTAATGATGGTATCATTCTCATTTTCTATATGTAAATATTCCTTAATGATTTGTAACTCACGATGTTTATTTGGTAGGCTTACCATAAATGATGTTGAATATTGAATTCCACTTTCTAGATCATCTTCACTATTAGCAGCTTCATTGTTTTTTGTTATGGGTTCTTCATTTTCGCTTTGAATTGTATGAAGCATTTTTGAAATGCCTGTAGTACAATTAGGGAGTAGGGACAATGCATCAACGTTGATCTCAACATCCTAGTATATACACCTAAAATTGGTTTGGACAACTAATTAGTTGTATGTGCATGATCATCATGGTAAAAATAGGCCCTTAAGTGGCAAAAAATTCAGAAAAATCAGAGTTAGGCAACTTGACATAAAAATTTGAATAAGTTATCTATATTTTTTCAAAAATATGTATGAATAGAATTTGTGCAAACTAAATTTAGTTTCTAAACTACTAGGTTTATTTAAAAAAAAGAAAATCTATTTAATGAAAATTTGAAATTTCAATGTAGTAGTTCTTAAATTTTAGGGAAAAAATAAGAAGTAGGTGTCTGTTTGACCACCCTAACCACAATTATTTAATGATAATTATTTTTTATAATATTTTAGATGTAAGTAGAGGACTCATGTTTGGATGTGATGCATATTTTTTTGTAATTATTTTCCAAGTAAATAATTAATTATGAATTTTTTATTACAACTTTTAAAAAATATAAAAATTCATATGTCTAACCACCTTAACTTGGTCAAAACTTCATGAAATTCATTTCATTTCTTTTTAATCCTATAGTATGCGAAGCATAGAATGTGATGCATGTTTCTGATTCAAAAAATGTGATACCGTTTGAAAGCTATAGATGTTTTTCAATCAACCTATCAATCAGGACTTTAGTTGTAATTCAAATAGAAAATGAATAATAATTATTTATTAAATTCAAAGTAAAGAATAATTTATATTGGTGGAAAGCTGAGAATCTCCTTTAAAAACCCTTTTCATTTCATCAATTTTGGGTAAAAAAAAGTCATTAGCCACATACCCTACACATACCCATCATATCACCACTTTTTGGCGCATCATGATCCTGCACATACTATACAAGGTATTTAATTAATAAACCTTTTAATTCATCTACTTATAAATAAATTCTAAATTTATTTATATAGTTCATTTTCTAATTCTTCTATCTTAAATCACATTCTTCTAATCTTAATTAAATAAATAAATTTGAATAGTTTGTTTCATTTAATTATCTTTCCTCTTATTAAATTTAAATTCTAAAATTTAAATTTAGTCTGAACATGTCTATAGATTTTTTTCCTCCTTCCACCTCATCATGTCATGTGTCTCAACAAATTGAATATTTCAATTTGTTTAATTTGGGCTTTTTCCTCAACAAATTCTAAAACAACTTTGGGACACTTGGCTCTCTTCCTCCATTTATTCTTCTAAACACTTGGAAAATTGTTTTCTTAAAGGGAACAATCTCCTTTATTCTCTCCAACTTCTTCATCCTCCACCCTCAATCTCTCCAGCTAAAATCCTGACCATTCGTTGCCTCCACATCATAATATGCCTTGGAAATCCTATAAATGTAGCCTCATTCTACAACAAGAGGATCCCAACTTTGAGCAATCTTACTCTATAGAATTTTCATTAGAGCATTTGTGCTAGCATTTAGCAATTAGCATTTAGAAGCATTTAATTTAGAATCATGGCTTTATCTTTAGCTGCATCTTAGTTTGCAATAGTTAATTACATCATTTTCATATCATTTTCATCAACAACATCACAACATCATTATCATATCACTCATCAATCATATAGTTTATCAATAATGCAGGAATAGATTCCTTTCATTTTTCAACATCTTGTTCTTCAAGTTGTCGTTTGACAAGTCTTGTGCATACACAAAATCTGAGAGCCATAATGACTTGAGAAAATCCTTGGAGATAGAGAACAATGGGACGAATTTAGAGAGTTTATTTGTTTCAATTTGATTATATTTTTTATTTGAATTCTCTAATGTAATGTTTCATTGATTGTGTGGTTTTGTTACTCATTCACATATTTTATGAACACATAAAATTGGTGCCCACTGTGGTGCCTAGCCCCATTTTTATTAACATTTTTTGGAAGTTTTCATGAACAGGTTTGATCATGAATTTCTATGTAGCGCACCCGTGGCTTCTTTCAGTGCATAGATTGTGACTTCTGGCGCATGTGGGCCCTATTTTGAAGCACATCCAACTCATTTTTCAACACATCCAGTCTATCTTTCAATGCATCCAATCTATCTTTTAGCACATCCAGCTCATCTTTCAGCACATCTAGTCTATCTTTCAGTGCATCTAGTCTATCTTTTAGTGTATCTAGTCTATCTTTTAGCACATCCAGTCTATCTTTTAGTGCATCCAGTCTATCTTTTAACACATTTAGTAGTTCTTGTAGTGCATCCAGTCTATCTTTTAGCGCATCTAGTCTATCTTTTAGCACATTCAGCAGTTCTTTTAGTGCATATGGTCTCTGTTTTAGCACATCTAGTTTTCTTTATAGAAATTCAAAATTCTAGAAACTGATCTATATTTTCTGTGTTGTAGATGCTATATACGCTTGTCCAAGACATAATTAAGACTACTAATGGTGTTTCTAGGGGATGGAGCTATTTTTGTTTTCCTTTGATTAAATTAGGCACCTAGTTTAATTACAAGGTCAATGGACACCATGTATACTATGCTTGTAAAGTGATAGGCCTATGCTCTCCCCTTCACTGGGTGACCAGAATGCTAGAATCACTCTTTCATGTTTTGATAGCACCTTTAGAAGGCCTGCCGTAGTGGGAAAAAGTACTCACCCTATGGGAACGACCTAAGTGGGAATAAATAAAGCCAAGTTTTCTAACCCACTATAATGAAAAGTGAATGAGGAAACTCACATTCAATGGTAGTGTGCAAGATAACCATCCCCAAATCCTTTTTTCTAAAGGTTGGGAGGTCTCCTGAGGGAGTTTATCATTTTACGTACCAAACGAAAACCCTTACTACGAACTTTAAGTGTAGAAGCTAACCGAGTTAATCTTCGAACATTTTTAATATTCACAGTGCAAGGGGAGAGAAGAATCTACCCCCAAGATACTCACCATATAACTATAAGGGATTACTAGCCAAAAGTGGAGGATTCGACTTTGGTTAAGACCCAGGAAAGGAAAAAACATGGGCGCCCTCTAGGGGGTGACACGATTGTGTGAGCTGACATAGTTCTAAGATGTGGCTGTGATATTATTAATGGCCCTTGACATTAGGACTGTTTGATCTATTTTTTCTTGTTCTATACCTATGGAAATCAAAGGAATCATACCAAATTATTGAACATACACTTAATGTTTAGTTCCTAGGTTTGAAAACAATTGTTTTACAACTTCCTGTTGTGTTTGAAATCATTTTTCAAGAAATCATCCATTTAAGAACACTTAATTCAAATAATTCACAAGCAAGACAACCAAGCAAAAAATCATTGTTCAGAAAATTACTCTTAGAAAACATCTATTTCATTGATTTAAAGCAAAATAACCAGACAAACTTTCAAAATAGTGCACACTTCCATTTTAGCACATACATTCCTTGTTTCAATGCATACACAATATTTTCTAATGCATCTAGGTCATTTTCTGGTGCATTCACAATATTTTCTAGCTCATTTAGGTCATTTTCTAACGCATCAACAACATTCCCTAACACATATAGGACATTTTCTGGTGCATTCACAACATTTTCTAGCACATCTAGGTCCTTTTCTGATGCATTTGTTCCATCTTCCAACACATTTTCAAAACTATTTAGCGCATTCACCTGATAATCCAACAAAATACCAAGTTGAATCACATTTAGGGGTAGTCTAGTGCATCACTGGTTTATTTCAACACATACACAACATATTCTCGCGCATTTGAGTCATTCTCCAGTGCATTTAGTTAATCTTTTGGCGCATTTAGTCCATTTTCTGACATATTTGATCCATCTTTTAGCACATTGAGTCCATTTTCTGGCGCATCTAGGGGACAATCTAGCTCATCTAGGCTTTGTTTTAGCACATACATTCCATCTTTTAGCGCATCTGTACCCTATTTTAGTGCATTCAGTTAATATCAAACCAAAGAGCTATTTTCACCATCTATTTGAAAATTAAAATCACATTGAAGGAGCCTTGTTAGAACAAAATCATTCCTCAGTCACAACAATGTTTTAAACTTGGAGAAATTGGCCTTTACAAGTAAAATTCTTCAAACCAAACTAAGATCTAACACCTTAAAGTTCCTAATCATCAATCACATTTTTGATTGTTAAGCTACATTTCACCATCAGGATTTGTCATCCTTCATCACATTGAAACAATGTTGTATAATCAGATTTATCACCTTAGTCTCATCAATAAAATTTCTCATTTTGTTTGACTTGGTTAAATTATCCTTGTCACTCCAACAAAGATCAAAGTTTAGTAAAAACTATAACACTTGTATGCCCATTTTAACAAGATCTTAGAAGAAAAAACTCAAGGAAAAATAAATTGAAACTCAGAACACTATGGATGAAGGTGAGGAAAATCCATTCCACAGATTCCACCAACTTGAAAATGATGTCAAAATTACTGAGGAAGACATCCAAACAACTCAACAAGACCCAAAATTCCATAAGTTCATGGAAAATAATTTTTTGAAAAAGATGGGGAAAAATATTTCTTAATGCTAGCTAATCAAGGTATCAAATTTCCACATGACTTTGATGTTAATCAATTAAAAGGAGCTCCAAGAAGAACATAAATTGATCCACTAAACACATATCCAATGGTTGCTTTAACTAATCAAATGAAAAATCTACAACAACAACTTCTTGACATACAAAGAGGAACCACAAAAAGATATCTGTTGCATGACATTTGCCCATATCCTTTTGACCAAACTGTCAATATGATTCCTTTTCCAAAGCATTGTGAATTTCGAAAGTATGATAAATAAAATGGTAAAACTGATCCTATAGATCATGTAAGGGAATTTTGAACCATGAGCTTGGAATTTGCACATGAAGAGACTTATTTGATGAGATTGTTCCCATGAAGTTTGGGTGGACAATGTATGGAATGGTTCTCCAAACTTCCACCAAGTATCAAATCATTCGAAGAGCTGGTCAATAAATTCATCTCTCAATATTCCTACAACATCCAACACAAGATAACCATGAAAGACCTTTGCAATACAAAACAAAAAAAGGGTGAATCATTCCTTATATTTTTACAAAGATGGAGAAGATTGTTTGCTAGATATGCTCGTCCCATACCTTAAAAGGAAAAGATGAAAATCTTCATTGACAGTCTAAATGATGAGATGAGTTATAGACTTGAATTGCAATGTCCACCCACCTTTGAGAAAATGATGGAAAATGGACTTAAAATCAAAGAAGCCTTGGTAAAGAGAGGAGTCTTAAAAATATACAATGAAGGAAACAACTCAACAAACTCCTCTAATCATTATAACAACAATGAGAAATCCAAATTTTGACAAAGAAACAAGAATGCTAGTAACAATGATGGTACAGCTGAAACACAAAATGCAAAACCAGTCTTTAATCTATCAGGAATTACTCCCAAGATCAATCAAAACTCCAATCCAAACAACAATCAAAACAATACTGAATCTAAACCACCACCATATCAAACATCATCAAATCAAAGAAGATTTACACCTTTGGGATAGTCACTCAAATCAACATTAAAAGAAATTCTTGCAGCCAAGGTTATAACATTACCAGAGGCATGAGATTGGGAACCAAGAGTTACACCTTCATGGTGGAATGATGCACATTATTGTGACTTTCACAGAAACAAGGGCCATAAAACAAATGATTGCATACAACTGGAACATTTGGTGCAAGATTTAATAGATAGAAAAGAAATATCAATAGAAGGACCCCAAATAAATGCTGATCATGGAGCATTCAAAAATACTTTACCAAACTATAAAAGGGGGGAGTCCTCTTCATCAAAAATCAAAGGGAAAAATGTGAACTATGTTTATTATTCTACTATTCTCCATATCGAGGTAGTTGAGGATCAAACTAATGACATTGAAATCAATGACCAACAAGACTTTATTGCAGCTGAGGATCAAATTAGTGACATCACAATTGAGCGTGAACAAAACATTGTTGCAGCTGATAATCAAAACAAAGACATTGTTACTGTAACTGAAAATCAATTCAATGGCACCCACATCAATACCAAATCAAATCAAATCAAGGACATCATATCAATAAATCCAACCACAAACTTTGTTGCAACTGATAATCAAATTAATGCCATTAAAATTAAGGAAAAACAAGATTACCAACCTGTCAATGCAACCACAAGAGGACAAGCCAAAGTAATGTTGAAAGGAGCTATGTCTAAAACACTTGCTGCTTTTCCTAATTCTAAAACACTCTCTGCCCCATCAAATCAATACAACATTGTTGATCAATTGCAAAAAATCCCAGCTCAGATATCAATATTGGAACTCCTCAAAATTTCACTAGCTCACAAAGAAATTTTGGAACAAGCTCTAGTAGCCATCACAATACCAAATAATCTAGAAGTTTTCCAATTCCAAGCTATGGTGGGACACTTGACTGCACCTCATTTCCTATCATTTTCTAAAAACAATGATGTATCACTCACCCATCCACATAATGCTGCTCTCCACATTGAGGTTTTAATTCACAAACACCGGGTCAAACGTGTTCTAATAGATGGTGGAGCTGGCCTAAATATCTACACTTTAAAATTTATCCGTGCACTCAGATATTCAAAAAATGAAATTGATGCTAGAAGAAAGATCACTATAAAAGCCTATGATAATGAAGAGAGATCCTCCCAAGGATTGATAGTTTTACCAATTCAATTAGGACCGGTTGTAAAAGATATAATCTGCCAAGTATTAGACAAGGAGTTGACATACAATATACTCTTGGGACGTCCTTGGATCCATGAGATGCAAGCAGTGTCGTCAACGTATCATCAATGTTTGAAATTTCCTTTCAATGGACAAGAGATGTAGTGTCCCTCCAGTTGCGACACTTTGTCTTAGTTTGTTTTCGGTTTGATAGATAGATGTTTTAGTCGCTTAGGATACTAGGTTGTTTATTCTTAGTTATGACTTTGAAATTATGTTGTTTTTATACTCTATGGATGATACATTGATGTCTTGTTTATCTGGTTGTGTTTCTGTGATGTTATTGAGATAGACATATATCTGATATGGTTTATTAGCTTACGACTTTTCATGTGGTTATCATGTTGAGGTGATTGCTTATGTTTTATCTGGTTTGTCTGTGTCGGTGAAGAAGACAGTGTAGCATTACTCATTCGTGAGTACCTTGCTACGCTGTAATTCTTATTCACGATGTGTTTTCTAACATAAGTATATATATGTTCTAACATTGATGTTTCCTGCAGACACGGGTACCGGGTAACTGCTCCACCTACTTGAAAGGTCTGAGTGTACCCTAATTCAATATAATTATGTTGTTAGAGGTATTGACAGGTCCTTTTGAACCATCGTTCTTTATCGAACGAGTATCTATGTGTTACCCATGTTATTGTTCAGTTTATTCTGTCGTGTTCGTTTGTGTTGTTTTGTGTTTGTGAATTAATATTTAAGTTTATTAAATGTCTGTTAATGTATTTATGAATGGTTATGATTTAATTTATTAAATTAAATTAAATGAGTTATCGAATTTAAATGTGGAAGTTATTTCTTTGCAATGTTTTTAATTAAAATACATGTTGCTTATTTGTGCAAATTGGATTTGTGAGAAAATAGATATTTTTAAGAAAAGATATTTTCAGCATGTTATGAATCTTTGAATGGCAGTTAAAGATCTGTTTTGATATTTTAAAGAATGAGTTGAACTGATTGATCTATTTACAATGCATAATGATCTATCAGTTAAGTTATTATGATTGAGAGATGATTGATTTGCATGTAAATATCTTAAAAAAAAAAAGGGAAATTTTGCATTCATGGGAAGAACTTTCACGACAGCAGTTTTTTGCAGATTTTTGCACGACAATTGCATCAGAAGAACTTTCCTCTTAATATTTTGTTTACAAGCATATTTTTGAAGCGGGATTGATTAAAATTTCATCGTCGGAGCTTGGAGAATTGATAGTGGGATTAACGGAAGTTTCTGAATTCGTTTCAGCTCGATTTTCAGAATTTGCCAGGTTTTTCTCCTTTTTAAGTTTTTGTAAAATTTCTTCAATAAACGTTGTGGAAATATAATGGTTTACCAAACCTGCATATAAAACAAAGAAATAGTTAGATTAAGCAATCAAATTTTGTTGAAAATACAGCTAAATCATGATGTTAAGAATTTAAGGAAACATAATTTAGTATATGTTTTTGGAACCAATTCAGAATTAAGAATGAAATCTAGGTAATATTTAAAAGTTTGATGTCTTCAAAATTATGCAACCCAAATTTGGGAATTGAAGCTCTGAGTTGATTATGATCGCTCCTTTTATCTCTATCTTTTCTTCTAATTGAAATTGTGATTCTTTTGGCAGTGGTAACGCCTTTTATGAAATCTGAATCTTAAATTCCTGATTTCTTTAAGCGTAAAAAAAGTTCACCTTTTATTGTCTTACTAAGCTGAATACATCCTTACTATTTCTTTATATGGAATGGGTTTGTTTATTTAAAAAAAAAATAAATCCTATTTGATCATATGTTTTAAATCTTAGCAATAACAGAATTTTTGCCTGGTGTTTGATACCAATCCCTACTTTCAAAACTGCGCCTGTTTATATATAATTATGTCAAATATAATCACCAGGCGTCTGAAATTCTTTCATTGGCTATAACCTAGGATGATGCTTATCCTCCTGTAGGCGAGTATTTAACCATAAGGCTTATGTCATTGATTTCATTATGATCTATTCTTAGAACTGTGCGTAGCCTCCTCTAAATCTCTATACTTAGACTTTGATATCGATTTTCCTTGTTTTGGTGAAAGGATTTTTGATTTTATATTATAGATCTCCCTGTATGTGTTTGCGCACAACCTCCTTCTTTTGATGTTCCCTGTATAATCTTTGATCAAAGATCTAATGATAATTATTTCCAAAGCACATAGTCTCCATCTTGTATAACGTCTCCTTCTCCACCAGCGCAAGTTAGCTGAATGATAATTTATCTATTGGAAATTCCAGCGCAGTTCTTTACTGTTTCTCTCTTTGGCTGTATTGACGTCATAGTTAGCTCTTTTTAATCTGTATGTTGATTTCCACAAAATTGATTTGGGGTTTGTTTGATCGATATATATCCTTTTTATTGATATTTTATTTTGTACTTTGCCGTCTTCCTGTAGCTCATCATTACACAGAGATTAAAGCTTAATAATAATTAAAAGGATTGGCCGGCGTTATAGTTTCCTTACTCGTTCTTTGAATACCCGTTCAGTTAAAAGGAAATCCTTCATTGGTTAAGGTTATCCCTGCATAATCTGTGTGTCTTTCCTTTTAGCATAATGATTTTCTTTTCTTAAAGATAAGTTTCTGGTTATTGAATGATATGAAGACTTAATCATATAATTAGATCTTCCGTAATAATCATCCCTGAGGATAGATTCGCCTACTTTGAATAAGCTGAATCTTTGCATTTTAAAAGAAAAAAAAGAAAACTTAAGTTCTTATTTACTTTTATCGCCATGCAAGTAAGAAGTTGAGCTTTACACTTCATGTTAGAAATTTCCCCATTGGTGCGCACTATCCATGCCTTATATGTAGGGATTTATATTTTAATTAATATTTATTATTATTTAAACTTTATTTTGAATTGAGTGTGTTAAAAAATGGATTTTGTTAATTGGATGAGATTTGTTATACTTAAAGTGATAGTAATGTTAGTTATTAGATTCTTTATAGAGTTGATTTAAACATATGATTCTTTGAACGCTAAAGATATTTATTTATTTATTTAAGAAATTGTATCGTATGAATTGAGTGATTTTAAAATATAGGAGTTCTTATTAATTGTATTGAATAATAATAATAGTTATAATAGAAAATTGTAAGACATTCTACAATGTCAATAAATTGTTATTTTTGAACTCTTATTCTTGAAGATTTAATCAATGTATTTGATGAGATATGTACATATCATAAGTTAAGAATGAACATGTAATGTTATTGAGTTTGTTTTGTTCTTCTTAGAGACTAGGGTAATGAAAATAGTATTGATAGGTGTATTACCTATTAATTATATTGCTCAATTATGATGATCTTTAATTTGGGGTATAGCTTTACACTTTTTGTTGTTATTGTCAAAAGAGACATCTTAGAGAATTTGTTTTATCTCAAGTGAATGATTTAATCCTCTGTGGTATCGTACTTCTACGTTTGATAGCTACCCCTATATTTTTATGTTGAGTCATGTTATAGAGAGAGTGGCTTGCGGTAGGGGCCGAAATCCTTAAGAGATTGTTTGGGTAACCTATCGTAGGTGTGTAATTAAGTGAAAACCTAACTAATGAATTAGGGGTTGGGTAGGTCTAAACACTAATTCAGATAAATGTTTGCCTCGTCTACTTTCTTAACGCTCGTTTAGGTTGAGAAAGGGCTGAGAAGGCTGGAATGGCAAGTAGCCATCTTGTCCTCTTGAAAGATGTAACGACTCCACATTAGTCTGCATAGGGGCCGGGAATTGGTAGAGGCTGCCAGGGTAACTCTTGGAGAGGGCCGGTAGCCTAGGAAGATTCACCAAGGTAATCTATCTCGACAGTGTGATGACACTCTTAGTCTATACCATGATGGTGATCCTTGTGTTTAGTTTTCTTTTAGTTGTGAATTGTTACTGAGATTTTATCTGTTATGATTTGTAATTGTTATGTCGTGATGTGAATTTGTAAACCACGTAAACGTAATGTTCTATCTTCATTGTTTGTGGACCTATCATTATCTCCTAGCACAGAGGGAGTGGACCTTCATGTTTCACGTGGTCAGGAGGAAACCGTGCTACACCTTCTTTGGATTTTCTTGCAGTTGATCCTATGCTTGCAGCTGGATCCAATTACTACATTGTTCGTGACTGTGGATGCAGAGCATGTTCTTGGATGTGGATGTCAGTATGATAAGATCACTATCTGATTTGTAAATTTACCTCTTGTATAAGAGCATTCATATTGTACCATTATTTTGATGTATAGAGATTCCTTGAAATCTCACTTGATGTAATCTGGACATTTGGATATTTGATTGTATTAAGTTTTGTAAACTGAATCATTCATGATATTAAATTTGTACTTATCTTTATGTTAATATGTTGAGTATACTTACTAGTTCTAAGTAACATCATCTTGGAAACTTTATAGCAATTGTGTAATTAGTTATCTTTACATTTTTTTTTGTTCGGTTAACTTTACTCTTTACACTTTGTTATAACGGTAACCAAGGCGGGGTGTTACAAGAGATTACCATTTCAGCTGATTCCAACAATCTTCAATACTGCAATACTCTTAAGATGGTCCAAGATACTTTTGTACTAGACACAATAGGGAAGCCATCACTCCTAGTTCATCAAATAAATCATGAAGGTCAAATTAGTTCTTTGTCAAATCAAATAGAGAAAAAAGTTCAGTCAAAGGATAAAGGCATTGGTGATTCTACTTCCTCAAGCAATGAAAGTCAACTAAATTCTTTGTCAAAACTATTTGAGAAAAAAGTTCAATTGAAGGACATAGGAATGGGGGAATATTCTTTTGAGCAATCCTTATGTCTTTCACAACTCTTACTTTCACCAAGATCCTATGGGAAGCCATCAACCTCAAGACAACAATCCTCACAACCAACCACACTCTTTGATGGCACATTTGTAAAAGCAGGCACCCTAGTGGATGAATCTAAAGACAAGGATGTTTTAAACTGGTTGTACAAAGATGAAGAAGCATCACAAGCATCGACTTCCAATGTGTTGACAGAGCCATATGGTAAAGGGTTTACAATCCTAGAGAAGATGGGATATGATGGAACATGCCATATCGAAAAAAGAAAAGAAGGTATCGTAGAACCAATTCAACTCATCAGAATGAACACCAAGGACAAAATAGGACTAGGATACAAAGAAGAGTCAAAAGAAGAAACTGGGCAACAAATTGTTTAGTGAATTCTTCAATTGCAAGATAGTTTCGAAACAAATTCTAATGAATATGAATGGGGCTCACTCTCTGAAGAATTTTGCCATGACAAAGAAATTGATGTGATACAAAGGTATGCACCAACATACATATGGAGGGACAAAGCTCAAGGTCTAGATCACTTGAAATTGGATCACAACATATCGATGACTCTAGTGAAGACCATTAGACTTTGAGTGAGATAGATCACTAGGAGGAGAGTAAATCATAGACCTTGACATTTCTATTGAACACTTTGATGACATTGCCATCATGACACTCACCCCTTTTGACCTTAACCAATCTGACGATTATTTACCATTGGTACACCCCAAACTAATTGACTGGGTCCAAACCGAGCTGCTTGATATACCTATCTTTCCAAACAATGATGCCATTGCGAACCTCCTTTGCTCTAATAATCCTGAAACATGTTCCACCAATGAATCTCATAACGAAGCTTTAGACAAGGGGAGTGCCAAATCTCTCAGCTACGAAACAATGAATATAAAAAATTGATCTAATGGTGAAAACCATTTAATGGCAGTATTAGATCAAGAAAAAGTAAAAATAAAGAGTGCATCTAATGGTGAAAACCTCTCCGAGGCACCAAAAGATGGGAGATTGGACACTCTTCCCAAAAATTATCATGAGAGATCTTTAGTATTGGTTGAACCTACACAATCCATCAACATTGGCACAATTGAGACAATGAAGAACCTACATCTAGCAGCATCCATGATAGAGGAAGAAAAACCAAGCTTCACCAAATTATTTGAAGAGAGACAAGTCAACTTTGCTCGGTCCTACATTGACATGTTGGGGATGGTTCCAGATCTTATAATGCATCATTTATCCTTTCCACCTGGAGTGAAGCCAATGAAGAAAAAGTTGAGAAAAATGCATCCGCATATCGCCCTCCTAGTAAAAGCTGAATTGAAGAAATTATTGGATGCAGGATTTATCCGACCCATTGATTATGCTAAATGGATCTCAAAAATTGTGCCGGTTTCAAAACCAAATAACAGTATTAGGATATGTACGGATTTCAGAGATCTTAACAGGGCTTACCCGAAAGATGACATTCCTATGCCTAACATTGACATGATCATGGATTTAACAATAGGTCATGCAATGCTATCACTCATGGATGTATTTTCAGGCTACAATCATATCAAAATAGCACCTGAAGATCAAGAGAAAACAATGTTCACATGCCCATGGGGTACTTTCTGTTAGAACATCATGCCTTTTGGATTGAAGAATGCTAGAGCTACTTATCAACGTGCAATGACAACTATCTTTCATGACGTGATGCACACCTTTATGGAGGACTATGTGGATGACTTGTTATCCAAATCATTCACTAGAGAAGGACATCTAGAAATCCTAGATAAAATCTTCACTCGATTAGAAAAGTTCAATGTGAGGTTAAATCCAAAGAAGTGTGTATTTTGCGTGACATCAACTAAACTTTTAGGATATATAGTATCAGTTAAAGGCATTGAGATGGATCCTACGAAAGCTAAAGCCATCATGGAGGTGCCTCCTCCTAAGAATATCAACCAACTCAGATCCTTACAGGGACGTTTTAGAGAGTTTATTTGTTTCAATTTGATTATATTTGTTATTTGAATTCTCTAATGTAATGTTTCATTGATTGTGTGGTTTTGTTACTCATTCACATATTTTTTGGTCTGGATAATTAATAAATAATTAAATACAAGGTATTTAATTAATAAATAATTAAATACAAGGTATTTAATTAATAAATAATTAAATACAAGGTATTTAATTAATAAATAATTAAATACAAGGTATTTAATTAATAAATAATTAAATACAAGGTATTTAATGAATAAACCTTTTAATTCATCTACTTATAAATAAATTCTAAATTTATTTATATAGTTCATTTTCTAATACTTCTATTTTAAATCACATTCTTCTAATCTTAATTAAATAATTTTTTTGAATAGTTTGTTTCATTTAATTATCTTTCCTCTTATTAAATTTAAATTATAAAATTTAAATTTAGTCACATGTCTATAGCCTTTTTTCCTGCTTCCACCTCATCATGAAATGTGTCTCAACAAATTGAATATTTCAATTTGTTTAATTTGGGCTTTTTCCTCAACAAATTCTGAAACAGCTTTGGGACACTTGGCTCTCTTCCTCCATTTATTCTTCTAAACACTTGGAAAATTGTTTTCTTAAAGGGAACAATCTCCTTTATTCTCTCCAAATTCTTCATCCTCCACCCTTGATCTCTGGACAACAAAAATCCTGACCGTTGGTTGTTGCCGCATCAAAATATGCCTTGGAAATCCTATAAATGCAACCTCATTCTACAACAAAAGGATCCCAACTTTGAGCAATCTTACTCTATAGAATTTTCATAAGAGCATTTGTGAGCATTTAGTAATTAGCATTTAGAAGAATTTAAGTTAGAATCATGGCTTTTATCTTTAGCTGTATCTTAGTTTGCAATAGTTAATTACATTATTTTCATATCATTTTCATTGGTAGCATGACAAAATAATTATCATATCACTCATCAATCATTTAGTTTATCAATCATCTAGGAATAGATTCCTTGCATTTTCCAACATCTCGTTCTTCAAGCTATCATTTGATAAGTCTCGTGCATACACAAAATCTGAGAGCCATAATGACTTGAGAAAATACTTGGAGATAGAGAACAATGGGATGAATTTAGAGAGTTTAGTTGTTTCAATTTGATTAGATTTGTTATTTGAATTCTCTAATGTAATGTTTCATTGATTGTGTGGTTTTGTTACTCATTCACATATTTTACACACATACCTAGTAGTACGGGTCATATTGTATTTTGTAGGCTAGTGCATTGTGAATGTGACTTCTACTAACATAACAATTGTAATGCTTCCCATGTGTATGAGTTCTTCGAACAATTAATAAGTCCAAGTCTTTGATTTTATGTGGTAAAGATTTAGTTATTGTTGTGATATCTTGTGGGAAGCTAATTGTGTGGCCACTATATTTGTATTGTCCACCATGAGCATGGGTAACTTGCAATATTGGATTGACATGTGCAATTAGCATCTCTTCAACTTGAGTGAGAATGCGCAAAACATGTGGTTGTTCACATGGATCCATATTAGTACTCAAAGAGAATTGATGCACGCCTTTCTCGGAGCTGCATCTTCTACATGTATGATTGTTGTTTGATGAACAAAGATGCATACCAGGATACCATTCTTTACATATAGAACATGTGTGTATGTTTGACAATGCATCTATTCTTTTACGAAATTTTCTAGATGCCTCCATAAAGTTGGCAGACCAACTCATTTCCTTGTTGTTATTTGAATTCGTGTTTTGAGGCATTTGTACTGGGAGTTGTATTTCATTTTGTTTTTCGTTTCCATGTGCTAGATTTGAATTAATTGATTTAGTGGGAATATGTGTACTTGTAGAATCTTGTGTGTGGTGAATTATTGGTTGATCTTGTGTTTCTAGTAAGCATTGTGTTCGTTACATGCTACGATGAATACTTATTTCTTCTCTATGATGAGCATAATATAGGCGACTTCTCTTACGAGATTCTGGGGATTTGGTTTTACTTTGGTTGTTTGGCTTTCTAATTATTCCATAGTGGATTCCATCATTTGGAATATAAATGAAAGATAAAATAAATATAAACGAAGAAAATATGTATATTGCAACACCATTAAAATTTGAAAATTACAAAATCCATTTTGCTTGACTTATATGTTAGATCAATATGATAAAAATGAAAACATATATACGTATGAAAAAAATATGTTAAAGTGTGAATGTTCCAATTATGAAAACTACATGTGCATTGTGTTTTTTATTTATAGTAAACATATAAAACAAGTTTTGAAGGGGTCCTGAAACCCTGTACAAGGAAAATTCTCAATCGTATAGCGATTGGTGCAAAAAAGAACACAAACAGGTAGGGGAAAACAAATAGCAGTGAAAACTTACAATCTTGTGCTAGTTTACTTTTCATAAACATTGCACTTACAATCTTGTGCTAGTTTACTTTTCATAAACATTGCACATGTCAGCAATTTGATCTAACAAAAAAATGCTTTCATTTGTGAAATAAATTATGGCAACTTCTAAGACTGTTGATTTCAATCATGATTCATTATTGTAGGTTTCATTTCTACTTGTCAGGGTGAAGAGTATAGACACTCGAAATATCCTGATCGACATCATGCACTCGATTCTGATTCACTAACTTCGATTCTTCCTTGATCAAACAATTTATTGAATAATCTTTATCAGATTATTTCATCAAAATTCCTCTTTAATTAAACAAATCAACTTTATTTAATTAAATCTTAATTCCTCTTTGATTAAATAAATCAACTTTATTTAATCAAATCCTAATGTTCTTCATTTAATTAAATAAATAAACTTTATTTAATTAAGTCCTAATGTTCCTCCTTGGATTAAATAAATCAACTTTATTTAATCCCAATGTTCATTTAATTGAATAAATCATTTGATTTAATTAAATTTATCTCCCAACTATCCTCTCATTTGATTTAAATAAATCTAAATATCTAAATCAAATGTCAAATCAAACTAACTTCATCTAAGTTAATTAATCCTAATTAACTCCTAACACTAATCCTCCATTCCTCTAGGGGCGGGGGGCCTAGCTTGATTGGTTAAAGCATCCTGTTGCAGGAAAGAGGTCACGAGGTCTAGTCTCCCCCCAAACCCGTGGTACCGGATGGCGTGTCGTGCCAGCGCCACCGGTCACGAGAATTTTTTTTACCAGGCGCATTGCAGTTTATAGGGGGATGGATACCCGACCGATTCCTGTAGTCTAAAAAAAATTTAAAAAAAATAAAAAAATAAAATAAAATCCTCCATTCCTCTAGCTTTTGCAAGTTGCATATGTAAATCAATTTGTTTGATTTATTAATTCCTCCTATTTTCATTCAAATGTGACATATTCTTGGAATATTCCATCTGTTTGAATTCTCCCTCTGAAAGGACTTTTGTTAGGTCCAACTTGGCATTTAATGCTCTTACATGGCATTGAAGGCTCTTACAATTATTCTTACACAAGCCATCTTTTGAATTTCAAATTTCACCTACATGCATTAAACATGCATATTGTTCAAAATGTGCTCCACTCTCCTTCATTAGCATGTTGACAAGTGACACAATGCCATTGGTCCTTATTTAATCCCACATCCATCCTATTCTTCAATCTTCAATCCCTCTTCCTTATAAATATAAGCCTTCTCTATTGATTTGGGGGCACAATGATCCACAACTTTATGAAAAGTAATTATCTACAGATTTTATGCAAGTTCATCTATTGTTCATGAAGGTTTTCATAGCATTTTATCACCATAGCTAGGTTATTGCAAATTTCATCAAGGATTGAAACCATTTATCATCAAGCTTGACTAGGAATTGGGAAAGGGCTATTTTCCACATCAAAATAACACCAATTACCCCATGGGATGCTAGGTTTGAGAATTTGAATATGATTTAAATAGCTTTCATTTGGTTTCTTTGCTTAATTTCTTGTTCATTGTGCTTTAAATGAATCTCATGGGGAATGCTAGTTTAGATTTGTTTGTTGACTAACATTGTGTTGTTTGTCTAGATGTTTGAGCTGGTCTAGAGCTACCATTCACAAAGAGAAATTGTTTGAATAGTACATTGTGAATAACCTCTTCAAACTTTATTTTCTGCAACATCTTGCTTGAACTGTAGAATGTATAGTTCTTTCACAAGCATGCCAATGAGTTTAGTTGTTGCTTCTTCAAAAGCAATTGCCCATAGAGTGCTTGTGTGATCTTGAAGTTTAATTTGAAGAACATATCTATAATCACAATCTTCAAAGGTAGCTTCACACTTTGAACAATACCATTTTTTGTCATCACTTTGTAGAGCTCTTTTCTTACATTGTTTCCCCTCGGTCTTAATGGGGCAAGCCGGATAACAGAACAAATTCAATTTGATAAATACTATTGTTGCTTTTACAATGCACTGGAGGGGTTTTGTTGTATCCAAAGAATATTCTTTAGTGTTGGTAATTGTCTTCCATGTAAGAAGTAGATGCACATCTAGAAGGTCTATTGTGGATGTGAGAACACCATTCCCATCCTACACAAACCAAGCATGTAGTTGTGTTGTTTCTTCGATTTTAGGGTTAATAAACAACTGGGTGGTAACTAAAGTTCTCAAAACATTACCATTGTATTGTGTAACATGACCATTTTTAATAGCAAGCACATATGACTTTTGTGCATGGTACAATTCCTGGAGTTGTGCACCTTCCTTTTGAGTCGTTCGTCCCCACAAAGTCACATTTATAGTGAAGCTAGACATGTCTAGCAACTTGAGGATCCTCCTAAGAACCTTTGTGCCATCTCTTCTTCTTATTGTAGAGGTAGGGTCCACACATATAACAACTCCCCCTACATCAATTAAATAATTGTTAGTTGTATTCAAGCTCTCATTAATGGGTGTGAAATAAAATTGATGCGTTGGAATTAAGTGGTCATCATCAAAAAGAGTGATCTTTGAATCATCCATCAAAGTGATTTCCATTTGACTATTCAACTTATTGTAAAACTTATTAGCAGCTTTGATGGTCCCACCAAAGATTGTCTATATAGACCCAATGTGAACATTTCTGAAATAGAGGTCTGCAACTTCATTAAAGCAAGTGATACACACTTCATTGTTCTTACTATCTACAATATCAAAGCTGAAAACTTTTCCACTCCCTTTCTTTGTGTCAAACTAGTGGATCTCTTTTTTCATAGTTACATGACCTTTTATTGTCCACCTTGTTTGAAATGGATTCAAAATTCTAATAGGAGTGATAGTTGGGGTATCACTTTTCTTGCACAAAGATGCATGGATCCCAAACATCATTTTTTTGGAGGTTGGTTGCATGGATGTGCTACTCTCACCTACAATTGTGCATGAATCAAATGAAATACCTACTGTTTCATGTATAGGTTGCTCTAGTTCTATGAAGAGGAAGGTGGGATGCCCAATGACATCATGTTGTGTGCATGCAATCTCCAATTTAAAGATTACAATAAATCTATATGTAATTAAAGAAAAATGCACTTTTAGTAATGTATAGTAAAAAATAGAGATGAAAATGTTCAATTTGAGAACAACATTGGAGTGGTTGGCTCACCTTGAGTTACAAATAGTAGGGCAGGTGTATACTATTAGCTGTACAGTAGAACCCTTTTGAATTAACTTCGAAGTTAAAAAATGGTTATACTTTCTTGGAAAGATTGCTTTTTGAAGATGTAATCCATTAGACAAATCTAATCTGTATCGAATGGTTGATTCGTCACCATGGCCAAATGTTGAAATATTGAAGACTTGGAGATGTGGATATATGTCTTTGGTGCCAGTGTTTATCAATGTGATTGCATTTTGTGTCAAAGAGATAGAAATAGCTAAAAGGAGGTGAAGTAGCCCTATAAAACCTAATGAGTTGATAAGTAGGGTATGGTTTATAAGTAAAAATATACAAATTGAAAGCTGGATTCTTTTGTAAAAGCATGAAGCAAAATAGAGCATGTAATTTTCCTTATATATAAAATGGATTAAGTATTAAAAAAAGGAGATATGTGCACCATAAAGGTTCTTTGGTTTTATTATCCTTGTCAATAAGGATGATTAAATGCATGTAGGAGCATCAAATACAGTTTATAGAATGAAGGTGATTGAAGATAATTGAGAGAAGGAAAACATACATGTAGGTAATGATTGTATTGTAGTTTGTACAAGGATTTATTTGGTTGAAACAAATTTAATCCTATGGATGAAAGAAAGCACAAAAAAGGTAGTGAGCACAAGTCCCTGGTCCAGAACAAACAAATGGTTTAGATAATTATTATTTTGATGCAGGGTAGATAGTCCAAATATTTTTTAAAGGAAAGATGAGTTTCAATGCAAAGTAATTGACATTTTGTTATTTAAAAAGTTTGAAATCCTAAATGAATAGCAGGTTTATCTAAATTTGATTGCAATGGAAATAAGGGTTAGCAAATTCGATAAACCATTGAAAACTTATACGTGTAAGAGTTTCAATTGTTGATTGAAAAATTAGATGTACATATTTTAATAGAGAACTCCAACATGTTTTATTTGTGTGTATGTATTAAGATAAGAAAAATAAACACATGCATACCTACAATAAAAGAAAGTAGTTTTTTTTCTATTTGTATTAGAAGTAATGAGAATGTGTAAACAAAAGACTAAGTGTTTTTTGGAGAATTAGTTGTAGGAATAAAAAATTGTTGGAACTTGATGGCATAAAGTGTAAAAATGAAGAATGAAAGGAAAGTATCAATAATTTCCACCTAAAAAGCTACAAGTGCAAATCAAACATATGCATAGTTAATAGAGGACATAATTCTATTAGAATATCACATGCAATTTACATAGATATGGATTAGATACAAAATACATAGTAGAAAAGGAATTTTGAAATGTAGTTCCAGTGCAAGGCCCAAACAACCTTGTTTGTAACACAAGGAAAAGAGCATTTATCGTAGGAACTTTCACCAAAAAAGTACAAAATATACATAGTTGGTAGTACTCATATACACAGTACAAAAGTAGATGACATATGCACATATGTGAAACATAATTATTTCCAAAAATTGTTCACATAGTTTAGAAATGCAAGCTTGATGTAGGGAGTGGTGCCCTGTCTGTAGTGAGCATCAACACACATTTCGCACAAAAAAGTGCATAATGAAGCCAATGTGTCATAAGTTCTATGGAAGTTTTCGAGTGTTGTTTCCATTGAAAAAATTTCATTCTCTTACACATTATGTATGTTTGGAACAAGTTGTATTTTCTATGCAATGTCAAAGCAGTTGATGGTGATATCACATGCAAACTCTTGAACAACACTTGGAGGAGGTCCACCCCAATTGGTAGAGGGAGGTGAGCCAAGTGGAGTGTAGGATGAACCGTCACTACTGGATATCTCAATGATGTGATCAGGTTGACCAGGGTTTTCCATTCTTGAATTAAATAAATTTGAGATTGTACCTAGTGTTAACTAATAGCAATATGTAAAAAAACATTCCTAAGAAACATACAATAAAGCTGCATTATTTTAACAATATATCAAAGTAGTTGAATAGTAAAAAAAAAATAGCCTATCTTACATTTAATTAATTCCAGTGACATTTAATAATGAGTACAAATAAACAAGCTATTATATAACTATAAATATTAACACTTAAAAAATAGTTAACATATGAAAAAATGTACAAAAATAAAGCAAGGTTATGTCATAGCAAGTACAATAACACATTACAACACACCTCAAATAAATCAGAAAAGTGTCCCACAAGTATGCAACAAATAGTAAAGTCTAAAAACAATCCTATAAGTAAAGGAAATCCTTTTCTACAAAGAAGATTGAAAAATAAATGATTACAATTCCAAAATGTCATAATCTAAATACAATCCTTGTAACTAAACACAAACAATTTTAACAAAGAAAGTTATGAAAAGAAAGAGTTGTGCTTCCTAAATGATGTAATCTAAACATAATCCACATTATTTAATACAATTATTTAAAAAAAAAAAATTTGTAAAAAAAAACTATAATTCCCAAATGATTCGTAATTAAACACAAATAAATGATGTAATCTTAATAAAATCAACATAATTAAACACAAATATTTTAAAAAATGTGTATAAAAAAAAGAACAATAATTCTCAAATAACGCCACACAAATATTTCATTTTTAGTTATAAAAAAAATTAAAAGAATTATAATTTCTAAATAATCTCATATATATTATTTAAAAATGATAAAAGAATTATAATTTCCAAATAATCTCATATATATTATTTCCAAATAAAATTATAATTAAAAATAAATAAATAAATTATAATTCTCAACTAATGAAAACACAATCCTCGTAATTAAACACTTTTAAAAATTTCTCAACTAATATAATCTAAACAAAATTATCATTACTAAACATTCAATTTACCTTTTTCAAACTTTTAAAATGAAAAAATAAATAAAAATAATATGATCCTTATAATTAAATACTAAACAAAAACCTTTTTTCTTTAAGTACTAAAAGGAAAAACAATAATTTTCAAATAAGGTTTCAAATTTTTATGCTTCTTTCAATTAAAAATAAATAAATCTCAAATAAGTTACTTTAAAGAATACTACTTATTAGTTTTTGAAATGACGTAATAATTAATAAAGGAAATGATTGCTTCCCTTTATCTTGACTCACAGGCAAAGCGCATTCCTACACTTCGCTCACGATTTACTATTTTCGCTCCTTAAGTTGGTTTCATTTAGATATTTACTGTGTTTTCAGTGAGAGGATATGCTTCTTTAGTTGGCCTACTTTAAATCAGACAATAAAACATATGCTAGCCTCCATTTGTAAAGCATATGTTAAATCAACTAAAGGAAAAAGAAGAAGATTCTGATTTAAAAGATAGGAATCAATCAACCTTTGATGCTAGAAACTAAGTTGACAAGGTCTGGTACTACTTATTAAATTCTGAATTATTGGAAACAAACACAGATAATTTTACATGTTATCCTAAATATTGTGACTATAATCCATATTGTGTTTCTAATGAAACTAACTACTAAGGTTGAATCTTTTCTATATCTGTGAAGTATCCATTTTATCAACTACTTTGGATATCTTTTGTGCCTCTGTGATCTGAACCATTGCTAAAATTATGATTATTAGCAAGGATGCCCATCTGATAGTGACCAAATGAACTAAAAGAGTAAAGTTATTGCCTTGAGCTCTCATTTGTGAAAGATGCTGGAAAACCAAGTCTGTAGTAAAATTTAAATATATTTAACTATTTCATTAAATAAAATACTTCAAAAGTTGACTGTATGTAAATGACTTAAAACTAGACACGATAATTTGAGATTAGTGTAGGAAGTGTTAGAACTTAGTTTGAAAGGAGAAGGGTGAATATTGAATTAAAATTTCAATGTTTGGTTAGCACATAAAAGACGGATTGAGAAAAAATAAATGATCACATGGTAAAGCTTACCTTGAATACCACTGCTTACATTGAAAATAGAAACCACATAACTAAAACCAGCATTGCAACACCTTCCCAAGGCTAATAAATCCTTCAAAACTCCTAAATTTGGCTAAGAATTTTACACAACAAGCTCTCATATTAAGTATTCATATTCAGAAATCAAACTTGTTTTTCTTTGCATTATGCAAAAACTCTACAAACTATTTCATAGTGCCTATTTCTGAATTCATGATCCCAACAACAATTCCCTCATTCACTGTCTTGCTTGCCAAATCTCACATACCAGCCAATCTCTTAACTGCTTTTCCATCTTTCTTATAGCATGAATTTGATTCCTCTTGAAGAACCTAAATGAACAGAGTGTGAAAAATTGTTTACAATGACTTACAAAAAAGTACATCAATTTTAAGCACCCAAAACAAACTATTTATGTACAACCACAAACTTAAATTAATAGAACTAACACCTAACAATAAATTTTGGATCATAAAGACCACAATAGCCACCAATAAAATGATTTTGACATTTTACAACGAAAGTGAAACAAAGATTTTTTTTATTTTTTATTTTCTTAATGGTTAAATTTGTATGCAATTTTATAATTTACAAATGCAAGCAAATCATTTGCATAAACAACACACACCTTGAAAGGAAGATCATCTTTGAACTATATCATACACCATGATAGAAAATTAGAAATTACCAATAACTTTATAAATAGTAATTCTCATTGAGAAGTACAACTTTGATAGTGAAATTACAGGCTTTCTACTTTGGAAGCCTACTTAGGCTACCCTCAAATCTAATGTTATACAAAATAGAATATCGTGCACTTTTGTATTACTCTCCTCCTTTCTCAATGTTTGTATATTTATTGTAATGGCAAGGATGGAGAAAAAAGAAAAGACTTTTGTTGATTAAAGTCATAATAGCTCACAAACTAAAATAAGTTTTCAATTTATAGGCATTCTGATGTCCTACAACCTATAAAGTAAGAAGCCCAAGGACAAGTTTGAAAAGGAGATCAAGTCACATAGGTTAATGGGAAAGCTTGCCTAGGTATGAGCATAATAGTTCTTTAACATATGCTAGAAGCAATTGAAGATTCTCTTATATTCAAACCAATTACTGAGATACTAAGCTTCAAATTTTGGTATAAGTTCAAATAAAGCGATTCATCCCCTTTTCCCTAGCTTCAATACTACTTGGGTCATACATATTGATTAGTTGATTCTGAAAAATGGGTTGTGTAGCAAATATAAATCCCCTGTCATTTATGTAAGAGTGGATTAGCTTATCCTCTGAAAGGGCTTTCTTGGAAATGCAGGTCTGCAGTAGTTGAATATATGTTTGAGTTATGAGGACAGTTGTGTGTAGTAAGCAGAATGCTTACAACCTACTTCAACTGAAGCTCTCTACAAAGTGCTTTGACATGGGAAATGGATGAGATGGTACGATCGAAGCCAATAGAATATGTGAGAACAAAAGGGTTGGGAGAATTTTTTTTAAGGAAAAGTGCAAATACATGGCGGAGGATGTGGATGCAAAAGTGAGGATAAAACTAACTCTCAGTAAAACTCATTGACATTTACCGTAAGTGTATATTGGAGGATAAAAATAATTCACAAGCAATAGAAATTTAAATATTCAGCGTTTTCCCTAAAACTCATTAGCATTGGAAATTTTTACCATTTACCCCAATATCATTAGCATTGGAAATTTTTACCATTTTACCAGTTACCCTGATTTCACATGTAGAGAATTTTTGCAATTGACTCTAATTAAAAATATCAAATTGAAAAGGAAAAATAAAACTAACTAAAACCATGCCAAGTGACTTACCTCAAGTGTAAATTGGCCCCTGCAGCTACTAGATTGTCTATTTATCTACACCAAATCTTCCCTGGCAGTGGTGGTGGTGGAAAACATAAATGAGCCTCAAACCAAATTTTATTTTGAACTGATGGAAAACACAATCTATTTATAGGCAGAGGTGGTGATGGGGGGTGGGTGATCTTCCTGACATAGAAGATATCTGCTCGATTTAGTCTTAACGAGATTAGACTGAAAAAATAATTTTCACGGTGTTTGGATAGTGGAGTGTCTGAACTGTATTTGCATTTAATGAGGGAATTGCCTTGGCTCCACGTCCTCCTTGCTCATCTTCAAAAATAACCTGAAGGCTTCGGTTGTCCTTTCTGTACATAGCCCGCAATCATACCTGTAGTTAGAGGCAATCAAGTAATTCTATACTGGCTGAGACGACAACTAATCTCATTAAAGACGAGATTATCAATTTGATTAAGTTAACCTACTTCTGATCACAAACCATTAAAGAAAAGTATCCCCCAAATGTGGCAGAACCATTCACAGTCGTATTGTTGTAGGTAAAGATAACTTTGTCACAGTATTGCTCTACCCCCTTTTCATAGCTTTCACAGTTATGGAAGCTGTGCACCATGCACCCAACTCCAACTATCACAATATTGTTTACTTATGTTCCTACTTCAGTTACAATCCCAATGATTTCATGCTTGCAAAGCACACAACAATCAAGTAAATCATCCACAACTACTCTCATTATGTAGGCCGCTTGTCAAAGTAGTTGCTCTTCAATTCTTTTTGCACAATCTAAGCACCAAAGAAGGTGGTTTAGCGGTCTGTGAAGTAGTTTGCAGGTGATGTGAGACAAGATTGCTGATGGGCTATGGAATGGAAAATACACAATAAAAGCCTATCGGCTAAATATGTGAAAATATAGTGGTTGAACTATACTGTCCTTGAGATACACGATAGAAGACCATCTAGATTTTCTTCAATTAGTCTTCACGCTGGAATTTAGCATTGTATATTTCTTCTCTTTATTCGCATCAAGAACTATAGAGGTGAAGAAAATGAAAAGGGAAAGGAATTCTCTATAATCCCAGGACATATTGGAGAAGAAGAAATATTGTGGGATATTGGCAGGACATCTAGATAGAGATATGACTCTAGAACAACTAAGAAAGTGCATATTGGAAGAATTTTCACCATTGAGACGGAGGAAAAATTACAACAATTTTTTTACAATATTAGTTATGGGAAATTACAACAATTATTCATGAGATAAGACTTGCTCGGTTTTATTTAAGCTTGACCTTGATAACTTCAATCACTATCACTGTTCCCTACCTCAATTTCGTGGTCCTCCATGTGGGTTGCCACTTGCGGTGCGTGCGCCTCAGTGATCCCTTCCAACATGAGTAGGACTTGACCCATGCTTGGCCTCACATTCTCCTCATTTTGAATGCATAACAAACTCACCAGAGTATCTCTTCTCACTTCTTCAACAAATGAATTACTTACAATCCTTTTGTCCACAATATTCATCACGTTTCCTTGCTGAATTTCCTTTGCAGCCTAGGTGGGAAAGTAATACTTACTTGATTCTTGCACGCTTAAGTCTATATTTATTCATCCTGCTATTATCTCCAACAAAGTCATACCAAAACTATAGACGTCAACTTTGGGAGTGATTGGAAGACCAAAGATCCACTCGGGAGCTAAATACCCTCTCGTTCCTCTTGTTGTCGTCAACACATGGCTGAAATATCTACCCACAAGCTTTGCCAAGCCAAAATCCCCCAATGGGAGAATAATCGGTATCTAGAAGAATGTTGTTGGGATTGAAATCACCTTGAATAATGTGACCTCTGCATTCCTCATGGAGATAAGTAAGCCTCTTGCAATGCTTAAGGTGATGCCAAATCGGGTTTTCTAGTCAAGTGTCTTCCCTTGGTTTTTAGAATTACGGCTAAAGAGGAAGGAATTCAGCGAGTCATTGGGAATTCAATCATAAACCAACAACCTACGCAATCCTTGTGCACAAAATCCTCTGAGCCTGATCAAATTCACATGATGAATATTTCTGATGGAGCTGATTTTGACATGGATTTTTTTTTTTTGGAAGGAAACTTTTAATTTCTCCCACTGCTATTTCCATGATTTGTGGTTTCTGGAAGTTTCCCTATTTTTTTCTTAAAATCAGCCCAATCAATTTGCTGTGTTGATTGCTCCATGATTTGTTGTTTGATTTGAAGTTGCTATTGTTTGTCATTGTTGACAGTTTGTTTGCTTCTATTTAAACTAGCTGATGTAGCCTTTTGGTGGTGAATCAAGATTATGAATAATTTTTTTTTCTACTGTAGCAATCTGGTTTTATTTTATTTTTGTCTTTGCTCTTTCTATAAGATTGGTATCAGAGCTAGATGATCAGGGATGAAGATTTCAGAAGGTTGAAAGCTGCTAACAGAGATAAGGCAAATATGTGATCATTGTTGTCGCAGTTGTGTGTGTTGAAGTTGCTAAGTATTGGAGTCATTTATATGTCTTTTTGTATTTTCATGAAACTCTTTTATGGATTTAAAATAAAGAAATGATTTGAAAGGTTTTTTGTTGAAAAATAAGTTAAGTGTAGATCAGGAAGGGGAGATAACATCATGGCATCCAGTAGTAATTTAACTCAGCCCCAAATTCCAATATTTACAGGTAAAAATTATGATACATGGGCAATAGAAATGAGGACATTGTTTTGTTCACAAGATTTGTGGGAGTTTGTTCAAAATGGGTTTGTAGAACCTCAAGATTTGTCTACTTTGTCACAAACACTAAAAGATGATCTTAAGGAAAAGACAAAGAAAGATTCTAAAGCTTTGTTTCTTATTCAACAAGCAATGGATGAAACTTTGTTTTCTAGAATTTATAATGCAACTAGTTCTAAGCAAGCTTGGGAAAACTTAGAAAATTCATACCAAGGGACAACTAGAGTAAAAGTTGCAAAATTACAAATTTTAAGGAGGAATTTTGAAAATCTTCAAATGAGTTCATCAGAATTTGTGGATCAATTTTTCAGTAATGTAATGAATATTCTAAATCAAATGAAGATACATGGTGAAAATATATCTGATCAAAAGGTGATAGAAAAGGTTCTTAGAAGCCTTCCTAACAAATTTGATGCAATAGTGGTTGCAATTGAAGAATCAAAAGATTTATCTCAAATGAAAAAAGATGAATTGATGGGATCTTTGCTTTCTCATGAAATTAGAATGAATCAAAATAACAATTCTTCTTTGGAGAGTGATTTCAGAACATAGGTATCATTTGGAAGAGGAAGAGGTAGAGGAAGATCAAACTTTAGAGGAAGAGGAAGAGGAAGAAGTGAACACACAAGTTCAGATCAAGGAGAAAGAAACAACTCATCCTATTAAAATTTCAGCAATAGAGGACATGGAAGAAATCAGTTTCAATCATCAAGGTATGATAAGTTCCACATATAGTGTCACTATTGTAAGAAATTTGGTCATTTTGCAAATGAATGTAGAATCAAACAAGTTGAAGTGGATAAGCAAAAGGAAAATTACACAGATGTATCTGGTAGTAATTCTAGAAGTTTACTCATAAATTGTAATGTGGCTCAAGAAAGCTCTAATGATAAATGGTTTTTAGGCAGTGGTTGTGGCAACCATATGACAGGAAACAAAAAAATATTTGCTAGTTTGGATGATTCTATAAAATCAGAAGTAAAATTGGGAAATGATAGTAGAGTATCTGTAACTAGGAAATGAATCATTAATATCATGACTAAGAGTGGTGAAAAGAGACACATTGATGATATTTTCTTTGTAGCTTGTTTAAAACATAATTTGTTGAGTGTTAATGCAAAAAGGGTACAGAGTTCACTTTAAAAATGATGAATGTACAATTCTGGATAGAAATCCTAAGGATAGATTAATTGCAAGGGTTAAAATGACACAAAACAGAATGTTCCCCCTTCAAATTAATTGTATTCAAGGAAAGGAGGAAATTAATTTCAAAACAATGTGCTTAGATCAGACATGGCTTTGGCACTTAGGGTATGGCCACCTTCATTTTGGAGGTTTAAGTTTATTGCAAAATAAAAATATGGTGAGAGGTTTACCAGTTATAGATCATCCAGGTAGTACTTGTGAAAGTTGTATCTTAGAAAAACAACATAGAGAGAGTTTTCCAGTAAAATGTTCATTCAAAGCAAAGACACCATTAGAATTAGTTCACATCGATATATGTGGGCCAATGCAGACTCCATCTTTAGGAGGCAATTTATATTTCCTAACATTTATTGATGATTTCAGCAGGAAGACATGGATATACTTTCTTAAGTAGAAGTATGAAATATTTGATAAATTCAAGGAGTTTAAAGCTTTGACAGAAAATCAAAGTGGATTCTACATTAAGGTACTCAGATCTGATAGGGGCGGTGAGTTCAGTTCTAATGAATTTTTGAATTTTTGTAGATATCATGGAGTTAAGAAACAATTTACAACAAGATATACACCACAACAGAATGGATTAGCCGAAAGGAAGAACATAACTATAATGGATATGGCTAAGAGCATGATGAAGGCCAAAAATTTATCCAATGATTTGTGGGCAGAAGTAGTGGCATGTGCTGTGTACATTCTAAATAGGAGCCCTACAAAGAGTGTGAGGGATAAAATCCCCCAAGAAGCTTGGAATGGTAAGAAGCATATTGTCTCTCATTTTAGAATTTTTGGGTGTGTTGCTTATTCTCTTGTGCCATCTGAATTAAGAAGGAAATTAGATGATAAGAGTGAAAAATGTATTTTTATTGGTTATGATGAGCAATCAAAAGCTTACCGGTTGTATAATCGAATTACAAAGAAATTGATCATTAGTAGAGATGTTGAATTTAAGGAAGAAGAATCATGGGATTCAAATGTTGACAAAATAGTCTTAGGTGGAGCACCTATACATGATAGTGAGGAGGAACCAAAAGAAAAAGATGGTCAAACACCACCAAGTACTCCACCAAGAAATATTGTGCAAGGTATATCATCCTCCCATCCAAATCCTTCTAATTCAAATTCAAATTTATGTGATGAATCAGATCCAACACTTGCTTCATTAAGAAAAAGGTGCAAAGCAAAGAAAACAAAAAGCTTAAAAGAAATATATGATAAAGGAGATGAAATTGTGAATTCAAATTTTGCTTTATTTGCTAGTGATCCTGTTTATTTTGAAGAAGCAGTAAAAGATCATAATTGGATTAAGACAATGGATGAAGAAATAGATTCTATTGAAAGAAATAAAACATGGGAGTTAGTAGATTTACCTGAAGGTAAAGATTGCATAGGAGTTAAATGGGTCTATAAAACTAAATTTAATGCTGAAGGCCAAATTGTAAAACATAAAGAAAAATTAGTTGCAAAAGGGTTTTCACAACAGTATGGGATTGACTATAATGAAATTTTTTCTCTAGTTGCAAGGTTAGACACAATTAGAATTGTTCTAGCAGTAGCTACACATAATAATTGAAATGTTTTTCAGATGGATGTAAAATTAACTTTCTTAAATGGTTTTCTTGATGAAGAGGTTTATGTTTTACAACGCCCTGGTTATGAAGTTCATGGTCATGAAAATAAGGTTTATAAATTAGAAAAGACACTTTATGGATTGAAATAGGCACCCAGGGCTTGGTATAGTAGAATTGATTCATATTTGATAAGTAATGGATTTAGAAGAAGCAATAGTGAGCCTATGTATTGTATATAAAGACTTATGATGAAGGTCAAATTTTGTTGTATGTTTGTATGTTGATGATTTTATTTTCACTGAAAATTTGTCTATGGACATGTTTAAGTTAGATATAATGAAAGAGTTTGAAATGAGAAATTTGGGCTTGATGAGATACTTTTTGGGTATTGAAGTTGTTCAAACAAATAAGGGGATTTTTATTTGTTAGTCAAAATATGCCAAGGATGTATTAAAAAGATTTAAAATGTTGAATTGTAATCCTACACCAACTCCAGTTTTCACAGGAACAAAATTGAGCAAAGAGGATAAGGGGTCAAATGTTGATCTAACCAGATTTAAAAAACTTGTTGGTAGTTTAATGTATCTTACAGCTACAAGACCTGATATCATGTATGGTGTAAGTTTGATTTCAAGGTTCATGGATTCACCTCATAATTCTCACTAGCAAGTTGGGAAGAGAATACTCAGATATGTTGTAGGAACATTAGGATATGAAATTCTATATTTCAAAACTAACAAGTTTGATTTGATTGGTTATGCTGATAGTGACTTTTTAGGTAGCATAGATGATAGGAAAAGTACATTAGGACATATATTTTATATTGGATTGGGAGCTGTTTCATGGGCATAAAAAAAACAACCTATAATGACAATTTCATCAATCGAAGCAAAATATCTAGCCGCAACTACTGCAACATGTCAAGCAATTTGGATGCATCAAATTTTGTCAGATTTGTTGCATAATCAAGATGAACCAACACCAATCTTTTGTGATAACAAGTCAGCCATTGCATTGTCCAAAAATCATGTATTTCACAAAAGGAGCAAGCATATTGATACGAGGTACCATTTCATCAGAGAATTGGTCAACAATGGAGAAATCTATCTTGAATTTTGTAAATCTGAAGATCAGCTGGCAGTCATTTTTACCAAGGCACTGTCAAAGGATAGCTTTGAATATTTAAGACAAAATTTGGGAGTTGTTGATGGTTGAAATTAAGGGGGAGTGTTGGAAGGAAACTTCTAATTTCTCCCATTGTTGTTTCCATAATTTGTGGCTTCCGATAGTTTCCCTTTTTTTTCTTAAAATCAGCCCAATCAATCTGCTGTGTTGATTGCTCCATAATTTGCTGTTTGATTTGAAGTTGCTATTGTCTGTCATTGTTGACAGTTTGTTTGCTTCTATTTAAACCAGCTGCTGTAGCATTTTGGTGGTGAATCAAGATTATGAATAAATTTGTTTTCTGCTGTAGCAATCTGGTTTCATTTTATTTCTGTCTTTGCTCTTTCTATCATTTTTTTGGCTATTTTTTGAACCCTCGAACTTCTTTATGGCCACAAGTGTATTGTCTGTTAGAGTGCCTTTGAAAAATGACCTGAATCCTCCGCTTCCAAGCTTATACTTGAAATTTCCCGTTGCTATCTTCAACTCCGTGTAAGTGAACATTCTAAGTGAAGTGCTGGAAGAATTGTCACAGCATAGAGTGGAACTTAATCGACATCGCCTCTGCCATAGTAGGTATGTAATAAGCAAAGCAATGACAATAACAACAACACGCAATGAAATTGAGACTACAATAGGATTGGTTTTGCGTGGATTGGGCTCAAATCTGGAACCATTGGCTACACGAACAAAGAGAGTTGAAACTTGCGATGAGTTTTGCAGTTTGAACAAATCCCCAGACCATATTAGACAGGGCCCTGTAGGTGCCGTGTAGTAGAATGCAGTGCAAGAGCAGTTGCGAAGACAATCTGTCTCATAGTTTTTCCTCATCCGTGCAGGGTATGGATAAACAGGGCTATCAGGAAGCAACACATTGGATTCAATAAATCCATCGGTGCTGCCATTTTGGGAATCACAGTTTAAGGGGCTTTGGCGAACACAGCCGCTCGACCACCATTCTCTCGAATCCCAGTTTAACTGTCTCTCGGACCAAAGAATTCCTCATTCTGGATATGATATTGTTTAGTCTTTTTTTTCATTATTTGTCTTGGCAACTTCGTTATAGTTGTGTTGTTTTATAGCCTTTGACTATTCTTTGTCCTTTCTAAAAGGGTTGGGGGCCCTTCAAAAATCTCTTTTAAATGATAAAAAGCATCAATAATAAATAAAATAGAACAATATGTATATACAAGGTTTAGAAATACAACTTAAAATTTCATCTAATATCAAATATTTTAGATTTTCAAAATATCATCAATAGAAAATTTTAAACCTTTTTTCTTTAATTACCTACTTCTTTGGCCTTTCTATAAGCCAATGTTGCATAACTCAACCTACCCTTCATCCATTCTTTGTCATTGACTACCACTTAGCCTTTTAGTGTCCTTGAATTCACACAGATGTTCTCCAAAAATCTCAAGTTTAGAATAAAATTGAATGAAAGATAACCCTTTTAAGACCTTTTATCACCACATATACAAATGTGATGTGTTAGCCTAAATATACATACTTGATATGTACAAATAAAAAATCCTACCTTCACATTTTTTCTCTGGTTTTCTGCATGATAAATTGTTCACCCTAATATGAAATTTCTAATTGAATGAAAATCTCTATATAAATAAAACTAAAATTTATCCATTTATAAAATACACCATAAAAATTAAGAAATTTAAACAAATTTTTAGAAGCATAAAAGAAAAGGAAAGAAAAACATTTAATGTCAATAAATTCAAATTACTTAAATCAGAGTGTCTTTCCATCATAGAGATTTAAAAAGGGAAACACCTATCCAACCTCTCAATGTATATTTGACTGTATGTATTAGTACTTGCCGTTAAGCAATACTATTGCAATGAGTTTCATTTTTCTTAGTTAATTAGTTATTAATAAGTTAGCTTTCAACCAATCAAAAACAATAATTTTTTTGAAAAAAACAAAAATCAATTTTATAAAAGTGAACTTGCAAAATATTTAATTTTATAAATAATAAAAAATATTTTTTGTGAATATGATTGGCTAAAAGATTTTGTGTGTTATTGACAGATTTTCATGAAAAGTGAAAGTTAACTATTATTTTGCGTATTTTTCAGAAATTTGAACTATTATTTTGCCTATTTTTTTTGCTGAAATGGTGGAATTTGAGGCGGTTAATAACTCTCTTCCCAACATGGACACAAGTTGCCAACTCCATCATAAAAGCCGATTTTTGACATCTTCACACAAATTATTAACTCCATCAAAAGTGTCGATCAAGGAATTGACTTTGAAACTGATCAACAACAAATGAACATGCATCGGTGATTTTGCAAAACTTGGCAACTCACCTCAAAATGCCGAAAAGGTTTTGGATAGGGGAGAAGACCCAGTAGCCGCCCGCCATTGAATAACTGCCACCTCCATGTTCACTTAACCCCCCAATTTTTTTTTGACTTTGATCCATTAAAAAACTTTATGTTATTGAATAACTAATTACAAAAACACCAATAGCCGCTCATTAAGTGCTAAAGTGACTGATTTAAGTGGATTTTAAGTGCTAAAACAGCTATAATTGATTGAAATTATAGCGAGCGGCTACTGGGACAGCCCTCTAAAAGGTGACTTTTTTTACCTCCGCGTGCATATCCAATGCTCCCGCACTCAATCGAATTGCCCAGAAGCTGAAACCTTAGTTATAAGCACTTAACTCATGTGCGAAAAAAACCCATAATTTTTTTTTCCGATTCAACATACGGTTTGAATTCTACAGTTGCGCGAAGTTAGCCCTGGCGGCTACTGGGTCTTCTCCCCTAGTTGTTAAATTGTAGATGGAAAGGTTTTGGGAGCTATGATAGAGTTTAAGATAAAAAAATTCAAACATTAATATTAAGTCTTGGTCCATAATGATACAGTTGCATAAATTTTATGTTCATATAATTATCATTTTTTATGTAATCATTTGGTTATTTTTTATTTAGTTTGATATTTATAATATTTTTATAATATTTAAAATGTTGACATATAATATTTTTATATAGTATAATTGATTTTTATTAATATTAAATTTAAATTATTTTATATTTATATTTATACTATATTATATTAGAATTATATTAAAAACTAGTATATTTAATTTATTTGTAAAAAAACTATTTAAAATATACAAGATCTTTTGATATTTAAAAAAATAAATGTTATAAAGATTTGAGATAGATTTTTGTGAGGATAACATTCATAATTATATCCTATATGATGGAATTTTTGTTATTGTTATCTTTCTGATCATATTACAAAATTTCTCTTTACCTTTTATTTAATTTACCAATATGAGATCAACCAAACATAATGACAAGTATAATAGTTTCATGTATAAGTGATTATTAAAAAGCAAATAATTATGGTAAAAGTGATAAAATTATTATACTATAATATATTATATAATAATATGAATTATATATATATTCAAATGTATTCTACATTCATGTTTAATTTATAAAATTAAAATTTATTCTACTTTATTTTATTAAAAAAATAACATCAAACAACAAATATATATACTAGTTTATTTTTATTTTAAATATTTAACATTAAATGAGATATTTACATTACATAACCAAAACAAATAAAAACAACCATCACTATCTACTAAACCAAAAAAAAAAAAAACAAAAGTCAAACTAAAATACTATTAGTTTTATTCAGCTTCATTAAATTTACATATATTTTATTTCGACTCTACAAACCTCTAATTACAATACTACAAAAACAAATAATGACCACTAGTGACATTTGTTAATTAATCGAAATAAACAATTCCATATAATCTGATTTTCAATTAATTAATAAATATGATCAAGTACATTATGACGACTCGATAAACAATAGCATAAAAAACTAGGATATTAGAATTTGGTGTTAATTAGCCGATAGGCTTTTATTGTGAACTTGCAGTCTCCAGGGCAACGGCAAACCTGTCTCACACGCCTGCATACCATCTGAGACACCTGGTTTGACGGTCTGGGTTCCCATTTTACCGGATATGCATTCTGCAAACTACTTTGAAGAAACTCAGGACACGACAATCGCACTCCACTGTTTAATGAATGCTGGAGCACTATGATTGCGGGCTATGAACAGGGGATTTGATTAATGCCAGTGCTTCATTAATGGCTGTAGAAATCTAAACGTCCTCCAGCTGTCGATCTGCTCTGCCGGTGCTTCATTAATGGCTCTATAAATCTATACTCTTCCAGCTGTCGATCTGCTCTGCCAGTGCTTCATTAATGGCTTTAGAAATCTATACTCTTCCAGCTGTCTAGAAATCTGAAGAGATGTTGGTCGCAGTTGGAGAAAGAGCTTGAACACACGAAAAACCTGTCTCACGCTTTCAAACTGCTGCTCAGTTGCCGTTAAACTACGATGGTTTTCAGTGAACATGCAAAATCAAATCAAGTTTCGCATCAAATCTTACACCTGTGAAATCAGTATCAAATCTGCAGCTATTAAAAATCATATCAAATCTCGAAAGCGTTGAAATCAGATACAATGTTTTTAGATCTGATTTTCGTTCACTGTGAATAGATTGAAGCAGAAGCTGTAGAGAGATTGGTTCTCCTTAACGATCATTGTTCTTGCAGACAAAAGATTTGAATTTGGCATTCATTCATGCAGGAGGAGAAAGATTGTATCATCATGCCCTCATTAAATGCAAAACACTCCAAATACGCCACCATCCAAACACTCTACCGCGCAAATTAATTTCTCGATCAAGCTTTGCTTATAAATAGACTATGTTGTTGTGTTGTAGAGATATAGCGCTTTGGATCAACTGTGCGTTGGATTTACAGAGATATAGCTACTCAATCTGTAAGTTTTCCCTTTTCTCTGCCAGGTTTTCTGTATTATTCTTAATAGAACAAAGTTTAAGCTTGTTTCAAGTGCAAAGCCCAATTTATAAGGTGGAATTGGCATCTATTTCTTAGTCTCAGAATAGTTTTCCAGTAGGTTGGAAGCCCAATTTTGGTTGACTGGTTTCTAGGGTTTAAAGATATATCACATAAAATTTAAATGCTACAAATTCTGCCTTAGCTGGTGCGCTGCAAAATGCCATTGTTTCTTGTGTGCAGCAGGACATTGTGGCCACTTGTCTCCTCTTTGCCTTTCGCACAGGTAGTCCTCTGCTAAGCAACTACTATGACAAGCATTGTGGCATTGCGGTTCCTTTGTTATGCCAGTCTTGCCATATTGGGCTTATTTACTCTTCAAAGCAAACATTTTAATCTGTTTTATTTTCCAACTACTGTGAAATATCAGGATATCTTCAACACACTCCAAAACTGAAAAACTGGAAATACTTCTGCAACCTCCAGAACAACTCTAGGCAAACTTAATAAATAAATGAAAACATCCTTTGGATTTCTTACTATTGCTCTAACACTACATGCCCTTCTTCCATCCATAGTGAACGCCCCAAAAAGGATCCGTTCAGATTGTGTTTGGGATCATATCTTCTGCATATTATCCAATGTATATGTTCTACTTGAGATCCACACAAAACCATTTATTCTACCAGCCACTCTTATAAACTACCATTGAATTCTTTCTTTAATCTTCCCTTCAGAATTTTACTTTAGAGGAGTGTAGGGTTGAAGACCACAGTTTAAATTCCCACAAGCATAGATGAAGAAAGACTTTTAGAAAATGGGTCCCTGGATAAATGTCTGTTCCCACCCAGAACAGGAAGCCTAGGAAGTCCAAGTTCAGAAGAAAAAAGCCATATTTTTTTAACATGGGAACAACGGTACAATGTTGCCATAGGAACTGCCAGAGGCTTGACTTATCTCCATGAGCAATGCAGGGAGCCTATTATGCCCAAAGTCTCTGATTTTGGCATGTCTAAGTTCCTTAATGAGGACATGACTCAAATTGTAACAGCAGTGAGAGGGACACCCGGTTACCTTGCGCCTGAATGGCTAAGGCACTCCATTGCCACTAAGTAAAATTATGAAATGCCAAAGGGATTTTTGTCCAGATCTGTTAATGAGAATATCTGGATGAATGCACAAAGAATTCTTCTTTCAGCTTTGTTCTTCATAGCTTTTTTTTAAGGTTATATACTTGTTTTATTATGGATATCTAGTTTTGCTTTAAACTGTATGACTCAACTACATACTAATTTAGTGAAATGAAAATTTTATATAGTGATAATGTCTTTATAATCTCTACGATTAAGTTATGCTCCTTCGAATCTCAAGCTATTTTGCTCTACCTGTCAATTGATTCTTTGTTTATTAAATTATAATTTGACAAGTCTCTTTGGGTTTTTAAATTATAATTTGGGTGATTGTCTTTTATTGCTTTTTTCAAATTCTGTATTACCTAATCTTGATGGGAGTTTGACAAGTCTCTTTGGGTTTTTAATTTCTAATTTGGGTGATTGTCTGTTGTTTTTTACAAATTTCTAATTTGGGTGACTCTATTTTGTTGTTTGAATGGATAGGTGTGCCACTGCCACTGCCACTGCCACCGCCACTAAGGAAACTCCATCAGGACAGGCAAGGTAAATTTCAAACTACGCATCAAATAAAATACCTAACATTTCTCTTCTACTATTCATATCTATTTTCATCTTTTTTAAGACTAATTTTGAAAAATAATTTAAGAAGTTAAAAATTTGTTTTGTTTGTGTGTAGTGGAGGGATTTCCTTGTTTATAGAGAATAAACCCAACAAAAGATTTTACCAACTTGTACTATACAGTGCATATCTCTATACAGATATATTTTACTACCACCACCTGTATATTAAAACAATTCATTGAAGCTTCTTCTTTTTTATCCTATCGGCGTATCCCTTGAACCCCCATTGGGTGCAAGTGCTAGTTTAAGCTCTTTACGCAATGTAAGGGAACACAGTCACACGAATAGAACATAAATGTATAATGCCAAGAAAGCACCGCGACCACCTCCAGTCAAACACGTGAAGACAAGTCATATTAAATATGTAGAAAAATAGCGAGCTGAACTTGTCTCCTTAGAGATCACAATAGAAGACCATCTAGATTTTCCTCCCTCAATTAGTCTTAGTACTCGAATTGAGCACTGTATATTTCTTCTCTTTATTTGCATCAACTGAAGAATTATGGAGAGCAAGAATATGGAAAGGGAATGGAATGCTCTATAATCCCAGGACATATTGGAGAAGAAGAAAGATTGTGGGATGTTGGCAGGACAACTAGACAGAGCTATGATTTTAAAACAGCTAAGAAAGTACATATTGGAGGAATTTTCACCATTGAGACGGAGGCAGAATTACAACAATTTTTTAAAACATGAGTTACCTATGGGAAATTACAACAATTATTCATGAGATAATATTTGCCCGGCTTTATTCAAGCTTGACCAGGCGCCTTGATAACTTCAATCGCTATCAGTGTTCCCTACGTCAATTTCGTGGTCCTCCACTTGCACTTGCGGTGCGTACGCCTCGGTGAGCCCTTCCAGCATGAGCAGGACTTGACCCATGCTTGGCCTCGCGTTCTCCTCATTTTGAATACATAATAAGCTCACCAGAGTAGCTCTTCTCACCTCTTCAACACATGCATTACTTACAATCCTTTTGTCCACAATATTCATCATGCTCCCTTGCTGAATTTCCGTTGCAGCCCAGGCCGGAAAGTAATACTTACTTGATTCTTGAACAATTAAGTCCAGATTTCTTCGTCCTGATATGATCTCCAGCAGAGTCATACCAAAACTGTAGACGTCAACTTTGGGAGTGATTGGAAGACCAGAGATCCACTCGGGAGCTAAATACCCTCTCGTTCCTCTCATTGTCGTCAGCACATGGCTGACGTCTCGACCCAAAAGCTTTGCCAAGCCAAAATCCCCCAATTTGGGAGAATAATCGGCATCTAGAAGAATGTTCTCGGGCTTGACATCTCCGTGAATAATGCGATCTCTGCATTCCTCATGGAGATAATGCAAGCCTCTTGCAATGCCTAAGGCGATACCAAATCGGGTTTTCCAGTCAAGTGTCTTCCCTTGGCTTTCAGAATTACGGCTGAAGAGGAAGGAATTCAGTGAGCCGTTGGGCATGCAATCATAAACCAGCAACCTACGCGATCCTTGTGCACAAAATCCTCTGAGCCTGATCAAATTCACATGATGAATATTTCCGACGGAGCTGATTTCCGCCCGGAATTGTTTTTCGGCTATTTTTGAACCCTCGAGCTTCTTTATGGCCACAAGTGTATTGTCTGTTAGAGTGCCTTTGAAAACTGACCCGAATCCTCCACTTCCAAGCTTATACTTGAAATTTCCCGTTGCTATCTTCAACTCCGCATAAGTGAACATTCTAAGTGAAGTGCTGGAAGAATCGTCACAGCTTACAGTGGAACTTAATCGACGCCGCCTCCGCCACAGTAGGTGTGTAATAAGCAGAGCAATGACAAAAACAGCAAGCGATGAAACTGAGACTACAATAGGATTGGTTTTGCGTGGATCGGGCTCAAATCTGGAAACATTGGCTACGCGAACAAAGAGAGCTGAATCTTGCGACGAGTTTTGCAGTTTGAACGAATCCCCAGACCATATTTGACAGGGCCCTGCAGGCACCGTGTAGTAGAACGCAGTGCAAGAGCAGTTGCGGAGACACTCTGTCTCACAGTTTTTGCTCGTTCGCGCAGGGTATGGATAAACAGGGCTATCAGGAAACAACACATTGGATTCAATAAATCCATCGGTGCTGCCGTTTTGGGAATCGCAGTTTAAGGGGCTTTGGTGAACACAGCCGCTCGACCACCATTCTCCCGAATCCCAGATCCGACTGTCTCTCGGACCGAAGACTTGTAAACACCTGCAGCCACTCCATTGGTAAAACTTAGAGCACTGTTCATAAACGCCGCTCCAGCTATACACGTCACATTGATCCCTCGAGTTATCATTCTTTTGCCAATCAGAGTTATCACTGAAATTAGCGTAATAGTCCGTTCTTAATATTCCGTTGATGTTTAGGACTAAGCGCGTTAACGGATATATTGAAGACGTATAAGTGAGATACGAGTCAGAGCTGGAGTATTGTATGCGGAGGCCGAAACTCTCAAATTCTGAAAATCGGCTGTCCCCGCACTGTACAGAATTGTTCCAGCGTAGCACGAATTTTGGGGCCCCAGAAGGATCCATTTGAAAGCAGAAAAGCCCGGGAGCTGGATCGAGATAATTCTTCCATGGCACCAACTTTTTGCGTCTGCCCAACTTCATTCCCGGCAACCAGCTATCTTCTGGGTGGTCGAAGCTCTGCCAAATAATCTCAGACACATTGTCTCCTCCCAACACTACAAAATTACCAGAATCCAACATCACAGCACGGGACGCCTTGTTGCTCACATGCGGCGACCAAACAGGCGCACCCTGGCCGTCAAACAGAGCAAGGTAACCTTCTCTCGACACATTCAAAACGCCGTACTCATTGCTCACGGGAGTTTCCCTGTTTGCCACCCAAATTATCGTCCTCTTTTCCATGTTGGCATACCAGATGCCAATATACCAGTTTTTAATATCATCTGGGCTGAAGAATCTCAATTCAAACGTGCCATTCTTTGAAAGTAGGGTCTGACTTCCACTAAGCGAATCGCCCAGGCGAAGAGTATCTCCACCGTCAACACCTAACGAATGAGAGCCATTTAGAATAACCATAACAAGAGCTACGAGCGTATACGCTGTTAGAGTATTCCTTTCCCTTCCCATATTCTTCCGCTCCATAGTTCTTCAGTTGATGCGACTAAGGAGAAAAATGTTACAGTGCGAGACTTAATTGAAGGAGGAAAATATAGACTGTCTTATGTCGTGTTATCTCCGCTCACTTTTTTTATCACACGCTTAATATAATTTGTCTGACGTGTTTGAGGGGATTTGGTGGTGTTACTTTCGCGGCATTATCCTTTTACATGGTAATCGGGGGACTTGGTCTGGGAGCATGTGAATTGCACGGCTAGAGCGACGACCGATAACATCAATTGGACTTGCATTTTAGATATTAAATTTGGACGGGATTAAAGAAATTTGTACAACTTTAAGGGGTTTTATTAATTTCGAAGAAATTAATGATAATCACTGAAAATGCAGGCCTTGTTTTGTTATTGTTATCTACTCATTCCATTACAAGCCTGTTAAAATAAAGTAAAATCTGTTTTTAAACGTTTGTTCGTTGGGATTGTTTTCCAACGTATCTGCTTTAACTACTTTTAGTTGTAAAAGTTTCCCAAAGTAACTATTGGTATGTACTCAGTTGTAACTGTTATGTGTATATATCTCTTGGTGTTTTTTTGTCAATAAAGTTTGAAAGATATTTACTGCATTTTTTGAATGAATATAACAGTTTATATTCTCTGTCTCTATGGTTTTATCGCAGTTTCATTGTTGATTGTTATAATTTCTGGTTTATTCATCTGTGTACTGATATTTGTTTCTTTAGTTTAGCTTTTCTAACATTTGGTATTAAAGCAGGTTTGAAATGACAACGAATGCTAACAATACACAACTACAAATTCCTAAATTTAATAGGAAAAATTATGATTTTTGGAGTTTTCAAATGAAAATGTTGTTCACATCACATGAGCTATAGGATCTTGTGTAGAATGGGTATTGAGAACCGGTAGATGCAACAACATTAGCAGCGCTCACACAAAATGAAAGGGATTTACTGCAACATAATGGGAGAAAAGATCAGAAAGCATTATTGTTCATAGTGCAGGGTCTTGATGAAACTCTCCTTCCAAGAGTTACATCCACTTTGAAGGCAAAAGAAGTGTGGGATCTCCTTGCTCAATCATTTCAAGGTACATAAAGAGTAAGAACAATTTGCTTACAAATGCTTAGAAAAGATTTTAAAATTTTACAAATGTCAGATTCAGAAAGTTTAGGAGATTGCCTTACTTGTACAATGGGGATAATTAATCAGATGAAATCAAATAGTGAGTTTATGACTAACCAAAAAATTGTTGAAAAGATTTTAAGAAGTTTTCCTACAAAATATGATCCTACAGTTATAGATATTAAAGAATCAAAAGATCTAATGTTTTTATTTGTAGATGAGGTTATGGGTTTATTGTACACACATGAGCATAGAATAAATAAATCAATAAAGGAACCACTTGAGAAAGCCTTAAAGAACAAGGTATCCATGAAAGAAAAAGAAGTTGCACCAGAAGCATCTTTTGCACAAAGAGGAAGAGGCATAAATTCAAGAGGAAGAGGACATTTTCTACAAAAAGGCAGAGGTCAAAGAAGCAATAGAAGTGATGAAGAAAATTGTAGTTACACTCAAGCAAGAGGTAGAGGCAAAGCAAAATTTTAGCAAAGAGGTAGAGGTTTTCAGAGGTATGATAAATCAACTATTCAATGTTATTATTGTCAAAAGTATGGACATATTGCATCTGAATGTAGAAAAAGATTGCAGATGAAAGTAAATAGGAAGCCCAATATGCAAATGAAGGTGAAGGGCAGGAAGGATATGTCTTGCTAACATGTAGCTCAAAGGAGGAAATAAATGATGAAAAATGGTATGTTGATAGCGGGTGCAGTAATCATATGACAAGAAACAAAGAGATATTTCAAAATTTGGATGAGTCCATCAAATCTGAAGTCAAGATGAGAAATAATACAATTGCACCAATCATGGGGAAAGGGAGGATATTAATCACAAAAAGCCAGGGTGAGAAAAAATATATTGATGTATTTTATGTACCAGACTTAAAGCATAACTTGTTAAGTATAGGTCAACTTGTACAAAAAGACCACACTGTCAAATTTGAAAATGGCACATGCATTATTGTTGATGGTAAAAACAAGCTAATAACTAAAATACCCATGATTGCTAATAAGATTTTTTCTTTTAGTATCAGAAACAATATGCATTTAAGTTTTAGTGCTCTTGTAAAAGGCACACAATGGTTATGACATCTTAGATTTGGTCATTTGAATTTTGGTGGACTAAATCTTTTGCATAAAAAGAACATCGTAACAAGTTTACCATTTATCCAAAGACTAGATGAAGAATGTGAAAGATTTATTATTAGAAAGCACCATAGAGAACCCTTTGTAGTAAGGGATTCTTGGAGAGCTTTAGAGCTATTGGAGCTAGTACACTCAGATCTATGTGAACCAATTAAGGTTGCTTGATTATCTGGTATGAGATATTTTTTGACATTTATTGATGACTACAGTAGGAAACTTTGGGTTTATCTTTTGAAAAATAAATCTGATACTTTCAAGAAATTCAAAGAATTTAAATAATTAGTTGAAAATAAAAGTGGTTATTTTCTTAGAATTTTAAGGATTGATAGAGGTGGAGAGTATATTTCACATGATTTTCATAGTTTTTGTATTGAAAATAGCATAAAATGAAACTAACAAGAAGGTATACACCTCAAAAAAATGGTGTAGCTGAAAGGAAAAATAGAACAATTTTAGATATGGTAAGGAGTATGCTTAATGCTAAGAATTTACCCAAAGTGTTTTGGGGAAAAGTAGTTTGTTGTGCAGGTTATATTTTGAATAGACGTCCTACGAAGATAGTTTGGGGCATGACACCAAAAGAAGCATGGGGAGGATACAAACCCCGTGTAGATCATCTAAATTTTTTTGGTTGTATTGTTTATTCTCATGTTCCAGATGCACTTAGAAAGAAATTGGATGATAAGGTAGAAAAATATATCTTTGTTGGATACAGTAAAGAATCCAAGGCATACAAGTACAATCTAGAAACAAAAAGGTTGGTGACAAGTAGAGATGCAAAGTTCCTTGAAGATCATGAATGGTGTTGGAAACTAAATGAGAAATATCAACAAGTTAACATTGGAGACGAAGCTGCAAATCAATGTAACGAAATTTAGTTGTTAATGTAGGAGCCAGTAGTTGTAGTATTCAACAATATGCACTAAGGAGAAGCTCTTCTTCATCAAAAGGAAACCTTTCTCCACCAGGTTGTAGACATGTTTCATCAAGTAGTTCTTCATCATCCACCTTAGAATCTCCAAAAAGATGGCAGAATTAAACAAGGAGCTTGTCTGACATATATCAAGAAACAACATAGGTAAATGAAGATGTTTGTCATTTTGTATTTTTTGCTGATTGTGATCCTATTAAATTTGAAGAAGCAATAAAAGATGATAAATGGGTTAAAGTTATGAATGAAGAAATTACAACCATAGAAAAGAATCAAACTTGGGAAATTGCAGACCTCCCCAAGCATAAGAAGCCAATTGGTGTAAAGTGGGTGCATAAAAGAAAGTGCAATGTGCAAGGTAAAGTAAATAAATACAAGGAAATAATGGTAGTGAAGGTATACAAACAAAAATTAGGTATTGATTATAATGAAGTTTTTGCACTTGTTGCTAGAATGGATACTATTTGCTTGATTTTAGCTCTTTCAACACAAAAGGGTTGGAAACTTTTCCATATGAATGTAAAATCAACATTCTTGTATGGTGTATTGGAGGAAGAAATCTACATCGAGCAACCACTTGGTTTTGAGATTAAAGGTCATAAAGGCAAGGTGCTCAAACTAAAGAAATATTTGTATGGTTTAAAACAAGCACCTAGAGTTTGGTATGAAAGGATTGAATCATATTTTTTTTTAAAATGGTTTTGAAAAATGTCCTTATGAGCCCACCTTATTCATAAAACAAAATCAACATGGAGATGTTATGATAGTATGCATTTATGTTTATGATTTTCTTTATACTGGGAATAATGAAAATATACTTAGAGAATTTTCAGTGGCAATGAAGAGTGAATTTGAGATGACTGATCTTGGTTTGTTGCACTATTATCCTTGTCTTGAAGAAACTCAAAATAGTGATGAGATTTTCATTTCACAAGAAAAGTATGCAAATGATATTTTGAAAAGGTTCAAGGTGGAAAATAGAAAACCAACAATTACGCCTATTGCCATGGGTGTGAAGTTGAGAAAAAAAGATGAAAGCAAAAAGGTAGATTCTACTTTGTATAAAAAGTTTGGTTGGAAGCTTATTGTACTTAACAACAACAAGACCATATATTATGTATGCAATAAGCTTGATAAGTAGGTTCATGGAGGATCCACATGATACTCATCTACAAGCAGGTAAAAAATACTCAGGTATGTGAAAGGGGCTACAAATCATGAAACTTTTTTATGAAAAGAAGGGTGTTTTGAAATTAACTGGTTATACAAATAGTGATTGGGCAAGAAACCAAGATGATAGGAAAAGTACTTCAGGGTATGCTTTTATTCTTGGTTCAATTGTCATTTCATGGTCTTCAAAGAAACAATCCATTGTTGCTTGTCCTCAGTATAAGCAAAATATGTGGTAGCCACTTCAGCAGGTTGTCAAGCAATTTGGTTACGAAGGATGCTTGAACCATTAATACAACCCCAAATGGAAGAAATAATTATATTTTATGATAATCAATTAGCCATATGCTCTTTCTAAAAATCCAGTCTTTCATGGAAGAAGCACACACATAGACATCAAATTTCACTTCATTAGAGAACTAGTTAAAAATAATAAAATAAAACTTTCTTATTGTAGGTCCAAAGATCAAGTTGCTGACATTTTGACAAAGCCTCTGGAGGAAAAAGCTTTCAATGGACTGAAGAAACTTTTAGGGATGAGAAGTTGTCCCACAAATCAGATTTTAGGGAGGATGTTAAAATAAAGTAAAATATTTTTTTAACTGTTTGTTGGTTGGGACCGTTTCCCAACGTATTTGATTTAACTATTTTTGGTTGGGAAAGTTTCCCAGAGTAACTATTGGTATCTGCTTAATTGTAATTGTTTTGTGTATATATCTCTCATTTTTTTGCCAATAAAGTTTGAATTAGCAATCACACCTTATATAACAATAACTATTGGTATTTACTCAGTTGTAACTATTTTGTGGTTATGTCAGAGTAGCACAATGGAAGTCAGTAGGTAATGTGTATGATAGACTTCCATTTTGGTTATAGGATCCAAGGATTTCTATGTTTGGTAGATTGCTCTACATTAGGTTAGTTGTTTATAGTGGTGTTGAGTATTATTGCACATTCTACATATTTATTTGGGATCTTGACATTTAGACAATAGGCTAGGGCATTCAGTTGAGATTGCTTGAGGTTAAGCAATTTTGGGGAGGGCGGACTATAATGTCCCCTTTTTTAGCTAGTGTTAGAGTTTGGTGGATTAGCCTATTATTAGGTCCTTGTAGGCTAATGTTGGCATTTAGAGGGCATTTGGTGGGAGTTTATGGGTTCTGTAGATGGTAGTTTATAGTGTTCTCTAGAGCTTGGTGATATTCAAAGATGACCAAGTCTTAAGGTGCTTTAGGCTCTGTTTACACACACTTACTATTTTTAGTAAGTCACTCAGATGTTTGAGTCCAACCTTAATATTTATAGTAAGCCAATTTGGTGAGTAGAGGAAGTAGATGGTTACCCTTTGGTGTTGGCAAAATTAGCATTGTGTTGATATTCACAAAGTTATGGGCTTTTGATTATTATTAAAGTGATAACTTTAATAATAATTAAATATTTAAAGTGAATATTAATTAAGGAATTAATGATATTATAATATACCATTTAATTTCATAACATAAAGTCATTATTTAAATACATTAAGTGGGCACCACATTTAATGCATAAATTATTTTCCAACAAAATCAAATAAGATTAAATATTAAAGTGCATTTAAAAAAGCCAAGGAGGTCGTGGCTTTTTGAGGAAGTATAAAAGGCATCAAAAGTACATCATTCTATTATTCATTCATATTTTTGTCAATCTTGATTGCTTCTACTGAGAAGAAGAGAAATGAGGGTTTCTATTGCAAATTTGATCTTGGAGAATGTGATTTCTCTCACATTCAAGCATTCTACAGGTGTGAAATACCACCCAAGGTTTTCTCTCTAGGTGGCTTCACATAGAGGTCAGATTTGTGCATATTGAGCTAATTATTACAAAGAATTCTCAAGGGTTTGAGTGCAGATTCAAATTGATAGAAGGTCAAGTAGTGTTGATCACATTAATTGTTGTTTGTACCAAGTTCTATTGGCACATGGGTTTTGGTGAATACATGAAGTAAGCATCAGACCTGGACGCTTAATATTTTTGTGTATTTAGCATGGAGAACCCAACACATGGAGTTATATTGGTGCTATGAGGGATATTGAGCAATGTTGAAGCTGGACATTGTCATATTATAGGGTTAAAGCTTTCCATTTAGATGCTAACAACCATTCTCAATCCCAATGCATAACCCAGGTTGGAGTTTCTAGTTTATAATGGTTTTTAATGATATCTTTGGTTTGAAATTATTGCAAATGAAAAATATAGTTTGCAGTGTGTAATCTAGGTATGTTTCTAGCTTAACGATGTTTAAGGGTTGCATAAGTTTGAGTTTCAGACCTGCTCATTGCCTTAAATTGGTACCTTGTAGTTAGTTTCAAGTTGATGCATGAAAGAATATTCATCAGAATAATTATTGTAACAACTGCATATTCATTCTATTATGTTGAAAGAAATCATAAACTAAACTATGCTATGTATGAAGTCTATATTGAACAATGCAATAGATGTTAATGATTTTCCTGAGTTATATATATATATATAATTTTACAACTAATCAAATCTATACAATGCTCAAAATAGTAAGCAAGCAAAGTGTTTGGAAAAATTTCCTACTTGTCAAATTGAGATTCATTAAACAAAATTGGAATAGAGATTGTCTCATTTGGGGTGGGACACTTTAGTGGTATCAGATCTTGGATCCTGCCATCCTATGCTGAGTGACCAACACTCATAGTTTCCAGTTCAAATTTTAAGGTATGGATTCAAATAGTGACCAAGAGTTGTTAATAGGTGATAGAAAGTGGTTGGCAAGAATACTCTATGAAATAGGCAGTAAGCTTGGCAGTCAACCCAAGGCTGATACTTTGGTCACACTGAGAATAATAGAATAATGTTTAATTCTTGTTGAGTAGTCACCTTCTAAATTGTTGTAGATTGCAATGACTCTAATAGTGACTTCTTTGGGTGAGAACGAGTTATTGACACACAAAAACGAGGAGATAAGGCTCACTATTACTCTTTGCCTTAGTAAAATTATAAGGATTATAGCTCCCCAGGTTCCTTATAATGTTGGAAAAATGAGGGAAGTATTGCATATGATTATTGGAAGTTTTGATGGGATAGGTAATGTCAAAAATTCTTCTTTTTGGAAGAGGTTCAAGATCCTTAAGTTGATGGCATAGGTGAGATTGTGTGTTGTTATGATTGATTGTGATTGCAACGACCTCATTTTACATATGTTTCTTATTTTTGTGGATTCAATCAATGAGGAACATGATAAATCTATTTAGGACTACATGAGGATCATTATGGCTACAATCATTAATGAAAGGGATGAAATTTACCAGCCTATTTTATCTCTATTGTTGGTTGTTATAAAGCAAAAGCAGGTGATGTCTATAGCTGCTTACAAATTGGTTCACAGTGTCTTAAAAAATGTGAGGGTAAGCTGAGGCCCTACTTGTTTGATGAGGAGTTGGTGGGAGAAAATGGGTTTAAATTTGAAGTAGTTGATGATGAGAATACCTTATATCATGATGGTTGTTTGATAGAACCTCAAGATTATTTTTTTAGAGCTCATGAAATTAATAATAACCTTGAAAAATAAATCATATTGTATGTTGCATGATGCTGATCTAAAATCATAAAATTTATATGAGATTGATGGGGCCCCAGAGTCTAATTACTTGGCTGGACAACTGAAGGTGAATGAAGATCATATTGTTGCAACTATTAGACAATTTGATGATAGTCTTTAGCTATTGGCAAAGTATTGTTAGAGGACTCTAAGAATATAAAACAATCCCGAAGGAGGAATTTCCCTTGTAGGTTTTCATGCACTTAGAGAGGTGTTGATGGTGACAAAGGCCAATTACATGCAACTACTCTCAAATAGATATCACCTACCCATGCTTGGTGAGACCTACTTTGATGCATTGAAAAGGAAAGAGGAGGAGGTTGAAAAGTTTTCCTACAAGCTTGAGGTTACCAAAAATTCTTTGAAGAGTACTAAGATGGCCCTTCAAGAATCAAAGATTTAGATAGACGGGCTCTGTGAGGAATTGAGCTTGGCTCTAACAATATCATCCACAATATAAATTCAATCTTCCAGGGCTACCATGTTTCCTGTGGATGAGAGGGGTACTTTTGGGTTGAGGGCCCAGGACACAAACATGATGGAGGCAAAGACACATACACCATGTGGATTAGCTAGCAATGAGGTGCATGCGTCCACACATGATAGGGTTACTAGTCTCTACATTGGCGGAACAAAGATTTCTATTGGTGAGTCTTGTGCTGAGGAGGTAGAGTCTTGTGTGACTAGCATGTTGAATCATCACATTGTCCCATCTTATTTATGTGAAGATCTACAAGTAGTCTTTGGCTGCTTCAAACTGCTATAGACCATTATTAGGTATTGCATGAACTTTTCCAAGTCTGAAAGCTTTGTAAACTCATTAAAGTCTACTGATATCTATCATATTGGTGAATATTACAACTCTTATATGTTGTTGTTAAATAGCTTGAAAACCAAGAAGGCTGGCAAAAATTTTGAGCAAAGTTTACACATATCGCCTATCAACTAAATATTATTTCATTTATGGTTTCCATATAGTGGCGATGGTTGCAAAGCAATAAAAAAATCCAATGGCAACATTGTTTCATATATTCTTTCCATATAGTGTTGATGAACACAATAATATTTAGCATTCTAAAGTTACCAAAGGAATTGAATAGTTTATGTTATTTTCCATAAGGCATTGTTGACTGTTTTTCTGTAGCTTCAACTATTATCAAGATTGTGAGCCACCACTATGACAAGTGTTTTTGCAAAAAACATACATATCCACACCTAAACTTGTCAATACATGTGAGAAGAAATATAGATAAGTTTAAATGCATATATATCATGTGCATGTTGCCTGAGCAGAGGAAATAAACATCACTTGGCACAACTTATCACAATAATATTATTTCATGTATGGGTTCCATATATTGGTGATGGTTGCAATAATAACTTGCATTTAAAACTTACCAAAGTAATCGAGAATTTTATGTTATTTTCAATAAGGCATTATTTAGTGTTGGGCTGTAGATTGAGCTGCACAACATACGTAGATATCCACACCTATACTTGTTAATGCATGTCAATATATATATATATATATATATGTATAAGTTTAAATGTAATTACATTTATCAACAAGTATAAATGTAGATATATATGTGTGTTGTGTGCATGTTCATTTAGATACATATATATGTGACACATGGCTTTATGTATGGATAGCCAAGACCAATATATTCAACATTCAACCAAAATTAAAAGATTAAAAACACGGCCATGAGATTGAAATAAGTATGGGTTCAAGGCAACAAACATTATAGCCAAGAACCATATGATATCCATATGCAACATGACTTTATGAGTGGACATGTCAAAGTAGTAGAGAGAACATTTAAGAAGCATTAGCGGATTAGAAAGTACATATATGAGAATATTGTACACTGAGCCAATAGAAGAAGATTAAAAGGACATAAATCAAATGACAAAATTTTGATTACATTTTGCATTCTAATCTTGTGCAACGGTAGATTTTAATAAGTTGGACTCAAGAAAAATCACAAAAGTATTGCACAGGCCGTAGAGGATAGTCATCATTGAACATTACATAGGAAATATTATAACAAAAATAAAGTTTTATGCAACTCTAATAAAATGAAAGATAACCATATGTGATGTGGCTTTATGAATGTAGAGGTAGGACCACAATTAATAGCCATGGATTCAATGGAGCCAACATTATAGCCAACACCAATTGTGGAGAGATAAGAGTATGTGGCAATCAAAATAGACAAGAAGCAAATAACTATATTGATATTAAAGATGACTCACACATACATATAAAAATTAAAATCTGCATGTATATACACATACAAATGCATTGCAGACACATATCTACACACATATGTATCAAAATGTTGTATGCACTCAAAAAATTCAATTTCATGCATATATATTTATGTATATGCATAGGTAAATGCATACATGCATACAACCATATCCACAAGTATTTATAAGAACAACTGTAAATATTGATACATGTGTTCAATAGGGTGACATAACTATATAACCAAACAATATAAAATAAAATGAGGAACATACAATGAAAGAGAAATAAAACTATAAGCGACATAAACAATACAAAAGAAAAGAAGTGTATCATTTTTTGTTAAACACTATAAGTTACAGTCCATTGTCTTAATATATAACTAGTTCTATGAGCAACAAAGCGATAGGAGCATAAAGGAAAGGTCTTCTGATGTGACGGGAAATCAAAAAGAGAAAAAGGAAATAGATGTCTAGTTTGAAACTCAAACTATAACAAATATCCAAAGTCACAATTATGCATGGTTTCTTGACATTCAAGGCAGTACCACTTTTATCTTTGGAGAGTCTTTCCCGATAGGGGGTATTACAGACAAATCTAAGAGCAATGGCTTGCACTCGGCTTCAAAGTTAATTCTTGCAACTTTGACTATTGTTGTGTTAAGCCTTATTTCTGAATTATAGGTGCGAGTTTTAATAAGAACAATGAAAACAAAATAAGTGTAGGTGACACCATTGATAATAGACTTAGTAGTCATTGTAGCAAAAGACTCATATTGAAACATATAAAGCTCTTTTGCTGACATCTGCAATAAGCTTGTTATAGCCTCATCAAAAGCAGTAGCCCAAATCTCACCCGTGTGGTCTTCCATCTATAGTTGTAAAAAATATTAGAAGTCACAATCAACTACGGTCGTCTGGCATTTAGGATAGTACCACATATTATTGGCAGACTCTTCACACTTTTTCTTGCATTGTATGCCATTGGCTTGCAAGGGACATGTAGCATAACAAAATGCATCAGTTTTAATATATTTCATTGTTGCCTTGACAGTAGCCTGCAAAGTTTCTGGCAAGCCAAGACAATGATCCAAGATATATCCAATAGTGACTCTGCCATTGGTCAAAGCAACCTTTCGAGGCACTATTCGGGAGGGCTCAATGATAGGTGGCTCAACATTTCCTTGTTAGATCAAGGGCTGTGCTTTTGGAATGTCAGGATTTATGTATAGAATAGTCCCTATGGATGTATTCACAACAAATCCATTGAAATATCCAACACGACCATTTTTTATAGCAAGTATGACAACCGAACTAGGAATGGAAAACCTTTCCAACTCGTTACCCTTTGCTTCCCAATTTGGGCCCCACAAATTAACGTCAATGCAAGAGGATGAAAAATCATTAAGTTTGACAGTTCTACAAATCATTTAAGACTAATCCTTTCAAGTTGAATAGTTGATAACTTTCCTACATGCACCACAACCCCAATAATATCAATCAAAGTGTAATTGTTGCAGTTTGCAATTTCATTTATTGGGATGAATTTAATAAATACTTTTTTTGGCACAAAGACCTCATCATCACAACACTTCAATATTGAGTTTTGATCCAAAATAATTTCCATGTGGCTGTTCAACTTATTAAATTTCTTATCCGCTTGTTTGACTGAGCCTTTTGACTCACAATAAGTGTGGCCCACCTGAACCCTATCATAATGCAATTCTTCTAAAGTGATTTGTATTTCTGTTCCCTCATTGTCAATAATGTCAAAGTTGAATACTTGGCCTATGCATCCTTGTTTATTATAATGGTGCATATCCCTTTTAGTTATTATCCAACCTTTTATTGTCCATTTGGTTTGGTAAATATTTAGGCCTTTAATAGGACTGATATTTGAAGGAGCACTATGTTGTGTTGGGGATGTATGAATCCAAAATTTTGAGGCTTGTTTGGATGGGGAAGGTGACTCGAAGCTCTTGATCTCTAAACAGATATCTAGGTTTTCCAATTAGCTGACAATCTGACATTTTGACATCTAAGGACAATATGACAATTGCCTTGGAACCAAACCAAGATCAAATATTAAAAAAGGTGGTCCCCACAAACAAGAAAGCATACAATAACAAGCGGAAGTAGTGCAAAATAATTTAGCCAACCTTGATTCCTGCAGCTTCCTACATAGATAGTTTGTCAAGCACAAGATGGAACCTATTTTCAATGCCCCTGCAAATAAAAGGTCATTGTATTTTGTAGGAAAATTTCATTTTCATATGGGTTCCATCAGAGAGGACAGATTTGTAGTGGTAAACTGGGCTTTGATCACCTCCTATTTTTTGAAAAGACATTAGTTGAAGAACCGAAGATGGGACAACATCTCCAGCATCAATAGATCGTATCACACATGATGTCAAGGATGGATGTACATTTGAATCCTACAATGATCTAAAAAACTCTAGAGTGTGCTTACACAACTAAGTTCTTCATTTATCATATTTGAAAATAGTTTCTTAACTTACTAAATTCCAAATCCATGCCAATATCTTTAATTAATGGTTTAAATCCATTACACAAACTCAATCCATTAATTTACTGAGCTCACTAATTAATCTATTGCAAAATTAAACATAAACCAACATCAAAAGAAAACCATAAGATCAAAGACACGTTTGATTTGGAGTTCACCTCTCTGGGCTACGTCTTCAGATCCACTCAATAAGCATGATCAATTTTCCATTAATGTTGAATATGCAAAACTGCTTACAACATCTAGTCTTTTGACTACGTATATTTGTAACTGTCACTACATGAGAAGTTTCAAAAGCCCTATAAGAACTCCCTGAATCCACACTGTACTAGTGCTTCCACTAATGACAACAAATGAAGTCCTAGATCTTAGTTCTCCATTCTAGACTAAAGCCAAGTATTAAAACATTCTGATTATACTTGATGCTAGATATGTAGGAATCTTCCTCAACCTTGTAAGAGAGAAGTCTTCAAACTGGACTTCATACAATACTCCTTCAAGCACAACCCTCAGACATCGTCTGTACGGAGTTTTAGAGTCCCAGTCCTTCTCTCAGGCCACTCTGACTCTACAAAACTTCATCACTTGGATTCTGAATTCTGAATGAAACTGGTGAAAGGATGCTTGAATCCTTAATGAAATTGATCAAAGGATGAATTGGTTGAATTCCATGATTCAATCCTTCTCTACCATCACCCTTTTATACAAAAACTTACCCCATTTGGTTAAAACCAAAAAAAATGGACTATTCCCCTTTAAGATGAGATTTAAACTATTCTCCCTTATTTACAAATAAAAACAATAATATCCCACATTAATTTGTTTATAAGCCCCTTGATATTTCCCATTCGGGCTCTATTAGGCTTAATTGGGGTTTGTTGTTTTGTCTTTATCTTATTTTAAAATCCCAACTAATAACCTTTTAAGGCTATTTGTTAAGCTTTAGGCTTAACTAATCCTTAAGACCAACCTAACTTGCATATATATTTCCAAATAGTTAAGTGGCATGGTGGTATATATATATATTTTAGGCGGTGGGTGGGTGGGGGTTTAAGCCCTGCTGCTTTGTTTTTTTTCCACCATTTAAAAGTTTTTACATAACAAAATAAAGCAGATGCCATAATGGGTAAGGCACATGTGCGTGGAAAAATGGTGGAGGTTGTCACTTGTATCATGGGGGTAAGTGGTTCAGCCCCCACTAATCCTTTTGATAAATCAAACAAATCCGAGCGACTGCTGGGAGGAGAAAGAGGGTGCCACGTGGTGCCCGGTGATAGGGCCACTTGGCACTCCTTCATTTGCTGATGGAAACCAGTCATCATCCATGTCATCATCCATGTCATCCGGCCACATTAGCTCGCCATGTCGACTGCTAGCTCACTGCCATGTGTACCGACACGACATCATACAGACGCCACATCATTGCCCAATCACCCTACCATGTCATCATATGACCTACATAGTTTGCATAGTCAGCTACCATGTGTCAAGACCCAATTGGTCCACATCATGTCTGTATGGTATGGAATGGCTACGTCAGCATGTTGACATCATGATGACATCATCACCTGTACCACCTAGTCAACTTGGTCAACTACAAAGTTTTACTAGCCTTATCTTTCGCGTATGTGCTCCGTTTTTGATGAAATGAACATCGTTGGGTTCATGTCATTGAGTCATTTGATTTGATGTCATTTCCAACTGATTATGAGTCGGTCAAATTTTTTTGCCTTTTTGACTAGCCCCCTTGTACCTAGTTTGACCAAACTTTGACTGGTCATAACTTGGACATATGAACACCTTTTTCTCCCATTCAAGTTGCGTTGAGTCCAATTTTTCAAGCACTTGGACATGGTTCCAATTTTGAGGACATCTGGAATAATTCAATTTTTAGGTTCTTGAGATCCACCTGGAGCAGATCTCCCCATTGAAGAACTTTTAGTCTCCAAAAGTGTACTGTTCCTTTGAAACATTTCCCTTTTTGCATTATGTAGATCAACAAGGCCTCATCAGTACCAAGGAAGATTCTGGCATAACACCTCATTGCTCGCGAATTGCTTAAACAATGGCAAACTCGGCCTCAACTTGGTACAATCCTTCACCTTTGTACTTCAAAATGGTTGATTCAAGGCTTGAGCATTCAAATCTATTCATGCCTACCATATCAACAAGGAAATTGAAAAGCACTTCCCCTTGTAGGCCTTCACAATCATCATTTGACTAAGTCTTGAAGCTGGAACATACAAGTCACCATTGACCATAACTCGCAACTTTGAGTTCTGATGTGTATATGGTCTATCCACCTTGTACAAGATTCTCTTCTTCTTTAATATAGGCTAGTGACACACTCTCACCTTAAGAAATAGTGTTATCCACTCAAGTACTGCAAGAGATTTGCAAGCAACCAATCTTTAACCTGCATAAAGAAGTCTTCAAGTATTCTCTTTCAGATTACAAGAGATATGGCTTCAAAGCCTTACAAAATCTCAATCTTACAGGAACACAACTTCATACTAACACTTGCAAACAATTTCATTTAGAGTCTTCCACTCAAACCATACTAGTTTTACATCAACTAACATATTACCACAATCAAAAGGTGTTCATAATTTTTTTTTGACACAACTATATAGTCGACATGTTTTCCCATCTCTTACAGAGCTGAACAAAGGAACTTTCCTCTTTCAACTGCTCCTATTTCTGTTGAGGTTCTTCACGGACTACCTTAGGGATGGTAACCATAGGTTCTTCCTTTACCTCTGCAACCTCCTATTGACTGAGTTCCTTTGTAGACCTCAATGAGTGTCGAAGCTCTAGGTGCAGCTTCTAGCATTTCTCAACCCAATGCCCACTAATTTTGTAGTGAGAACAATAATTTTGGGCTTTGTCCTACATTGTAGTTCCCTTCTTCAGAGTGGAAAGTTGAAGGTGTGTTGCATGCCTCACTATTTCCTTAGATTGCATGACTAACTTTCTCCAAAGCCTCTGCTTCTTGCTACACCTTGCTACACAATGGTTAGGTGCATGGTTGCATATTCCATAAGATTGGTACAAATGAATTACTACTTTCAAAATCAACAATAGATTTAAATTATTCATCACCTTTGAATTTCCCTTGACCAGCTTGAGCATTACTCTGTGTAGTAGAACCAGCTTTTCCTTTGTTAGGTTCTACACCCAATTGTTGAAGGTGATTTGCCTTAGACTTTCCTCCATTAGGTGCATCCTTTCCAGGAGATGGTTTGTAGTCACTATAGTTACCATAGTGTGGTTCACCTTCAGCTCAAGACCTCTCAGAAACGTGTTTTTGGAAAATTCTCTAATATCTTCACTATTGTAACCCAGTCTTGTATAACGAGGTCATTCTACTGCCTTTATGGGACTAACTATTCCTTGGCCATGAATTCCAAGGCCTTTCCCACTATAGCCCATCTTCGTCTGCAGCTTCATACTAATACCCTTGGTATGTTTTTCAAATGCTACAAAAGCATGATCATGGTTAAAGGAAGGAATTGAAATTACTTCATTTATTACCTTCTCTATTGCTTGGTCAACTTCCTGATTGTTTGCCAATGACTCCTTTTGAACTGTCGTAGATGAAGCCCCTAAATTGTTAGGCTATGTGAAGGGTACATACGAGGAATCCTCTGAGTGTGGACAAAAAGTACAAATGTTAGGGTCTTCAATCCTGGGAGGACTTTTTACAACAGAACTTTCTCCCATTCGCTCTTCCACAACACTCTGCAACAATAGGTGTAATTTCCTCTTCTTGTCTTCCAAGTCTTCAAGGTGACTCCTTAACTCAACATTTTCCATCTGGAGGCCTTGATTGACTTCCTCGAGTTCTTGAAGCCTTTCAGACTTATCCTGGTGGAGTGCTTCAATCATCATTTTCATGGAAAAGAAGTCATCCATCATGGATGTAGACATTGTCACCTTGCAAGATTACCCTTGCTTAGATGCCATCTTTCTCTTGGGTGTACACCTGTTAAACTTGTAAACTTGCAAAATAGCAACTGTCAAATGGACAAACTTGCACAAACTGGTAATCTACTTAACCAACCAAACTGAGCACATTGAGCTAACTGACAAACATGTCAAACTGGTCACTTAACCAAACTTGAGCTCATAGACTATTCTGACACCACTTGATTTGAAAAAATATAGAGTGTGCTTACTCAACTAAGCTCTTCATTTATTAGTTTTAAAATAGTTGCTTAACTTACTAAATTCCAAATCCATGCCAAGATATTTAATTAATGGTTTGAATCCATTACACAAACTCGATCCATCAATTTACTGAGCTCACTAATTAATCTATTTACAGAATTAAACATAAACCAACATCAAAAGAAAACCATCAAATCATAGATACGTTTGATTATAGAATTCACCTCTTTGGGATACGTCTCTAGATTCGCTCAATAAGCATAATCAATTTTCCATTAATGTTGAATCTGCAAAACTGTTTACAACATCTAGTCTTTTGACTGCATATATATAGCTGTCACTACACATGAAGTTTCAAAAGCCCTACAAGCACTCCTTGAATCCACACTGTACTAGTGCTTCCAATAATGACAACAAATGTAGTCCTAGATCTTAGTTCTCCATTCCAGACTAAAGCCAAGTATTAAAACATTCTGATTATACCTGATGCTGGATATGCAAGAATCTTCCTCAACCTTGTAAGAGAGAAGTCTTCAAACTGGACTTCATACAATACTCATTCAAGAACAACCCTCATACATCATCTGTATGGAGTTTCAGAGTCCCAGTCCTTCTCTCAGGCCACTTTGACTCTACAAAACTTCATCGCTTGGATTCTGAATTCTGAATGAAATTGGTGAAAGGGAGGTTGGATCCTTAATGAATTTGATGAAAGGATGAATTGGATGAATTCCATGATTTAATCCTTCTCTACCATTACCCTTTTATACAAAAACTTATCCCATTTGGTTAAAACAAAAAAAATTGGACTATTCCCCTTTAAGGTGAGATTTAAACTATTCTCCCTTATTTACAAATAAAAGCAATAATATCCCCACATTAATTTTTTTTAAGCCCCTTGATATTTCCCATTCGGGCTCTATTAGGCTTAATTGGGGTTTGTTATTTTGTCTTTATCTTATTTTAAAATCCCAACTAACAACCTTTTAAGGCTATTTGTTAAGCTTCAGGCTTAACTAATCTTTAAGACCAACCTGACTTGCATATATATTTCCAAACAATTAAGTGGCGTGGCGGTATATATATATTTTGGGCGGTGGGTGGTTAGGGGTTCAACCCCTGCCGCTTTGTTTTTTTTCCACCGTTTAAAAGTTTTTAAATAACAAAACAAAATGGATGCCATATATGGGTAAGGCACATGCACATGGCGAAATGGTGGAGGTTGTCGCTTGTATTGTGGGGGCCAGTGGTTTGACCCCCACTAATCCTTTTGATAAATCAAAGAAATCCACATGACTACCATGAGGAGAAAGAGGGTGCCACGTGGCACCCGTCGATAGGGCCATTTGGCACTCATTCATTCGTTGATGGAAACTAGTCATCATCCATGTCACTATCCATTTTAGCTCACCACATCGATTTCTAGCTCACTGCCACGTGTGACGACATGACAACGTACAAATGCCACGCCATTGCTCAGTCACCCTGCTGTGTCATCATACGGCTTGTACGGTTTACACAGTCAACTTCCACGTGTTAAGAACTAATTGGTTCATGTCATGCCCGTATGGTATGGACTAGCCGCATCAGCATGCTGACATCATGATGACGTCATCACATGTACCACCTGTCAACTTAGTCAACTACAAAGTTTGACTGGCCATATCTTTCATGTACATGCTCCATTTTTGACGAAATGAACATCGTTGGGTTCGTGTCATCGAGCCCTTCGATTTGATGTTATTTCTAACCCATTTTGAGTTGGTCAAAATTTTCACCTTTCTGACTGGCCCCCTATACCTAGTTTGACCAAACTTTGATTGGTCATAACTCAGATGTATGAACTCCTTTTTCACCTGTTCAAGTTCCATTGAGTCAAATTTTCCAAGCACTTCAACATGGTGCCAATTTTGAGGACTTATGGAACAATTCAATTTTAGGCTCTTGAGATCCACTTGGATCATACAAGGTAGTTTTACTCAGCCAAGCCAAAGTAATGAGATGTTCAAGGCTGCGAGACAACTCTAGAAGAAAAATCAAGCGAAAGAGACAACACAAAATGAATCAATTATTGGTATATGATATGCAGACACATAGAAAGTTATAGATGATGATAGGATCAAAGCGAATTCAAAATTGCATACAATAAATGAATATGAAAGGAGGGCAAGGTTGAGCAAGAAATAAACAAGATTTTATTTTTACTAAATATAAACAAGGAAGCACATATCAATGTTGACACATTTGAAAACTGCAACCCTTTTTTTTTCTAACACATAGGCCACTCCCAAATGGCTAGCAAATCAAAAGAAAAAGGAAACATAAAGAGCTCGAATATAAATTAGTTAGAATATATATTACAAGGACTATTAATTCAAATGAAGTATATTCATAGTTTGTTGGATGCACATGGAAAACAGTCAATATAATTCTCAACAACAAAAAGGAAATGTTCAAGGAACAAACTTACAGGACTGGTGCATGAGCATTGTTCAATAGCCAGGGGAGAGCCAAAGTCCACCGACATTGCTAGGGTTGCTCTTTTAAAGTTGATGGCTACAAATTCAATGATTGACTACAAGCTCTATGCCACAACAACTCATGGGAAAATGTTTAATTAAAGCAACAAAGGCTGACAAGAACCCCAACCAAAACACATATAGGAAATATAGAACACAAATAAAATGACAACCATCAAGATCTTCAGACCACAACATTATCTCTCAATTTTTTTGTAGACACATTAACCATATGACAACAAAGGAATAATTAAAAAAAGGGTTCAATGATTCATATAACACTTAATATACAGTTTATTGTACAATTTTTTTTTTTAAATTTTTTTTTCTAGAGACATTAACAATACGAGGGAAAATAAATAATTAAAAAAAGGCTTCAATGTTCCACATAACACTTAATATATAGTTTATCACTGCAAGAATTCCCTATTGAGGCTCAAAAAAATAACAACTATTTTCCCAAAAGAATAAACACCGGGAAGAGTATGTATGTACGTTGTAAATACATCTATTTTGACATATATACATATCTACACATAGGAAAATTTAATATTGTTTCATTTATGGCTTCCATTCTATGGCGATGGTTGCAACACAATAAAATAGTCTATGTTGTTTTCCATAAGACATTGTTAACTGTTGTTCTCTAGCTTTGGCTATATTGTTTCATTTTCGATACACAATAAAATAGTAAATGTTATAGAGTTTATGTTGTTATCCATAAGGCATTGTTGACTATTGTTGCCACTCATTTTATTTCCCCTATGTGCAAAAACCTACGTATGTGAAATTAGATGCAGAAAACATTATTATATATAGACAATAGTCATATGCAACATGCAACCCATTTTGTGTTTCTTTTTTACATGGGTTTGTTACTGTGAATCCTTCTGTTTTCTTGTTTTTTTCCTCTTAAACATTTTTTTTGGATTTTTATAGTGGCTAGACAAAGAAGGTGGGTGAAAGAAAGCAAGCAGGAAGAGACACATTTGGAAAACCCTCTATAGAGCATTTCAAAAATAGTCTATGTACTTGCAAAACAACCAACCAAGAACGTACATTGTCCATCACTACGATCAATGGTGGCATCAATGTTCCATATAACACTTAAAATACAACTTATCCTTCCAAGGATGTCCTAACAAAATAAACATAGGGATCAGTATGTATCAATGTTCTTTGCATCTACTATGACATACATACATTCCTGCACATAGGGGAAATACATTGTCTGTCACTGTCATCAAATGTCAGTGCAATTTTTGATAAGGCATTGTTGGGTGTCAGTTTGTGGCTTTACCTACTATCACAGCTATGAGCGAGGAGGGAAAGCTTCTATGAAGGTGAAAGTTCGATCATCAGTTGTCGAGCTACTATCAAGGTGGTAGGAGTTTTTTTTGTGTTTTTTTGAGTGGGGCGATAGTTGCAAAAGCAATACAAAAGTGTTAGATGTGATAATTTTTTCCCATTTTTTGCAGATGCTCAAGAAAGAAGGGAGCAGAGAGAAAGCAAGCAGGAAGAGGTACATTTGAAGCAAGTGGGAAGAGGTGCATATTGAAAAAACCCTTTGTATTTGCAACTGTTCTTATATATACTTGTGGACATGTTTGTATGCATGTATACATCTACATATGCATATACATAAACATATATGCATGCAATTGAATGTTTTGAGTGCATACAACATCTTGATACAAATGTGTGTAGATATATGTGTCTGTAATGCATTTGTATGTGTGAGTGTGTATGTTTGTATATGCCTTTTCTACATGTATCTTTGAGGTCATGCGTTTATGTATATATAGATATGTCTATTTTTTAATATCAATATATTTATTTGCTTCTTGTTTGTTTCAATTGCTACACTCTTATATCTCCATAGTTGCTATTCGCTATTTTGAATGTTTATATGTATGGAAAATAGTGTAGACTGTCATTGCAGGCCACACAAAAACAACCAATAATGCCGTATCAAGAAGAACATAAACTATTTTATTACTTTGCAACCATCGCCAGTAGATAGAAACCATACAAAAATTAATGTTGATGCCAACTAGCATTCAATTTTGCTGGCCTTCTCTATCGACATGGAAAGAACATTTAATATATCGACATGGAAAGCACATTTAATATTAAAAATTAAAAAATCCACCACCTTTTTTCCCGACCGGGAGCCAAAAATATATACACACAAAAGTATGTGTTGTTTTTGTTGTGTTTCATTTTTCTTTTCCTATGTACATATATGTATGTATGTGAAATTAGATGTAGATAAAATGCATATATACTCCTCCCCCTGTTTATTGTTTTGGTAAGATAGTTGTTATTTGTTTCGTCCTCAAAAGGAATTCTTACAATAATAGGCTTTATATTAAGCATAATAAGAAACATTGCTTGCGACATACAATGTGTTGAAAAGATTTTTGAAGTTATTTAAGGAAGAAGTTCTGCAGAGTATAATGGCCAGTTTTGAATTAGCCCTTTTGCATAAATTCCATATCTTTGGTCTGCTACTTCTAGTTTAATGACCCTCATCAATGTGTAGACATGCATTTTCTAAAAGCAGTTTTCTTTAGAGTAGTTGATTAAAAATATGAAATCCATGCAAAAGACATAAACTGAAGATCGAACATTACACTTTGAGGAACTATTTCCCACAATAACCTCAAAGATATTTCAATGCATTCTACCTACTAAGGCCTAATTTTTTCAATTGTTTCTTGCAATGAAAATCCAAGCTTTGGGGAAAAATTGAAAATAGTAAAGAAGGTGGTGAAGCAGGAAGGCCGACAAAAAATCTGACTGAAGTGCACATAATAAGGGAAACCCACAAAATAGGAGGTTGCATAATTTTGTCATTTGATTTTTGTGGTTTTAATCTTCTTGTGTCGGCTGAGTGTAGAGTATATTGCTGCTACATGTGAGTTCATAAAGTTATGTTGCATATGTCTATCTTTAATATTGCTATGGTCACATAATTTAGAATGATAGGCTCTATATTAAGTACAATAAGAAACATTGGTTTCACTATTGATCATAGTAGGGAGCAATGTATGTTCTTGCTCAGGGGTTTGGTGACAACCTATGAGGCTCCATGACCCAATATGCTAGGGTGGAGAGTAGGCTTTCTTTTGTTATGTTTCATTTTATTTTCGCTATGTGTAGATATGTATGTGTGTGAAATTAGATGCAGACAACATTCATATGCACAACAACCTCTATATTAAGTGTAATAAAAAAAAATGATATCACCATTGATTATGGTGGTGGACAATGTATGTTGGTTTTCATTGTAATCAATAGTGAGACCAATGTTTCATCGAGAACACTTAATATATAGCTTTTCATTCTAAGAAATCCTTATTCAGGCCTAGACAAATAAGAACTATCCTTCAAGACACACAAAAACTGTTGAAGTGATCAACCCAAGATCTTTAATTTGCAACACCAAAATAACCTCCACAAGAGATAGCGAGAAGCAACAATGGAATATGCTATTCCACTAAACAAGGATTGCAATATGATACAATATGATCAATGCAATACAATACAATGCTATGCAAAATATGCTAGAGATTCCTTGCTTATAAAGGAAAGGATGAGAGATAGGATAAGACAAGATGATGACAAGTGTCTTAATCCTATCACATGAGACAACTAACTCATAACTACCTAGGAAAGTGTAACTTCTAGATGAGACAACTAATTCTTATCTAGACAAGACAACTAATAGCCTAAGTAAACTTAACATGTGAATTAAGTCCCCTAAGTCCCTAGTAAAGGAATAAACTAGGTACAAGACTTATTCACACCAACACCCCCCCTTAAGTGCAACTTAGGGAGGAAAAAACCAATGCACAATGCAAAAGATGGGTCTCGACAACTAGGCCTGATGAGGTACCCATGTACAAAACAAAAAACTCATAAGTGGAGAAAAGGAGAAAAACCCTGTGGGAGAAAACTCCTCTCCAAAAGAGAGAAAAAGCTACAAAGAAAGCTAAAAAAACAATGAAGGAAGGAGGACTCCTCAAGACCCCCCAAGGAAAACTTCCTTCACCCCAAGCATCAATCGCAACTAAAGATAATGAGGCGATGCCAAAGGTTTAGTGAAGATGTTTGCAACCTGTTGATATGTAGGAAAATACTCCAACCTGAGAAAACCATCCTGGATGAGCTGCTTGATGAAGTGCATGTGGATCTCAATATGCTTAGTATGCTGATGCTCCACTGGGTTGTGAGAGATATGAATGACACTCTGATTATAACACAAAAGAGTAGTGGTCTGAGTGGAAGGGAATCCAAACTCAGTCATCAACTGACAAAGCCACAAAACCTCTTGACTAGCCAACACTGCACCTCGATACTCAACCTCTGTCGATGATAATGCAATAGTAGTCTACTTCTTGCATGACCATGCAATCAGACTAGTACTAAGGAAAAAGAAAAAGCCAAAAGTAGACTTCTAATCATTGACATCACCAGCCCAATCTGAGTTAGTCAAGCCCACAATCTGAGATGCACCTAAAGTGTAGTGAATGCCAAAATGAGTAGTGCCCTGAATGTATCTCAAGATACATTTAGCGGCCTTCCAATGACTCTCATGAAGCTCACGTGAGAAGTGAGAGACAAGTCCAACCACAAAGGAAATATCAGGATGACTGTGTCAAGTACAAAAGACTGCCAACCAATTGCTGATACAAGGTAGGATCAACTGTAGGAGTAGTGCAGCTGGTAGACAATACAACACCTGACAGGAATGGAGTAGGGGCAGGCTTGCAATCAACCATGCCAAATCTTTGAAGAAAATCAAGAGCATACTTTTGCTGGAAAATGAAGATCCCCTTAGAAGTCTAATGAACCTGAAGACCAAGGAAGTAATGCAAAAGACCAAGGTCAGTCATATCAAATCGCTCCATCAATTCTCACTGTGTACTCTAAAGCATGGAAGTAGAAATCCCTGTGAGAATCAAATCATCCACGTAGAGAACAAGTATCAATAGATCCTCTCCATGTCTCTGAGTATAAACTGTGAGATCAAAATGGCAGTGAGTGTAGCTAGAAGCAAGCAAGAAACTATCCATCTTCTCATACCAAGCTCGAGGGGCCTATTTGAGACCATACAATGAACGTCGAAACCTACAAGAAAGTGAAGAGTCCTGCACAAATCCTGGTGGTTGATCCATATAGATATCCTCATGAAGATCCCCATGCAAGAAAACACTCTTCACATCCATCTGATACACTGACCATCCTTGAGATGCAGCTATAGCAAGGACAAGGTGAATAGAATCCATCTTGGCAATAGGAGCAAAGGCCTCAGAATAGTCAAGCCCTTCAACCTGAGAAAACCCCTTTTCAACAAGGCAAGCCTTGTACTCGTCAATGGAACCATCCGCTGCATACTTGGTACAATACACCTACTTGCACTGAACCAACTTTCTTCCCTTAGGAAGAGGAATAAGATCCCAAGTATGATTCTTCATTAAAGAAGAATACTCATCATCCATAGCACTATCCCACTCTGGAATATCTGAAGCATCTGAAAACTTCTAAGGATCATCGAAAATTGCATGACTCAAAAGACTGATTCCTGAAGTCTGAGAACGAGTGCGACGAGTATCTATGGGATCACCAACAAGAGGACTAGCCTCCTCAAGAGTAACTCGAGCCCATCGTGGCCTAGTGGGTGAATGAGGAGGAGGTGCATCAAGACCATCATAAAAATCTTCCTCAAGTAGCAAAGCATCATCAACTGAAGAAGACTGAGTAGGTTGTGAAGAAGAAGAAGTTGAAGGAGGATTTGATTGGGTGAAGGTCTCAACAAACTGAACATCACGTCGAAAATGTACCTCTCGTGTGTTAGGATCAAACAATCTATATGCCTTCACATCCTCACAATAGCCAACAAAGATGTACCGCTGACTCTTCTTCTCCATGGATTTACGCCGACCATTCAGAATGAATGCCCAAGCCTCACTAACAAATACTCTGAAGAAGGATACATTAGGCTTGTGATGAGACCAAGCCTCCTTAGGGGTCATATTCCACACTGCCTTGTGGGGCATATGGTTCTGAATATATTTGGCACAATTGGCAGCTTCAGCCCAAAATGCTGGTGCCATGGACCTAGACTGAATCGTACAATTGGCCATTTCCTTGAGAGTCTTGTTCTTTCTCTCTGCCACACCATTCTGCTGAGGAGTGTAAGGAACTATGTGCTGATGAAGAATACCATGCTCACTGCAAAAATCTTGAAATGCCTCATTGTCATACTCCCCCCCATTATTTGTGCGTATCTGTTGAAGAGAAAAACTTGACTGCTTCTCCACAAATATTTTGAAGGTCTTGAAGTTGGTGAGGACTTCACTCTTGAGCTTTAGAAAATAGAATATCTTCCTAAGTTTGCAGCAAAGATCCATATAGATCGCATTTGGGATCCGAACTCCATTAACAAATTCGAAGGAGAGTACCTGACGGGGAAAGGTAGATTGAGGAAAGTGAGAGGTAATTATAAGATGGTCATGGAAATTAATTGGAATACATTTTACATATCATTTTATGTATATTGTACTTATCTAATTTTTAATCTTCAATATACATCAATTATAAATTAAGTTCGTATACTGTGGTATTTAACTAATTATATGTCGTTTGTGAATTTCAAAATTTTTTGATACAGTTGGTTGAGAGTGGGATGCACTACATTTCTACGTCGCAAACAATCTTGATTGGATGATGGTATGGATTGAACAATGTCAACAATCTGGTCGTGCATTAACATGGGAAGGTGTGGCTTCATTGGTTAAAGAAGCTCATCGTAATGGAGATTCCAATGTTACACAAAGGGAACCTGATTTAGCATATGATTTAAGAGATAAATAGGTACGTATAAATATAATAATCACCCATATTATTTAATTATTGTCAATTATATTGATGTACATATATGTTGAGATTGTTTTCTTTGCATACATTCGGCCAAGAATAAATATGTTTATCAATTGATGATATTGCAATAATTTTTACATGTTTGACATATTGCAGGTGAAACACCACAAGGCTATGTGGTGCAATGGTCATAAATTTTGAATCAAAATGTTGGATGACATGAAGAAAAATTGTGATTCTGGTATAACTACAGTCTTTCAAGTGACTAATGTTTCATCTAGAAGCGACATACATCCAGAAGTCTTAGAAAATCAATACTATGGGATTTTGGATGATATACTTGAGTGTGACTTTAAGTCCTTCAGATTAATTATATTCGTCGTCCTATGGTACATGCTATGATTGAATGAAAATGATCCTGAGAGAACTGTTATTGAACATGATAATGGATTTACCATGGTTAAGACAAGGTTGATCGAGCGAGTTAGAAATGAGCCCTATGTTCTTCCAAACCAATGTGAGCAGGTATTTTACTTAGAGGTTCCAGGTAAACCGGGTTGGTCATTTGTTGTTAGACATGATCCAAGAGGAAGGCCGGTAAAGTATAATGTGGTGGAAGAAGAAGATACCGAAGAACTAGAAGATGATGTAGATGATGATCAAGATTGACAATTAGTTGATGATGTCCCTAACGAAGATGTCAAAGAGGAGGAACTAGATCATGATGATGTAGGAGTTAATGTTCATGAAGATGATATCCGTGTGGATGATGACATTATCAAAGCGATATACGATGATGATGATGATATGACCAATCCTTATAATGTCGAATGCGGATCGGGTGATACAAACAAAGAGTTGGATGAAGAAGAAGATCAATGACATTGAAATGTATAGTTATGTGATTATATTATCTATTTGATATTAATTTCTTGATAGAATTATATTTGACTTATGTGGTTACATAATTAATTCAAGATGTTTTTAATTTTTATGCCATTACATAATTAATTTAATGATGTACTTTTTAATGTTTGAAAGGTCAAAAAATTAAAACATTTCAATAGTGAGGTTAACAACCTTGAAATTAGTGTGTTTTATGTTTCATGTGATCATAAAAGATTAAAAAGTCAATTGTAGAGGTGGTTGTTCAGTGGTTGACGTGTAAAGGCCTTTAAAAGGCATAAAGTGATCATTGTAATGGTTGTTGATGGTTGAGGATTTAAAATACAAGCTCTTGACATTCAAAAATCTGTGTTTTTCTTCAAAATTTATGTATTTTTCCTATTATGCAGCACTGTACGGTCACATGAAGCCATATTTTTGATGTGAAATCAATTCCAGGTCATGAATATATGTGTTATATTTGATTTGAATCTGATTTGAGGGCTTAAGGCATTGATTTGAGTTAGAAAACTTCATTTCTTTGCATACAGCTCGGTTACCCTATTTTTGAGGGTTTTGTAGTCCAAACATGATATAAAGGGGCTCTTACACTTTTTGTGATTATTGTAGCTTGTTTAAGAGACCCCATGGATACTGTTGTAATTGTAGGATGCATGAATAGGGCGTAGGATGAGAAATAAAGAAGGTATTGCTGCTGTCCTCAAGAGTTTTGTGAAGAAAAACATGTGAAATGAGAGGTTCAAGCCTAGGTTTCAACAAAACATGTATGGGAGATCTGATTTTATGAATTTTTATTCATGTGCAGACCTAGTGGGTTGTTTTTGAACACTGAATATAAATGATATACATACACACACACACACACGCACACACACACACACACACACATATATATATATGTATGTATGTATGTATGTATGTATGTATGTATTTTTAAATGTAAATGTAAATGCAATTACTGGATGCTCTCCTAGAACAATAAATGCAACATATCATTAAAGAAATCTATATCTATGTATATAAATGTGTATTTCTAAATGCAAGTGTAAATGCAAAAAACATATGGTTTTGTAGTGTTATAGATACAACATATCCATAAATTAATGTAATTGAAATTCTAAAGTCTTCAACACATATAATATGAAATCGATCAAACTATTAAACTACATGAGAAATAAATAAAAACAGTAAATGCATATGTATGTGTATTTGTAAATCTAAGTGTAAAATAAATAAGAATAATGAAAATTATAAAAAAATACAAGGAGAGGTTTAGAGTTTAGAGTGGGAGAGAGATAGAGGGTAGAGGGTTTAAGGGTTTAGAGTTTAAGGGTTAATGGTTTAGGGTTTAGGGTTAAAGGTAGAGGGTGTTGGTTTGTTTTTACACTGTAACCGGGTTGGTCTTCTAATCTACCTATGGGATTGCCAATTGCAATCAAGGGCAGCTCAAAGGACCTGGACCAACTGACGAGGATTTTAAAAAGCCTCCTACACTTTGGGCTCTGCAAGACCCAAGAGGGTGATCCCTTAATGTGTTTACAACCTCTCCACCAATATCATAAACAACATTAACACATAACAAATAATCCCATTGAATAACTCAACACAATAGGATAATATCGAATAAAATTAGTTGTTCACCAATAATATCAACTATGTGGAGCATGAGATAACTACAACACAATCCATAGTAAAATATAGTCATTAATTTGCAATTTGTAGCAAGCTCTTGGAAAAGACAAACAATTATTGAACTACACAAATAATTACAACTTAGATCAGTGCCATATATCCATTGCAGGAGTCAAATTCATAAGCATCTAAAGGTTTATGAAAGATTTAATACATAACATATAACTTATAAGATCCCTGACAATATTGCATTACAATTTCATCAGTATGCATTTTCACCCAATACTACTTATCAAATCCTTATATAGAACATATCCACCTATAATCCCATTCAAGCATTTTAATTAATTCCTTGAATTAAAGCTAAAATAAGGATTTTACACACCACAATAGTGAGATGAATGAAACAACCCTTAGTCATCTTATTCAAAATTTGGATATGCATGTACAGTGGAGAGACATGAGTTTGAATTTATCATTTCAACTCAAATGCTAGTACTGTTATACAACATTAAATCCCCATGAATTCAAAACCGATTATAGAATAACTCATAACCTAAATTTTATTTCTCTCTAAAACCATCAGACTTTACAATTTTTTTGTAACTTAACCTAGACTCGACCAAAAATTATCTAACTTGCTAACCCATACTTCTGGCCTTGAAATCCTTCTTATAGAAAATGAAGGAGCAAACAAGCATCGGGCCAGAAAGTACACATGTCACCAGCCAGTTGGCACACCTAGTGATATTCCAAAAAAAATTACAATAGCCATCATCTTGGAGAATATTCTTGTTCATCATGTCAGCTGAGAAAAGTTGATGCAACAACAAAAAACCACAAGAAACCCGCGCCGAGAATTCCATCAAATCAAAACTGGAAATCGTTGTAACCATAGCATCTGATTTACCACCTGTTAGTAGTACATTCCTTTTACTCTTCCTCAGTCAAATATTTAGTTACCCATTTCTGGTATTCTTCATCAGTCGGCCAGTCAAAATTAATCACCTCATTCACCTTGGCATTATAAGGTGTGTATTTTACCGCTACCTGATTTGCATCTCTTTCAAAAGCTTCCAAAAATGAGTAGGTACTAATGATTTTATCCATACATCTCACCAACAAGTCATAATCTGAGTCATCACAAATTAATTTAATTTGATCATTGATGACTTCACTTGCTTGATCCTGCCACTGCTGGAGTGACCTGATTTTCCCCTGCTCATCAATTATATCTGGTAACAATGTGTTACCCCAATCATTAAAATTCTTCACCAAATCCCTGATCTTCCTACTCAAATCATCTAGTAGGGTCTGAAAACCTTGCAATGATTTAACCAACACTTGAGTAGGCTTTAATGATTGGGGCCTATTATTTGTATCAAACCTTGAAGCCTTATACGTGACATCCAAATCACTGGCCCTAGGGATCCAATTTTCAATCAATGGTATCACTACTTCCTGATCCCTATCAATATTATTTATTGCATCTGACAACAAAGAATATAAAGAATGTATAGATAGCAATTTACTATCAAACTTTTCATTTAAATGCCTCAAGACAATAGTAACAATCTCATTTTGCTTTGAAAGAGATCTCTCCTCACTTACCTTCAATGATGTCTACAATTCATCAATTCTTTGCAAGAGCTACTTCTTTGTAGGATCAACAAAGCAATCTGTTTCTTCATCAATTTGTTCTAAAGGAGAGGTGAGAGAAAGATTATGACTGGGAGACCTTGGTGTGGAAACAATTGGAGAAGCAAGAGGCACTGACCCTACTGTGGAAGGTAATGTACTGGTCCCTGGAGCACTTGATGTCTCCCCAATCTGTTTATACCTAAACCTTTCCACCTCAGTCTGCAACTCAACATTCCTTTGTTGCATCTTGTTGTATTCCTCAATCAAAAGATTATACTTCTCCATTAGGCTCTTATTTTCAGCCTCCTCCCTTTCAACAGTCTTTTGGGCTAATTTGGCCACATTCATAGTCAAATTAGTGGCATCACTGGTTGAGGTCTCTAAAGCTCTTTTTATTATTAATCCTCCTCTAAAATTTGGATTAATATTCATAACATTTGGCTTTCTTCCTTGAGGGGCCAATGCCCAAATTTCCAAAGTTTCATATTCCTCACTGAAGGCAGAATCTTGCAATATTGTATTGACTTCTTCTTTAGAGTCTTGCAAAGGATGCTTGGACTTTAAAATAGCATTAAATTCTACAACATCTACAATGTCCCATTCAGGTAGAATCAACACACCAACTTGACTCACTAGTCTTCTTCCCTCTTCAGGAGTGATGTTCTTAAATTCCTCCATTAATTCAGCTTTTACCTCCTCATCATTATCCTGACCTATCAGGCCTTAGCTCTCTTCTCTTCTTACATTTCTCTTGATATTCTTTAAATTTCATCCTCCATACCAATTGCAAGAATACAGGAGTTTTTACAAATGTATTGTCATCTAGAAACTCCTTACATACTTCCATTCTTGCATCTTGTACACTTTTTCCTTTCATATCTAAATTAGATAGAACCAATTCAGCTGGCCTAGGAGGGGAAGGCATACCAACCTGCATGTCCTGATCAGTAACAATAATTTCATCCATTAGATCCTCCTATGGTTGATCAATTTTTTGTCTTTTAGGGCTTGGCTCAAATGGTGGTGATGAGGGATTGTCTTTTGGTGATGATTCTAAATCAATGATTTTAATTGCCCCAGGCACTTTGAATTTTGGACCTGGTTGTGAAGGTAACTTCATTATTTGCTTTCCTTTTCTGTCCACTTCCTCTTCATCACTTCTATCATCCTTTTTCCTCATGTAAATAGGCCACCTTTCTGTAGGCTGGTATGTTTGCCTTGTTTCAATTGGCCTAGCACCTTGTTCTTGTACACCCAGACTCAGTTCTAAATTTATCTTTTTGGTCCTCAATGTGCCCATAATTTCTTTGAAGTTTTTTATTAGAAAGTCAATCTTCTTATGGTATGGATTGAACTCCAACAATGGATCATACTTTAGATCCATCTTATGCACAATATCTAATAGCTTATCATAAGCTATCCATTTCTCCTTATTCAACTCCTGCCTATTTAGATCAAATTCATTTCTGATCAAATCCTCCAGAAAGTTGAACTCATGCACAAATTTTTCAGCCTTTATTCTTTGTCTGAAAAGGGCAAAGAAACCCTCAGGATCATGCTGTCGCTTTGGACCACACCTCAAATGGTAATCATCAAAGAATTTCTCAAAATGCACCCAACCTCCTTTTGAAAAGGCAAAATCAGACACCACTTTATAATCAGGGAAAAATGTTCCCTTACCCCTCCCTGTGAGGTTGTCCTCATGGATACAACCTATTTGCCACATAACTTCTGCAAACCCCACTCTTGGTGGCACATTGTATGGCAGTATATGGGGGGTTCCTTGAAAACCATATACTCTCAAAACAATGTTGACTGGATATGTGATAATGTCACCCCAGTTATCGCAAACTTTCAATTCTGGTTTCCTCCCTTTTGGCCTAAGGAAATCATGCAATTCCTCAGGGATCCTGGGTACATTCACCATTAGTCTAGCCCTCAATATAGAAGGAAAGAAATTATCAAATTGCACATAACCGGTGCTTTCCTTATTGCAAGATAAATCTGCAGCCCATAATTGTACTGACAATCTTTCTCCATCAACTGATTGCCTTAATTCCACCTTTTCAGAGAAAAGTTTGAAATTCTTGAACAAGAACATATAGATCAACATAGAATACCAAAATAATTGAGTGTCAGTATCATTTTTCTTCAACTTTGACAACCCTTCATGTATCCTCTCAGCCAAGAAAAAAGCAAAGTTATATGTCACAAAAAGTTAGGGTGTTGTATTTGCACCCCCATGAACATGTGTGCAATAGGCATCACCACACCAGGATTGAAACCCAAAATCTAACACAATGAATAGAAAGTGGCCAAGAAATGATTTGCAAAACAGTTTAATCTAAAAGGTTCCTAGTCACTGGGGCTAATATGAAATTGTGAACCTCCTGCCCTAGCCAAATGAGGTGGAAGCAACTTAGCTCTAAAAAGAGACTTTAACTTTGCATATTCCTGCTTCATTTCCTCAAGATTGATAGGAACCAATTCTTCACTCAGTTCACTCAAGTCAAAAATCTATTGGACCTCTTCTCTATTAACGCTCAACAAAACCTTTCTGTCATTATCCCTGATTACTCGTGTGACAGGTTCATATCTTGCAGCCACTGCCCTAAGTAAGTCTATGTCAGGGAACACGTTTGGGACCACCAGCTTTTCCAAATCATACATCCAGCTATTTGAAAAGGGGTGAGGTAAATTCCTCTGTCCATACCATAATCTGAACATTTCCAAGCCTATGAGAGGAACCCTAGCATTAGTAATGTTAGAGCAATTATATACTAACCCTTCCCTCAGGATTTTCCCTCGCATTAGAACCAATCCCTTCTTCCTATCATTTGTTGAGTAGGTAAATTGATCCAGGAAATCATCGTACAGGTTTCTTTTTAAATAGTCAACTTAGCTAGAATGTTGCTTTGGCGGTGCCATCTTGGACAAACTAGGGTCTTTTTAAAATTTCACACTTCGAATAGTTAGGACTAACCAGAAATAGGAAATTATAGAACAAAACACTACAATTTCTCACAACTATAATTAAACTATAGCCCTAACACATTTATCAACAAGCTCAATGACAAGCACAACAAATATTTTCCCAAATTCAAGTGCAGAATGACTAGGAAGCACATAAATTAACTCACGGCTTTGTTTGCAGAAGTCCCAAATTCTGGCTGCAGAGATTCACAACTTCGCTTTTAGCTCTAAAACTGCTCCACAAAATACTTGAATGCTTTGTGATACAAATAAAATAGGAGAATTAATTTTATCTCGATCAAATCATGCCTACAAATGTCTCATCTGCCATTAAAGCTCACTCGCACATTGCACGAACGGATCCAACCATATTTGATGCAAATTTAAATTTTAACCGTCGACATGGCGGTTGCCCGTGATATCGCAATCAATAAAGATCTTGCAACTTTGGATCACACAATGGCGAGAAACCGTATATCTTGAGCATTCGTGATCTTGTTCCTTCAACATAGTTGCAACCTTATTATTAACTGTCGAGCAGCTTTTTCATCAAGATTATAACATATCTGCTTATTTAAAACATGTGCACCTCAAGAACACTTTAGTAGCCCGCATTTTAATGTATTAAGGCCAAATTAATTTACCATAGTATTTCCTTCATTCCTTCGGCTTCATCAGATGAGACACGTGATCTAAGCCATTCCCCGCCATCCTGCGATGACCCCACCAATTGATCTTGATATCACGGGCGAGCGCCACGTGTACTAGGCCCTCTCCCCTAATAAATGTTTTTATTTTGCAAAGGGACAAGTTCACATGGCCATAGATCAATCATCGTGTGATCTCAGTCGTTCCTCGCCATCCCGCGATGACCCCACCAATAGATCGTGATATCACAGGCAAGCACCATGTGTCTCATCCGGTGAAGCCGAAGGAATGATAAATACTTTGTTGTGTCTTTAATACATTATGCCGCAGGTTACTAAAGCAGTTATAAGATGCACGTGTTTTAAATCAAAGGAGATGTTATAATCCCGGTAGAAAGATGCTTGATGGTTAATAACAAGGCTGGCAACTGTGTTGAACGAATAGGATTGCTAATGGTTGAGATCAACGGTTTCCCTCCAGCGCGTGATCAAAATTTGCTAGTTCTTTATTGATTGCGATATCACGGGTGGGCGCCACGTGGATCTACTTGGCAACGAGTAGTATGGTGGGGCAATGGCTACCCAACCTACAAAAAGGCATGGGCATCCACATGGCTTATGCCTTCCGCACTTTTGTTAATGGTTGTCAGTGTCAGTTAATGTACATTTCATTAATTAGTTGTTGTGTACTTCCTTAGTATGTTCAATATAATTTTTTTTCTTTAAAAAATTATTCTTTACTTTTTAAAACTTTTAAAAAACTATTGTATACTTAAATTCTTAAAAATATAGAATAACTTTGTGTTCTTTAAAAAATAATTTTGTTTTACTTTGAATTATTTTAAATATAATTAATAAAATAATTTTGAACTAACTCTTAAATATTTTGTTATATACATTTAATAAATAAAATAAAATAAAAATATCAATTTTTAAAATATGATTGATAAAATAATTCTTATACACTAAAAAAATTGATATATACATATAATAAAACAAATATAATAATATATCAAGTTTTAAAATATATGTAATAAAATAATTTTTAAAGGACAAAAAAAATTTCATACTTAATATATAAAATCAAATAAATGTATCAATTTTTAAAATACAATTAATAAAATAATTGTGAAATAGTGTTAGTGTTAGTTTTACGATTAAGTTTAGGGTTAGAGTTAGAGTGAGAATTATTGTTGAGATTGAATCATAACCCTAATCTAACCTTAACCTTAAACCTAATTGAGCCCTAACCCTATTTGTAATTGAACTTTAACTCTAACCCCAACCCTAACCCTATCATTGAACCCAAGCTTTATCCTAGAACCCCAACTCTAATTAAATGGTAAACCTAACCTAACCTTAACCCTAATGTTAATCCAAACCTTAATTCTATCTATAATTATAATCCTAACCCTTCTCATTCTAACCCTAATTATAATCTTAATTATAATTCTAACCCTAACCATAATTTTAATGCTATTCATAATCCTTAGTTTAACACTAACCATAGTTCTCATGACAACCTTAACTCTAATTATAACCCTAATCAAACCCCGACCTTAACCTTAACCCTAACCTTGAGCTTAATTAAACCCTAACCTTACCTTAAGCCTGAGCTTAATTAAATCAAGATCCTAGCTCTAACCCTAAACTCATATATGTGAGATAATTATAATTTAGCAAAACCCTAACCATAATTGAATCATAACCCTAATTGAAATATAATCCTACCTTTAATTGAACCCTAACCCTAATTGAATCGTAAGTTTAACCGTAAGCCTAATTGAACCCTATTTTTAACTCTAAGACTAATTAAACACTATTTCTATCCCTAACCCTAAGCCCATCTAAATCCTACCACTAATTGAACCCTAACCCCAATTGAATCATATTTAAACCCTAACCCTTAATGAGTACTAACCCTAATTAAACCCTAACACAATTGAACCATAATTTTAACCCTAATTTAATACTAACACTAACCCTAATCCTAATAACATATTATTAGGGTTATATTTATTAATGTCTTAGTATTAGTTTATAAATTGAACATTAATTATAAATATTTTAAAATAAATTAGTATTTCAATCTAAAATTTTAATATTTGATGTTACAAATAAAATTAAAATAAATTCTAATTTTTAAAATCCACAAAATATTTATTATCTATTTAGTTTTACTAATTATCTAATACAATACAATACAATACAATTAAATATTCATTTTATATTAATTAAACAATTATTAATTATAATTTTAGAATAAATTAAGAAGTAAGATCTATATAAAATCAACTTTTCCATTTTTTTTCTTTGTGTCCAAATCATTTCATTTTCTAAAATTATACTAAATTCTAGATATCGTAATTAAACACAAAACTTTATTCTATTCTAATCCTAACCCTAGTTAAACCCTAACCCTATTTGGACTCTAACCCTTACCCTAATTGAACACTAAATCTAATTGTAATTGACCACTAAGCATAATTGAATTCTACCCCTAACCCTAACCCTAACTCTAACTAAACCCTAAACCTAACTCTAATCAAACCCTAACCCAAACCTACTTGATTCATAATCCCAACCCTAACCCAAACCCTAATTGAACTTTAAAACTAACCTTAATTAAGTATTAACCCTAATTGAACATTTATTGAACACTAGTCCTAATTGTACCATAACCCTAACTTTGAACTACAATTGAACTCTAATCCTAACCCTAACACTAATTCTTATCCTAATTGAACCTTAACCCCAACCCTAACCTTAACCTTGACCCTATTTGAACTCTTATTGAATTCATAACCTTAATTAAACCCCAACCTCATCCTCAATCCTAACCCAAATTGAACATTAATTGAACCCTAAACCTAACCCTAAGTGAACACTAATCCTAATTGAACTCTAACTTTTTAGTTGAAAATATTAAAGTGCCTTAGATTTTCCCATTCATCATCATTTATCATTCAATTCCTAATAGAACTCCAAAAATTTATACTTTTATAATATTTTAATACACACCTAATATTAAGGGTTTAGTTTAAGGGTTAAGGGTTTAAGGGTTTAGAGTTTAAGGGTTAAGGGTAGAGGGAGAGAGATAGAGAGAGTGAGGAGAGAGAGAGACTTGAGAGAGGGAGAGGGTAGGAGGGAGAGACTTGAGAGAGAGAGAGAGGGTAGAGGCAGAGGGATTTAAGGGTTTGGGGTTTGGCTAAGGGTTTAGTTATGGGTAGAGGAGAGAGATAGAGGGATTTAGTGTGAGAGAGAGAGGGGAGGGAGTGGGAGAGTTAGATAGCACGTAGAGGGGTTAAGGGTAGAGGGTTTAAGGGTTAAGGTTAAGGGATTAGGGGTTTAGGGTTGGAGGGGAGAGAGATAGAGGGAGTGAGTGAGTGAGAGAGAGACCCAAGAGATGAGAGGGGCCAGGATATTAAGATACTTGAGAGAGAGAGAGGGAGGGAGGGTTAAGGGTAGAGGGTAGATGGTTTAAGGGTTTATGGTTAAGGGTGGAGGGGAGAGAGATAGAGGGAGTGAGTGAGTGAGTGAGAGAAAGACCTAAGGGAGGGAGAAGGGGTAGGAGGGCGAGACTTCAGATAGAGTGAGTGAGTGAGTGAGTGAGTGAGTGAGAGACCTCAGAGAGGGAGTGGTGCTAGGAGGGAGAGACTTGAGAGAGAGAGAGATAAAGGAAGGGAGGGTTAAGGGTTGAGAGAGACCTAAGAGAGGGAGAGGAGTAGGATGGAGAGAATTGAGAGAGAGAGAGAGAGAGGGAGGGAGTGGAAGAGAGATAGAGGGAGGGGGGGTTAAGGGTAGAGGGTAGATGGTTTAAGGGTTTAGGGTTTAGGGTTTCAGGTTAAGGATAGAGGGAAGTGTTGGTTTGGTTTTACAATGTAACCAGGTTGGTCTTCTAATCTACCTATGGAATTTCCAATCCCAATCAAGGGTAGCTCAAAGGACCTGGACCAATTGACGAGGACTTTAAAAAAACATCCTACACTTCGGGCTCTGCAAGACCCGGGAGGGTGATCCCTTAATGTGTTTACAACCTCTACACCAATATCATAAACAACATTAACACATAATAGATAATCCCATTGAATAGCTCAACACAATAGGATAATATCGAATAAAATTGGTTGTTCACCAATAATATCAACTATGTGGAGCATGAGATAACTACAACACAATCCCAAGATGCCATGAATGCACCTTACCCAAAGTATGCTTTAGGACCTCCATGCATACAAACACAAGGATTGTCATTTATCATCTTGCAGCAGTGGTACCTAAGATGATGGTACTATCCCTCCCTTGGACATTGCTCTCTTCTTACAATTGGATACATCAGTCCCCCTTTTGATTTTGTCAAAAAGATATGAAATGATTTCTAAGCAATGCCTTATTGGGTCAATGAGATCACCAAAAGTCTAGTACTTGTCAAATGAAGGTATATTATTGACACCTATCCCTTTGCTATTCACTTGTTAGGACTTAGTAATGACTATACAAAGAGAAAATGAGATAGTGGCAACAACCATTTATATTATTTATCTCACTGCAATCCATTTCATGGCTATAGTCATGTTGTCACCCAGTGTAGATTTATTTTTTCAAATTCATAGATAACATGAAGACAAACCTGTAGCCTTTAATGGTACTACTCTTATTCATGAATATGCTTTGTTCCCTTGAAGTACCATGATTTATTATGGTTTTTATTCTAAATATCTTCATTAAAACACCCATGTGCAAGTATATTCCTTCACTATTATAGCCTATTGCTGGAATGGATGATCAATGGTATGAAAAGGTAAAAATAAAATTGTGCTTTGCTTCTTTCACTACTTGTTGATTGTTGATTGTTGTTCATATGCACTTGTACCATTGTAATGATTGATGTCCTACATGAACCTGCATGGTTGTCTTGTAGAATAACCTCATAGTTGTTGTTCATATACACTTGTACTATGGCCTTGGCTTCCAAAATGAGACCTCTCCTGAATCATAACTGCTTAATTGTCATTTGTAACTTTTTATGATGTGTGACTATCCAATAGGGTTATGGTGAGAGGGGCTTGACAACTTGAAATGTTTCTTCATTGTTTAAAAGATGCATAATTGAACTTGATTCATCTATGAAGTCACTTCCTTTATAAACAGATCATGGATCTTCTTAAGAAGATTGAAGGACATATCAACACAGTATGTTGCATCTTTTGAATCTGTCCTTTCCAGTCCCGTCTTATGTTCCTTTCATGTCCTGTCTTATGTTACTAGTCTTTTATGGTATTGGGAAAATCCTAAGGTTGGGGTTTTGTCTTTGACTGAATCCCTCTATCTCTCTCCCCTCTACCCATAACCCTAAACCCTAAACCCTTAACCCTTAAAATCCAAACCCTTAAACCCTCTACCCTCTACCCTCTCTCTCACCCTCTCTCTCTCTCTCTCAAGTCTCTCCCTCCTACCCCCTCTCCCTCTCTTAGGTCTTTATCTATCTCCACTCACTTCCTCTATGTGTCTCCCCCCCTCTACCCTCCGCCCAAACCCTCTACCCCATATCTCCTCCCTCCTCCCTCTTTCCCTCTCTCTCTCAAGTCTCCCCCTCCCTACCCCCTCTCCTCGCTCAGGTCTCTCTCTCTCTCACTCCTCTTATCTCCCTCCCCTCTACCCTTAACCCTTAAACCCTCTACCCTCTACCCTTAACCCTCTAACATACTCTCTATCTCTCTCCCACTCCCTCCCTCTCTCTCTCACTGAATTATCTCTCTCCCTTTGCCCATAACCCTAAACCCTTAACCCTTAGGCCCTAACCCCTCCTCTACCCTCTCTCTCTCTCTCAAGTCTCTCCTCCTACCCCCTCTCTCCTCTCTCAGGTCTCTCTCTCTCTCACTCATTCTCTCTATCTCTCTCTCCCTCTACCCTTAACCCTAAACCTTAAACCCATAACCCTTAAACTCTAAACCCTTAATATTAGGTGTGTATTAAAACATTATAAAAGTATAAATTTTTGGAGTTCTATTAGGAATTGAATGATAAATGACGATGAATGGGAAAATCTAAGGCACTTTAATATTTTCAACTAAAAGTTAGAGTTCAATTAGGATTAGTGTTCACTTAGGGTTAGGTTTAGGGTTCAATTAATGTTCAATTTGGGTTAGGATTGAGGATGAGGTTGGGGTTTAATTAAGGTTATGAATTCAATAAGAGTTCAAATAGGGTCAAGGTTAAGGTTAGGGTTGGGTTTAAGGTTCAATTAGGATAAGAATTAGTGTTAGGGTTAGGATTAGAGTTCAATTGTAGTTCAAAGTTAGGGTTATGGTACAATTAGGACTAGTGTTCAATAAATGTTCAATTAGGGTTAATACTTAATTAAGGTTAGTTTTAAAGTTCAATTAGGGTTTGGGTTAGGGTTGGGATTATGAATCAAGTAGGTTTGGGTTAGGGTTTGATTAGAGTTAGGTTTAGGGTTTAGTTAGAGTTAGGGTTAGGGTTAGGGGTAGAATTCAATTATGCTTAGTGGTCAATTACAATTAGATTTAGTGTTCAATTAGGGTAAGGGTTAGAGTCTAAATAGGGTTAGGGTTTAACTAGGGTTAGGATTAGAATAGAATAAATTTTTGTGTTTAATTATGATATCTAGAATTTAGTATAATTTTAGAAAATGAAATGATTTGGACACAAAGAAAAAAAATAGAAAAGTTGATTTTATATAGATCTTATTTCTTAATTTATTCTAAAATTCTAATTAATAATTGTTTAATTAATATAAAATGAATATTTAATTTAATTTAATTTAATTGTATTAGATAATTAGTAAAACTAAATAGATAATAAATATTTTATGGATTTTAAAAATTAGAATTTAGTTTAATTTTATTTGTAATGTCAAATATTAAAATTTTAGATTGAAATACTTAATTTATTTTAAAATATTTATAATCAATGTTCAATTTATAAACTAATATTAAGACATTAATAAATATAACCTGTGGCATAATGTATTAAAGACGCATCAAAGTATTTATCATTCCTTCAGCTTCACCGGATGAGACATGTGGCGCTCGCTCATGATATCGCAATCAATAAAGACCTCGCAACTTTTGATCACGCGATATCTAGAAACCGTGGATCTCAACCATCGACAGTCCTATTTGTTCAACACAGTCTCCAGCCTTTTTATTAACCATCGAGCACCTTTCTACTAGGATATCTCCGTTGATTTAAAACATGTGCATCTTATAACTACTTTAGTAACCTGCGGAATAATGTATTAAAGATGCATCAAAGTATTTATCATTCCTTCGGCTTCACCGGATGAGACACGTGGCGCTCGCTCGTGATATCGCAGTCAACTAGTGGGGTCATTGTGGGATGGTGGGGAAAAATTGAGATCACACGACGATTGATCTACATCCATGTGAACTTGTCCCTTTGCAGAATAAAAAAAATTATTAGGGGAGAGGGCCCAGTACACGTGGCACTCGCTCGTGATATCGTGATCAACTAGTGGGGTCATTGCGGGATGGCGGGGAACGCCTGAGATCACACGACGATTGATCTACAGTCATGTGAACTTGTCCCTCTACAAAATAAAAACATTTATTAGGGGAGAGGGCCTAGTACATGTGGCGCTCACCCGTGATATCACAATCAACTGGTGGGGTCATTGCGGATGGTGGGAAATGGCTGAGATCACACAACGATTGATCTACGGCCATGTGAACTTGTCCCTCTGCAAAATAAAAAAATTTATTATGGGAGAGGGTGCACTCAATCGTGATGATAATACCCAGTCTTACCACATATTTATACTATATATTGTAAATAAACAATCCAAATGTAAATAAAGAAAAAACCTAATGTTGATAAAAAATGGACCCATACTTGAATACATGAAAACCTCTAAATGTTATATGAAAAAAACATAAATACATTCATGAAGAAGTGAAATAAGTATTTTTTTGTTTCAAATAAAATATCACAACTCTCCACTATAAGTATATCATTTAAAAAATAAAATGCTCATTTAATAAAATAAGACACTCATTTAAACAAGTATTGTTATTATAGTGAAAAAATATTGTTCTTATGTGTACAAAAATTGGGGTAGCAACCCTTTGGTGAAATGGTGGGGCTTCTTGCCTGTAGAGCCAACAACCAAGGTTCAAACCTCACAAGGTCGCTCTCTAACGCGTCAACAATGGAGTTTGTTGTTTACCCTCATATTAAGGGGAGGATCCTTGGTGAACTGGTGGGGCTTCTTGCCTGTAGTGCCAACAATCAAGGCTCAAACCTTAATATTAAAATTTTCATCAAAAATCGACGGATGGCTTTCTGAGCGTGCACGAGTGCAGTCTGTGGATGCGCTAGGGCATCCACGCCCTAGCTTAGTGTTTCCTGAGTCTCTAGTGGTTGCGTGGGTGGGGCGTCTGTGTGGTGTGGGTTGGGACTAGGGGTGGCTCAGTTTCTGGTTTCTTTTCTGTGTGTGGGTGTTGTTTCATGTGTGTTTTTGGTGCGACTGGTTGGGGTTTGGTGCAAGCGCTGTCCTTTCCATAGACTATGTTTCCTTTCTCCATGGGTTGCTTTGTTGTTCTCTTTGCTGGCTGGGTGGGGCTCTTGTTGTTTTGTTGGTGTTGGGTATTATTTATTATTTTTATTTTCTCTTGCTTGCATTGTGGGGGTGGCTATGAGGCAGATTGGTTTTGTCTTGGGGCTTCTTGGCTGGAGTTTTTTCGGTGTAGGGTTTGAATGGCAAGGAATGCATCTATTGGAGAGGTGAAGGGGGATGTTGCCATGATAGAGGTTGGTGATGGGGCTTTGTCTGGAGAGGGTTTGACAAAATCCAGTACCTTTAAAATGCATAAGATAAATGGATGCCTGGAAAGAGCTCAAGTTCATCCTGTGTTGGTGATTCAATCGGAGGTGGTAGCTGAAGAACTAGATTACTATAGTAAGCATGTTTTGATTTGTAAGTTTATAGGGATGAGGGTTTCTCTTTCTTTCTTGGACACTTGGATCCGCAAGACATGGTCTCTGAAGGGTGATTTTGATGTTCTATTGGCTGCGAACAATTTCTTTCTAGTATATTTCTTATGCATTTCAAATCGAAATAGGGAATTTGAAGGGGGGCCTTATTTTTATAACCAAGTAGGTCTCTTCATAAAACCATGGCATGCAGTCTTTAATTTGGCGGAAGAGTTGCCTTCTAGGGTCCCAGTTTGGGTTCGCCTTCCTCGGCTGCTGCTTGAATATTAGAGAACTGATATAGTATAATCGATTACTTTATTGATGGGTAAGCCTATTGGTCCTTCTCAACATACTTTAGATAAAATGATCTTTTCTTATGCGAGGCTTTGTGTTGAGATTGATCTGAGTCAGCCTTTTCCTGATTCTATTGAGTTGACCGTTGGCTCTAATTCCTGGACTCGGCCATTGGATTATGAAATGTTGCCTTTTCAGTGCCGGTTATGTCATGAATATGGGAATCTGTTGCAGAGGTGTCCTCGAGATTTTGGTGCAGGAGGGGTAAATAATGTGGGTACCCAATCCAATTCGAGGGTGGATAAGGGTAAGGATCCTGTGTAGGGAATGGCAGTGGACAAAGATGGTTTTTTTCCAATTAATCCTCGCAATCATGGACGGGGTCAAAAGAGGCCTTTTAAGGAAAGGCAAGACGAGGAGACGTTCAATAGATTTGAGGCTTTGGATGAGTTAGTTCAGGAGGAAGGTTTTACAACTGACATGTAGGTGGTGGATGGCTCTAAGGAGTTGGTTGAGGTACAGCCTTCAGTGATTCCTAGATTGGATCTGCCTAGCAACCAGGATCCTTAGATGGTTTCTGGTCTTTTTCCTTCCACTCCTGCTTTTGGTGTGGAGGGTGGGGTGATTGTTGATTCTGGTGGCCCCTCTAGTGTTGGTAAGGCTTGATTAGAGGTTCGGGGTAGCCCTAACTTAGGTAAGACTAAATCTTCTTCCTCTATTTTAGGTGTGCAACAAAAATATTTTAAGAAAGGAATTCCTGAGAAATTAGTTAAGGTTGGTCGCAAAAAGGACCAAGAAAAGGTGAAGCTAGCTGGAGAGACTTTGGTTGAGGCTGGTTCGGTGAAGACTATTGATGATCACTTCTCCCAACCCCAACAATGATAGTTATTTCTTGGAATGTGAGGGGTATGAATAGCATCCCTTGACAAAAGGCTATTCGAGATCTGGTTCGTATTCATTCTCCTGATATGGTTTTCTTGCAGGAAACTAAGCTATCAGTGGATAGTATGTTAAGTGTGGCTTCAAAGATTTGAGGTCATGGCCAATGTCAATGTGTGGGTGCTTTTGGTAATTCTGGTGGAGTGGCTTGTTTTTGGGATCCTCGGAAGGTTAGTCCAATTTGGTGGTTCTCCTGCAGGAGTTTGATTTCTTGTGTTGCTTCTCACTTAGAGTCAGGGGAGAAAGTTTTTTTCTCTAATATATATACTTTGATTGATTTCCATGGTAAAGCTCAGTTGTGGGATCATGTTAGATATGTGAGATCTTTGGATCCTTACCTTCCTTGGATCCTGGTTGGGGATTTTAATGTTGTCATTTCTTTAGAGGAGAAGAGAGGAGGTAGTGATTATTTGGAGCCTTCCTCTAGGCTCTTACAGGATAATATGGCTCTTTTGAGGTTAGTTGATATCAAGCCAACTAATGGAGTCTTCACATGGAATAACATGAGGACTAGAGATGCTGCTATTTCAGAAAGACTAGATAGATTTTTGGTGTCTAGTTTTTGGATGGGGGACAAGTGGATGATTGGCTCTAAAATATTGGATGGAAGAGGTTCTGACCATTGGCCAATTAAGCTTGTAGTTGAAATGCCTCAACGATGTGCCAGTCAGACTTTCAAGTTCCAACTCATATGGCTCCACGATGAATCTCTTCATGATTTGATTTTTGGCTTGTGGGATCTTGGGAAGCCACCTTATGGCACTGCTATGTACTCATTTTCTAAGAGGTTACAGTATGTCAAATACAAGTTGAAAAGATGGAATATGCAACATTTTGGTAATTTGTTTCATGAAAAATAGAAGGCTTAGGATAACTTGGACTTAATCACTAGGCAGATTCAGGATCAAGGCCTAACAGAAGAGTTGAGTTTGTCAGAGATTGTTGCAACAAAAGAGGTAGAGGAATGGGAGTTATGTGAAGAAACTTTTTGGAAACATAAGTCCCGTATTGAATGGCTTCAAGCTGGTGATAGAAATACTTCTTTTTTTCACAACTCTGTTAAAGATCGGAGGAAAGGTAATGTTATTTCTTCTCTCTTGTTGTCAGATGGGGAAATTTTGTCCTCTTCTACTTCTATTTCTGCAGAATGCATTCGGTTTTTCTCTTCATTATTCTCTAAAGATTCCCCTCCTGCGGAGGAGGATGAAGCTAGGATTTTGAATTGTATCCCATAGTTGTTGTCTAATGAAATGAATGAATCGCTGCTCTCTCCTATTACCTTGTCGGAGCTTGAGAAGGTTGTGTTCGAAATGAAGAAAGGTAAAGCACTGGGGCCTGATGGATTCCCAGTTGAATTCTTTCAAGAGTTCTGGGAGGTGGTTAAGTTGGACCTCTTAGAGGTTGTTAAGGAATCTCTCATGAATAAACAAATGTTGAAGTCTTTGAATGCAAATTTTTTAGCTCTCATTCCAAAGAAAGTTGGGGCTAATTCTTTGGATCTTTTTTGACCTATTGTGTTATGCAATGTTGTTTATAAGATTATTACTAAGTTGATTGCTGAAAGCCTAAAACCTTGGCTTGGTGGGTTAATCTCTGAGGAGAAGGGGGTTTTTTTGCTAGAAGACAAATCATGGATGGTGTTGTGATTGCTGTTGAGACCATCCATTCTATGGAATCCTCAAAAGAAAAATCTATGTTTATCAAGTTGGACATGGTTAAAGCATATGATCATGTCAAATGAAACTTTTTGTTTAAGATTCTTGGAGCTTTTGGCTTTGCTAGTGGTTGGATTGAATGGGTCGGGAGTTGTGTTACTTCCTCCTCCTTCTCGGTGCTTATCAATGGTGAGCCCACTGAGTTGTTTGGTGCTTCTAGAGGCCTCAGACAAGGAGATCCTTTGTCCCCCTACTTATTCATCCTACTCGCGGAAGGATTGGGAAGCCTTATTCGTGCTAAGGTAGCTGGCGGCTTGATTCAAGGTTGGAACTAGGGAAATGATATTCCTCCTTAGTCCCATCTTCAGTTTGTAGATGATACTGCCTTGATGGGTATGGCGAAGGTGGAGGAGGCTTTCAATTAGCGCAGTGTTTTGGACAGCTACTTGGTAACCTCTGTGCAATGTATTAATGAGGGGAAGTCTTTCATCTACTTCTTCCATACTCCTAAGGTTATCTAAAGGAGAATAGTAGGTATTCTTCATTTCCAAATCAGTTCGCTTCCTTTTCTCTATCTTGGAATCCCGCTTTCCATTTGTTCTATCCCTAAAAGGTTTTGGCAAGAGACTCTGGACAAGTTTCAAATATTGGTTAGTCATTGGACTTGCAGGTGGCTTTCTTTAGCTGGAAGAGTGACTCTTCTAAAGTCGGTGGTCCAGGCTCTCCCTCTTTATAGGTGCTTTGTTCTTTCTGCTCCTTCAAGTTTTATTAAAGATTTTGAGAGATTTTCTTGACAGTTTCTGTGGTTTGGCAACCTTCTTCATAGAAAGTGGAGCTTGGTGAAATGGGATGTTGTCTGTAGGCCGAAGCAGGAGGGGGTCTTGGTCTACGACGAACTGATTTGAATGGGCAGGCCTTGGCTACCAAGCTATATTGGCATTGGTGTTCACAACAACATATGTTGTGGGCTAAAATTCTTACCCTCAAATACTTGGGTGCGATGGAAAGAATGGAGGTTGCTAGATTTAGTATGGAAGGGAAAGGTTCTATGATCTGGAGTACTCTCAAACGGGGTGCTCAGCTTGTTAAACATGGATTTTTTTTGGATTTGTAATGGGGGTCGGGAAGCCCTCTTCTGGCATGACTCCTTGGATGGTCACCCCCCACTTTTGTCATCTCATCCCCACCTTCAAGACTTGTGTTAGATTTTTGAAGAGGTGGGTTTGTGTCATGTGGCAGACTTCAAATCTCAACAATCTTTGAGTTAGAGTACTATATCCAGGTGGAAGGACCCTTTGGTTTGGCCTCCTGGGGGTGTGATGGAGGATCGCCAAGAGCTTGCTAAGATTCTATCGGATCGCGCTTGCAATTCTCTTCATGGGAGCGATGTGCTTTCTTGGGGTCTTGATTTGAGAGGCAAATTTTCGGTTGCCTCTGGTTATCAGGCTTTGGATAAACAGGTCTTTGGGAGCTCTGAGGTTTCTTGGTAGAAGCATGTCTAGAATAAATTTTCCTGGCCTAAGTGTAATTTTTTCTCTTGGATTGTTCTCCAAGGTAAGTGTCTTACTTGGGACAATCTTTGGAAGCAGGGGTTCCAGGGCCCCTCCATGTGTGTTATGTGTGGTTAGCATGAAGAATGCTTCTCACACCTCTTTTTTCAGTGTTCCTTTGTCAAGGCTATCTGCCATCACTGGTGGAATCTCTAGAGCTTACCGTGTTGCCATGCCTCTGCTTTGGATGATTTTTGGAGGAGATAGGGATCATCTCCTGCCAAAACCTCTTTTCTTAAAATTGCTTGGAGCATTGGCCCTAGTTTGATTGTTTGGAAAGTTTGGTTGGAGCATAATAGATGGATTTTCTTGGACAAAAAATTGATCTTGGAGCAAGTTTAGAGGCGTATTCTTGGGGCTCTGTAGGAGAATTTGTCTGCTAAGTGTGATTTGTCTTTGCTAATTGATCTTGGGGACTTGGGTGTTGTTAATGCCCTGGGTCTTGTTGCAGGGGATAGGAGTGATTTGAGCAGTGTGCATCGTAGGCATGGGCGTGAGAGGGTGGCTCGTGATGGCTTTTGGTGTCTACCTGCTCTAGGGGAGCTAAAAATCAATACAGATGGGTCATCTAGGGGTAATCCTGGACATGTTGGAGTTGGTGGTGTTGGTAGAGATAGCCTTGGAGTGGTGGTGTTTTTCTTTTCTATGTATCATGGCCTACAAACCAATAATCTTATGGAGGCTAGTGCTATTCTTATGGCGATTGAGCGTGCGGCTGGCCTTGGGTGGCGGCGGATTGTTTGTGAATCTGATTCTCAGGTGGTTATTGATATGTTG
>VDFB02086081.1:314855448-314921780 GCA_007258455.2 Sequoia sempervirens
TTACAAATATTGGATGCAACTGGTTTGATATACACAAAGTATGCGTAGGTATGCACTGTCAGCAAATTATATACAACTAAAAGATAAGGATCAAAATAAAGGAGTGCTATGTACATTGACGGAAGGCCAAAAGCATCAGGGAATATTGCAGGGTTTATAAATAGTACATGACCTGGGTCAACAAATAAGCAACCTAATTGCATATTCGAGGCGCACGAGGGAAACTGTGTATTTGTATGTGTGATAAAATCAATAACTGCAGGGGAAGAGTTGCTAATTGATTACACGAATCGCTTAGTTACAAACACGGTTACTATGGGGGTGGTACGTACTATGTACCATTTTACCCAACCTCCAAATAATGACTCCAATATACCATTTTATTCTTATGTTTTTTTCAGAAGTCTATTTGGCCTACCGTAATGTTTTTATATTTAATTTTTGTCATAGCAGGACATTGATTGTACGGAGAAGGCTCTGGCCCAGAGCACAAATCACGATGTATCTTCAGGTACTTCTACCCAACAGGTTAACCTCATTGTAATTGTACAAATTAGATACGAGCAAAATATTTTATTATTATGTTTTTTTCATAAGTTTATTGGGTTAATTTCGATAATGTTTTTAATATTCTTGTTGCAGTCGACTGATTGGGGAAAGGCACCAGCAATAGAGGAGAGCATCCATAGTGAGGTACAGTCAATATTTTGTGATGATGACATCACTTATTCAGCAAACCCTCTCGATATGATAAAGAAGATCCAAAAAAAATGCAATGAAGAAATGGTTAAGTTGATATTCATAGTGCCTCAAACAGATGAGATAAGAGAGAGGGTTAAAATATTAACTAAGAGATTACAAAACTTGCAAGTAAGTTGTCATGAGGTCTTTAATTATAACATAAGTTCATTGATGGTTTTATATTTTGTACTCTTTTATGTCATGAACTAAAATATGTGTTGTTTTTACAAGGTTATTTGCCTCCTTATGATGCTCCTGGCCATGATCAAGGTACTACAAGTGCTGCTCGAGGAGTAGGGGTTGGTACAAGTGTCCATCCTAATATTCCTACCCATACATCACATCATATGAACCCATCATTTGTGCCTATATTGTCATCTAAAATGTTGGAAACACATACCATGCAGGCATCTATTAATGCACCCTCTAGCAGCAAACACGTGCTAGAACATGCGTCAAGACATGTACCTAGGGATGCAGAGGCCACTAGTACTGGTGATGTTTTAGTAGCATTTCCTGGATCCGTATTACTAGTACGAGAACATTTCTAGTCACACTTGTGGTGACCGAGGATTTTGTTCCCATAAAGATAGAGAAGGTCCCAGGTACTTTAAAATGTTTTAATTATTATTATATATAATCCAATTGAAATTTACTTATTGATCACTCTTTTTAGACTATTGATCCCATGATCATTTTGCGGGAAATGATGTTTTTTATAAACATCTAAGTGATATTATATTGGAGCTCTTTGGGCCCACCATATGTACATGGTGGAATGCCCAAAATCAAGATTTAAAAGATGAGATCATTAACCATTTAGTTGTGTTGTTTGGTGATAAAACATTCAACTCAACCAAGGTCCTTAAGAAAGCTAGTACCTATCTAAAGTATGCAAGTGGACCAATATAGGTCACATTTGTATAGCTGAAAAGCACGAAGCATCTCCATGATTCTAGAGAGGAGTGGAAGGACCCTGCGTGATGGAAAGGAGAAGGCTAAAAAGAAAAAAGGAAAGACATCACCGAGCCAAGGAAGGTATGTGATACTATCAACAATGTAATTATATACTGATTACTCTTTCTTTCTACATAATCTAACGTATTTCAAACTTCTCATAGGCTTCTCGACACATCGGGGAAGGGCAACAAAGGCAAGACTAGAAAACACCTGCAACAATAAACTTGGCTCGGTTATATGAAATTAGCCACAATTTAATTGTGGGTATCAATAAATGAAATATAGTATCCAAATAATAAATTGAAAACAATTTGGTTTCTTATCACACCATGTATAAAAATTCATGATCTTATGCAAAAATGTAGGGCTCGAACAGAGTTCCCACAGAAGATGACCTAAAGATTGCCTTCCAACAAGACTATGGAGTCGTGATTGAACACCTAAGAGTCTTGACTGGGAAAACACAACCTTCCACTACATCCGACATGGAGGTAAATAAACTCAATAAAGTTTTTTTAAAATTGAATACTTGTGCAATCTATTCAATATTAATTTCCACCATAAAGTAATTACATGCCTATTTGTTTTAAACATTCAAGCAATGATAATATTGCACATGACATTGGAATGCAACCTAGTGAGGGTGGAGCACAACCTGCAGATGAAGGTCATGGTGTGCATCTCGGTACTTTAGAGCATGTAGAGCGTGATCAACAAGTTGAGCATGATCAGGCTAGAGAAGATCAGGAACATGATGTGGCCCCATTAGGTAAAGAGGACCACTCTAAAGTTCTTTTAAACATATTTAATTGCAATTGGTGTATTAATTAATGTAACCTTTCTTGTTTCAACTTTAGAGCATATAGAGCATGATCAACATCTTGAGCATGATCAAGCTAGAGAAGATCAGGAACATGATGTGGCCCCATCAGGTAAAGAGGACCACTCTTATGTTCTCTTAAACATATTTAATTTCAATTGGTGTATTAATTAATGTAACCTTTTGTGTTTCAACTGTAGATCAAGATTTTGAGGGTGTTCAACATGTTGAGCATGAGTCTATAACAAAATTTCAGGAACATGATGTGGACCCATTAGGTAAAGAGAACCACTCTAATGTTCTTTTGATTAATGAAATACTTGTAACAATAATAATAAAACATATCATTTTAACATTTCTTTCTTATTACAGCAGACCCCCCTTTGCAGCGGCATCCACGTCATGAGCAGACGACTAGGCATACATTAAGATCATGAGTAGAGGGAAAAACAACTAAAGGGGGGACAAATATTGATTTAAAAAATGATACTCCACTTTAGATTTATGTAGCTTTAAAAAAGAAACAAAAAGCAAAGTGATTGTAATCATATCATGACAACCATATTTTTGATAATATGTAAAAACTGAAAGAATGAATATTATATGTTAATGAATGAATGTGAATATGTTAATTAATGAATGTTATATGTTAATGAATGAATGTTATATGTTATTAATGGATGAATGAATGTTATATGTTATTAATGGATGAATGAATGAATGTTATATGTTATTAATGGATGAATGAATGATTAATGTTATATGATGGGGTATGGGGAATTGAGAGTGATGTGGGGGGGGGAGGGGCCAAATGAGCTTCCACCGTCACGTGGTTCGCCCTGTTAAGTGGATAATAATAAACTATTCTCGAAACAAAGAGAAGCTCAATAAGGTAATGCACTTTTCAATATAAGAAATGCATCGTTTGAAGCATCAAACCAATATGAAAAGATGAAAGAAAGTGCTAACTTTTCACTATGGTGGCAGAAAAATGATTCTTTATACCCTGAATCCATGCTTTGCATCATAATTTGAAGTTGTTTCTATTCCAATGTTCTGAGTTTAGTTTGTTTGTATGGCTTTGTATGAATACCTCATTGTGTTGTGTGTGGATTTGGTTTCAAAGCTCTGTTTCTTCTATTTTTAGTGGTGACATAACTCTAAATTTTGACTTTTGTGCATAACAGGTTAGTGGAAAAATTGACAGCTCTGAAGGGTTTAGAGGCTCGATTGAGATAGATACATGGATATTTGGATCTTGTTGTTGATGGGAGGCTTCCGACTTAACCATGAAATTTTGTACCATTTACGTATGCAAAAGTTTCTCTACTTACATTCATTCTTGATCATAAATGTTGTAAATGATATTAATGCTTCAAACTTAAGATTCGTTTCATTGTTATAATGATCAAAATGTTATACTTTGCTATACATTCAAGCATTCTCTTACCCCCTACCCTTTGCTCTCTCCCCCCTCCTTTTAAGAATTTTCTTTGTCATAAAAGATTCACATTTCTGTCTCATTTACACAAATTTATCTGAAGCGCTAGGAGTGAATAAAGATATGTAAAAGATGATGGATTATTTCTAAACAATAGCTTTCCATCTTATAGCTAATTAAATCCTTAATAGTTGAATAGTTTAGAGCTCAGATAATGCTTGTATATGCATGTGTAGCAATAAGGGAGCCTATGTGAAGATTGAAATTTAAAACATCACTTTGGTATTTTTCCTTAGGCAGTGAAATGATATTTTGAGTAATACAAACCTACACAAACATTGATATTTTTCGGCATTACATTGAAGAAATTTTTCTCTTATACCTACCCTCGGCTAGACATGGAGGTATATAATATTGGTTTCTAGGTTTATTCTGTAATTAGTTAATTTCACAGAGGAAGACTAAAATCTTCTTAATGTCCTGTGTCAGGTGTGAAAGCATATGAATCACTTGCTAAAGGCACCATTTTGTATATTCATCCAAAAAATGGTTTGTTCTTTTTTTTATGTTTCCTGCATGTGTTTTTTTTAGGCTCTAGAGATGTAGCTTGACTCTTTCCTTTGCACTTTTCATCTATTTTGATGATTATAGTAGATTGTCCTCATAATTTTTCGTGTAGATCTGTTTGTAACCATATGGAATTCAAACCGAATATAGCTTTATTAGTAGGAGAAACATTTTGTTTCGGCGATTAGAATTGCTGAAGTAAGGTTCTCGGCAAGATACAAGTAGTCGAAGGAAAGTCCCGGCAACCCCCAAAGTCACAGCGATAAGTTATCATTGGTGAGAATTGTAGCGATACACTTAAGACCGAAGGAATAATTCTTGGGGAGACTCAAAATGTCGGTATGACTGCATGACACCATAGCGACATATGATCTATTGGATATCAGTGAGACTCAGAACATCGATGAGACTGTGTGACACTAAAGCGATATGTAATATTTATTGTCGAAGAGACTCAAAGCGTCGACGAAACTACATGACGTCTCAGCGGGTGCCTAATAAACATGGAAAATGACCAAATAAAATAATTTCTCGAGATTTGAATACAAAGGGACACAACTTGATTGATCTCTCACCAATGGTACATTTCAAAAAATATTTTAAAAAAAAAAATTGCATTGTTTCGTCAAAATTTTGACGAACACAACCTACGAATCACCAAAAAGGTTTGACAAAGTTGCTATAGCTGCGATGAAGGCTTCATCATAACTCCTTGTCCATTTCATCGCAATTTTGATGAAGTCCACCAACGAATCACAGAAAAAGGTCTGACGAAGTTGCTTAGCTGCGACGAAGGCTTCGTCGTAATTCCTTTTCCCATTTCGTCGCAATTTCAACGAACGCCATCGATGAATCACATAAAAGGTCCGACGAATTTGCTTAGTTGCGACGAAGGCTTCATCATAAATACTTTCCCATTTCGTCAAAATGGTGATGAACTTCTTGTGTTCTTTTGACACTTCAGAAGAGCCATTGCAATTGCATTTTGGTTGTAATTCATCGGTGGATACACGAAGTTTGCATCGATATTCTAATGAACATACGAGTCATTTTATGATGCCGACAACTGACGAATCTGTGTCGTTATTTCAACATTTAATTCATCATTGGACTTGCGATGAAAAAATAGTGAAGAAAATGTTTTTTTCATTTCGTCGCTTTTCCGACAAAGATTCTTCGAACGATCGACGAATGTCCATCGGAAAATGGTGTCAAATTCAGTATTGTACAACCATAATGCAAAATTTGATTTGGTAAAGTGTGTCAAGTTGAATTTGAGTGAGTCTAGGTTGGTATCAAATAAGGTTTCAGAGACCATTTTGTTATGTATTTAGGTGTTTGGGAGTCATTGGAGTTCAAATATGAAAGATTGCTCAAAACATGTAATGTTGTCAATGACAAGAAAGGTTGTCAAATTATAATTTTAGGAGAATATGAAAAGTCATGGTAGTTTAAAAGGTAGGTATGGGCATTGGGAAGTTAGAACTTGGATGGAAAATGTATTTAAAGGCCTAAGAAGGCTCAAATAGAGGTTGTTAATCATTTTGTGAAGAATTCCAATATAGAAACCAACGTTGAAAGGCAGATTTCACTGTGTTTGTCATCTTTTCTTGTTGTGTAGGGTCCTGTATAGGCACTTTATGATCTAGAACTTGTGGTAATTTGTGGTGATATGTCTTAGCTTTCATTTCCATCTATTTTGAGGGTCCTCAGTTAATTTTTGTGAAAGAAACCTCCATTTTTCTTAAGACTTCCTATGATAGACCAGCAAGGTCTGAGTTTGAGTTTTAATTAATGTAAATCCATTCCTCCTACTGTTGTTTGATGTTAATCAGAGGAATGGCATGCAAGATGTTAGTTTAGGTGTTCTAACAAGTTTGGAGTCTAAATCAAATGGTTGGGTGGCTTTGGAGTGATGCCCTAGGGCCGGGCAAAGTTATTTTCATGAGAAATTGAGTTGTTGAGGGTTTTGGAGAATTGTTGAGAGAATGGTCTATGTAAGGGTTTATTGAGCGTGTGTAGGTTATATGTGGGGTTTTTGAAGCACTGGTTTGGCTGGGTAAGCATCGGAGTTAGGATTTTCATTAAAACCCTTGTGTATTGCATGTAAATGGAGGGTTTTCTAGTTTGGCATTGTAGAAGCCTTGAATCAAAAAACAAATTATGGAGTCCTAATTGTTATTATATGCCTTTGCTTCTAGGACACAAATTTTAGTTATGGGTCTGCTTTGAGTACAGTGCATCATAAGTTGCACTCAAGCATTTGTTGCTCATCTATGCAAGCTTAAGCAATGATGACTTATGTGGTGCTAAATATTGTTTCTTCTTCAAACCAAGTTACCTCAATGTGATAAAAATGTCTTAATATCACATAGGGTTGATCATAAGGGTGTTTGTGACATTTTCAAGGATTTCCTTCATTTTTAATACTACTATTCGATAACCATTGATCCCAAACTTCATATGCCATGAAAAACCACATCAACCTTAGATTTCTTTTTAAACTATAGAGATGGGCAATAGGAATGCAATCCAAGTCAAATTCTTTGTATCAAGGCTTTCTTGATCAAAACTTTGGATCATGTGTATTTGATCAAGTTCCTAGTTTAGTCTCTCTCTCAGTGATCAAATCTCCTCTCATTTTCAGTTCTTCTCATTTTTAATTTCTTTTTTTAATCACTTAGTGTTCATCCAGAGGATAAGTAATGCAATTCAATACAATATCTCTTTTCTATTAGAAGTTACCAAATTTTGTTCTCTTCACTCTTCAATCTTCTCTTTTTGCCTCAAAATTTCTATTGCCTACATCTCTATTTTTATAGTCTCTATCAGTTGACTAGAGAAAAATGTATCTAAGAAGAAATCATTACACTCTAGAGGTCAAGCAAAGGGATATTATCAGGTAAATCCTATATACAACCAACATTAACTCTTGAGATCCTAAGGTATGCAATCTGTTTCACCATTCCTAGTCAACCAGGAAATTAAAAATGAATTAAATATTGTTTCTTTAAGAATTATCTTTCATTTTCTCTTATTGGATAGCTTCTTTCATCCCAAATATATTAGTCTGATTCCAATAGCTTTGGTTCTGGTCTACTTTTCCCATCCTTCTACTCCATTCAAAAGTGAAACACTTGCCAAGCAAGAATGGCAAGGTGTCATTATATCCCATCCCTCATTCCATATCCATTCAATGTATAGATCAAATATTATTACATAGATGAAGTTGAATCAATGTACACTTATCATGATCTATTAATTTTTTTAACAGTGATGTGCTAAGCACTCCTCTCTAAAATTATATTATAAATTGATACAATCAATGGTCTAGTTGCCCTAACTTATTGTCTATAAAGCCTGATGTATTTTTCTTCTTTTCTTATTGGCATTCATAATTTGGCTTCTCAATACTCAAGTGTGAAAAAATGCAAAGAAAAAATCCCGAGAGATGCTTATCTTTACCATCAATGCAAACAATTGCTAATTGAGATTTGACAAGCTCTTTCACATTGACACCAACTGGCAATTTAAAAGCCTTGTAATTTGCAATGTGAGGAAACTTCCCAATAACCTGAATGATAAATAGAGAGCTCTAATTAAGCAGCTACAACCATCATGGAATCCATGATCCCAATATATAGCATTAAAGACAAAACTCAACAAAGGATATGAGAAGAAAATATTGCTTATTGTACCATGTAAGCATACATAATAGGATTTACCTCTCTTGGAAGATTGTCATATTCCCTTTCAAGTTGAATCACCTGATCCTCTCCTGTAAAAATAGGGGAATCAAAAGTATTTAGGTAGTTAAGAGCATATTTAAATAAGGTTTGATCTAACTCACGCATTCAGATCACTGCAACCTGAGACATCAAGCATTTGCGCATCAAGTCACTGCAACCTGAGACATCAAACACCTCCAATCTAGTGTTCATTGATTATCTGTTATCACATATGAAGAATGCAAGTGTTCATAGATTATTTGTTATCCATTTTGGTGGGCTACTTCGACTTTCACTTCTCCATTTTAGCAGGATGAAGGTTTTAGAGTATGTTTATTAAATTTTTAGCGAGCTATGCCTATAGGTTTTAGAGTATGATTATTAAAATGAAAATTATGGCAAGATTTTAATAATGAGAAAATTTTGATTTTTAATTTTTCCTTCTCCTTAGCATTTATGTTATAGTGTAATTTTTTAAAATTAAATTATAACATAAATGCTAGTACAATTTTTCAATTCTTTAATTATTTTTATTGTATAGTCTTTTTAAATTTAAATTTTATAATTTTATAATTTTTATCCATTGTTTTAATATTTTGCAATTGGCTTAAATTTATTCAACTTGGCTTTTATTCTCTTTTTTGTCTCTCTTTTCTTATCTATTGTCTTTTCTTCCCCCTTTTATTTCCCCCTTTTTTCTTATGTTGTGTTGTATTTTCTATGTCTTTGTTTTTCTTCCTTTTAATTGGTTTCATTAATTTGTTACTTCTTTGTCTCCCTGTTCTTTATTTATCTTAATTTTAAATACTATTTGTCTTTTCTTCTTTGATCTTAATTTGTGTATCCTCCCCTTCTCCCTTCTTTCTCCTTCCCCTCTGGTTTTCCTATTTAGGCTGTTCTTGGTCTGCAACAAAATACTTTTCTCCTTGAGCTCTTTCATCTTGATGATGGATCACAGAGTGTGATCCAAAACGTTGATGCAAAAAAATCTAACGCAATCTAAGCCAGAAATGTATGCAAGATTAATTGATATGGATTTTGGAAACTTGATCTCATTAACATTTTGACATGTTAAATATATATATAAAATTATTACTAGCAATTGCACCTTGGTGTGCAATAGGTATGCCGAAGAGGTATGAAAGGTCAATTAGAGAAAAATTTGGTGTATTTTTTTAGACATATGTGTAGTACATGAGGTCAATTGGTAGGTCATTTAGCAAATGATGTTGTTTATGTAACAAAGGTCTCAATTGGCGGGCTATGATTGAAAATAAGGTCTTGACGAAGGTTTTAGAGTATGTTTATTAAAATAAAAATTATGGCCAAGATTTTAATAATGAACACATTTATTTAGTTATTTATTTAGTCATTTATTTAGTCATTTAGTTGTGATTTTACCTAATGACCAAATTAGTCACTTATAAATGACCAAATTAGTCATTTATTTTCAAAATACTACTAGTGTTAGTCACATGACTAAAAGTTTTAGTTACGTAGTCATTTATTTGCCAAATTCTACTAGTGTTCATGGCAAACTAGAATTCTTCATCATCCACCATTCAAATGCATGTGAATATGTGCCCTCAATATCAATGATGGTTTTTAGGTAGGAAGTATCTCTTAGAGTAGTTACAAGTGTCAAATCTAGTCATTAATGCCATTCTAGGAGGATGTAGTGAATGAGGGAGGTAATCTAGAATAAATGCAAAAGTTTAGTGTGGGAGAAGGGAAAATGCAAGGTTTCATTATGGGTTTGGAGGTGAGAACTAGACATGGAGATGAAATCTTGAAAGTCCATAAAAACTTCACAAAATTGATAAAAATGAGTGAGTTGAGGATGTGAGAAAACATGTGGGTAAAGAATGTAGAGCTAGAGGTAGGAACATCCCATAGTCCAAAGGGAATTTTGAATTATAGTTGGAAAATAGTAGAAAATCTATTGGATAACTTTAGAGGAATATGATGATGAACTAGTAGTCAGTAGTGGGATTAAAAATGGAATAAGTACAAAAGTCCAAAAGTTCAACAAGAATGTAGCAAAAGGTAATTGGATGGAATGTGGAAAATGATCAAGGAACCAAATGTCTTAATGTCAGAGGTGTAGAGGAAATGGAAGAAGTCTATTGTATAAGGAAGCTAAGGTAGTGGAACAAATTCCTGCATTAATCTTGAGAGGAAGGTTATCTAAAAATATTAATATATATACAATAGTTATAAAAATTAAATAGAAATAAATATAAATTTCATTCATGCTACAACACAATTATTTATGTGGAGAAAACCCTTTTGAGAGAAAAACCCATACTCCAAAATCTATCGAATATATTATTCAAAAATCAACAAGATTACAATATACATGTAGAGTAAGCTTTCACAAGAGTATCACCAACCAAAGATCTAGAGACAACTTAAAATCTATAAGACTCTCACACGCAACTTTCATCTCAAGCCCTTAATATATGGGAGCTATGATACATAAAATTGTCAAACAATATTTACAAAACGATGAGGTAAAACCACCCAAAATTGGTGCTTAAATTATTTCCAATCAAAGACGCTCAATGATGTGTCAAAACACACACCAACATGTGTAACTCCTTACAACTCTTTTCTATGTCCAATAGGTTTTCACATTTTCCAATTCGAGAGGCCCAACTTTTGAAGGCCATAACTTCTGATTTTGGAGGTTGATTGACAAACCATTTGAACTATTGGAAAGTTCATGGAGTACTCTATAAAAATATGATTGGATTTTCCATTTATGACCAATATTGTGCCCAAAAATGTCCTATGAGTGCCTTAAACTTGACTTTGAAACTTTTTAAAATAGAAAGTTTAATATCTTGAAACCAAGGCATGATCTTGGGTTGAAACTTTACTAGCATGTTTATTTGAAAATTCCATAATTTTGGGGAAATTTTTGGACCCATTTGTGCTCAATTGTAAAATTTCTATAAATAGTAACCTTTGTAATTGTAAGGTTGAGATGCATTTTTCCTAACATATTAGAAATCTATAATTCTACAAACTAGAGAGAAAGGAAGATTAGAAGGAAATGGAGAATGAAAGATTAGGAGATCCAAAGATGTACAAGGATCAAAAGAAGTTTGGATTAACCCTACAAGTCTACAAAAATGGAAACATGGTAGGGATTGATACTTACTGTGAATTGGGAATGAAGAAGGATTAGAGTTTTGGAGGAAGAAGGGAATGAGAAGAAGTTTTAAAAACCCCCAATGTCCACAAAACACATGAAATTTGGTGACAAAAAGAGTGATGTTGGAAAATGTAAAGAGTTGGGTACCTTGCACGCTGAAAAGGATAGTAAGAAATCAATGGTTGTATGGTCTGCCTTTCAAGGAAAATAAGTAGAAGATGCTTGGGTAATTGATAGTGGTTTCTCTAACCACATGACTAGTGACAAGGGAAAGTTCATCAGCCTTAAGAAGTGGAGTGTTGGATTTAGTTCCAGTTAGCTTTTTGTTAGATCCACAATTATAGGAACTCATATCCCTATTTAATTTTGATTTTGGATCATTTCTAAGGATCCAATTTTGATGTAATTTTTTCAAACAAACATATGCACTCTCAGTGTGGATTTTCCTATTGACTTTGTGGAGATTTAAAATTTCTGATTAATCAAAGGATTATGCCTATTTTGCATGCATCGCAATTTGGTGTCATGGTAATGGTATGATTGTTTCATTTTTAATCTAAGTTGGAAAATTAATCTAATCTTGTGAGTTATTTTAGAATTAATTAAGGTTTTTGTCTCAAATCTACACATGTTTGATAGTGTTTTGATTTGATAAAATCTAAAAATCTTATGTGTTGTTTTATTTTCCTAGAAAATTTCATCACTGTTAATAGTAAATGTGTGAATTGTTATTTAATTTAATGGTGGTTTGGAAAGATTTTGTTTAAATACTCAAATCTGATTTGTGAAAAGTTTCCTATCATTTTCCATTTAGATTTAGGTTTTATTTAAATTCCTCATTACCCTCACTATCTTTTGAATTTTATTTGAATCAAGTTTGGAATTATTGAAAAGAGCATTAAATTGATACAAATCTACTATAGATATGAACATGCAACATGTTTAATGAATTTATAGAATCATTTATTTTGATTGCATCTTTTAAATATCATTTTCTAGAAAAGGTAATAACTAGATCCCTTGTGAAATATGTTGACAATGAACATTGTGTTGTCCCATGTGGTCAAGACCTGACTAGAAAGGAACCTTGGAGTAATTTATTTACTTTTCAAGAGAAGCAATAACCAGTTATTTCTTATCAAGATGGAAGTCTTAAAAACACCCCCAACAAGTTGGAATTGGTAACTGTTGGAAAGAGAAGGAAGCCATACAAGTGGTGGAGGTATTGAGAGATTATGAGGATATATTTTTTAGGACGTTCATATACCTAAAACAAATTAACTAAGAGGATAATATTAAGAAAATTTAGGTGAAAGATGACATAAAAATAAAGAAGAGGACTTGCCTTTTGAACCCAATGTCAAAATCAAGGTAAAACTACAATTGGAAAAAATTCTAGCAAGAGGGATAATAAAACCAATGGAGGATATAGAGAAGATCATGCCAATGGTGGTTCAGCGTAATTTTTTTGGAGAAATAAGGATTTGTATAGACTTCAGAGAACTCAATAAATCCTATTTACATAATCCACTTCTTGCCTCATTCATGAAAGAATTATTAGAATTAGTAGTAGTGACAGAGGTTTATTTATTTTTTGATGAATTCTTTAGATGCCACCAAATTAAAATTCAATAAGATCAAGAAAAGACCACTTTTTTATTGGAAGGGGGTCATTCGTATATACTATTATACCATTTTGACTTAAGAAAACCCCATTTGTGTTTAGTAGGATCATGGTAAATATTTTTAGAGAATTCATTCATGATTTCAATGTGTATTTGGATTACTAGACAATGTATGGGTTACTAAAGGATCATGTTCAAGTTTTATAGTTAACACTAGAAAGATATAAAAGCCTTAAAATAAAACTCACTCTAAAGAAGTGCACATTTTTAGTATCTTTATAAGATAGATCATTGTAAAAAGGAAATAATGGTTGACCCTCTCAAATTAGTAATTATATTGAATCTCCCACCATCAAATATTGAATAGAAAAACATAAATTTTTGGGTTATGTAGGGTACTAATATAAGTTAATAAGATGATATGTGGCAATAACAAGATCCATTTAATAATGATTAGAGAAGAACAATGAAAATTTTAATTAGACAATAGAATGTCAAGAGGCCTTTGATATCTTAAAGAACAAGATTGTAGAGGCCCTAATCTTGATATTCTAATACTAGAATATTATATTCCATGTCCATGTAGATGCATTAGTCATCAAGCAGTATTAGCACAACCTAGGAAGAATAAGTTATTAGCTATAAGTGTAAATAGGTCAATCCTAGAAAGGTGATTAGCTAACTAGGTGAAAAATAAATTTATTTATACTAATACCCCCTTAAGTGAAACTTATGGAATAATTTATGTACTAATGATGAGTCCTAGGTACTAGACCATGTTAGGTACTCATGTACAAATTTCTCATAAAATGGAGTAAAGGAGAAAAACCCAATGGGAAATAAAACCCCTCTCTAAAAGAGAAATGATGCAATAAAATAAAATGTACAAGTGAATAAGATAAAAGAAGGAACCATGATGACCCCCAAGGACTACTTCTAACACATAAGTACAAGAATGTTCACCCCATAGGAAATAAAAGAGAGAAGGTCATGTGACCCCCGCCCCCAAAAAAAAATCAAGTAATGAACTCCATGTGAGGAAATGATTCCTCCCAAAACTAATAGAGAAACCATAAACCATACAACCTACCCTCAAAATGATGCTTGTAGTGTTGATAGATGCTCAATGTTGGATGTTGAAGATGATTCATGAATTTTGAACAACATTTCTCCCCTTGGGAAGAAATAACACCACTAATGCATGTAAGATGACTTCCCATTCTAGATAGGAATATGTAGAAAATAAGATCAATATCTTTGAATTTTTCACATGATTCAAAAATTGAAATGATGCCAATGATATTCCTTTGAATCATGCTCAATGATATCCTATCCAATGCTAATGTGTGAAAAATATTGATAAGATAGATAAAGTACCATATATGATTCAATAATAGGGACCATGAATGTATATTTATAGCTTAGACCGATGAGAATCTAGTACTTTGCAGATGATGCCAACATAGATGATGACTGAGACATATAGGTCAACTCATGATTATCTACACAATTTTTCATGATAGAAGTTGATGTAATCAAGGAAAGAGTAGGATTGAAATATGGAAATGGTGATGTAACTTCATCAAAGCTAAAATCAAAGAGAAGATGAATGTCCTTAATGGTGTCATCCAAATTTGAAAGGTGGGATTCTACAAACAAAAATGTGATATCTAGTAGATATACATCCTGATGTGGTAGATCTGTAACAACAATAATAATGTACTGATGCAAAGAATCACTAGAACTCATGGATGAGTCAATACTAGATTCAAATGTAGCAACAGGTGATTCAAGATTGGTAATATTGAAAATTAGTTGGATGAGTGAATGCGAGGTATAAGGAGAAAGCTCATCCACATATTGATTACTCCCACAATATTTTCACTTCATTGTGCATTCTAGGCATGCTCTAATTAAGAAAAATATTAATGTTAAATGCAAGTATAAACCCCCAAAATGATTATTTCTAAATCATAGCCCCCCAAAACAATGTGCATGAAATTTTTACAAGTTTTGAAGATTGGATGCAAAAATCTTCCCTTTATAACTCATGGAGATCATAATTTTTTTATAAAATGGCATTATGGCAATCTAGATCTTAATTTAACACGCGAAATTGAATTCCTTGTGAAATTCTAATATGAATAAAAAAATCGATAAGCAGGGTGAAAGTTAAGGCTTGTCAAAATTTTCTTACAATTATGACTTCGAAGAGAAAAAATTTATAATGAATAACACAATTTCTAGAACATATTGATGTTAGAGTCTCTAAAATGAAATTGGATTCCTATTAACTATTCACACTTTAAAATCCAATCTTCCATTTGCAAGTTATTCTAAAATGAAACGAAATAAGCTAATAGTGAGTGAAAACTACTAACAATTTAAGCTAATGGTTAGTTTAATCATTAATTGTTGGCATAAACAATTGATTAGATTAATTAGTTTGGAAATTTACATAAAGTGTTATACACAAGTCAAATATCAACTCTTAATCATAATAATTTAATGTAACTACAAATATGAGGTGGAGTTTGGAAGATTCTTTGTTTCCAAGTGTAAACTCATTTATATGAGATATTGTCATGTTAGAGAGATCAGGTTGTATACAACTATGTTGATGTTGACACCATGTGTCCCATATAAATTTATAACCTATTCTTTTGGGGTGTAGGAGGATGTGGCCTTTCTCACATCTCTAGAGTATACACTCTTCACAAATAGCTCACTCTACAACAAAGTTTTGCACTATGCAAAGGATTTAAACCTATCAACAAAGGAGAGATTAGGCTACAAAATTTCCAATGGATTCACACCTTACATGATTCTACATATGATAGGTTGTGACTCCAAAGTTTAGGCATGTCCTATAATGGGTGAAAAAAGGTCGTAGATTGAGAGCTAGTGCAAGAGGAATTTACAAGTTCTCCACACCTGCACATGAATTTTTCTCAAAAAAACCTCGCAGCTATCAATCCAAGAAAACCAAGCACAAATGATGCTATCTTGACAATTACACTCAATGGAAATATACAAGTATTGGATGTTGGTTGTTTTCCAACTACAAAAATGAGTGTAGATTCATGAGGAAGTAAGAATAATAGGGTTGTGGTGTGCATAATATTCATTTTTACCTTGTACCTTCTTTTATAAGAGTGTCCTTTGCCACATTGAGCATAATAAGGGGTGCTGAAATTTTGGGTGATACACCAAAAAAAATCCCACCAATGATTGTGGATGCTTGTATCAAAAGATCCTACAAAGGCTGAACTAAAATGCTAGCTTGTCTGTGATATCTACAACAGGAAAAGTGTTCCAACAAAGAGTAACACATATAATATTGTAGATAGCCAATATTTGACAAAAGTGTCACAGACCTGTTGGTGTGAACATATGTCTTGTACCTAGTAATTTATCTTACTAGGGACTTTGGGGACTTATTAACATGTTAAATTTACTTAAGATATAATATTCCTTCTAGAAGTTGTAGTTGGCATTTCTAGATCTTATGTTTCTAGCTTTTAATGCTTGATTCCTAGGTTGTTAGGAGTTAGCTATCAACGTCAAAGGATTAAGACACATGTCACAATCATGTCTAATCCTATTCCTCACCTTTCCTATATAAGCAAGGTCATTGTAAACTGTAACATACTTCATACCTCATCATCATTTTGATAGGTCTTAATATCAAGCAAGCTTACAAAGGATGAACTACAATGCTAGCTTATCTATAATATCTATAGCAAGAAAAGTGTGGCAACAAAGACTAACACATATAATATTTCAGATAGAAAATATTTGACAAAAATGCCACAAACCAAGCCAATAGAACATAAAAATATCCCATGAAACCTGCAACAAAGGAAACCAACAATTCGAAAAATGTCAAAATGGCAAAAAAATGCATACAAATAGTGATGGTGACCCACAACAAGCCGATAGGTTGCAAAAATTCAATTTTCAACCCAAATGAGTAGATGGGAAAAGGGAGATTTTGGTCCTCTGCTAAAAAATTCATTTTTCTATAACTTTTTTGTACTTTACATATTTGTACGATACAATAAGTACAAGAAATTTAAAAATTGCAAAAAGTGAATGTTAGTGAATTTGATGAAATGAAAGGTATTTCTTTAATTTTTGGGTCTTTCAAATGTAATGGAAATGTGAGTTTGGCTCCATAATGCTCCATTGATAGGGATATGTGTGAGAGTCACCTTGATGTGAGAAGGAACATGCTCTCATGGCTCTAATGCCATGTTGGAGAATGCTAATATAAGAAAGCAAAAATTAATAACCTTCCACAAGTGAAATGATAAACACAATGGGATATCTATCATATAGTATTAAGAGTGTATAAATACAATAAGTAACCTTGCATATATAGGAAAGGTAAATGAGGTAGAAAGGTAGGACTAAACAACTGAATAACTCTCCAAATGTGGAACACTCGTGAGCTCACTTGATAAGTGTATGATAAAGTGTCACTAGGAATCTCAATTGATGAGGACATATGTCTCAATGCTCTAAATTGAAACAAGAGTATAAATGACCTAAGTAAACTTAAGCTATAAGTGTGAATAGGTCAATCCTATAAAATGTGATTAGCTAACTAGGTGAATAATGACTCCATTTAAACTAAAATTAGTAACCAAATCTAAGAAAATATGTGCAAGAAGGCTTAGCATGATAGGAGCATCATAATTAAAGCCTTTCAATTTGGCGACATTAAGTTTTTTTCTATGATAGCATATTCAAGAAACTTAAGAAATTAAAATTTGATGGTTAGGCCATTACAAAATTGAAGATATAATACCATTTATAGCTATCAAATTCAAGACCTTAGAGAATGGATTATTGTATGGATATTTAATTGGGTCTAGGCTAAAACACTATTACATGGGATATTGAAAGGTATATTCAATCTCAATAAAGTTGGGCACAAATAGAAGTATCTCAAGAAATATGTATTTTTATTATATTTTACTTTAAAATAATATTTCTCATAATATGAAGATTATCAACCCATCAAATTGACAACACCAATTGTAAAATTTCAGGGAAAAGAAATAATTAAGAGCATTAAACTTTTAAAAATGTTTTAAAACTATATAGGAACACAACTATCAAATTCATTGTGTGTTGATTCAAGTTGAAGTAAATTTTGAGCTAAGAATATGAAAATGAGTGTGTATTATAATCAATTTGAGAACTAATAGAGCACCAAAGAAAATTTCTAAGGTTGTTGGAACACAACAATCTACTGAGAAGGAGGTGAATCAATAGGTCACTTAAAGTATAACCCTAAATAAAATTAGTAAATTGATTCCCTTTAAACCCTTTTATAGCAAATTAAAACAACATATGTAGAAAGATAAATATAAACATCCAATAACATAAGATATATGTGGAAAACCCTAGATGGGAAAAACCAAGGTGAGAAATGCTGCTAGGAAAGGGGGTCGGTACCCTAATGAACTCAATGTCTACTATTAGACCTAGGGTTTATCTGCCAAACTCCAATTGGACTTGACTTTTCTTCCATACCCATGGATGAATAGAATAACAATGAAGCTCCCCCTGGACCCATGCCCTATTACTAAAATTTAGTGATATGATGTGGAAGCAATTAATCCCAATTTCTACCTCAATATTCAAATTGTTCCTTGGGAAGAGGCTTGGTAAATATGTTAGAAACTTGTTTTTTGGTGGGAAAATATTCTATTGACCTCCTTTTCTACAACCTTCTCTCTAATGAAGTGATACTTGATTGATATGTGCTTTGTCCTAGAGTGCATCATTGGATTCTTTGAGATGTTTATTGCACTTGAATTATCACAAAGAATAGAGATAGAGTTATTGTACTCAACCTTGACATCTTTAAGTGTATTTTTCATCCATAATACCTAAGTACAACATGGTGGTGCTACTACATACTCTACTTCTATTGTGGATAGAGTAATTGATTCTTGCTTTTTTCTCATCTAGGAAACAAGTTTGTTTCCCAAAAAGAATGCTCCACCACTTGTGCTTCTTCTATCATCTACACTTCTAGCCCAATCAACATCTATATATGTAGTTAAAGTGATTTCCTTGCTCTTCGGATACCATAGTCCATAGTCAACAGTGCTTTTAATGTATCTAGAAGTTCTCTTCACTGCGTTGACATGGGACTCTTTTGGAGCAGCTTGAAATCTTACCACCATACTACTTGATTAAATCTGGCTTTGATGTAGTTAGGTACAACAAGCTTCCAATCATTGACCTATACATTGTTTGATCTGTATCTAGTGATTCATTCGATTTTCTCAATTTGTAGCCAGTTGTCATGGGGGTACTTACTGGTCTACTATCTTCCATTCCAAATTTCTTAAGCATTTCCTTAGCATATTTAGTTAAATATCCCATTATCAGTTTGTACAATTTATAAACCAAGGAAAAATGACAATTCTCCTAGAATTGACATCTCAAATTCATCTTGCATATGGGTAGAAAATGTTGAACACACAAAATATTCAGAGGGGGGTGAATCAGTATTTTATTAAACAATTTAGCTATAAACCGTCCAAACATTAAATCACATCTAACTACAATTGTAATTAAAGACATGAAAGAGATCATAACATTACATAACACATAAACACTAGGATTTTTACGTGGAAAACCCAAAATGGGAAAAACCAAGGTGAGGATTAGCTCACAATATATTATAACTAGTTATAAGATATTACAGGGGCACACTGCTAGGATGCACTATCCTTGAAAGGTTCATATCCTGAAATGATTACAAAATGGAGTGTGGCTCACTGCCAGAATGAACTAATAGAATACACCTTTCATGTCCTGAATTCAGTTCCAATTAAGCTTTGAAATACAAAATCCTACACTGATTTGCAGTCTTACAACATATACTACAATTCTACCTTGATACAAAACTCATACATATAAGATCGCACACTATCAGACATCACTTCTTATCACATGTCACATCTTCAATACAAAAATGCTTCATATATATATATATATATATATATATGCTATTGCATCCTTACACATCAATTAGGTCAGCCTAATTAGATGCACACACGCTTAATTCAAAAATAGCTTGTCAACTCAAACTTGAAACAAAGTTCCTTTCGCACTCAAACCAAAACATGCAAGGCATGATTTAGGTCAAAACAGACCTAAAAAGGATCTCTTTGAAATCTACACAACATATCAAACTTTATACCACTTATTCATGACGGCCAAAAGAAGACTTGATCACAAAAATAGACCAAATTGACTAACATCAATCAACCATATGAACTTCTGTCAATTTTATCTTTCAACCCATTCAACCAAAATCACTGAAAACTTGTTCATATATGCATTTAATAGTCTTGAATAACATACTAAAACCACAAAGGCCGATCTTCTAATATAAGCAATTTTGAACCAAATTATTGGATTAGAGTAACACAAACACTAGTTACCGGATTAGAAAAAACTATCACCAAACAATGTTGGCATCAATGACAACACACCAGAGGGTTTCTTCTTCATTGATCCAATAATCTCCCCCTTTTCATTGATGGCAATATGTTCCAAAAATGGATCTTCAAAAACTATGTTCAAAATTGTAAACCCAAATTGTCTGAACTCCCCCTTTCAAATATACATCACAACTTATCAAAAATTCTAAACTTCTAAACTTCTCCCCCTTAGGGTTCCAAAACTTCTCAAAAATTCTCCCCCTTTGACATCAAGGAAAAAGGGTGTACCAGTGATAAACTTGCAAAATGAACAAAAGAGAAAGGAAGTAAATGTGTTTTAACTAGAACTGGGGGCACCTTCTAATTCCTTGAGAATGGCTTCCCAAGCAGGCTTTCCATCATCCCAAATCCCCTTCACTCTAACAATTTCTTTATGCGATGATTCTAACTCTACTAAGCTCTCTTCAACTTCTTCCAAAGTGGATGGATTAAGATTTATTTTGTCAAGTTTCCCTGCATCTACCAAGGCACTTGAAACTGGAATATGTTTGGACGTCACCAAATCTCCAAGCTGTCCAAACCACCTTATTGCATCCTCTTTTTTCCTTTTTAAGGTGAAAAAATTATTCTATAGGTTTGAAATGGAAGTCCAGGAGGCATAATCTCTATCATCTACAATGTTGTAGGCTCCAAAAACATTTGCAAGTTGTGAGTCTATTGAGTCCATTAAATCTTTAATACCTCGAGTGGCATCCGACCACTACATGCAATACATAAACAATATTTGAGCTTCCTCTTCACATTCCTTTACCTCTTTTAGATATTGCAAAACCATGTTGTGTGTGGTTGCACATTTTTCCTATAGTACTAGTAACCTTTTCTCCAAAAGCCTTAACTCTACCTCTTTTTCAGTTTTCTCCTTTAAACTAGAGGTATATTCTTTGAGTGAATCAACCAGGAACTTTAAATTCTCAATAGGAGCTAAGGATTCATCAATTGTAGTACCAAAAGCTGTATCCTTCAAAGCCTTAATGGCATCATTTATTAGTTTAGTCCCTTTCTAATGGGTTTCAATAATTTCCTTTTTATCGGAGTCAAGAAAAGTACTACTAAGCTCTATCCTTTGAGCCGATGAGATCTTACTCAGATCCACATAGCCTGGATGTGATGGGAGCTAAATCAACTGAGGTGGAATTATAGGCTGAATCTTTATTTTCCTTGACAAAAGACCCTTAAGAGTTCTTATGGATGATTCTCCAAATGTCTTTGATGGCTCAATGGTCTTTAGAGATTCTTCTTCATTTCTTCCAACCTTTGTTTCTTCTTTATTTTCTTATTTTCTTCTTCTTCCTCTTCGAAAGGATTTTATGATGGTTTTCCTTTATTTTCTTTCCCCTTCTTGTTCTCATCATTCTATCTATCATCACTCTTTTCATATTTTATTTCTTCCCCATAATTTTTATCTTCTTCACCATTATTTCCGATATTCTCATGGTGTTCTTGTGAATTGTCACTGGTGTCATTGTTATAATAATCTTTAATATTTTATCTGGTTCTATCCTCTATATCTTCTAGAGGAGCAGATGTCTCTGGAGAAGCGTGTATATCATCAACCTCTTATGTTTCAATGCTTTTGTCTTTATCAAACTCTTCTACTTGAGTTGTATGAGATGAAGAAACAACACTCATCCCAATTTTCTCTAACATGTATTTCATTGTGGAAAAAGTTTCTTGCTTCAACCTTTCTGCGCTGCCTTTTTCTCTTGTCATGAGAATGGCGACTCTCTGTTTAACCCTGAACCTCTTAGAATATTTTGTTAACAAGGTAGCAGTATCATCCTTAGACAAGGAGGATCCACATGTGTTCAATGCATCAAACTTGATTTTGTCATCAATATTTACAGCTTCATGCCTTCTTTATACTAGAGATTTCCATACATTGTCAGTCACCTTCTTTCTTATATCTTTTATACTCTTATAAAAAATAATCATGTATTGAATAAAATCATTTACAATTATTTCCTTATCCTCTTCATTACCCTCATCAAACAATTTAGCAGTAGCTAGAAAATCATCAAATTCTATCATATTATTTACTAAAGGCTCCAACTTCAAAGGTGAGTGGTCTCTTACTAGAGGAGAGTTGGTATTTTCTTCCATAGGCTCTGATGTGCCTTATTCACCCTTCTTATCATGCACATGAATTGTGAAAGCATTATTTTGTTCCTCTATCTCCTCTTCATCAAATGAGTCAACAACATTTTCTATTCTAGTTGCTTATGAGATACCTTCATTGCTGGTGGAAACACTGCTTCTTCTATTCCTTTTCAACTGAATTTCTTCTTGCAAGCCAAGATCAATCTCCTCTTGCACAACATCACTCATGTTCCTTTTTCCACTTTCCTTTTATTTTATTCTTTTTTCCGAGGTGGTAGAGGGTGCAACGAGGGGTATATTCTTCCTCTTATAAGCTTGAGTGTTAGGTCCAATGGAAGCCAATACATTAACTATTGTTGGAAAACTATGTTCTACCTTCTTCTCTTTCACTATTTCAGCTACACCGAGTGTTGTTGAGATAGTAGTGGAAGGTGGTCTTCCTGATTTTCTAGGTCCAAAGGGCACTTCAACTACTTTGGCCCTCTTCTCTATTGCAACTTCCCTTAATCTATCAACATCATCATTGGTAAGTGTTTGTAGTGCAAAAAAATTATCAATATTTTTATTTACCCTTTTGTCTCTTTGAGGTGTTGAAGATTCCAAAAACACTTTATTTGACTTCTCTTCATATGTATTATTTTGGGGTTCAGTGGGATCCTTAGGGCTATTTAGCAATATTTCAATGAGACCTTCAACCATTTTCTCATCAATCTCATATCCTAGAGGCTCTATCCATAGAGTTCTAGGTTCTACTACCTCTATAATAAACTCATTAGTGGATACTAGAAAATTTATATCATTTGCATATTTAGCTACCAAACTCTTTGGAATTCTATTTCTATCATGCATGTTATTATGAAAAACTATGAAAAATGCAGTCAGAGCATCACCCTGTGCATCGAAATCTCCAATGTTACTCAAATAGTAAAATATTTGATGTACTACCAGTTTGCTAATATCCCATATCATGCTTTTCCTCCCAAGTAGCTCTCTCATAAAGTAAAATAGCAAACAAACTATCAGTGTTCCAAACTTAAATGGATATTTTTTTGACTAGTTCTGGCTCAAGTTCTCCATAAGTTGTTGTTGGAGCAACTCACACAAATATTAGTCTTTTCCATTCACCATCATGTCATGTGCAACATAGATTGTAGTTGCAAAAACCGAATTTCCTCTATTAGTGAAGTAGATCTTCTGACCTATCATGATTGTTGCATACCTCACAACAAGGTTGGTAATAGGTTTGGTAGTCAATGCTCTCCTATCATATGCGACACCAGTTAACTTCATAACCAAATAATTTTTCACAGACTTTAACATCGGTACAGGTCTAGTATCACATAGTTCAGTTACACATTTGATCACATCTTTAGAAATTATTCCAAGCACATTTTTCCATACAAACTTATCATGCACTCTACCTAGGGCTATTCTCACATACTTCACATCCATTTCACTGCAAAATTTAGGGAACCAGTTCCATACATCTAGCTTCTTCCATATGAGGTTTTCATACTCTAGCTTCACTAAGAAATTATCTCTAGTTAACTCCTTTAGCCATTGATTCTTGAGTACTTGATGGTTAAATTCTTCCAATTTACCATGAATGGAGGTTCTAGTGTCCTCGATGGACAAGACATGATTTGGAATTTGTGAAAACGTACCGACAGGGTCAATGTCAAAAACATTCCATGAAAACCTTTTGAATTTTGGTCTAGGCCTCTCAGAATTCTCAACCACAGTTGGTGTGGCCATTTCTCCCTCAATTCTTTTATAGATGCTAATGCAAATTACTTCTAATGCAAACCCATAAAGTATAGATAGTTGTAAGTACCTTTTTCATGCTTCGACAAAAACTAGGGTTTGATGCTAGATACTTTGAATTTCCTTCAAATCTCCTTCAACACACTCTACTCTCTCCAAATGTATAAAAGTTATTTAACTTGACTTAGAGTTTCAATTTATACTTTATCGATTTTCCCTGATTTCGCATTTATTGCATTCAATCTTCAAAAAGCTAATAAACACCTCATGAATACCTTGTAAACGCTAAAATGCTCCACAAAACTTCAAATTTTCATGTTTTCTACCGAAATATTTTTCAACACCTTTAGAATGTCATTTTACATCACATATCTTTGTGTCACTGCTTGACACCTCACCTCATATATTAGGGGTTTGTTAGTTTTCTCTATAATTGCTCCCCCTAAACCCATTATTGGATTTAGCTTTTAGAAGAATTATCTGCACCAGATGGAGGTACAAATGTGTTAGATTCATCCTTGTTCTCATATTCTTCCTTCTTCTAGAGCTTTTCCATTTGCCTCTTTACTTCAGTAGTATCAACTTTATTCACAGGTTTGTTCCTTTGTACCAAATTAGATTTCCTTCCATTTTTACTTTTGCAGAATCTTGAAATGTGTCCTGGTTTATTACAGGTGTAGCACACAACATTTTTCCGACCAAACCAATTTGAATTCATCCTTGATCTACACTAGTTATCCTTATGACAAAATGCATTACATGTAGCAATAACCTTGAAAATATTGAATCATTCTACTAGTATTGAATCTATTCATCATCATCTAACTTCTGCACTTAGTAGCTCTATGTCCAAATTTATTGTATGCAAAGCATTGTCCAAAAAATAATCCAACATTTTGATTCATTCTACTTCTATATTTTGTTTCCCTATGACCAAATTTATTACATGGAAAACAAATACCATTGAAAGATGAGCACCTTTGAGCATTAGGTTGTCTGATAGGATTCCTTCTGGTATTGCTTCTTTGATTCTTGATCTGTCTACAATTTCCTTGAGTCTTCCTTTGATTTTCAACAATGTTAGGGGATTGATTTTCTTTTGAAATTTTTCCTTCTTCAAGTCCCAAACCACTTTTGTCCTTAGAGGGTTTTTGTCCTGCAATCAACTCATCCAACATTGTAGAGCTTTTTTTGAATTTGTCCTCATGAGCTCTTGCTTTCTCCAGATCTGATCTTAGGGTTACCACTTCTTGTTCAAGCTTGATGCATTCATCAGTCTTGCTTTGAATTTCTACTTTCTAATAGTCCTCAATTCTCCTCTTTTCCCCTGCTTGCAATTTTAGTTTGGTAATGTCCTCATTTTCTTTCTTCAACTGATCATTGACTTCTCTATGCCTTTCCTTGAACTTTTTGATTTTCTCTCTTAAATTTTTGATGCATTCATTTGCTTATTGTAGGTTCTCCTTCAGGATTTCTTTCTCACTTTCAACTCTATCCAGATCTTCAAGAGTGGCATTAAGTTCATCTTTGTCAATTGTGCAATCATTTCTAGTGTATTCAATTGCAAAAATTTCTTCCAGGGGAATAAGACACTTTTTTTCAACCATGTGTTCAAACTCCAAGATCTTCCTCAAGTTGTTAGGCTTTTCTAAAGTAACCAAGATTTCATACCAATTGTTGAACACCCAAAATACTGAGAGGGGGGGTGAATTAGTATTCTATTAAACAATTCAGCTATAAACCATCCAAATATTAAAGTACGTCTAACTACAATTGTAAGTAAAGAAATGAAAGAGATCATAACACCACATAACACATAAACACTAGGATTTTTACGTGGAAAACCCAAAATGGGAAAAACCAGGGTGAGGATTAGCTCATGATATATTATAACCGGTTATAAGATATTACAGGGGCACACTGCCAAGACGCACTGTCAATGAAAGGCTCACAGCCTGAAATGATTGCAAAATGGAGTGTGGCTCACTGCAAAAAATGAATTGATATAATATACCTTTTATGTGTTGAATTCAGTTCCAATTAAGCTCTAAAATACAAAATCTTGCACTGATTTGCAATCTTACAACATATACCACAATTTTTCCTTGATACATAACTCATACATATAATCTCACACACTATCACATATCACTTCTTATCACATTTCACATCTTCAATACAAAAATGTTTTAAATATATGCTATTGCATCCTTACACATCAAGTACACGCTTAATTCAAAAATATCTTGTTGGCTCAAAACTTGAAACAAAGTTCCTTTCACGCTCAAACCAAAATGTGCAAGGCATGATTTAGGTCAAAATAGACCTAAAAAGGTTCTCTTTGACATCTACACAACATATCAAACTTCATACCACTTATTCATGTCGGCTAGAAGAAGACTTGATCACAAAAAGAGACCAAACTGACTAACATCAATCAACCATATGAACTTTTTGCTAATTTTATATTTCAACCCATTCAACCAAAATCGTTGAAAACTTGTTCATAGATGCATTTAATACTCCTGAATAACATATTGAAATCACATTGGCCGATCTTCTAATATAATCAATTTTGGACCAAATTATCAGATTAAAGTAACATAAACACTATTTACCAGATTAGACAAAACTGTCACCAAACAATGTTGGCATCAATGAAAACACATTAGAGGGTTTCTTATACATTCTTCCGACAAAAAAAACTTTACACATTTTGTCACTACTACCACCAAATATGATGTCATCCACATAAACTACAACAGTAATCAGGTGCTTAGCTTCAGATATAAAGTACAAATTATTGTCTGCACATCCTTTCTTGAATACCTATTGTTGTAGATATTGGTCTAATCTTGAATACCATGCTCTAGGTGCTTGCTTTAGACCATACAAAGATTTTCTCAATTTACAAACATAATCCTCCTCTTCTGACAACTAAAAACCTTATGGTTGTTCAATGTAAACTTCTTCTTCAAGGTTTCCATTTAGAAATATAAATTTATCATCCATTTGATAGACCTTAAAACCTTTATAAACTGAAAATGCAAGAAACATTCTCTTTGTTTCTAATCTTGCAACTGGTGCAAATGTTTCTTCAAATTCAATGCCTTCAACTTGTGCATAACCTTTACACACCAATCTTGATTTGTTTCTCACAATAGTACTATCTTCATTGAGTTTATTTCTAATCACCCATTTATTATATATTACATTTTTACTTGGGGGTCTAGGAACCGGTTCCCATGCCCTATTCTTCTCAATATGATTTAGCTCTTCTTCCATAGCCTTTATCCAGCTTTCATCTTTGTTGGCCTCCATGTAACTCTTAGGCTCAATTTGTGACAAGACAAAAAAATTCACTTGTTCCTTGTTCTTAGCAAGTCTTCTTCTTGTCTGAACACCAAGTCATTCTTATCACCAATTATATGATTTGCAAGGTGGTCCTTTTGCACATATTTTTCAGCTGCTCTTTCAACTTCTTCCTCAAATTCTTCTTCTTCATTTCCAACATTTTCTTCTTCACAATTTGATTCCTCTTCAAAGTCATTCTTGTCAAATTTGACATTGATGCTTTCCACAATCTTGTGCAACCTTTTGTTGTAGCACTTGTAAGCTTTGCTTTGAGTGGAATATCCTAGAAATATTCCTTCATCAAATCCTGAATCAAAGCTTCCCAAGTTATCTTCTTCTCTCTTAATGTAACATTTTCTACCAAATACTTTGAAGTATTTGACTGACACAGGGTTTCAACCACTCTCAGATCCCCAAGGTCAATGAAAATAGATAAATCACACTTTGCAGAAAGAGTCTCTTGAAGGGCCTCCATAATTCTCATCCAAATTTTTCTGATAAGTAACTTCTTGTAGACTCATAAAATATACATGCACCTAATCCAGATTCACTAATTTCATTTCGTCCTTAATTATCCTTCTCCTCACCATTTTAATCAAATAATCTTTATCTGATTAAAATTCATCATCTTTCCTCTTTTAATTAAATCAATCTTTATTTAATTAGATAAATCAACTTTATCTTATTAAATATATTATTCTATTTAATTAAATCTTACTCATCCATTAATTAAATATTTCAAGTTTATTTAATCAATCTCCTAAGGTTATCTCTTTAATTAAATAAATCATTTTATTTAATTATCTCCTAAAGTTTCTTCATTTAATTAGATCAAATGTATTTAATTAAATTACTAATGTCCATTATTTCCTCCCAATTGATTTAAAATCTAAATCAAATGTCATGTCATCTAATCTCTATCTAAAGTTAATTAAACCCTGATTAACTTCTAACACTAATCCTCTTTTCTCTAGCTTTTACAATTTGCACAATAAATCAATTTATTTGATTTATTATTTCTTCTAAATTCCCTCAACATGGCATAAAAAGAGAATATTCTTCCAAAATTTGAAAATCCCTCCAAATGGGATTTTTCCTTCCAACAAAGCATTTAACTCCTCTTACATGTCCTTGTGCATTGAGCCAAGTGGCATTTAATACATTCTTTTCTCCCTCCAACAAGCCAACTTTCAAATTTGAAAATCCACCTAATATCATTTATTGGCATATTTGTCAAAATGTGCTCACCCTTCATCCTCTCACATCTTGACAAGTGGCATTTGGCCATTGGTTGAAGATTAGTCCCACATTCATCCATTTTTCCTCTTCTCTCAATCCCATCAATAAATTAGAGGCTTTTCTTCTCATCTTAGAATCCACAAGTTATGCATTTTGAATCCACACTCTTATGCATAAGTCCATTATTTTCACTTGAATTCATAGCATCTTCATCATTTGGCTTGTCAAAGGGTTGGGAAAGGGCCACTTTTCATATCAAAGTGGCACCAATCCACTATGGTATAGGTTTGAATATGTTTCATTTGCTTTCAATTAATCTCTTTGATATGTTATTATTTTGTTGGCATTATTTAGCATGGTTCAATATTTCATAGGAGTATTTAGTTTGCTTGTTTTTAAACTAACCCATAATAATACATGTGTTGAGTTTGAAGCTATGTTGCAGATTAGATGATCACAAAATGGTGCTAGAAGGAGGGCAATCTTAGTTTATAAATAGTTGCTTAGAGTTCAATAATTTTTTATCATTTATTGTTTCTACCAATTGAAACTTACCTATGTTCATGCAATCATGGAAATATTTTGTAGTAGCTTTCATTTGTTACTTTTAGACTAATTATTGGTATAAGCAATAGTTGAGATCTTCATTTAGATGCTTATTTTGTCAAAACTCATCTAATGAAGTAATCAGGCCTACAATATTGAAATGTCATCGCTCTCAGCCATTTCTAGAAATGAGTCAAGGATGTCATTTTAAAACATTTTATTTGGTTGTGGTATGACATATTATCGCTATCATTTCTACATATTCACTGTATACGTTTGGTTGTGAAACATATTCATCGCTGTCATGTCTGACATATTGGTATTATCGCTATCATGGCCATCATTTCTACATATTTGGTTATGTTCTCTTCTCTGCACTATCGTCCTTTTTGTCAAAAATAAAGTGAGAATTGTTTTTTAGAAGGAATCTACTTATTTCCTTAACACAAATTTGTCCCTGTTTTAATGTTATGTCAGCTTTAATATCGAATACTCTGCTTATTTCCTTAACACAAGAAATTTACCTCCATGACAATGACATTGATCCATGAGTACTCTATTTAGTCTGTTTAATATATAAGGCATGTGAACCGGTTCAGCTTGACTAAAGTGCACGTCTACCATATCTTGAGCCTTACAGTGTAATCTCCCAATACATCCCAAAAGAATTGCAAACATTTGGAACTTTTGCATTCCTAGCTTTTAGGCTCATATTTGAAATTATCATAACTGATATTCATAGAATCTTAACTCTCTTGATTTGTAGTTGTCGCCCACTGGTGTAAATCCAATATGCCATAAGAGCCCTTTCCTTTGCATTGTCTGTCTCAAGCCCGCTAGTGTAAATCCAATATGCCATAAGATTCCTTTCCTTTGAATTGTCTGTCTCAAGGCATACTATTATCAGAAGGTTGTGGCTCGCCTACAATCAACAAAGGATCTCCCACTGGTAATAGATCTTTGTATTTCTTGTTGTGAGTATGAGGGAAAAGCCAACTCCAAATCTACACTAAGGTACAAAACATAACAACTGAGGTTGTCATGCGACTTTGACAAGCTTTGTGAGTAGTTATTCGCCAAATTGGTGAAGTGAAATTCGTTTCCAGGAGCATTTCCACGCCTAGACCCACGCATCTATCTCACACATGTGGTGGAAGGAGTAAATTACGCATGGAAGGATCAATGTTAATTGGTATTTTATCAATAATATTTGTCTCATATTTTATGATTTATGTGTTAAATTCGGCTTTGCACCCACTAATTGCATTAGCTTAAAAGTCCCTAAATGCCATTTAAACCCCATTTATTAAATTGGAGTTTAATTGTTGATTACAGAGTGATCTAATATAAGTTGAAGATGTCACCATTCTTTCCTGTAGGTTTTCATGGCTATATAACCATAGATATATTTCGATGTTGATTTGTTGAATGGCCTTTTGTGTTTGAATATTTGGAAGCAAGAATGTCTTGTAAATGGAATGTAATAGCGCTCAGTCCTTGGAACGGTGTGGAAGGCGATTGGTAATGATGCTAGATACTTACAATGGTGTAAACTGCCTATTCTTTATGGGGATTATTGTATTTTCAAAAATACACATGCTTTTTCTATGTTGCAACTTGCTTTGTTTACACTGCAGTCATTAATATCGTTGCTCTTCTCATCAATATTGTTGTTTATCTTATTCACATTGTTGTCTCCGCAATTAAAGAGTTGTTGCACAAGGTAGGAAGGTTTTTCTATCATTAATGTCGCTGCTTCTATTACTGTTTCTACATTGATTAGTACTCTTATTGGGGGATATCTTCCTGCATCAACATCTTTATGTGGAGATCTTGTCTGCAGCGATATCTTTATGAAGAATCTATCTTTTTGTTCATCCATAATAACTGAGTGAAGTCATAGATAAACAACCACTAGCTGGGGATATGGGATCTATAAATGGATAAGTTAATGCATTCATTAAAAGCGTGCTAGTTGGAAGATCATGCTAATATTTTCCTTTCTGATCACAGAATCATATATTAAGAATTAATAATTGCAGATCTATTTATTGATACTTCATTTATTATCATAATCATCCAAAATCATTGGTCTTTCCATTTGAAATCGTTCTAGTGGTTGAAGTTAATTTAATTAAATGACTTTATCCTCACATGATTGTTTTTATTTTGTAGGAAAAGGAAGAAAGAGGGATCTCATTTGCACAAGGAACTTGCAAGATGCAATCTTTGAAGAATCTTGGAGTTGAAGAGAATTGAACATTAAATTTGAAGTTGATAAAACATTTTTAAATGCTTAGAGCTTCCATTCTATGCTTTAATTTTTTGTTTTAGACCAACTCTCATCTTTTTGGATTCTAAAAAGAACACTACAAAATCTTTTGTTTTGCTACAAAAGGATAAAAAGAACTTTAGGAAAAATTACTAGATTTTGTTTAAGGTTAAAAATTGAACAAACAACTTTTTTGGTGCTTTAAAAAGAATCAAATCATTGCTTTTAGGATTTAAAATGAACATGTGCATCTTTGTTTTTGTAATCACTTACCCAAAATAATATCATCAAAAAGACGTATGTGCTTCTCTCGTGCCTCACGGTGATCTTGAGAATCAAAAGGATTTTGGTGATATTAAGTTGTGTAAGTGATTGCCTACACACTTCAATTTGGATCCTAAAAATTGAACAAATCTTGCGTGTGAGTGAAACACATTGCGTGTGTTCTCTCTTTGTTTCTCACAAAGATCGATCAAACTACAAATGTGTTTGCTCACTTTTGTGTTATCTTAGAGGGCCTGCCTTGTGGGAAAAATTAATCACCCAAAGGAACGACCAAACCGGGAACACGCTAAGTCCAAGTGATTTCCACCCAGGATATAAGTGTGGGTACTTGAGGAAAGGCAAGTATCACAAGGATTATTTTGATGAGAAGGGAAGCAATGGTCTCTCGCTGCATGGATGGTCCCCCACGAACATAATGCCCTCATTAAAACCCCTTGTTTAAAAAGGCCAAAATCCTTATCTATTTGTTGGTGCAAGAACAGTTGTTCTAAAGCCGCCCCCCACTTTTATGGCTTTTAGTAGAGATGGAAAGTATGCCATGGGAGATTCATGGGTATTGATGCTTAGCTAACCCAAGAAGTGAGTGCACTGTAAGGGGGAGCCTATGTGGTCAAGCATCTAACCATCTACTGAAAGTAGGCATAGCTGGACTTGTCCAAGTGGGGACTCAACAAATATTGTCTCAAATATCCATAGGGTTGTGCATGTTCTTGAAATCAAAACACTTTGCTTCATCATAAACATTGGGAAAAAAAACATTCAACATTATCATCAAATTTCAAACCCTTTAGGAAGAAAATATCTTTGAAAAAATTTAAGTGCTATTGCTTTCCCTAGGGATTCTATCCTTAGAGGTTTCTAAGCATTTGAATTTATATCTCAATTTGCTTGCTAAAGTCAACAATAGGAAACCTTTGCCTTGATTTCCTTAATTTCCACACAATACACTTTGTGGGATGATAAGAAGTTAAGACATTGGACATTTAGTTTGAAAACCTAATCTAGAATTGTGTGGTAAAAGGAAGTCATTAAGCAAAGCTAAGAATAATTGAACCCCACACATGTGTTTCAAATGATTTCATGCAAAATAAATTTTTGGAAACCAAAGTCAAAAGCTCTTAGTCCAAAAGCTCATCAAAAGTATCTCCCAATGCTCTATGAATTCAAACAAAGATTGCTTTTCAACTTTTACAGGAGAGCTTCAAGAAACAATCCCAATTTGTACTCATTTTATTATTGTTAGAATCTAAGACTTTTTCAACAATTTGAGCATCTTGTTTAGAGTAAAGTGTGTTCTTAAAAACTGAGGTCTTGTAAACAAGAGTCTTTTTAGGTACACATAGGATCAAATTCAACCTTAATCCATCTTTCAAAATCAAACCAAGATCATCTCACCAACAACTCTTGAAAATATTGAAACCATCCTTTTTGCTAGACTTTTTGGAAAATCCATGAATCAAAAACCTTGAATCAAACATCAAATAATTTTGTTTGGCTAGGTATGTGTAGATGTATCCTTCTCCATATGCTTAGTTGAAGTTATCATCAAATCATCTTTGTTTGAATAGGTGTGGGTAGATGCATCCTTCTCCCTACACTTAGTCAAATTATCATATTGTGAGCAAGTTTATCCCATAAATAACATCCAACATCTTGGGATCTATTTGTTCATTATCCGATTCCAAAAATCAAAACAATCGAAAACCAAATCAAGGTCAAATCAAAATTCAAGAATAAAATCAAATCAAATTCAAAATCCAAAGAAATTCCCAAAAATTCTAGCATCCCCCTCAAGATCTTCTAAGAGTTTAAATCATTCATATCATCCACCTTTCACACATTTCACCATCACACTATTGATCCTTAATCATCCTAGATATTCTCTTTTTAAGCCTAAAGTTAGATCAATCTAAAGAATTAGAGGTTCATCTCTTACATTCTTGAAAGTTGATCCCTATTTTATGGTTCAAACTAGATCTCAACACATGAAGGATATGGAAACGAACAAAGAAACATCAAGTGAGTTGAGTCAAACCACTCCGAAATGAATCTTGGTGGGTCTAGCAATCCCACTCTCAATCTTCCTCCATGTCCACAACACCATCAAGAGGAAGGTGTCCAAGTAGAGTATGTCACCAACAACGTGCTAGGGATGACACAACATGAAATCATTGAAATGGTTCAAAATCTGGAGACACAGAATTGTCAATACCATGATGAAGCTCAATCCCTCCCGAAACATGCTAGAATTGGCAAAACAAGGGGCTAAACTCCCTTCTGACTTCAATTTCAACACTATCATGGAGCAACCTCTTGGAAACGTGCCACTGATCTCATTTGCACCATCTTCATTTCAAAATGTCATCCAACAAATCCTGCAAATCACATCATCCTTTACTCCAACTCCACCCATTGTAAACAAGGGGAGCTCATTCCTTAATGCACTACAAACACACCCCATTTTGAACAACCAGGATTTGGATTCCAAGACCATATTGGGTCAATCCATCCCCCAAAATCCATTACACCCATACATTTCACTCACCTTCTAGGATCCCAATGACCCAACATATTTGATAAATATGCAAACCTCTCTCCCCATGACTTTGCAAGGAGGGGGTGGGCCATTTGGACCAAGGGGCATCTTCAAACCCTCTTCATCATCATCATTTGATCAAGGCAACACACCACCTATCTTCCCACCACTTCCACCTTTACCATTAACATCTGCATCACCTCTTGGTTTAGGACTTCCTCCTTTACCACTGCTCAATCAAAATAAAAACAACCCCCCAATCATGAATCAATCCATCACATCAAATCCTTTGAGCATGCCATCGATATCACAACAACAGATGGAAACCATTCAAACAACCCAAGCAATCATCACACCATCAAACACACCCCAAATATCAACGATGATAGTATCTTAAGGACCAAACACATCAATTGCACCAAGCATATCAATTGCACCAAACACATCAATTGCCCCGTCCACCACACAAATCCCCACCATCAATACAATGGTGCCTCTCATCACAACAATGAACACTAATCCAAATCTGCCACCACCGCCACCACCAAGAACAAGCATCGCCAATGAATATAGCATTACGTTGCAAGCAGCGCAATAGGCATATCAAAAGGCACTTCAACAATTCCAAGCGCAACAAGCACAAAAATCGCAAGGAATACTACAAGCTACTTAGCAAGTGCAAGCTACTCAAGCCACTCAAGCTGTGCAAAAAATAGAACAAGCACAAAAAGCACAGTAGGTTTCTCATGCCCAAGCCCTATTACAACAACAACAAGCCACTCAAGCTGCCCAAGATACACAAGCAATGCAAGCAGCTCAAGCAGCAACTCAAGTCATGCAAGCATCTCAAGCCATACAAGTTGCATAGATTGCACAAGCTGCTCAACAGGCACAAGCCCAAGCACAAGCGCAACCTCAAGCCCAATACCAATCTCAACAAGCATAAGCACAAGCTCAATACCAGGAACAACTACAAGCAGCCTGCCAATAATCAAATCAACAAGGCTCATAGCAGTATCAAGCACAACAAGAAGCAACATTACTAGCCCAACAACAAGCGTTGTTGGCACAATAGCAGATACAGGCATATCAAAAAACCTTGCAACAAAACATCACCAACATATCCAACACTCCACCCATCACTCAAACATAGTGACCACTTCAAAACACATTCATTCCACCCCCTTATCCACAAGATGATGTGATGACACAAATCAAGTTGCTCTCGCAACAAGTGCTTGATCTCCAATCAAGGAAAACCACAAAGACACCTAGCAACTTGTGTCCTTATCCATTTGATAGGAGCCTTGCAATGGTACCATTCCCTAAGGGGTTTGAGATCCCTAAATTTGACAAATACCATGGGATGGGAAACCCTGAAGATCACAACAGGAAATTCCAAGTACATTGCATGGAAGTCGCATATGACAATACATATCTGATGCGGCTCTTTCCTCAAAGTTTGGCTGGCCAAGCCATGGAGTGGTTCTCTCGCCTGCCTCCTGGCATAAAAAAGTTCCAAGAGATCGTAAATGCATTCATAAAAAATTACTCCTTCAACATTGGTATGGATGTCAGTCTAGAGGAACTATTAGCTCTTAAACAAGCTAAGGGGGAATTGTTTGGTTCCTTATTGCAACATTGGCGATCCAAGGCCAATAGGAACAAATGGGTCATGCTTGAAGAACAACAAGTTTTCACCATCATCGCTAACCTTGACAAAACTTTGGAATTTCATCTCAAGGTGTAGTGTATTACCACTTATGATCAACTAATCCCCAAGGCGCTCAACATCGAATGAGCCCTTATTGCACAAGGGGGAGCACCTACATATCCAGAACATCAGGACAACCATCCCTCCACCAGTTATAATGAGAAACCTCGCACATGGGAAAGAAACAAAAATGTCACAAATGATGGTGTGGGGGACACCAAGGTTGTAATCAGTGTGCCAAAATAGAACACCCAAACATACCAATAGCTGCAAAACAATAATTGAAACAACACACAAACCAACGCGGTATCACAACAACAACCAGCCAACAATCAAATCAATAACCTAAAAAATCAAGGGGCACCTCCTCCATGAAACAAAATCCCTTGAAATGAAAATACACTTCCCTTGGGGAACCTATCGAACCAGTCATGAAGAAACTAATAAACAAAAAATCTCATCAAGGTCCCCACCTATGAGAACTATCAGGAACCCCAAGTCAAACCACTTTGGTACAACGGGAATCACCTCTATGATTTCCACAAGATCAAGGGGCACACCACTAACAATTGTATGAGGTTGAAAAACCTCATTCAAGACCTCATTGATGACAAAATCATAAATATTGAACAACCAGCTGGAAACCAGGACTTAAAAATATACACGAATTTGATGTCGGATCATAACCAAGGAAATAACAAGGGAAAAGCTAAATATGGAAATATCAACCATGTTTATGAGCATGTTGTTGCAACCCTTGATGAGGTGGTCACTATTGTTAGCATCAAAGGAGCCAAAGCTGATTGTGGAGTCACCACACACAGTGGTAAAGTCACCATTGTTGGACCATCGCAACCATCCAAGCCATCTACATCCAATCCAAAATCTATCCTTCATGGCTATAATGTCTTAGACTAGTTGAATAGAACCCCTTCCCAAATATCCATCATGGAGTTGTTAAAAATATCACCCGCCCACATAAAGATGTTATAGGAAGCACTAGCTTCATCCACTGTCCCCACTAATCTTGATGTGGATCAGTTTAAAGCTATGGTTAGAAATATCACCACTCCAAGCCTCCTAACATTCTCTGATCAAGACTTCCCCACTCAACTATCTCACAGTCGTGCTCTCCATCTTGAAGTCCTAGTTCACAAAAAAAATTTCAAAAGGATCTTGGTGGATGGGGGTGCAAGTTTAAACATTTGTTCCCTAAAATTAATAAAGAATTTGGGAATTTTAGAAGATGCTATTCAGAAGGGTAAATGCATCACAATAAGATCATATGATGATCAAGAAAGAATATCTCAAGGAACTATCCAACTCCCTATCCAAGTAGGGCCTGCCATTATGGAAACAACATGTCAGGTCCTTGACCTTGAATTACCTTATAACATTCTCTTGGGGTGTCCATGGATCCATGGGATGCAAGTAGTTGCATCAACCTTCCACTAGTGTACTGTTAAGTTCCCATACCAAAATCAAGAGGTCACCATTCATGGTGATCCTGAGCCCTTTGCCTATTGCAAAAGCTTAGAAGCAAAATATTACAAAATCCCCCAAGTTCCCAAGAATTATGAAGGCCCCACCACTCCATACATTGATCTAGCTACTCTCGCCTCCACTTCTATGACAAACACCCTCCATCTCCAATATCAAGTTCATTATCCAAGATAATGGGTGTGGTGATTATGCAATTCCAAAAAAATGATTTGCAGTAGGAGAATTACCGCAATCTCCTAGGTCATGAGGATGACCATTGACAAATAATGCTTCCTCATCCCAAACATTCACGACAGGCTCCTCCTGCTTTAGAAGTTGGGGAGACCTAGGTCTGGAAATAATAGAAGAGGACCCATCAAACCTCCTGTACCAAGACAACAAACCAACAATTGATCTACCTATGGATGATAGCAGTAAAGGCTTGCAAATGATGCTTGCCATGGGCTATGATAGAAACAGAAAACTTGGACAAAATGACAATGAACTTCTAGTACCCCTCACGCTAGAAATGCATATGAGAAATCTTGGTCTCGGATGTACCCCTCTGAAGGTTACCATACTTGGAAAAGGCACCTCAGTTAAGAAAGTCAAAACTCCTCAACAATCTACAACCGCCCTTCAATTACCTGTATCCACAGGTTTTCCTTTAGACAATTTCACCTTCAACATAACTGATGTGTGTAGTAACAACAAGGACCCCATAACTAATCTTCCCATGCTTTTCAAAGACACCTCCCTACTCATGATTAGTACCTTTTATTTTTAGACCAACGACCATCAAACCCATGAAATCAACCTAGTCTAGCCCTAGCTCATCGATTACAACCAACGAGGACCACCAATTCTTGACACTTTCAAAAATGATGAAGCACTCTTAGAATTAATGGGACTGCGGAACATGGTACCATGCAGAGATCACAAGGCTGGCTTTGATATCATTCTAGACACACAAGCTTACTACAGGAAGACAATTGAATCCTTTAGTTGCAAAAGCAAAAATTTGAGAATAATCTCAAGGTCTTTGAGTGAAAACCACACTGTGGCACTCTTTGACCCAAAAATAGTAAAAATGAAGGACGTATCCAAGAGTGAAAACCTCTCTAAGGTGCCCGAGGATGAAGGATTCAATCTTCCTCTCAGTGCTCTACATTAGGAAAGGTCAGTAGTTCTAGCTGAGAGGTGCAACCCAGTCAACTTAGGAATAGAGGAAACTCTGCATATCACATTTTATGCTAAATCATTGATGTCAGAAGAATAGGATCTCCTAGCTTCCTTATTAAGGGAGAGAAAGGTCAACTTTGCATGGAGCTATGCAGACATGCCCAGGCTTGATTCGGAGATTGTGGTCCACCATCTAGTAGTTTTCCCCGAAGTAAAGCCAGTTAGAAAAAAGCTTAGGAAAATGCATCCCTAGATAGCCTTATTGGTTAAAATGGAATTGAAGAAGCTACTTGATGCAAGGTTCATACAACCAATCCACTAACCAGAGTGGGTATCAAATTTGGTTCCTATTTCAAAGCCTAATGGGGGCATCCGTATATGCACAGATTTTAGAGACCTGAACAAGGAATGTCCCAAAGATGACTTCCTGCTTCCCAACATTGATATGATTGTAGATATAACCGCGGGACATGAGATGCTCTCACTGATGGACATATTCTTCGGGTATAACCAAATCATGATAGCCAAAGAAGATCAACATAAAATGGCTTTTACTTGTCCATGGGGGACATATTGCTAGAACATGATGTCGTTTGGCCTAAAGAACGCTGGAGCAACATATCAAAGGGCCATGACCTTAATATTTCATGACATGATCCATAAGACTATGGAAGATTATGTCAATGACATATTGGAAAAATCTAGAAAGAGAAGGGACCACATAGCAACATTGAGTGCCATCTTTGATAGACTAGAGGAATACAAAGTTTGCCTTAATCCAAAGAAGTGTGTCTTCAGCGTACAATCAGGGAAGTTGTTGGGATACATCATTTCCATGAGAGGGATTGAAATAGATCCCACTAAAGTAAAGGAAATCCTCGAGATGGAGGCACCTAAGACATTCAAACAGTTGAGAGGCTTGAAAGGAAGGCTCCAGTCCATCTTCTAGTTTATAGCTCAGCTAGCAGACAAGTCAATCCCATATTCTCACCTACTATACAAGGGGGTAGCATGCAAATGGGATGACAAGTGCAATCAGGCCTTTAACAAGATCAAAGAGTATTTGCTCACACCTCTAGTACTTATGCCACCAATCCCAAAAAGCCTCTAATCCTCTACATATCAGCAACAACAACTCTTAGTGCTCTCCTATCCCAGCACGATGAAAATAGAGTAGAGTGGGCCATCTACTACATCAGCTAAACCATGGTAGGGCATGAGTTAAATTATTCCTTCATCGAAAAATCTTGTCTAGCAATGGTGTTTTCCTCACGAAAGTTCAGACACTACATTTTAGCACATAAAATCAAGCTCATTGCTAAGATCGACCCACTCAAGTACCTACTTTCCAAAGCCATGCTCACAGAAAGGATGGCCAAGTGGGTCATGATCCTATCAGAATACGATATCGAGTATGTAGAGTAGAAGGCTATCAGAAGCAGCAATTTATTCAGAGAATCCACTAATTTTAGAGTTCCTCGATGAATCCATCTTCAACTTAAGCATAGCATACCACTGGAAGTTTTACTTTGATGGTTCCTACACATAGCACGGATTGGGAGTCGAGGTCTTTTTCGTAACTCCACATGGAGACTACATACCAAGATCCTACAAGTTGGCATTTCCCTGCACAAACAATATCGCAAAATATGAGGCTCTAATCATAGGACTTAGAATAGCAGTGAAGTGACATATCATGGCTCTCAAGGTTTCTGGGGATTCACAGCTAATAATCAATCAAGTAAATGATGAGTATCAGACTAAAGATGACAAGCTAACTCCATACAAGAAATTGGTGGAAAATCTTAAGGAGTCTTTCATTGAGATCACATTTGAGCAGATACCTAAAGCAAACAACAAAGCAATAGATGCCATGGTGACAATTGGATCCCTATTGGACATCCCTCGCAATGTCCCAAAGCAGGAATTCCTAGTAGAGCAGCTTCTCGTGCCTACATTTGAGGTACCGAAGACCGAATTTGTGTGCAAAATCATTGGTCCTGGTGATCCCTGGTACCATCATATATACACTTATATGAGAATAAGAGTCCTCCCAGCCAACATAACCTCAAACATTAAGAAAACCTTTGTCAAGAAAGCATCTCATTTTTTCATCCTAGGAGATACCCTTTACCGTAGGAGCATAAAAGGAACCCTATTACGATGTCTGAACACTTAGGAGACATTGACCACCTTAACCGAGGTACGTAACAACATATGTGGTTTGCATTCGATCGGTATGACCTTGTCCAAGAAATTGTTGAGGACAGGGTATCATTGGTCTACTATGGAAAGAGAAGCACATGAATATGTTAGGAAATTCTTACAGTGTCAGCAACATGGGGACCTCATCCATGCACCATCTCAAGAGCTCCACTTGATCATCACACCATGGCCCTTTTCATAGTGGGGGCTCGATCTTGTTGGAAAAATCACCCCCACCTCATCCAGTGGCCACAAGTTTATCATTACCGCCACTGAGTACTTCATAAAGTGGGTCGAAGCCATACCAATGACCTACATAATCAGAAAGAAAATATCCAAGTTCATCCTAAACTACCTAATATGTCGCTACAATGTCTCACAAGCCATTATCTTAGATAATGGGACACCATTCAAAAATTAGGATGCCCGTGACCTATGCTACAAATTCAAAATCCAACATCGCTTTTCCACCCCTTATTATCCCCAAGGAAACAACCAAGCTGAGGCTACAAACAAGACCATTTTGAAAATCCTCAAGAAAACGGTCAATGAAGTTGGTCGTGATTGGCATCTCCAACTAAATCTTTCCCTTTGGGCCTATCGAACTAGCATCTACACACCAACAGGTGCCACCCCCTTCTCCCTAGTCTATGGATCAGAAGCCATGCTCCCCATCGAGATCTAGCTCCCATCATTGAGAATATCATTGCAAAATCTCTTCACGGATGAGGAATATCGGGTATCATGACTGAACGAGCTGGAATTGCTAGATGAGTAATGTATGAATGCCTTAAACCATTTGCAGGTATATCAAAACTGCCTCAAACAGAACTATAACAAGAAGATTAGGAGCAGGACCCTCTAGGTAGGAGAACTTGTGCTAAAAGAGAATCAAAAGAACATCTCAAATCCAGACAGCAAAGGAGAAGTTGGGACCATTCATCATCACAAAAAGTTACAAGTCATGGGCATATTGGCTGTCAACACCCAAAGGGGAACCTCTACAAGATCCCATGAACAACTCCCATCTCAAAATGTTTTATGCCTAAATCTTTCAAGATATAGAACCAAAAATACAAAAAAATCAAAAAATGTCCTGAAAAAATGGTCACCCTGATGAAAACCTGGCAAACAGGTGTCTTGGTGACAAAAAAATCAGAAAAAGGATTAAAAATAGTAAAGAGAAAAATCGTCCTCTAGTGAAAACCACTTCGGTGGCGCTTTGGGCAAGTACCTTCGTGAAAACCTGGCAAACAAGCACCTTGTGTAAATAAGCACTTCTCATCCACTAGGATCTCCACAACTCATTTTGTATCATCCATCCATCACACTTCCATCATCTATAGCATTCCATATCTCCATTCATCACCTGTCCACATCTGCATCATAGCTTGGTCCTATGTTCGTGTCATGATACCTCCTAGTACTACTCAACCCATTCTCAAGGTCAGTTTGTGCTTTCTATATCAGAGTAGTCTATTGCTTCACATTGTGGGCATGTTATCATTGGATTAGATTTGTGTACGTTCTTGAAATCCCAAAAATCCAAAAATCCAAAAACATTCATAAAATCAAAAAATCCAAAAATATTCATAAAATCAAAAAATCCAAAAACATCCAAAACTTTCAAAATCAAAAAAATAGGTCAAAAAGTTGAAAAATTCAAAAAAAGAGTTGTCTTGTCGAGCTATGGGTCTTTGAGCCTTGAACGTAGGCAAGGTTGATCTTTGATCATCCCCCGAGACACTTAGGTCAATCCTTTAGGAGTCCGTCATAATAAACTAGTAATCCATTTATTCATATTTCATCAATAATTGAGTCTGTGTTAGTCAAACTACGTGGTCTCTGCGTGTATAATGTAGGCAAGGCTAATCTAGTTGATTAGCCCCCAAGGCCCCTAGGGTAGGTCTTTATGTTAGTCTCTTGGTCAAAATCTCATAAAACCCCAAAACATTTGAAAATCGAAAATCAAAACATTTGTAAAATCTTGAAAATACCAAAAACAACCTCAAAAAATTTCAAAAACATCAAAAACATCCAAATATTTGAAAAATTCATCTGTCTCATCTCACTTTCACCCACAATAAACATCACTCACAATAAATCAATCATCATCCCCAACCTTTGTTGAAACAGTCGGAAACAAGTCTAGTAGGTTAAAAGTGAAAACTCAAACGTCAAAGTCTCAAGTTTAGGTCAGTACGTAAACAAGTTGGTCAACTTTTTGTATCAATAGCCTATCATCCAATCAATCCCAAATCAATCATCTGATATTTTCATGTCCTAGGATGCATCCTTCCTACAATGGACATCAACATCATTCATCACCGTAGTTTAGTCTTGGCTAGTAGTATGAAGAACATTAGCTTGTTTGTTTTACTTTATCTTTGTCTTTTGACTTATCTTATTGCGCTCATTTGAATGACCTCTTGATGATGTTCCAAGCGAAGGGGTTTAGAGAGAAAGGAATGGGGCAATGATCATTATCTTTTTATCTTTTGTGCTTGTTGGATATTCTTGTAATATAACTTGGTCATGTGTGCTTTGCTTGGTTTGTAGGGAGGGTGTTTTAGGTGTCTTGTTGACCACATAGGAAGGCTTGCTTTTCTATGTTTTGGTATGAGATATTTGAAATATTTGAACTACATTCTGAATAAGGTCTCGTATGCTAGGTGTGAACAAGGATACTCCTATCTTATTGTCGAGTCAAATTCCATCACACTGGGTGCAATGTCGTCCTAGTTCTTTATACCTTGATGCATTGCATCTATGTGTGTTATCAAACATAAGGTAAGTAGCCCTTTTAAGGTCCCGATTTCTGATAAGAAAATCATCCATCTCTCATCACCATCTCTAACAAAGTTGGCTTTTTCAATCCTCTTTTCATCATCTCATTTCTTCTTTTCCATGCTAACATCATACCAGGATAGTTAATCATTATCGCCATTGCATCCATCATGTATCCACAAACCGTCAACATGTTGCATATCATTCACATGCATTACATTTTCATCATTGCATACCATAGATCTGTTAGTCTAAACATCGCATAAATCATAAATTTGCATAAAAAATCCATTGCATAATCATAGCATATCACATCATCCATTTCAAATGCAATACATCATCATTTTAAGTTGTTTAGGATAATATAGATTGGTTATTCTAAGAATCTTAAAAACCATCTCATTTGTATCATCATCATAACCATCCATACATCCATCTTAAACCTTTTTTGTCACGAGATCGACCCTCAAATCAAATTTTTTTGCTCGATCTCTTGAGGGGGCAATGTACCGGTATACTTCTTTCCACTAGGGCATCCAAAAAAAATTAGAAAAATTTTGAATTTCGATCTTGACAATTTATTCTTTGAGCCAACGCAACAAGTACATTGCTTCAAAGAGGGGAAAAATGTAGACACATAAAATATACATGCACCTAATCCGGATTCACTAATTTCATTTCGTCCTTAATTATCCTTCTCCTCACCATTTTAATCAAATAATATTTTTCTTATTAAAATTCATCTTTCCTCTTTTAATTAAATCAATCTTTATTAGTTCCTGCCGGTAGGCAGGTATACTTATGCATTCGCCTGGAATGCATTTAACCGGCAGCATGAACCAATCACATTTCACCATTTAACATATTGCTTTTTTTTTTGTATAGTTTGAATTTGGAGAGCTATTTTATATATTGGAAAATTAGCATTTATCTATTTTTCTATTTGTCCGAGTAGCTTTATAAATCATTTTCGTTTTAAAAATTCGGGAAAATGTGATCGCATAAATTGATTAAATAAATTTAAGCAAAGGCATAGTTTAAAAGGTGGTGGCTAGAGGTACGTAATCCATGAATGCAGATTAAATGCATTAAAATATCAGGAAACAGCGAGCGCATAAATTGATTAATTAAAATTAAGCAAAGGCATAGATTATCAAACTGGTGGGTAGACGTACGTGATGCATGAAAAAAAATTAAATGCATTGAATGGCATTTGGCTCGAGGTGAAGGCGGTGGAGTCGCTTGGAGGCCACGCGTGGCCAGGGTACTTTGGTCATTTAATATAGAGTTGAGTTACTTGGTATGCATTTCCATTACTTTGCGTGTGTTGTTTTTGTCTTCTATAAGCAGTGTTCTGAGGGAGAGTTTTAGCGACCGAGCAGGATATGTTATAGTTGCAGAATCCAGACCCAGAAACGAGTTATTTGAAGCGATAATTTGGTAATTTTCAGAGTTTTGATACATTAAAACGGTGGACAGTGAGAGACAAATTGCTTGAGGTCAGAAGAGGTAAGTTTTCATTTTTTAGTCTATTTGATACAAGAAGTGCAAGTAGGGTTTCATAGTGCTTGAAGGCATTCGTATACTTTGATTATAAATTCGTATTTTAAACTACTGTTAGTATTGTTCATTCGAATTTCTTGTTGAAATGCGAAGGTTTCATGTGCGTTTGATAGGAATTATGTAAAAAATCCTCTTGTTCATTTTACTTCATGCATGTGAGTTGACAGTGAGTTGCTTTGAGCTTTTCCGTATATTAAACTATTTTTAGTGTTATCTATTTGAACTTTTTTGTTGAAATGCGAAGGTTTCATGTGCGTTTGATAGGTATTATGTAGAAATCCTCTTGGTCATTTTGCTTCATGCATGTGAGCCCTGTAGAGTTTGTATCTCTTTTATTGCTGCAAGGTGGTCCCATAAAGAGGGCTTTGGAACCAAAATTATGTCAGCGTGTGCGATAATGAGAGCTTTTGAACAATGAGTCATAGTGTGTTGCTTTGAGCTTTGCCATTGCCATGAAAGCATAAAGGATAGAGGGATTCTGTTAAAAGTTGTGGTTGTTGTCCTCGTGGGAATAAATGCAAACAATGGGAGCATAAAGAATACAGTAGAAACCTTTTACCTGTCGGCAAGCATAGATTTCTGTCGGATGTCGTTGTTACTGTTTTTGTATGTTGGGGTTATAAAAAACTATGTCAAAAATGTTGAGGAGTCCAAATTACAATGTTCCCATAGAGCAGTTAAGTAATATTGCTTTTTGCTTTTTATTCTGTTGGATACAAGAAATGCAAGTAGGGTTTCATAGTACTTTAAGGCAATTGTATATTTTGACTATAAATTCGTATTTTAAGCTACTTTTAGAATTGTTTATTCAAATTTCTTGTTGAAATGCGAAGGTTTCATCTTCGTTTGATAGGTATTATGTAGAAATCCTCATGTTCATTTTCCTTCATGCATGTAGTCCTGTAGAGTTTGTGTTTTTTTGATTGCTGCAAAGTGGTCCCATAAAGAGGGCTTTGGAACCAAAATTATGTCAACGTGTGCGATAATGAGAGCTTTTCAACAATGAGTCAAGAGTGTGTTGCTTTGAGCTTTTCCGTTGTCATGAAAGCATAATGGATAGAGGGATTCTATTAAAGGTCGTGGTTGTTGTCCTTGTAGTCATGAATGCAAACAATGGGAGCATAGAGAATGCAGTAGAAACCTTTTCCCTACCGGCAAGCATAAAAAATTTGTCAGATGTCATTTTTACTGTTTGTGTATCTTGGGGTTATAAAAAACTATGCCAAAAATGTTGTAGAATCCAAATTACAATGTTCCCATAGAGCAGTTAAGTAATATTGCTTGATAGAACAGTTTTAGGCTTCATGGAAAAGAGCAGTCAAATTCATTGCTAGAAGATTTGTGGTCCAATAACCTGTCACAATTAGCTTGTGTAGTTAATCTTGTTTTCATTTATACTTGTGTCTCTTGAACCTGGAAAAATGCTTGATAGTGTTTAAAATGGTTTTTGCTATTAGTATCCATCGCAGTAGGAGTACTATAAATTGCTATTCTTTTAGAAAAAACAAATACATGGTTTTTGTTTTCTAATGAAAGCTTTTTACATGGTGCAATGCTTTTTGTTGGAAGAAAAGAGGTCGTGTAGCGGTCCGGCTATGGCAAATTCTTCAAGTGACTAGTACAAGGTGAGTTTCTAGAATGAACCTTCTCTTTTGTTTACAATTGCATATAGTAAACAGAGAAAAAGGTTAATTCAAGATTCTCACTATATTGATTGTACTTGTAATCATATCGTTGCTTTTTGTTACAAGGACAATCTTTGCAAATGGGTACTGTGAGTGGCATATGCTATATGGTTCATAAAAATTAAGCATTTGAGGTTCAAAAGTAGATCTTTGTTTCAAAAAATTTACCTTTTCAAAATTTAAGAGTTTGATTCTGAATCCATATGCAAGCTTTGATTAAAACTACTGGCTAAAGGTGCATAATTCATTAATTCAAAATCAATGCATTTAATGGAAAAATATGGAAACATATAGAAAGCAAGTTAACTCTTCAATAATCCCATGAAACATAGTCTTTCTATGCATCCATGCATACAGGTTTGCATGTATATATGTGTGCATGTAATTATGTATATATGAATGCATGTATCTATGTTGCCATGTATGTATGTGTGTATATAACAGATTACTGTTGCATTTGCTTAAAATGCTTTTTGTGGATGGCGCCAGCTAGCCATCTAGTCATATTGTGATTAAACAATTAAGAATAAGTGCTAAATAATTGAAGTAAAATGACCCCATTCAGTTAGCAGATCATTTTTTCTCAGCCCTTTACATGTTAACTGAGAGTTTTGAAGCTTTTGTTGTTCATTGGCAGTCTTTGAAGCTTAAATGTCACAGTATATGTAGCATTTTACCAAATAGCTCTATCATTCATGATCATTTAGGCAAGTTCATATTTCCTTATTCATCCTTGTATTGTCCCATATCTAAATAATTAGGCAATTGCTAGTTAGGCTTTAAGCACCTAGAAATTCAAAGAAAGAAATGGTTGCAATTAGCTTTGTGTGCATTTAAACTATTAATCAAAGGCAACTAACAAACTAGCCCTAGAAAACCATGTCTGTGTTAATGTGTTGAATACCATGTATTTGTGCATGGGTGTATATGAATACTATGAGTTGTGGTTTCTACCATTCTATAACGCTTAGAATTACTTGTACAACCAAGCAATATGCAAGTAGAATTCATAGTTCATAGCATCCAGATACATTCAAGGACATATACAAATCAAGGTTGTTAGCATCCTGATAAGGAAGATGCTGAGATACATCCAATTAATGTATGTCACAACATCTTTAAAACAATAATTCCTATCAAACGCACATGAAACCTTTGCATTTCAACAAGAAATTCAAATAAACAATACTAAAAGTAGTTTAAAATACAAATTTATAATCAAAGTATACAATTGCCTTATAGCACTATGAAACCCTACTTGGATTCCTTGTATCGTACAGACTAAAAAATGAAAAGCAATATTACTTAACTGCTCTATGGCAACATTGTAATTTGGATTCTTCAACATTTCTTGACATAGTTTTTTACAACCCCAAGATACAAAAACAGTAACGACTACATCTAATAGAATTTTTATGCTTGCTGGCAGGAAAAAGGTTTCTATTGTATTCTTTATGCTCTCATTGTTTGCATTTATGCCTATGAGGGCAACAACCATGACTTTTAATAGAATCCCTTTATCCTTTATGCTTTTATGACAATGGAAAAGCTCAAAGCAACACACTGTTAACTGATTGTTGAAAAGCTCTCATTATCGTACATGTTGACATAATTTTGGTTCCAAAGTCCTCTTTATGGGACCACTTTGCAACAATTAGAAAAATACAAATTCTATAGGGCTCACATGCATGAAGTAAAATGAACAAGAGGATTTCTGCATAATACCTATGAAACGCAGATGAAACCTTTGCATTTCAACAAGAAATTCGAATAGATAATACTAAAAGTAGTTTAATATATAGATTTATGCCTACGAGGACAACAACCATGACTTTTAACAGAACCCCTCTCTCCTTTATGCTTTAATGACAATGGAATAGCTAAAAGCAACACACTATCGACTTACATGCATGAAGTAAAAAAGTAGTTTAAAATACGGGTTTATGCCTATGAGGACAACAACCACAACTTTTAACAGAACCCCTCTACCCTTTATGCTTTGATGCCAATGGAAAAGCTCAAACGCAGATGAAACCTTTGCATTTCAACAAGAAGCTCGAATAAATAATACTAAAAGTAGCTTAAAATATGAATTTATAATGACAGTATAACAATGTCTTAAAGCATTATGAAACCTTTCTTCCATTGCTGTTTGCATGTACCTGGTTTAAACATTTAATTATTGGTTCTTGATAGTGGAATGAAATGAACTTGGACAAGTGGAAATAGCATTACCCCATGGAATTGGAACATCAGTGTTTGCATGCCTTTACCATGATAACAGATTTGCGTGCATGAGACTTATGTGAATCTCAAATGTCATAGTGTATGGGTACATGTGTCAAGTAGCTTGTTCCTAGGTCTTGACTCTGCAGCAACAACATCTCCTGTGACTACACAAACCTGCAAAATAACAAAAAATGAAATGCTCAAAGTAATCACAATTCATCTCTAGTCACTAAAATCTATATTGCATGAAAAACAAGCAAGAACCTTTGAGTAGATGAAGGTCATGAACATTGAACCAATAGTAGGACAGTCACCACAACATTTAAGTAAACCTATGGTGTAGACTCCCTTTTCCATTATCAATTTTATTCCCAATTTCATCCATGAAGAACTTTGTCAACCTCTAGAACCTGCTATTAGCATCAATTGCATATCTTTGATCCATGAAGAACTTCTTTAGCCTGTGCATCCATGTATTCTATATCTTTGAGGATATTCTTCATGGATGACATTGGGAATACAATTGATAATGGAAAAGAGAGTGTTGAGCATAGGTTTCCTTAAATATTGTGGTGACTGTGATACTATTAGTTCAACGTTCATGACCTTTATCTACTAAAAAGTTCTTGCTCATTCATACCTTGGTAATTAAACTTGTGATATTGCATTGCATATGTCTCATGTTCTTCACCTTGAAATGTCCATACTGAAATACAGTAATAGAAAGTAATAAAGTAATTATAGCAATACAAAATAATTCCAATAAAAAACTAATCAAGAGTAATACAAAATACTTTACAAACATTGTGTGTTACAACTGTCAGTGAGTTGTTGTTTTTACAACACCATGTGTTTTACAATCTGCAGTTTAATAAAACAGTAGTCAAGAAGTAAACAAAAATAGATAATGGAAACTCAAATTCAATGTTTTAGTTTCCATTTCTCATTTAACAAGTCTTTCAACATCCTAATCAGATTCACTCTTTACATTTTATTCCTTTACTTTTCTGCTCTCATTCGAATGGCAGGGGGACCATACGTGAAGCCACTGAATAACCCTTCCATGATTTGATGGAGCTGGTGTGAGGTGATTTCATGAAAGCTCAAGTGTCATAGTATATGTGGCGTAGCAGCTAATAAGTCCATCTTACATTGTGCTGATGACAATTTAATTTGTCTCATCTGTCTCCGAACCATTAATCAAAGTCAATTAACAAACAAGTCAATCTTGCACTTGATTCAACAATGAGACCATCTAACAAGCACTTGTTTGCTATCACTATGATTAATGATAGAATTGGCTTAATTTTCATACTGAATGTGGTGTATTAGCTAGTTGGCTTAACATGATAGCTTTTGAACAAGTTAATTCAGTGAGCAATCAATCTAGTTTGCTGATGAATTAATTGTGCTCCACGGTTGGTCATGGCCAATTATTGGAAAAGCTGTAAATGCCATGGATGAAATTATATGCATAAAATTCTAGTTTATGGTTTGCTTGAAATGCAATGAAAAAACTACTATGAAGGAATAAGACAGGGTTGTGTAACATATTTCCATTCCATTATCTAATTTCTTTGGACACAAATGCTTTACACATTTGATTGCAATAGTAACGTGTCTATGAAAATGGGAAAATAGAGACCATAATTCAGTACTTTTTAGCGTGCGTATATATGTATCCTGATACATATAAGCTCAACCTGGCATTTATGAAAACAGTTGCTATGTACAGTGAAGGAGCTTATTAGTGTTACTATATGCGATTGCCATATAACAAAGTAAATTGGTGCACGGCTATAGTGGCACATCCAAAAAATACATGGATGCATGTATACGCAGTTGCATACAGGGATACGTAGAAGCTTAGATGAAAAGTTAATTATGGTTAATTATAAAATGTATCTCTGTACACCAAATCAATTAAACCAATCATGGCCATTCATATGCAAAAAAAAAAAGGAACTTCTTGAAAAGGCTTTATAGACAACGAAGCAAATGCAACTGTAGACCGAAATTGCAAAATCTTTGGCAACATCTTCCTTTCTGTTCCTTATGCTACAAATATTCAACAGCCTATAGCTGTTCATATTAAATGTATCTCTTCGTGTATGTTAAAGCCATCTGCTTATTATATTGCTTTCGGTTTTATTTCATGGAAGCTGAAATGTCATAGTATATGTGGCGCAAGAGCCAATAAGTCCATCTTACATTTTTCTCATGACAATTTAATTTGTCTCATTTGTCCCTGAACCATTAATCAAAGTCAATTAATGAACAAGTCAATTTTACAGTTAGCTTGTGCAAATTAAGCCAATTCTATCTTTTACTCATTAATGAAATTAACTAATCAGTTTAACAAGATAGCTTTCAGACAAGTTAGGTCAGTAATGAATAAAGCTGTTTGACTAATGAGTCAATTGAGTTCAATAGTTAGTCATAGTGATAGCAAACAAATCCTTGTTTGATGATGTCATTGTTGAATTTGCTTGCGTGTCCCTGTCTGCACTTTTGCTATAGCTTGAATCAATGATGCTTCATGGTTCAAGTATTAAGTGTAACTGGAAACCTTTCTTGACTTACATCCATTGATTTAAATCTGTTTCGAAACCATAATTGCAGTGGTTCTTTAAGCTCGATGCAAAATAGCAATATAGTTAAAATGCATTGCAAAAGCCTATAGAGAACCATGTTTGCACTATTAGTGTCCATTACACCATCATTGTCATCCATTGCAATTATAATTTTGGCAGTTGTTTGCACAAATGTGTTTTCATGCATTGTGAAACCCAACTTTCTTTTTTGGGATATAATGAAGCAACATAGAAAAAAATAGCCATTTGTTGCCTTAAGTAACTTGTTTCTTGGTGTTCATTCAACGAGCACAAGAGCTTCTGCTCTGTCACTGTAAACGTCCCCTTTCTATTGATAAAAGCTGTCAGTTTTCTAGCCTATGCCTTTGCTTAATTTTATTTGTATATGTCATTTTCTTCCAGATTCCCATTTAAAAACGAAACTCCATATTCTACTACCAAAGAAAATGCATTAACGCCAAAGAAGTTTGAAATTGAAGATAACAACCCTAATAGCACTCACTTGGATAAACTGTTTTTCTATAGTGACAATTTTATTGGGTCCTAGTGTCAAGGCAAGAATACTTATGCATTTGGTTGAAATGCTTTTGTTAGTTCCTGCTAGTAGGCATAAATACTTATGCATTCGCCTGGAATGCATTTAACTGACAGCATGAACCAATCACATTTCGCCATTTAACATATTGATTTTTTTTGTATAGTTTGAATTTGAAGAGCTATTTTATATATTGGAAAATTAGCATTTATCTATTTTTCTATTCGTCTGAGTAGCTTTATAAATCATTTTCGTTTTAAACATTTGGGAAAATGCGAATGCAAAAATTGATTAAATAAATTTAAGCAAAGGCATAGTTTAAAAGGTGGTGGCTAGAGGTACGTAATCCATGAATGTAGATTAAATGCATTAAAATATCAGGAAATAGCGAGCGCATAAATTGATTAATAAAAATTAAGCAAAGGCATAGTTTGTCAAACTGGCGGGTAGACGTACGTGATGCATGAAAAAAAAATTAAATGCATTGAATGGCATTTGGCTCAAGGTAAAGGCGGTCGAGCCGCTTGGAGGCCATGCATGGCCAGGGTACTTTTGTCATTTAATATAGAGTTGAGTTACTTGGTATGCATTTCCATTACTTTGCGTGTGTTGTTTTTTTGTGTTTTGTAAGCTCTTGTTCTGAGGAAGAGTTTGTAGCCACTAAGCAGGAGATGTTACGGTTGCAAGCCCCACACCTAGAAACGAGTTACTTAAAATGATAATTTGTTACTCTCCACAGTTCCTTTCTATTCAAGTGCATCGTGGGGCTGTGTTTCATAGTACTTTAGTTCACTATCACAATCACTTTCTACTTAATGTGCCAGTGCATGTATGTATGTGTGCATGTTTCTATGTGCATGTGCATTTACCTATGTGCATATCTATGTAGACCTTTGTAGATGCATATATGCATGCATGCATCTGACTCTAGATATATCTATGCATATATGTGTTTATGCATATATGTATGTATGTATAGGTGCATTTATGTGTATACACATGTGATCATATGGATGCATATATGCTTGTGTCCATAGATGCATTAATCTATCTTTACATGGATGTATCTATACATATATATACATATGTATACATATATGTGTGTGTCGATATGTCTTTTCTACAAAACAGTTTACAATGACAGGGCAAAGGTTGTCATGATTCCAACAAAGGACACTTGCAAACAAGCTACTCCAGGAAATTAATAGTTTCTTTCATTAGTTTTCTTTTATTTTAATGTCCATAGGTACATTGGGGTTCATAGTGCTCAGCCTATGTTATACTTCAGAAACTAGTCCCTTGGGAAAGCAATTGTCTTTTGTCCAATGTAGAATTGACATCTTAACAATAACATGGCGCTTATGAGCTCTCTAAAGACTGCATATCTTCAATTATTGCAAAACTGTTCCATAGTGCAAGTTTTAGAGCCACTGTTATGTTAGCATGTCCCATAATAGGACCTTACAAACAATATGAGCACAATGTGTTAAAAGCACTTTACAAACTGTCAGGCTAATGCAATTTATAGATATAAGCTTAAACTCCAAACTTGCTTTCATGTCTCTCGTTGTCATTAAAGCATAAAGCAAAGAGGATTTTTTTCGCAACTTCTAATTTTTTTTACTTTTACACGATAATTCACTTTATTAATTAATGAATCAAATTATCTTAATTAATTTATTTTCTTTTTCCTTTTGTCATTTCATATCTAATTAATTACATAACTGTTGAATAGTATTTATATACATAATAATTAAAACAAAGAAATAATTATAACTATCCTTGTGCACATTTGACCAATCAAAGAAAGTCAATTAAAAGATCTAATTCCACTTATTCACTGATAGTATTGGCATACAATTTCCTTGAAAAGTCTTGAAAAAGAGGATTACTCAAACACCAATAAGGATTATGATTTGTAACATTTCTATCCAAATCATCTTCATTGAATAAGATGTTGTGGCATACATTAATTGGATGTATCTCATCATCTTTCTTATCAGGATGCCAACAACCTTGGTTTGTATTTCTCCTTGGGTGTATCTAAATGCCATGAGTTATGAATTCTACTTGCATGTGGCTTCATTGCACAAGTAATAGTAAATGCTACATAATGGTACAAAATAAACTTATGCACATGGAAATGAAATGACCCCATTTAGTTAGAAAATCAATATTTACGTCCCTTTCACTATTAAGTGATAGCTAGTTTGGAATTAAACAATAGGTAGAAATTGTTTTTACCATAACTTAACAGTGCTAGCACAAGTCAGTGTTGTTTTTTGCTTTGGTATTGATTAGTTGCTGTGGCCTATTTACACTTTTTTAGGTGCTTAAGCAAATATGGGATCTATTCCATTGATTGCTCTTAAAGAGCTTATGCCACCATTGCAATAACAGAATTACCCTGGTGCATACATATGCAAAAAAATGTTCTATATTATAGGGTACACAAATAGCAACAAGTATTTCAAAATTAATAAAAAATGCAATTTGTATTTTAAGAAACAAAAGTTCTAATTTGGATTGTTTCTCGTTCGAATGAATCCACATAAGAATTATGTTTTCTTTTTATGAATAACATAGTATATGTCACTCACTGTACTCATTTGTCTAATTTGTCCTTGTGACAGGGTTCAATGCTTTCAACTGTATTTAAACAATCACGCACAAACTACACTAGGAAAAATTGCTTGTCCCTATCACACTTTGTACATTTGTACAAGTATACTTGATCATTCGATAGTAGATTACAAGGTCGGTTTTCCAATTTGTCTTTTTGCTTTTCTAGAAATGCAATTGAAATTCTTCAATATAATAACTGCATAAAGTTCTTTTCCATGTATTCATTTTGTCATCTTGTATTCCTCATTTCTTTGAACATAAATGATTTAGAGGACTGTTTCCATATATACAAATAGGAAAATGCATTATCCACAATTGCAATAGTAATTTGTCTTCGAGCAATAGAACAGGTTTTGCTTATGTGTTAGTATGTTATACTTCCTCTATACAATATCCATAGAATAGAATGAACTGCTAGCATATAATTTTTAAACCCTGTTTACAGTTTCAAATAGCGTTTAGAGCCATAGGTCTTTGTTCTATGTCAACTGGTTTTTACCTATATGCATTTAAGGCAATTTTTTTCATAGGACTGTTTATAGCTGTGGCAAGTTGCTATGCAGTTTGCAAGTTAACATATGTTTAATCTTCTGTTTTACAAATAAAAGCCTACAAAGTTAATTTCAAAAGCTGACATGGCAGATGAGTACAATGAATGATGTACTACGTCCCTCATAGACATGATGCAATATTTTTCCATGGTCTTGCTTACATGCAAAATGACTTTAAGCATAGTTTTTTTTTGCTCACATTGCCAATTTCACTATGTGCTTTAAACCTCTAAAGTAAAAGGAAACTGAGGAAAGAAGCTATTTATTGCCTCAAGTAACTCGTTTCTGGTTTTGGATACTGTAACTATAACAAATTCTACTTAATCACTATAAACTCTCCTAGAACAGAGACTTCTAGGATAGAAAAACAATATGCACAAAGTAATAGTGATGCTTAACAGCTGACTTAAGTCTATAGCTAATGGACAAAGTAGCCTGGTTATACATGTCCACCAAGCCATTCCAGCAGTTTTCCATCGACCCACATGCTATTTAATGCATTCGCTTTGCATATATGCACTATGTGGCTGCACCTCTGAGTTTCAATCTCTTTTTAAAATTATTTAATCAATCTATGCCTTCACTTTTTCTCAATGGAACTATGCCTTTGCATGTCCCTCAAATTGTCTATACACAAATGATTTTAAAAGCTATTCCCACAAATAAGAAAAGCCATAGATCTTCTCTGATCAAACAATGCTTTTGCATTTCCCTGACTTTCTATAAACAGAAAAGATTTGTCAAAATATTCTCTAAGTGCCACTTGATTCATGTTTACCTGAATAGCTTTTAAAATCATTTGTTCTTTGAAAAAAAATCAGTCGCTTAGAAGTACATAGCAACAAAGGAATCCAATAACACAAAACATTTAAATACCATAGACTGAGATTGACAATATGAGCAAAAAAGATTCTTGTCAACCAATTGTTGCATGTAGACAAAGCTACCTAAAAATATTGTTTTGTGTTTGTGGCACTAAAAGTATACATCATGCATTGTACTCATTTATCCACTTTGGCAATGTAACAGTAATAAGTACATACAATCCTGCTGGGGGACAATGGATAACAAGGTCAGGTTGAAGAATTAATACTATTTTCCCCTTGTGCTTCTATTAAATTGTTTGTTGTGTCGTATGTTACGTAAGCTTTTGCTACTACTCAATCTAAATTTTCCAACATATATAGAGATTATTAACTTCCAAGATCCTCGAAAACATGATTCATACTATCGAATGCTATTGAGTGAAAGCACATAGGCGACAATGTTAACAATTATAGATTTTGTAATCTAGATACTAGTGTTAAATGCTATTCATACCCAGCATTTTCTATACCCAAACACATTAGGTTACACGAAAAACAAAGAAAATGATAGACGTTGACACCTATGAATTAACAAATCACCCCCAAATATCAAACATTGACTATGTGCTTAAGAGCAAGGGACTTTGCAGATTGAGTACTTTTGCATACAATGTTGGTGATTGTTTGTTTGACTCATTACAACTATTGCTTAACAATCGGTACACATCAATTCAATTACGAAATGGAGCTATAGATTACTTCTTGAATTGCCTTCAAAACAAGGACAAAGAAGCAATAAAATCATACAACTATGAACTAGACCCTGATACTCTATATACATTGCACAAAGTATATGATCCACAAACATACTTCCACAAAATGTGATTATCTACACAGCCACAGGCAGATTGTGCAGAAAGTGGATTGTGGAGTGACCTATTTTGCATTCACTGGATATCCAAATGGTTGAATATACAAATCTCCCTTTGGTCAAGCACAACAACAAGAAGGTACTTACAGTTCAGTAGCTCTGACTACACAGAATCAGTCTCTATACTATTTCATGACATGAATTCTTTAAGTGGACGCTTTGAACCATTGTTAGAAATTGAAACACAAAACATAAGTTCGAAACAGCCCATGAGTTCACATGAAATAAAAAAATTGTGCCCAAAGTATCCTCAAATATCAAACATTGACAATGTCCTTAGAGTTGAAGGCCTTTGTAGATTACACACATTTGCATACAATGTTGGTGATTGTTTGTTTGATTCGCTTCAAGTTCTACTTAACAACCACTACACCTCAACTCAATTACGCAATGGAGCTATAGATTATTTCCTGACTTGCTTTCAAAAAAAGGACAAAGAAGCAATTAAATCATATAACAATAAAGAAGTTGAGTCCACTCTTTGGCCAAAAACAAAAGTGTTTTCCTGAAACATAGAATTTGACATGCGACCTTAAAATTTGAATGCTTAGACCATGGAATCTTCAAAAAATTCACTAATCATCCAAATGGTTAAAAATACGGATAGTTTCCTCTGTCATTACAACATCAAGAAAGTACTTAGATTTCAATGATTTTGGATATACAAAATCAGTCTCTATACTGTTCCATGATACAAACCCTTTGGCTGGACATTTTGAGCCACTTCTAAGTATCAAAGCACAAAATCTAACTCGCCTATGCTCAACAAGCTTACTCCAACTTAAAAAGTTGATCAGAAATCGTCCACAATACAAAAATACTTACTTGACCAAGCCACATGCTTTGCCTAAAAACAAGGAAAATTTGATACCATCTATCATAGCAAACAATTTTAAACATAAATCAACAATAAGACTTAATCACCAAGAACTTGATTAGAAAAGAAAAACAAATAAAAAGTGTACCTAGCAGCCCAAAGAAAAAAAAAACATTGACACCAATTGAAATTTATAAAACAGCAATACAAGATACACCAAAACACTCATGTGCAATTTGCCAAGTGCTCTGTTTTAACAAGGACATCAGGATTTTCAAAGAAAAGAAAAAACAACTATACTGTGGGCTAGTACAATCAGATTCCTTACCATTCACAGATCTCATATGCAATGTATGCTACTTTGCATTGAAACAGTCCACTATTCCAAAGTATGCTACACCACAGAAAATAAGAACTAACGGACCATTGTGCTATGTACAAAACTTAACTCATCTAGAAGAACTTGTCTCACTTAGAATTGCATTTGCACAGATTTGGGAACTAGGGTTCAAAAGGTCTCAAATAGGCCTGACAGGTTCTATTATAAATGTCCCTGTTGACATGAACATTGTACAAAGAGCATTACCACAATCAATTAACAACACACAAACAATTGTTGTTTCATTGAAAAGACACTTACAATACAAAATGCATTTTAGAAAGGCATGGTGCGCCCAAATGTCATCATGCAAGCTTTGAATCAATTAACAAGGACACCATTATACAAAATGCACGAAGTCCACATAAACCAAGACTGGCAAGAAGTTCTCCAATGCACTAAAGAAAACGAAGCCAATAGTCCACAAAATACAAGTGAAACATAATCAGACAGTGAAATGGAAAATGAAAACCCATCAGAAACATTGATACATGGATTCACTGAGTCTAGAAGTATCCATAACATGGAGGACGAGATTATTGAAATTGCACCTGCAGAGCACAAGTATCCAATTGGAATATTTAAGGACATTTATGCTGAAGAAATGAATTTCCCAACTTTATTCTTTGGCAAGTCACGTGATAATGACATTGTAAAAAACTTTACGTATCAAAAAATAGTACGCTGGGAGCTCTTACAGTCACAAAGACAATTTGCATATCATACAACAAACATTTTTTTCAAAGCTATAAAGGTTCTAATACAACAAGTACTGTCCACAATGACAATAAGAATCCGCAAGGGCCAGTTAAAAGGGCGGAAGCTATTTGCAAAAGATGTTAAACACAAACCAAACCTAGAAAAAATTCTTAAATCAGATATTGGATACGTTGATTTCAAAAGAATAAGAATCTCTCCAGACTATTCACAACAACTTAAGAAAAATGTATTTGCTATGATTCGACAACTAGGACCACCAACATTTTTCATCACTTTCTCTAGTGTTGAGAAAAATTGGGATCCACTAATTCAAACATTACAAGAGCTGCACAATCTACACCAATTAGCACAAAACCATCAAGAATCTAATCACCCAACACACATTGACAAATTTGAACTAATCAAGAAAGATCCTATCACTTGTGTACGTTACTATAAACATAGAATCAATGCAATTAAAAAATTGATACTTATAGATGACTCTTTCTTTGGAAATGTCATTGATTACTTCTCAGTCACTGAGTTCCAAAATCGAGGAAATGAACATGATCATTTTCTCATATGGGTTCAAAATGCACCAATCTACACAGAAAATAACAGCACAGACGTCATAGCTTTTGTTGATAAGTATATTACCTGTGACACTCAAAATTTGGAACCTGCTTTGGCAATGTTACACAAACACCATCATACAAAGAAATGAAAGAGATCAAGAAATAAACTTTGTAGGTACAATTTTCCTTTCCCACCAATGCAAAAGTCAACTATACTTTTACCAATAGTCCAAAAGACTGAAGCGATAACTACAAATGCCACTTACATCTTTTCAAAACTCCAAAAAGCAAAGTATGACGAAACATTCACTTTTCAAATGTTCTTAAAAGAATTAAACTTAAGTGACAATGAATACATTGAAGCTTTGAGCTCAACATTAAACAAGCCCACGCTTTTCTTACAAAGAAAACCATCACAAATATGGAACAATAGTTTTTCAAGAAAAATTCCAGACCTTTGGAAGGCTAATACAGATGCACAATTTGTCCTAAATGCATATGTTGCTGCTATGTACTGTAGCTCATATATTGCAAAAGTAGACAAATCAATGACATATGCATTCAAAATAATACGTACAGACCACAAGCAAGACAATATTGATGCAATACGAATGGTGAGTAAACTTGGAAATGCCATGCTTAACTTGCAGCAAATGTCATCACAACAAGCTGCACATATTGTTTTGTCATTGCCATTAAATTACAGTTCAAGAAAATGTATATTCATTGATACGTGATCTGACAATGATCATACATTTATACTCAAATCTATTAAACAATTGAGCAATGAGCCAGATGAATCACAAAACGTTCTTGCAAAATCTATTATAGACTACTATTTAAAACGCCCTGAAACAATGGTGGACATATGTCTTGCAGAGTTTGTTTCAAGATACAACAAATACGGTGCTAAAATTGAACCAAAGGCCAAACCCAATGTTATATGGTTTATCAATTTCAACAAACACTTTGATTTAGAGAATCATTGTAGAGAGAAATTGGTTCTCTATGTTCCATTTACCATTAATGAAAATACACTAAAACAAAACTTTGATTGTTGGGAACATGCATACATGTACCATGGAAAAACCATTCAAACAAATAGTGCAAAGTTCGTCCACAACCCAAACTCCACATGGGGTGACATTGACAAAGCTATAAATGAACTTCAGTCTCTTGAAGATGAAAAGCTCATTGACCTGCCAATGTAAGCAAAGCTTTCCCAGAAAGAACTATATGACATTCAAACAGACCTTCCAAACATAGGCCATTCTAACCCAAATACCACATACTCCAATGGATTTCAAATTACAAAGCACCCACAAATTATAGATAACAATGAATACTACAAGTTAAGACGAATGTTAAATAAAGAACAACAAGCAATTGTTAAGGATGTTCTCATAAAAAAGATGAAAAATCCACAAAAGCCATTGCACTTGTTTTTGACTAGGGGAGCTGGAAAAGGAAAGACTTTTACAGCAAAAGCCATCTACCAAGCTCTCATTCGCATGTATAGCAATTATGTTGACAATAATCCAGACAAACCCAAGGGCTTATTAACTGCATATACAGGTAAAGCAGCATATAACATAGGGGGATTCACATTGCATTCAGCATTTCACATACCTTTTAATACATCAGAATTCCTGCCACTGAACACTGAAGTACTTGACACTATGTCAAAGCACTATGATCAATTGCGCATACTTCTTATAGACGAGATATCATTAGTTGGCTCAACATTTCTACGGTATATTGATAGAAGACTACGGGACATAATGCAAATGCCTACAACATACTTTGGGAACCTTGATACCATATTTTGTGGTGACCTTTACCAGGCACAACCTGTCCTTGATTCTGTGGTTTTTGATAATAGGCCTACTCCAATTGAGTTAATGCCTTATAGTTTCTAGAAAGACCACATAAAATGCTATTCATTGGTGACTACCATGAGACAAAAAGATGAAATATTTATTTCAATTCTTAATAGACTACGAGTAGGCATTCAGACAACTCATGACATAGACTATATCAACAAAATTTGCTTTCGTCCTGTACCATTAGATCCATTGCTTTTGCACCTTTTCTATAGGAGATTAGACGTTCAAGCTCATAACAACAAAATGCTATCAATCATTCCTGCCCAAATGGTTGTGCTAGATGCGATAGATGAAGTTAACAAGGACCTTAATGCAATACGAGTGTACAGTCACACAACGACACTTCCATCACAAATATGCTTAAAACCAAACATTCTTGTTGAGCTTTATGTAGGAAATTACAATGTTCAAGATGGCCTCGTCAACGGATCAGATGGAATTTTTAAAGCATATACATCACAAAACAATATTGATATTGTTTGGATTAAATTTAATGACCCATCAATTGGACATCACCAGCGCACAAAACTAGCACATTTCTATTCTACTATCATTGACAAAGACTGGGTGCCTATACAACGCATTGCTAGGCCAATCTAGAAAATAACAATAAACAAGAAAATTACAACTAGAAAATAATTCCCAGTACAAGTAGCATGTGCGCGAACCATACATCGAACCCAAGGATTAACAATGGAGTCCTTAGCTTTTGATCCCACAGGCATTAGACAGCATGGACTAACGTATACAGCTCTGTCACGAACAAAATCAGTAGAATCATTGTTCCTGTTACAACCTTTAACTACAAAAAACTTCAAAATTAAAGACAAAATACAACTAGAAATGTCTCGTCTTCAAACATGTGCACAATGGCAACTTGATAATCTAGACACATGTTCAAAAAACAAATCACATTTGCTCCTATGTACATTGAACACTCGTAGCTTGAAAGCACATGCAGATGACATCGTCAATGACTATGACATAATGCAATCTGATATCTTATGTCTCCAAGAAACACATATGCATCCCTTTGAGCTAAATACCTTGCTGCAGGATTTTGATAGCTTCTATGTACATAACATACATGGCATAGCAACTTTCACCAGGAAACATTTTCTCTTGTCAAAAATAGTACAACATGAAACTTCAAATATTGAAGCTATCACATTAACAGTAATGCTATCTAACAATGAACTCAATGTTTGTAATATTTATGCAAGACCTGCAACTGCCATAGATGAAATAATTGCAATGTTGCAAATAATTATTGGGTCCACAAATTCAGAAAACATGTTGTACATTTTAGGCGATTTTAATGTTGACATGTCTTCAGAAAGCAGAGGCAAAAAAATGCTTCACAGTTATATGCAACAGAACAACATACAATTTATGTTGAACCAACAACACAGCATAGGCAATTCAGTCATTGACCACATTTGGTCCAACACGGCTACAAATATATGCTCTACCTATATATCAGAAGCATATTGGACTGATCACAATCCAATTTTCCTAAAATTGCATCTTGCATAATAGACAAATTCAACTTTATAGAACTTATAGCCTTATATCACCTTTATGCATTGCAATGTCTTTTCCAATACTATATCCATTATTTGCAGGAGATCTATGGATGAAACTAAAAGACAAGCAAAGCAAATACAAACCACACAAGAAGAATCAGTACAACGGTAAAGTGCCCATACTATTATTCCTTCATACTCATTCGCCCAAATCACAAATATTCAAATAACATTGTTCCAATGCTTTGCAGGACACCAAAAGATGTATCAAAAAGACAAGCCAAACAGGTGCAAATTACACAAGAAGAATCAGCACAGCGGTAAAGTGCTTCATTCTACAGTGTGCTGCGAGCTGCCCAAGTTGCTAATATAAAATTAGCATTTTACTGACATTGTCCTTGTTCCTTGTAGGACAAGAGTCAAGAAACCTAGAATTGTTTCAATTGAACAGCTAAACGCAAGAAGAGCTGGAGACACCTTCCAGGGTGATGTCCTTGTTGTCTACAAAGCAACATTGGATAAGGCCAACAAAACACGGGAAATGCTACGTGCTGATCTGACAGATCACAAAGCAGAAATGACAATCATGTTAAATGTTAGTGGAGACCTTGTCTATCAACATGAGCCTAAAATAGTCCCAGGATCAGCTATTTCAATATCAGATTTCCAAGTTGCACCTAGGACAAATTATGATAGAGGTGATTGTGATTGTATTTTGATTTTAACAGCCATAAGTAGCACTGAAAACATCCCTCGCCTCTATCAAGAGTAAAAATTCATCCCAAGTACAACTATCAGCCAATTGCTAACAACTGTAAATGAGTACCCAGCTGGCACCATAGCTGCACTGGTAGTTGGTGCCAGGAAAATGGGCACTCAATTTGCAATTGACATCAAAGATGGCCACACTGACATAGACAGGGCACAGGTATTTTCAGTCTACAAAACTTTTACCTCTTCTTTCAGTTTCAAGCTTTAAATGTTCTGCAATCATCTCTATAACAATTTCTGGAACAAAATCTAATTGTCTCATTGAATTGCAGTTGCTATTACGGTCAACCTATGAGCAACAATACTTTGCACTCGAAGACCAATTGCATACAAATAAAACACCTGCAATGCTTTTCAAGAATGTTGTAAGAAAAACAGATCAAAGGAACACATTTCACACATGTAAATCAACATTCATCTGTGCCTTGAATGACAAAAGAAGCTTGGAAAAACTCAACAGCCTACTACATTCAACTTTCAAGGTAACAACATTCTTTTTTTAAAAATCTAGTTCATTCAAACTTGTATTTTTGTCTCCTCTAACAATTTTGAACCATATTCTATAGGTTTCTGGTATTCTAAAAGCAGCAAATGCATTTTCCAATCCATTCCATGCATGTTGCCCAAAATGCAAATTCAAATTTACTGCTTATGGCACACTCCAAGAAAAAACTGCTCACTGCAAACAGTGCAACCAGCAAGTCAATTATACATTTTGTTTACAACTTAAAACCACCATAACAACTTATGACAATCAAACAATTCAGTCTTCAATTGACCAGGCCACCATGCACCGTCTATTGCCCACACTGCAAAGGCTCAGCTATGAAGACTACATTAAGGACAAGTCAGCAATGATATTCATCCTACGGGACTTCAGTGCTGAAGGACATTTTAGCCTTGACCAAAACAATGCCATTGTTGAAGCCATTTGCATTAACAAATAGACAAGAAACATCACCAAAAGGTAATAAAGTCATTCATATGTAAACTTTTTTTCTTTTCAACTAGTACCTCAAATCACTATCATACAAACTATGTTTCTAATACATAGGATTTTGTTGGCTTTACAGGAAACTAGGAATAGAGGAGCAGAGATTTACATTGTTCATACTTTTACTTTTTCTCCTTTCTATGCTCCAAGACATTTCACTGGTTCTCACATGTTACAGACATCTTTCGTTTTATAAAACTTTATTGCTATTATACATTTAGACATTTCTATAGGTTACTATGTTAAAGTATTCTAGAATATGGACATCTGAAACTCTAATTTTGTTTTTGCACCTATGAAGACAATGGTTCTCTATGTACATCTGACATATATGTTCAATAATTATTATCCCTCTATGTATAATGCCATTCAAACTATATAGTTTAAATGTTCACTTTTGCATTCTGTCATTCCTAGCTTTTCCAAGATTTGCTTTATGATTCTTACGCTTTCAAGAATTTATGGTAACCAGTTAGAAGTTATTATGGTTACACACTCTAGACCCATTAACAAGTTACTTGAGACAGTAAATGGTTATTTTCCTTTGGTTGTTTTCCATTTTTTTGTTGTTATTGCAACCACGTCTCGCCCCTGCTTCTATGCATTGTACTTTATAGTCACCTTTTCATCATGTATTCTAATGTATACGGTACACTCCTGCATACACAAATCCATTTGTTGCTTTTGCTGCATATATGCATTTTCACATGTATATATGCTTCTATGTCTATATGCACATACACACATATTCATGTGTCCACATATTCATTTAAGCTTCTACGTATTCCTCTATGCAACTGCATATACATGCGTCCATGTATTTATGGACCTGTCACTCTAGCCTTGTACCAATTTATTATGTTATATGGATAACGCATATAGTAACACTAATTAACACTAATTAACTGTTTCACTATACATAGTAACTATTTTCATGAATGCCAGATAAGCTTATGTGTATCAGGATACATATATACTGACACACAAAACTACTGATTTACGATCTCTATTGTCCCATTTTCGTAGACATGTTACTATTGCAATCAAGTGTGTAAAGCATTGATGTTCAAAGAAATTAGATACAGGAATGGCAATATGTTACTCAACCTTCTCTTATGCCTTTATAGCA
>VDFB02086081.1:314921880-314958412 GCA_007258455.2 Sequoia sempervirens
GCTACGAACCATATTATTGGGTGTGTTAAAATATTATAGAAATTGGAAATTTTTGGAGTTCTATTAGGAATTGAATGATAAATGACGATGAATGGAAAAATCTAAGGCACTTTATATTTTCAACTTAAAAGTTAGAGTTCAATTAGGATTAGTGTTCACTTAGGGTTAGGTTTAGGGTTCAATTAATGTTCAATTTGGGTTAGGATTGACGATGAGGTTGGAGTTTAATTAAGGTTATGAATTCAATAAGAGTTCAAAATAGGGTCAAGGTTAGGGAGGTTGGGGTTAAGGTTCCAGTGGGATAAGAATTGAGTGTTAGGGTTAGGATTAGAGTTCAATTGTAGTTCAAACTTAGGGTTATGGTACAATTAGGACTAGTGTTCAATAAATGTTCAATTAGGGTTAATACTTAATTAAGGTTAGTTTTAAAATTCAATTAGGGTTTGGGTTAGGGTTGGGATTATGAATCAATTAAGTGTTTGGGTTAGGGTTTGATTAGAGTTAGGTTTAGGGTTTAGTTAGAGTTAGGGTTAGGGTTGGGAGTAGAATTCAATTACGCTTAGTGGCCAATTACAATTAGATTTAGTGTTCAATTAGGGTAAGGGTTAGAGTCCAAATAGGGTTAGGGTTTAACTAGGGTTAGGATTAGAATAGAATAAAGTTTTGTGTTTAATTACGATATCTAGAATTTAGTATAATTTTAGAAAATGAAATGATTTGGACACAAAGAAAAAAAATGGAAAAGTTGATTTTATATAGATCTTACTTCTTAATTTATTCTAAAATTATAATTAATAATTGTTTAATTAATATAAAATGAATATTTAATTGTATTGTATTGTATTGTATTAGATAATTAGTAAAACTAAATAGATAATAAATATTTTGTGGATTTTAAAAATTAGAATTTATTTTAATTTTATTTGTAACATCAAATATTAAAATTTTAGATTGAAATACTAATTTATTTTAAAATATTTATAATTAATGTTCAATTTATAAACTAATACTAAGACATTAATAAATATAACCCTAATAATATGTTATTAGGATTAGGGTTAGTGTTAGTATTAAATTAGGGTTAAAATTATGGTTCAATTGTGTTAGGGTTTAATTAGGGTTAGTACTCATTAAGGGTTAGGGTTTAAATATGATTCAATTGGGGTTAGGGTTCAATTAGTGGTAGGATTTAGATGGGCTTAGGGTTAGGGATAGAAATAGTGTTTAATTAGTCTTAGAGTTAAAAATAGGGTTCAATTAGGCTTACGGTTAAACTTACGATTCAATTAGGGTTAGGGTTCAATTAAAGGTAGGATTATATTTCAATTAGGGTTATGATTCAATTATGGTTAGGGTTTTGCTAAATTATAATTATCTCACATATATGAGTTTAGGGTTAGAGCTAGGATCTTGATTTAATTAAGCTCAGGCTTAAGGTAAGGTTAGGGTTTAATTAAGCTCAAGGTTAGGGTTAAGGTTAAGGTCGGGGTTTGATTAGGGTTATAATTAGAGTTAAGGTTGTCATGAGAACTATGGCTAGTGTTAAACTAAGGATTATGAATAGCATTAAAATTATGGTTAGGGTTAGAATTATAATTAAGATTATAATTAGGGTTAGAATGAGAAGGGTTAGGATTATAATTATAGATAGAATTAAGGTTTGGATTAACATTAGGGTTAAGGTTAGGTTAGGTTTACCATTTAATTAGAGTTGGGGTTCTAGGATAAAGCTTGGGTTCAATGATAGGGTTAGGATTGGGGTTAGAGTTAAAGTTCAATTACAAATAGGGTTAGGGCTCAATTAGGTTTAAGGTTAAGGTTAGATTAGGGTTATGATTCAATCTCAACAATAATTCTCACTCTAACTCTAACCCTAAACTTAATCGTAAAACTAACACTAACACTATTTCACAATTATTTTATTAATTGTATTTTAAAAATTGATACATTTATTTTATTTTATATATTAAGTATGAAATTTTTTTTGTCCTTTAAAAATTATTTTATTACATATATTTTAAAACTTGATATATTATTATATTTGTTTTATTATATGTATATATCAATTTTTTTAGTGTATAAGAATTATTTTATCAATCATATTTTAAAAATTGATATTTTTATTTTATTTTATTTATTAAATGTATATAACAAAATATTTAAGAGTTAGTTCAAAATTATTTTATTAATTATATTTAAAATAATTCAAAGTAAAACAAAATTATTTTTTAAAGAACAAAAAGTTATTCTATATTTTTAAGAATTTAAGTATACAATAGTTTTTTAAAAGTTTTAAAAAGTAAAGAATAAATTTTTAAAGAAAAAAAATTATATTGAACATACTAAGGAAGTACACAACAACTAATTAATGAAATGTACATTAACTGACACTGACAACCATTAACAAAAGTGCGGAAGGCATAAGCCATGCGGATGCCCATGCCTTTTTGTAGGTTGGGTAGCCATTGCCCCACCATACTACTCGTTGCCAAGTAGATCCATGTGGCGCCCACCCGTGATATCGCAATCAATAAAGAACTAGCAAATTTTGATCACGCGATGGAGGGAAACCGTTGATCTCAACCATTAGCAATCCTATTCGTTCAACACAGTTGCCAGCCTTGTTATTAACCATCAAGCATCTTTCTACCAGGATTATAACATCTCCTTTGATTTAAAACACGTGCATCTTATAACTGCTTTAGTAACCCGTGGCATAATGTATTAAAGACACAAAAAAGTATTTATCATTCCTTCGGCTTCACCGGATGAGACACATGGTGCTCGCCTGTGATATCGCGATCAATTGGTGGGGTCATCGCGGGATGGCAAGGAACGACTGAGATCACACGATGATTGATCTATGGCCATGTGAACTTGTCCCTTTGCAAAATAAAAACATTTATTAGGGGAGAGGGCCTAGTACACGTGGCGCTCGCCCGTGATATCAAGATCAATTGGTGGGGTCATCGCAGGATGGCGGGAAATGGCTTAGATCACATTTCTCATCTGATGAAGCCGAAGGAATGAAGGAAATACTATGGTAAATTAATTTGGCCTTAATACATTAAAATGCGGGCTACTAAAGTGTTCTTGAGGTGCACATGTTTTAAATAAGCAGATATGTTATAATCTTGATGAAAAAGTTGCTCGACAGTTAATAATAAGGATGCAACTATGTTGAAGGAACAAGATCACGAATGCTCAAGATATACGGTTTCTCGCCATTGTGTGATCCAAAGTTGCAAGATCTTTATTGATTGCGATATCATGGGCAACCGCCATGTCGACGGTTAAAATTTAAATTTGCATCAAATATGGTTGGATCCGTTCGTGCAATGTGTGAGTGAGCTTTAATGGCAGATGAGACATTTGTAGGCATGATTTGATTGAGATAAAATTAATTCTCCTATTTTATTTGTATCACAAAGCATTCAAGTATTTTGTGGAGCAATTTTAGAGCTAAAAGCGAAGTTGTGAATCTCTGCAGCCAGAATTTGGGACTTCTACAAACAAAGTCGTGAGTTAATTTATGTGCTTCCCAGTCATTCTGCACTTGAATTTGGGAAAATATTTGTTGTGCTTGTCATTGAGCTTGTTGATAAATGTGTTAGGGCTATAGTTTAATTATAGTTGTGAGAAATTGTAGTGTTTTGTTCTATAATTTCCTATTTCTGGTTAGTCCTAACTATTCGAAGTGTGAAATTTTAAAAAGACCCTAGTTTGTCCAAGATGGCACCGCCAAAGCAACATTCTAGCTAAGTTGACTATTTAAAAAGAAACCTGTACGATGATTTCCTGGATCAATTTACCTACTCAACAAATGATAGGAAGAAGGGATTGGTTCTAATGCGAGGGAAAATCCTGAGGGAAGGGTTAGTATATAATTGCTCTAACATTACTAATGCTAGGGTTCCTCTCATAGGCTTGGAAATGTTCAGATTATGGTATGGACAGAGGAATTTGCCTCACCCCTTTTCAAATAGCTGGATGTATGATTTGGAAAAGCTGGTGGTCCCAAACGTGTTCCCTGACATAGACTTACTTAGGGCAGTGGCTGCAAGATATGAACCTGTCACACGAGTAATCAGGGATAATGACAAAAAGGTTTTGTTGAGCATTAATAGAGAAGAGGTCCAATAGATTTTTGACTTGAGTGAACTGAGTGAAGAATTGGTTCCTATCAATCTTGAGGAAATGAAGCAGGAATATGCAAAGTTGAAGTCTCTTTTTAGAGCTAAGTTGCTTCCACCTCATTTGGCTAGGGCAGGAGGTTCACAATTTCATATTAGCCCCAGTGACTAGGAACCTTTTAGATTAAACTATTTTGCAAATCATTTCTTGGCCACTTTCTATTCATTGTGTTAGATTTTGGGTTTCAGTCCTGGTGTGGTGATGCCTATTGCACACATGTTCATGGGGGTGCAAATACAACACCCTAACTTTTTTGTGACATATAACTTTGTTTTTTTCTTGGCTGAGAGGATACATGAAGGGTTGTCAAAGTTGAAGAAAAATGATACCGACACTCAATTATTTTGGTATTCTATGTTGATCTATATGTTCTTGTTCAAGAATGTCAAACTTTTCTCTGAAAAGGTGGAATTAAGGCAATCAGTTGATGGAGAAAGATTGCCAGTACAATTATGGGCTACAGATTTATCTTGCAATAAGGAAAGCACCGGTTATGTGCAATTTGATAATTGCTTTGCTTCTATATTGAGGGCTAGACTAATGGTGAATGTACCCAGGATCACTGAGGAATTGCATGATTTCCTTAGGCCAAAAGGGAGGAAACCAGAATTGAAAGTTTGCGATAACTGGGGTGACATTATCACATATCCAGTCAACATTGTTTTGAGAGTATATGGTTTTCAAGGAACCCCCCATATACTGCCATACAATGTGCCACCAAGAGTGGGGTTTGCAAAAGTTATGTGGCAAATAGGTTGTATCCATGAGGACAACCTCACAGGGAGGGGTAAGGGAACATTTTTCCTTGATTATAAAGTGGTGTCTGATTTTGCCTTTTCAAAAGGAGGTTGGGTGCATTTTGAGAAATTCTTTGATGATTACCATTTGAGGTGTGGTCCAAAGCGACAGCATGATCCTGAGGGTTTCTTTTCCCTTTTCAGACAAAGAATAAAGGCTGAAAAATTTGTGCATGAGTTCAACTTTTTGGAGGATTTGATCAGAAATGAATTTGATCTAAATAGGCAGGAGTTGAACAAGGAGAAATGGATAGCTTATGATAAGCTATTAGATATTGTGCATAAGATGGATCTAAAGTATGATCCATTATTGAAGTTCAATCCATACCATAAGAAGATTGACTTTCTAATAAAGAACTTCAAAGAAATTATGGGCACATTGAGGACCAAAAAGATAAATTTAGAACTAAGTCTGGGTGTACAAGAACAAGGTGCTAGGCCAATTGAAACAAGGCCAACATACCAGCCTACAGAAAGGTGGCCTATTTACATGAGGAAAAAGGATGATAGAAGTGATGAAGAGGAAGTGGACAGAAAAGGAAAGCAAATAATGAAGTTACCTTCACAACCAGGTCCAAAATTCAAAATGCCTAGGGCAATTAAAATCATTGATTTAGAATCATCACCAAAAGACAATCCCTCATCACACCATTTGAGCCAAGCCCTAAAAGACAAAAAATTGATCAACCATAGGAGGATCTAATGGATGAAATTATTGTTACTGATTAGGACATGCAGGTTGGTATGCCTTCCCCTCCTAGGCCAGCTAAATTGGTTCTATCTAATTTAGATATGAAAGGAAAAAGTGTACAAGATGCAAGAATGGAAGTATGTAAGGAGTTTCTAGATGACAATACATTTGTAAAAACTCCTGTATTCTTGCAATTGGTATGGAGGATGAAATTTAAAGAATATCAAGAGAAATGTAAGAAGAGAAGAGAGCTAAGGCCTGATAGGTTAGACCAGGATAATGATGAGCAGGTAAAAGCTGAATTAATGGAGGAATTTAAGAACATCACTCCTGAAGAGGGAAGAAGACTAGTGAGTCAAGTTGGTGTGTTGATTCTACCTGAATGGGACATTGTAGATGTTGTAGAATTTAATGCTATTTTAAAGTCCAAGCATCCTTTGCAAGACTCTAAAGAAGAAGTCAATACAATATTGCAAGATTCTGCCTTCAGTGAGGAATATGAAACTTTGGAAATTTGGGCATTGGCCCCTCAAAGAAGAAAGCCAAATGTTATGAATATTAATCCAAATTTTAGAGGAGGATTAATAATAAAGAGAGCTTTAGAGACCTCAACCAGTGATGCCACTAATTTGACTGTGAATGTGGCCAAATTAGCCCAAAAGACTGTTGAAAGGGAGGAGGCTGAAAATAAGAGCCTAATGGAGAAGTATAATCTTTTGATTGAGGAATACAATAAGATGCAACAAAGGAATGTTGAGTTGTAGACTGAGGTGGAAAGGTTTAGGTATAAACAGATTGGGGAGACATCAAGTGCTCCAGGGACCAGTACATTTCCTTCCATAGTAGGGTCAGTGCCTCCTGCTTCTCCAATTGTTTCCACAGCAAGGTCTCTCAGTCATAATCTTTCTCTCACCCCTCCTTTAGAACAAATTGATGAAGAAACAGAGTGCTCTGTTGATCCTACAAAGAAGTAGCTCTTGCAAAGAATTGATGAATTGTAGACATCATTGAAGGTAAGTGAGGAGAGATCTCTTTCAAAGCAAAATGAGATTGTTACTATTGTCTTGAGGCATTTAAATGAAAAGGTTGATAGTAAATTGCTATCTATACATTCTTTATATTCTTTGTTGTCAGATGCAATAAATAATATTGATAGGGATCAGGAAGTAGTGATACCATTGATTGAAAATTGGATCCCTAGGGCCAGTGATTTGGATGTCATGTATAAGGCTTCAAGGTTTGATACAAATAATAGGCCCCAATCATTAAAGCCTACTCAAGTGTTGGTTAAATCATTGCAAGGTTTTCAGACCCTACTAGATGATTTGAGTAGGAAGATCAGGGATTTGGTGAAGAATTTTAATGATTGGGGTAACACATTGTTACCAGATATAATTGATGAGCAAGGGAAAAATAGGTCACTCCAGCAGTGGCAGGATCAAGCAAGTGAAGTCATCAATGATCAAATTAAATTAATTTGTGATGACTCAGATTATGACTTGTTGGTGAGATGTATGGATAAAATCATTAGTACCTACTCATTTTTGGAAGCTTTTGAAAGAGATGCAAATCAGGTAGCGGTAAAATACACACCTTATAATGCCAAGGTGAATGAGGTGATTAATTTTGACTGGCCGACTGATGAAGAATACCAGAAATGGGTAACTAAATATTTGACTGAGGAAGAGTAAAAGGAATGTACTACTAACAGGTGGTAAATCAGATGCTATGGTTACAACGATTTCCAGTTTTGATTTGATGGAATTCTCGGCGCGGGTTTCTTGTGGTTTTTTGTTGTTGCATCAACTTTTCTCAGCTGACATGATGAACAAGAATATTCTCCAAGATGATGGCTATTGTAATTTTTTTTGGAATATCACCAGGTGTGCCAACTGGCTGGTGACATGTGTACTTTCTGGCCCGATGCTTGTTTGCTCCTTCATTTTCTATAAGAAGGATTTCAAGGCCAAAAGTATGGGTTAGCAAGTTAGATAATTTTTGGTCGAGTCTAGGTTAAGTTACAAAGCAAATTGTAAAGTCTGATGGTTTTAGAGAGAAATAAAATTTAGGTTATGAGTTATTCTATAATCGGTTTTGAATTCATGGGGATTTAATGTTGTATAACAGTACTAGCATTTGAGTTGAAATGATAAATTCAAACGCATGTCTCTCCACTGTACATGTATATCCAAATTTTGAATAAGATGACTAAGGGTTGTTTCATTCATCTCACTATTGTGGTGTGTAAAATCCTTATTTTAGCTTTAATTCAAGGAATTAATTAAAATGCTTGAATGGGATTATAGGTGGATATGTTTTGTATAAGGATTTGATAAGTAGTATTGGGTGAAAATGCATACTGATGAAATTGTAATGCAATATTGTCAGGGATCTTATAAGTTATATGTTATGTATTAAATCTTTCATAAACCTTTAGATGCTTATGAATTTGACTCCTGCAATGGATATATGGCACTGATCTAAGTTGTAATTATTTGTGTAGTTCAATAATTGTTTGTCTTTTCCAAGAGCTTGCTACAAATTGCAAATTAATGACTATATTTTACTATGGATTGTGTTGTAGTTATCTCATGCTCCACATAGTTGATATTATTGGTGAACAACTAATTTTATTCGATATTATCCTATTGTGTTGAGTTATTCAATGGGATTATTTGTTATGTGTTAATGTTGTTTATGATATTGGTGCAGAGGTTGTAAACACATTAAGGGATCACCCTCTCGGGTCTTGCAGAGCCCAAAGTGTAGGAGGCTTTTTAAAATCCTCGTCAGTTGGTCCAAGTCCTTTGAGCTGCCCTTGATTGCAATTGGCAATCCCATAGGTAGATTAGAAGACCAACCCCGTTACAGTGTAAAAACAAACCAACACCCTCTACCTTTAACCCTAAACCCTAAACCATTAACCCTTAAACTCTAAACCCTTAAACCCTCTACCCTCTATCTCTCCCTAAACTCTAAACCTTTCCTTGTATTTTTTATAATTTTCATTATTCTTATTTATTTTACACTTAGATTTACAAATACACATACATATGCATTTATTGTTTTTCATTTATTTCTCATGTAGTTTAATAGTTTGATCGATTTCATATTGTGTGAAGACTTTAGAATTTCAATTACATTAATTTATGGATATGTTGTATCTATAACACTACAAAACCATATGTTTTTGCATTTACACTTGTTTGTACACATTTATATACATAGATATAGATTTCTTTAATGATATGTTGCATTTATTGTTCTAGGAGAGCATCAGTAATTTTTACATTTACATTTAAAATAATAATACATATACATATATATATAAATATATATATATGTGTGTGTGTGTGTGTGTGTGTGTGTGTGTGTGTGTATGTATATCATTTATATTCAGTGTTCAAGAAACAACCCATTAGGTCTGCACATGGATAAAAATTCATAAAATCAGATCTCCCATACATGTTTTGTTGAAACCTAGGCTTGAACCTCTCATTTCACATGTTTTTCTTCACAAAACTCTTGAGGACAGCAGCTATACCTTCTTTATTTCTCATCCTACACCCTATTCATGCATCCTACAATTACAACAGTATCCATGGGGTCTCTTAAACAAGCTACAATAATCACAAAAAGTGTAAGAGCCCCTTTATATCATGTTTGGACTACAAAACCCTCAAAATAGGGTAACCGAGCTGTATGCAAAGAAATGAAGCTTTCTAACTCAAATCAATGCCTTAAGCCCTCAAATCAGATTCAAATCAAAGTTAACACATATATTCATGACCTGGAATTGATTTCACATCAAAATATGGCTTCATGTGACCGTACAGTGCTGCATAACAGAAAAAATACATAAATTTTGAAGAAAAACACAGATTTTTGAATGTCAAGAGCTTGTATTTTAAATCCTCAACCATCAACAACCATTACAATGATCACTTTATGCCTTTTAAAGGCCTTTACGTCAACCTGAACAACCACTACAATTGACTTTTAATCTTTTATGATCACATGAAACATAAAACACACTAATTTCAAGGTTGTTAACATCACTATTGAAATGTTTTAATTTTTTGACCTTTCAAACATTAAAAAGTACATCATTAAATTAATTATGTAATGGCATAAAAATTAAAAACATAATGAATTAATTATGTAACCACATAAGTCAAATATAATTCTATCAAGAAATTATATCAAATAGATAATATAATCACATAACTCATACATTTCAATGTCATTGATCTTCTTCTTCATCCAACTCTTTGTTTGTACATCATCCGATCCGGATTCGACATTATAAGGATTGGTCATATCATCATCATCATCATCGATATCAGTTTGATAATGTCATCATCCACATGGATATCATCTTCATGAACATTAACTCCTACATCATCATGATCTAGTTCCTCCTCTTTGACATCTTAGTTAGGGACATCATCAACTAATTGTTGATCTTGATCATCATCTACATCATCTTCTAGTTCTTTGGTATCTTCTTCTTCCACCACATTATACTTTACGGCCTTCCTCTTGGATCATGTCTAACAACAAATGACCAACCCGGTTTATCGGAACCTCTGAGTAAAATACCTGCTCACATTGGCTTGGAAGAACATAGGGCTCATTTCCAGCTCGCTCGATCAACCTTGTCTTAACCATGGTAAATCCATTATCATGTTCAATAACAGTTCTCTCAGGATCATTTTCATTCAATCATAGCCTTGTACCATAGGACGACGAAACATAATTAATCTAAAGGACTTAAAGTCACACTCAAGTATATCATCCAAAATCCCATAGTATTGATTTTCTGAGACTTCTGGATGTATGTCACTTCTAGATGAAACATTAGTCACTTGAAAGACTACAGTTATCCCAGAATCACAATTTTTCTTCATGTCATCCAACATTTTGATTCAAAATTTATGACCATTGCACCACATAGCCTTGTGGTGTTTCACCTGCAATATGTCAAACATGTAAAAATTATTGCAATATCGTCAATTGATAAACATATTTATTCTTGGCTGAATGTATGCAAAGAAAACAATCTCAACATATATGTACATCAATATAATTGAAAATAATTAAATAATATGGGTGATTATTATATTTATACGTACCTATTTATCTCTTAAATCATATGCTAAATCAGGTTCCCTTTGTGTAACATTGGAATCTCCATTACGATGAGCTTCTTTAACCAATGAAGCCACACCTTCCCATGTTAATGCGCGACCAGATTGTTGACATTGTTCAATCCATACCATCATCCAATCAAGATTGTTTGCGATGTAGAAATGTAGTGCATCCCACTCTCGACCAACTGTATCAAAAAAATTTGAAATTCACACACGACATATAATTAGTTAAATACCACAGTATATGAACTTAATTTATAATTGATGTATATTGAAGATTAAAAATTAGATAAGTACAATATACATAAAATGATATGTAAAATGTATTCCAATTAATTTCCATGACCATCTTATAATTACCTCTCACTTTCCTCAAATCTACCTTTCCCCGCCAGGTACTCCCCTTCGAATTTGTTAATGGAGTTTGGATCCCAAATGCGATCTATATGGATCTTTGCTGCAAACTTAGGAAGATATTCTATTTTCTAAAGCTCAAGAGTGAAGTCCTCACCAACTTCAAGACCTTCAAAATATTTGTGGAGAAGCAGTCAGGTTTTTCTCTTCAACAGATATGAACAAATAATGGGGGGGAGTATGACAATGAGGCATTTCAAGATTTTTGCAGTGAGCATGGTATTCTTCATCAGCACATAGTTCCTTACACTCCTCAGAAAAATGGTGTGGCAGAGAGAAAGAACAAGACTCTCAAGGAAATGGCCAATTGTACGATTCAGTCTAGGTCCATGGCACCAGCATTTTGGGCTGAAGCTACAAATTGTGCCAAATATATTTAGAACCATATGCCCCACAAGGCAGTGTGGAATATGACACCTAAGGAGGCTTGGTCTCATCACAAGCCTAATGTATCCTTCTTTAGAGTATTTTTTAGTGAGGCTTGGGCATTCATTTTGAATGGTTGGCATAAATCCATGGAGAAGAAGAGTCAGCAGTACATCTTTGTTGGCTATTGTGAGGATGTGAAGGCATATAGATTGTTTGATCCTAACACACGAGAGGTACATTTTTGACGTGATGTTCAGTTTGTTGAGACCTTCACCCAATCAAATCCTCCTTCAACTTCTTCTTCTTCACAACCTACTCATTCTTCTTCAGTTGATGATGCTTTGCTACTTGAGGAAGATTTTTATGATGGTCTTGATGCACCTCCTCCTCATTCACCTACTAGGCCATGATGGGCTCGAGTTACTCTTGAGGAGGCTAGTCCTCTTGTTGGCGATCCCATAGATACTTGCCGCACTCATTCTCAGACTTCAGGAATCAATCTTTTGAGTCATGCAATTTTCGATGATCCTTAGAAGTTTTCAGATGCTTCAGATATTCCAGAGTGGGATAGTGCTATGGATGATGAGTATTCTTCTTTAATGAAGAATCATACTTGGGATCTTATGCCTCTTCCTAAGGGAAGAAAGTTGGTTCAGTGCAAGTAGGTGTATTGTACCAAGTATGCAGCGGATGGTTCCACTGACGAGTACAAGGCTTGCCTTGTTGAAAAGGGGTTTTCTCAAGTTGAAGGGATTGACTATTCTGAGGCCTTTGCTCCTATTGCCAAGATGGATTCTATTCACCTTGTCCTTGCTATAGCTACATCTCAGGGATGGTCAGTGTATTAGATGGATGTGAAGAGTGTTTTCTTGCATGGGATCTTCATGAGGATATCTATATGGATCAACCACCAAGATTTGTGCAGGACTCTTCACTTTCTTGTAGGTTTCGACGTTCATTGTATGGTCTCAAACAGGCCCCTCGAGCTTGGTATGAGAAGATGGATAGTTTCTTGCTTGCTTCTAGCTACACTCACTGCCATTTTGATCCCACAGTTTATACTCAGAGACATGGAGAGGATCTATTGATACTTGTTCTCTACGTGGATGATTTGATTCTCACAGGGATTTCTACTTCCATGCTTTAGAGTACACAGTGAGAATTGATGGAGCGATTTGATATGACTGACCTTGGTCTTTTGCATTACTTCCTTGGTCTTCAGGTTCATTAGACTTCTAAGGGGATCTTCATTTTCCAGCAAAAGTATTCTCTTGATTTTCTTCAAAGATTTGGCATGGTTGATTGCAATCCTGCCCCTACTCCATTCTCGTCAGGTGTTGTATTGTCTACCAGCTGCACTACTCCTACAGTTGATCCTACCTTGTATCAGCAATTGGTTGGTAGTCTTTTGTACTTGACACAATCATCCTGATATTTCCTTTGTGGTTGGACTTGTCTCTCACTTCTCACAGGAGCTTCATGAGAGTCATTGGAAGGCCGCTAAATGTATCTTGAGATACATTCAGGGCACTACTCATTTTTGCATTCACTACACTTTAGGTGCATCTTAGATTGTGGGCTTGACTAACTCAGATTGGGTTGGTGATGTCAATGATTAGAAGTCTACTTTTGGCTTTTTATTTTTCCTTAGTACTGGTCTGATTGCATGGTCATGCAAGAAGTAGACTACTATTGCATTATCATCGACAGAGGTTGAGTATCGAGGTGCAGTGTTGGCTAGTCAAGAGGTTTTATGGCTTTGTCAGTTGATGACTGAGTTTGGATTCCCTTCCACTCAGACCACTACTCTTTTGTGTTATAATCAGAGTGTCATTCATATCTCTCACAACCCAGTGGAGCATCAGCATACTAAGCATATTGAGATCCACATGCACTTCATCAAGCAGCTCATCCAAGATGGTTTTCTCAGCTTGGAGTATTTTCCTACATATCAACAGGTTGCAAACATCTTCACTAAACCTTTGGCATCGCCTCATTATCTTTAGTTGCGATCGATGCTTGGGGTGAAGGAAGTTTTCCTTGGGGGGTCTTGAGGAGTCCTCCTTCCTTCATTGGTTTTTTAGCTTTCTTTGTAGCTTTTTCTCTCTTTTGGAGAGGAGTTTTCTCCCACAGGGTTTTTCTCCTTTTCTCCACTTATGAGTTTTTTGTTTTGTACATGGGTACCTCATCAGGCCTAGTTGTCGGGACCCATCTTTTGCATTGTGCATTGGTTTTTTCCTCCCTAAGTTGCACTTAAGGGGGGGTGTTGGTGTGAATAAGTCTTGTACCTAGTTTATTCCTTTACTAGGGACTTAGGGGACTTAATTCACATGTTAAGTTTACTTAGGCTATTAGTTGTATTATCTAGATAAGAATTAGTTGTCTCATCTAGAAGTTACACTTTCCTAGGTAGTTATGAGTTAGTTGTCTCATGTGATAGGATTAAGACACTTGTCATCATCTTGTCTTATCCTATCTCTCATCCTTTCCTTTATAAGCAAGGCATCTCTAGCATATTTTGCATAGCATTGTATTGTATTGCATTGATCATATTGTATCATATTGCAATCCTTGTTTAGTGGAATAGCATATTCCATTGTTGCTTCTCGCTATCTCTTGTGGAGGTTATTTGGTGTTGCAGATTAAAGATCTTGGGTTGATCACTTCAACAGTTTTTGTGTGTCTTGAAGGATAGTTCTTATTTGTCTAGGCCTGAATAAGGATTTCTTAGAATGAAAAGCTATATATTAAGTGTGCTCGATGAAACATTGGTCTCACTATTGATTACAATGAAAACCAACATACATTGTCCACCACCATAATCAATGGTGATATCATTTTTTTTTATTACACTTAATATAGAGGTTGTTGTGCATATGAATGTTGTCTGCATCTAATTTCACACACATACATATCTACACATAGCGAAAATAAAATGAAACATAACAAAAGAAAGCCTACTCTCCACCCTAGCATATTGGGTCATGGAGCCTCATAGGTTGTCACCAAACCCCTGAGCAAGAACATACATTGCTCCCTACTATGATCAATAGTGAAACCAATGTTTCTTATTGTACTTAATATAGAGCCTATCATTCTAAATTATGCGACCATAGCAATATTAAAGATAGACATATGCAACATAACTTTATGAACTCACATGTAGCAGCAATATACTCTACACTCAGCCGACACAAGAAGATTAAAACCACAAAAATCAGATGACAAAATTATGCAACCTCCTATTTTGTGGGTTTCCCTTATTATGTGCACTTCAGTCAGATTTTTTGTCGGCCTTCCTGCTTCACCACCTTCTTTACTATTTTCAATTTTTCCCCAAAGCTTGGATTTTCATTGCAATAAACAATTGAAAAAATTAGGCCTTAGTAGGTAGAATGCATTGAAAATATCTTTGAGGTTATTGTGGGAAATAGTTCCTCGAAGTGTAATGTTCGATCTTCAGTTTATGTCTTTTGCATGGATTTCATATTTTTAATCAACTACTCTAAAGAAATTTGCTTTTAGAAAATGCATGTCTACACGTTGATGAGGGTCATTAAACTAGAAGTAGTAGACCAAAGATATGAAATTTATGCAAAAGGGCTAATTCAAAACTGGCCATTATACTCTGCAGAACTTCTTCCTTAAATAACTTCAAAAATCTTTTCAACACATTGTATGTCGCAAGCAATGTTTCTTATTATGCTTAATATAAAGCCTATTATTGTAAGAATTCCTTTTGAGGACGAAACAAATAACAACTATCTTACCAAAACAATAAACAGGGGGAGGAGTATATATGCATTTTATCTACATCTAATTTCACATACATACATATATGTACATAGGAAAAGAAAAATGAAACACAACAAAAACAACACATACTTTTGTGTGTATATATTTTTGGCTCCCGGTCGGGAAAAAAGGTGGTGGATTTTTTAATTTTTAATATTAAATGTGCTTTCCATGTCAATATATTAAATGTGCTTTCCATGTCGATAGAGAAGGCCAGCGAAATTGAATGCTAGTTGGCATCAACATTAATTTTTGTATGGTTTCTATCTACTGGCGATGGTTGCAAAGTAATAAAATAGTTTATGTTCTTCTTGATACGGCATTATTGGTTGTTTTTGTGTGGCCTGCAATGACAGTCTACACTATTTTCCATACATATAAACATTCAAAATAGCGAATAGCAACTATGGAGATATAAGAGTGTAGCAATTGAAACAAACAAGAAGCAAATAACTATATTGATATTAAAAAATAGACATATCTATATATACATAAACGCATGACCTCAAAGATACATGTAGAAAAGGCATATACAAACATACACACTCACACATACAAATGCATTACAGACACATATATCTACACACATTTGTATCAAGATGTTGTATGCACTCAAAACATTCAATTGCATGCATATATGTTTATGTATATGCATATGTAGATGTATACATGCATAAAAACATGTCCACAAGTATATATAAGAACAGTTGCAAATACAAAGGGTTTTTTCAATATGCACCTCTTCCCACTTGCTTCAAATGTACCTCTTCCTGCTTGCTTTCTCTCTGCTCCCTTCTTTCTTGAGCATCTGCAAAAAATGGGAAAAAATTATCACATCTGACACTTTTGTATTGCTTTTGCAACTATCGCCCCACTCAAAAAAACACAAAAAAAACTCCTACCACCTTGATAGTAGCTCAACAACTGATGATCGAACTTGCACCTTCACAGAAGCTTTCCCTCCTCGCTCATAGCTGTGATAGCAGGTAAAGCCACAAACTGACACCCAACAATGCCTTATCAAAAATTGCACCGACATTTGATGACAGTGATAGACAATGTATTTCCCCTATGTGCAGGAATGTATGTATGTCATAGTAGATGCAAAGAACATTGATACATACTGATCCCTATGTTTATTTTGTTAGGACATCCTTCGAAGAATAAGTTGTATTTTAAGTGTTATATGGAACATTGATGCCACCATTGATCGCAGTGATGGACAATGTACGTTCTTGGTTGGTTGTTTTGCAAGTACATAGACTATTTTTGAAATGCTCTATAGAGGGTTTTCCAAATGTGTCTCTTCCTGCTTGCTTTCTTTCACCCACCTTCTTTGTCTAGCCACTGTAAAAATCCAAAAAAAATGTTTAAGAGGAAAAAAACAAGAAAACGGAAGGATTCACAGTAACAAACCCATGTAAAAAAGAAACACAAAATGGGTTGCATGTTGCATATGACTATTGTCTGTATATAATAATGTTTTCTGCATCTAATTTCACATACGTAGGTTTTTGCACATAGGGGAAATAAAATGAGTGGCAACAATAGTCAACAATGCCTTATGGATAACAACATAAACTCTATAACATTTACTATTTTATTGTGTATCGAAAATGAAACAATATAGCCAAAGCTAGAGAACAACAGTTAACAATGTCTTATGGAAAACAACATAGACTATTTTATTGTGTTGCAACCATCGCCATAGAATGGAAGCCATAAATGAAACAATATTAAATTTTCCTATGTGTAGATATGTATATATGTCAAAATAGATGTATTTACAACGTACATACATACTCTTCCCGATGTTTATTCTTTTGGGAAAATAGTTGTTATTTTTTTGAGCCTCAATAGGGAATTCTTGCAGTGATAAACTATATATTAAGTGTTATGTGGAACATTGAAGCCTTTTTTTAATTATTTATTTTCCCTCGTATTGTTAATGTCTCTAGAAAAAAATTTAAAACAAAAAAATTTGTACAATAAACTGTATATTAAGTGTTATATGAATCATTGAACCCTTTTTTTAATTATTCCTTTGTTGTCATATGGTTAATGTGTCTACAAAAAAATTGAGAGATAATGTTGTGGTTTGAAGATCTTGATGGTTGTCATTTTATTGGTGTTCTATATTTCCTATATGTGTTTTGGTTGGGGTTCTTGTCAGCCTTTGTTGCTTTAATTAAACATTTTCCCATGAGTTGTTGTGGCATAGAGCTTGTAGTCAATCATTGACTTTGTAGCTCTCAGCTTTAAAAGAGCAACCCTAGCAATGTCGGTGGACTTTGGCTCTCCCCTGGCTATTGAACAATGCTCATGCACCAGTCCCGTAAGTTTGTTCCTTGAACATTTCCTTTTTGTTGTTGAGAATTATATTGACTGTTTTCCATGTGCATCCAACAAACTATGAATATACTTCATTTGAATTAATAGTCCTTGTAATATATATTCTAACTAATTTATATTCGAGCTCTTTATGTTTCCTTTTTCTTTTGATTTGCTAGCCATTTGGGAGTGGCCTATGTGTTAGAAAAAAAAAGGGTTGCAGTTTTCAAATGTGTCAACATTGATATGTGCTTCCTTGTTTATATTTAGTGAAAATAAAATCTTGTTTATTTCTTGCTCAACCTTGCCCTCCTTTCATATTCATTTATTGTATGCAATTTTGAATTCGCTTTGATCCTATCATCATCTATAACTATCTATGTGTCTGCATATCATATACCAATAATTGATTCATTTTGTGTTGTCTCTTTCGCTTGCTTTTGCTTCTAGAGTTGTCTCACAGCCTTGAACATCTCATTACTTTGGCTTGGCTGAGTAAAACTACCTTGTATGATCCAAGTGGATCTCAAGAGCCTAAAATTGAATTGTTCCATAAGTCCTCAAAATTGGCACCATGTTGAAGTGCTTGGAAAATTTGACTCAATGGAACTTGAACAGGTGAAAAAGGAGTTCATACATCTGAGTTATGACCAATCAAAGTTTGGTCAAACTAGGTATAGGGGGCCAGTCAGAAAGGTGAAAATTTTGACCAACTCAAAATGGGTTAGAAATAACATCAAATCGAAGGGCTCGATGACACGAACCCAACGATGTTCATTTCGTCAAAAATGGAGCATGTACATGAAAGATATGGCCAGTCAAACTTTGTAGTTGACTAAGTTGACTAGGTGGTACATGTGATGATGTCATCATGATGTCAGCATGCTGATGCGGCTAGTCCATACCATACGGACATGACATGAACCAATTGGTTCTTAACACGTGGAAGTTGACTGTGTAAACCGTACAAGCCGTATGATGACACAGCAGGGTGACTGAGCAATGGCGTGGCATTTGTACGTTGTCATGTCGTCACACGTGGCAGTGAGCTAGAAATCGATGTGGTGAGCTGAAATGGATAGTGACATGGATGATGACTAGTTTCCATCAACGAATGAATGAGTGCCAAATGGCCCTATCGACGGGTGCCACGTGGCACCCTCTTTCTCCTCATGGTAGTCGTGTGGATTTCTTTGATTTATCAAAAGGATTAGTGGGGGTCAAACCACTGACCCCCACAATACAAGCGACAACCTCCACCATTTCGCCATGTGCATGTGCCTTACCCATATATGGCATCCATTTTGTTTTGTTATTTAAAAACTTTTAAACGGTGGGAAAAAAACAAAGCGGCAGGGGTTGAACCCCTAACCACCCACCGCCCAAAATATATATATACCACCACGCCACTTAATTGTTTGGAAATATATATGCAAGTCAGGTTGGTCTTAAAGATTAGTTAAGCCTGAAGCTTAACAAATAGCCTTAAAAGGTTGTTAGTTGGGATTTTAAAATAAGATAAAGACAAAACAACAAACCCCAATTAAGCCTAATAGAGCCCGAATGGGAAATATCAAGGGGCTTAAAAAAAATTAATGTGGGGATATTATTGCTTTTATTTGTAAATAAGGGAGAATAGTTTAAATCTCACCTTAAAGGGGAATAGTCCAATTTTTTTTGTTTTAACCAAATGGGATAAGTTTTTGTATAAAAGGGTAATGGTAGAGAAGGATTAAATCGTGGAATTCATCCAATTCATCCTTTGATCAAATTCATTAAGGATCCAACCTCCCTTTCACCAGTTTCATTCAGAATTCAGAATCCAAGCGATGAAGTTTTGTAGAGTCAAAGTGGCCTGAGAGAAGGACTGGGACTGAAACTCCATACAGATGATGTATGAGGGTTGTTCTTGAATGAGTATTGTATGAAGTCCAGTTTGAAGACTTCTCTCTTACAAGGTTGAGGAATATTCTTGCATATCCAGCGTCAGGTATAATCAGAATGTTTTAATACTTGGCTTTAGTCTGGAATGGAGAACTAAGATCTAGGACTACATTTGTTGTCATTATTGGAAGCACTAGTACAGTGTGGATTCAAGGAGTGCTTGTAGGGCTTTTGAAACTTCATGTGTAGTGACAGCTATATATATGCAGTCAAAAGACTAGATGTTGTAAACAGTTTTGCAGATTCAACATTAATGGAAAATTGATTATGCTTATTGAGCGAATCTAGAGACGTAGCCCAAAGAGGTGAATTCTATAATCAAACGTATCTATGATTTGATGGTTTTCTTTTGATGTTGGTTTATGTTTAATTCTGTAAATAGATTAATTAGTGAGCTCAGTAAATTGATGGATCGAGTTTGTGTAATGGATTCAAACCATTAATTAAAGATCTTGGCATGGATTTGGAATTTAGTAAGTTAAGCAACTATTTTAAAACTAATAAATGAAGAGCTTAGTTGAGTAAGCACACTCTATATTTTTTCAAATCAAGTGGTGTCAGAATAGTCTATGAGCTCAAGTTTGGTTAAGTGACCAGTTTGACATGTTTGTCAGTTAGCTCAATGTGCTCAGTTTGGTTGGTTAAGTAGATTACCAGTTTGTGCAAGTTTGTCCATTTGACAGTTGCTATTTTGCAAGTTTACAAGTTTAACAGGTGTACACCCAAGAGAAAGATGGCATCTAAGCAAGGGGAATCTTGCAAGGTGACAATGTCTACATCCATGATGGATGACTTCTTTTCCATGAAAATGATGATTGAAGCACTCCACCAGGATAAGTCTGAAAGGCTTCAAGAACTCGAGGAAGTCAATCAAGGCCTCTAGATGGAAAATGTTGAGTTAAGGAGTCACCTTGAAGACTTGGAAGACAAGAAGAGGAAATTACACCTATTGTTGCAGAGTGTTGTGGAAGAGCGAATGGGAGAAAGTTCTGTTGTAAAAAGTCCTCCCAGGATTGAAGACCCTAAGATTTGTACTTTTTGTCCACACTCAGAGGATTCCTCGTATGTACCCCTCACATAGCCTAACAATTTAGGGGCTTCATCTACGATAGTTCAAAAGGAGTCATCTGCGGCAGTTCAAAAGGAGTCATTGGCAAACAATCAGGAAGTTGATCAAGCAATAGAGAAGGTAATAAATGAAGTAATTTCAATTCCTTCCTTTAACCATGATCATGCTTTTGTAGCATTTGAAAAACATACCAAGGGTATTAGTATGAAGCTGCTGACGAAGATGGGCTATAGTGGGAAAGGCCTTGGAATTCATGGCCAAGGAATAGTTAGTCCCATAAAGGCAGTAGAATGACCTCGTTATACAAGACTGGGTTACAATAGTGAAGAAATTGGAGAATGTTCCAAAAACACGTTTGTGAGAGGTCTTGAGCTGAAGGTGAACCACACTATGGTAACTATAGTGACTACAAACCATCTCCTGGAAAGGATGCACCTAATGGAGGAAAGTCTAAGACAAATCACCTTCAACAATTGGGTGTAGAACCTAACAAAGGAAAAGTTGGTTCTACTACACAGAGTAATGCTCAAGCTGGTCAAGGGAAATCCAAAGGTGATGAATAATTTAAATCTATTGTTGATTTTGAAAGTAGTAATTCATTTGTACCAATCTTATGGAATATGCAACCATGCACCTAACCATTGTGTAGCAAGGTGTAGCAAGAAGCAGAGGCTTTGGAGAAAGTTAGTCATGCAATCTAAGGAAACAGTGAGGCATGCAACACACCTTCAACGTTCCACTCTGAAGAAGGGAACTACAATGTAGGACAAAGCCCAAAATTATTGTTCTCACTACAAAATTAGTGGGCATTGGGTTGAGAAATGCTAGAAGTTGCACCTAGAGCTTCGACACTCATTGAGGTCTACAAAGGAACTCAGTCAATAGGAGGTTGCAGAGGTAAAGGAAGAACCTATGGTTACCATCCCTAAGGTAGTCCGTGAAGAACCTCAACAGAAATAGGAGCAGTTGAAAGAGGAAAGTTCCTTTGTTCAGCTCTGTAAGAGATGGGAAAACATGTCGACTATATAGTTGTGTCAAAAAAAAATTATGCTACCTTTTGATTGTGGTAATATGTTAGTTGATGTAAAACTAGTATGGTTTGAGTGGAAGACTCTAAATGAAATTGTTTGCAAGTGTTAGTATGAAGTTGTGTTCCTGTAAGATTGAGATTTTGTAAGGCTTTGAAGCCATATCTCTTGTAATCTGAAGGAGAATACTTGAAGACTTCTTTATGCAGGTTAAAGATTGGTTGCTTGCAAATCTCTTGCAGTACTTGAGTGGATAACACTATTTCTTGAGGTGAGAGTGTGTCACTAGCCTATATTAAAGAAGAAGAGAATCTTGTACAAGGTGGATAGACCATATACACATCAAAACTCAAAGTTGCGAGTTATGGTCAATGGTGACTTGTATGTTCCAACTTCAAGACTTAGTCAAATGATGATTGTGAAGGCCTACAAGGGGAAGTGCTTTTCAATTTCCTTGTTGATATGGTAGGCATGAATAGATTTGAATGCTCAAGCCTTGAATCAACCATTTCGAAGTACAAAGGTGAAGGATTGTACCAAGTTGAGGCCGAGTTTTCCATTGTTTAAGTAATTCACGAGCAACGAGGTGTTATGCCAGAATCTTCCTTGGTACTGATGAGGCCTTGTTGATCTACATAATGCAAAAAGGGAAATGTTTCAAAGGAACAGTACACTTTTGGAGACTAAAAGTTCTTCAATGGGGAGATCTGCTCCAGGTGGATCTCGAGAACCTAAAAATTGAACTATTCTAGATGTCCTCAAAATTGGAACCATTTCCAAGTGCTCGAAAAATTGGACTCAACGCAACTTGAATGGGAGAAAAAGGTGTTCATACGTCCAAGTTATGACCAGTCAAAGTTTGGTCAAACTAGGTACAAGGGGGCTAGTCAAAAAGGCAAAAAAAATTGACCGACTCATAATCAGTTGGAAATGACATAAAATCAAAGGACTCAATGACATGAACCCAATGATGTTCATTTCATCAAAAACGGAGCACATACGCGAAAGATAAGGCTAGTAAAACTTTGTAGTTGACCAAGTTGACTAGGTGGTACAGGTGATGATGTCATCATGATGTCAACATGCTAACGTAGCCATTCCATACCATACAGACATGATGTGGACCAATTGGGTCTTGACACGTGGTAGCTGACTATGCAAACTATGTAGGTCATATGATGACATGGTAGGGTGATTGGGCAATGATGTGGCATCTGTATGATGTCGTGTCGGTACACATGGCAATGAGCTAGTAGTCGACATGGTGAGCTAATGTGGCCGGCTGACATGGATGATGACATGGATGATGACTGGTTTCCATCAGCAAATGAAGGAGTTCCAAGTGGCCCTATCACTGGGCACCACGTGGCACCCTCTTTCTCCTCCCAGCAGTCGCTCGGATTTTTTTGATTTATCAAAAGGATTAGTGGGGGCTGAACCACTTACCCCCATGATACAAGTGACAACCTCCACCATTTTTCCACACACATGTGCCTTACCCATTATGGCATCTGCTTTATTTTGTTATGTAAAAACTTTTAAATGGTGGAAAAAAAACAAAGCAGCGGGGCTTAAACCCCCACCCACCCACCGCCTAAAATATATATATATACCACCATGCCACTTAACTATTTGGAAATATATATGCAAGTTAGGTTGGTCTTAAGGATTAGTTAAGCCTAAAGCTTAACAAATAGCCTTAAAAGGTTATTAGTTGGGATTTTAAAATAAGATAAAGACAAAACAACAAACCCCAATTAAGCCTAATAGAGCCCGAATAGGAAATATCAAGGGGCTTATAAACAAATTAATGTGGGATATTATTGTTTTTATTTGTAAATAAGGGAGAATAGTTTAAATCTCATCTTAAAGGGGAATAGTCCAATTTTTTTGGTTTTAACCAAATGGGGTAAGTTTTTGTATAAAAGGGTGATGGTAGAGAAGGATTGAATCATGGAATTCAACCAATTCATCCTTTGATCAATTTCATTAAGGATTCAAGCATCCTTTCACCAGTTTCATTCAGAATTCAGAATCCAAGTGATGAAGTTTTGTAGAGTCAGAGTGGCCTGAGAGAAGGACTGGGACTCTAAAACTCCGTACAGACGATTTCTGAGGGTTGTGCTTGAAGGAGTATTGTATGAAGTCCAGTTTGAAGACTTCTCTCTTACAAGGTTGAGGAAGATTCCTACATATCCAGCATCAAGTATAATCAGAATGTTTTAATACTTGGCTTTAGTCTAGAATGGAGAACTAAGATCTAGGACTTCATTTGTTGTCATTAGTGGAAGCACTAGTACAGTGTGGATTCAGGGAGTTCTTATAGGGCTTTTGAAACTTCTCATGTAGTGACAGTTACAAATATACGTAGTCAAAAGACTAGATGTTGTAAGCAGTTTTGCATATTCAACATTAATGGAAAATTGATCATGCTTATTGAGTGGATCTGAAGACGTAGCCCAGAGAGGTGAACTCCAAATCAAACGTGTCTTTGATCTTATGGTTTTCTTTTGATGTTGGTTTATGTTTAATTTTGCAATAGATTAATTAGTGAGCTCAGTAAATTAATGGATTGAGTTTGTGTAATGGATTTAAACCATTAATTAAAGATATTGGCATGGATTTGGAATTTAGTAAGTTAAGAAACTATTTTCAAATATGATAAATGAAGAACTTAGTTGTGTAAGCACACTCTAGAGTTTTTTAGATCATTGTAGGATTCAAATGTACATCCATCCTTGACATCATGTGTGATACGATCTATTGATGCTGGAGATGTTGTCCCATCTTCGGTTCTTCAGCTAATGTCTTTTCAAAAAATAGGAGGTGATCAAAGCCCGGTTTACCACTACAAATTTGTCCTCTCTGATGGAACCCATATGAAAATAGGAAATTTTCCTACAAAATACAATGACCTTTTGTTTGCAGGGGCATTGAAAATAGGTTCCATCTTGTGCTTGACAAACTATCTATGTAGGAAGCTGCAGGAATCAAGGTTGGCTAAATTATTTTGCACTACTTCCGCTTGTTATTGTATGCTTTCTTGTTTGTGGGGACCACCTTTTTTAATATTTGATCTTGGTTTGGTTCCAAGGCAATTGTCATATTGTCCTTAGATGTCAAAATGTCAGATTGTCAGCTAATTGGAAAACCTAGATATCTGTTTAGAGATCAAGAGCTTCGAGTCACCTTCCCCATCCAAACAAGCCTCAAAATTTTGGATTCATACATCCCCAACACAACATAGTGCTCCTTCAAATATCAGTCCTATTAAAGGCCTAAATATTTACCAAACCAAATGGACAATAAAAGGTTGGATAATAACTAAAAGGGATATGCACCATTATAATAAACAAGGATGCATAGGCCAAGTATTCAACTTTGACATTATTGACAATGAGGGAACAGAAATACAAATCACTTTAGAAGAATTGCATTATGATAGGGTTCAGGTGGGCCACACTTATTGTGAGTCAAAAAGCTCAGTCAAACAAGCGGATAAGAAATTTAATAAGTTGAACAGCCACATGGAAATTATTTTGGATCAAAACTCAATATTGAAGTGTTGTGATGATGAGGTCTTTGTGCCAAACAAAGTATTTATTAAATTCATCCCAATAAATGAAATTGCAAACTGCAACAATTACACTTTGATTGATATTATTGGGGTTGTGGTGCATGTAGGAAAGTTATCAACTATTCAACTTGAAAGGATTAGTCTTAAATGATTTGTAGAACTGTCAAACTTAATGATTTTTCATCCTCTTGCATTGACGTTAATTTGTGGGGCCCAAATTGGGAAGCAAAGGGTAACGAGTTGGAAAGGTTTTCCATTCCTAGTTCTGTTGTCATACTTGCTATAAAAAAATGGTCGTGTTGGATATTTCAATGGATCTGTTGTGAATACATCCATAGGGACTATTCTATACATAAATCCTGACATTCCAAAAGCACAACCCTTGATCTAACAAGGAAATGTTGAGCCACCTATCATTGAGCCCTCCCGAATAGTGCCTCGAAAGGTTGCTTTGACCAATGGCAGAGTCACTATTGGATATATCTTGGATCATTGTCTTGGCTTGCCAGAAACTTTGCAGGCTACTGTCAAGGCAACAATGAAATATATTAAAACTAATGCATTTTGTTACGCTACATGTCCCTTGCAAGCCAATGGCAGACAATGCAAGAAAAAGTGTGAAGAGTCTGCCAATAATATGTGGTACTATCCTAAATGCCAGACGACCGTAGTTGATTGTGACTTCCGATATTTTTTACAACTATAGATGGAAGACCACACGGGCGAGATTTGGGCTACTGCTTTTGATGAGGCTATAACAAGCTTATTGCAGATGTCAGCAAAAGAGCTTTATATGTTGCAATATGAGTCTTTTGCTACAATGACTACTAAGTCTATTATCAATGGTGTCACCTACACTTATTTTGTTTTCATTGTTCTTATTAAAACTCACACCTATAATTCATAAATAAGGCTTAACACAACAATAGTCAAAGTTGCAAGAATTAACTTTGAAGCCGAGTGCAAGCCATTGCTCTTAGATTTGTCTGTAATACCCCCTATCGGGAAAGACTCTCCAAAGATAAAAGTGGTACTGCCTTGAATGTCAAGAAACCATGCATAATTGTGACTTTGGATATTTGTTATAGTTTGAGTTTCAAACTAGACATCTATTTCCTTTTTCTCTTTTTGATTTCCCGTCACATCAGAAGACCTTTCCTTTATGCTCCTATCGCTTTGTTGCTCATAGAACTAGTTATATATTAAGACAATGGACTGTAACTTATAGTGTTTAACAAAAAATGATACACTTCTTTTCTTTTGTATTGTTTATGTCGCTTATAGTTTTATTTCTCTTTCATTGTATGTTCCTCATTTTATTTTATATTGTTTGGTTATATAGTTATGTCACCCTATTGAACACATGTATCAATATTTACAGTTGTTCTTATAAATACTTGTGGACATGGTTGTATGCATGTATGCATTTACCTATGCATATACATAAATATATATGCATGAAATTGAATTTTTTGAGTGCATACAACATTTTGATACATATGTGTGTAGATATGTGTCTGCAATGCATTTGTATGTGTATATACATGCAGATTTGAATTTTTATATGTATGTGTGAGTCATCTTTAATATCAATATAGTTTATTTGCTTCTTGTCTATTTTGATTGCCACATACTCTTATCTCTCCACAATTGGTGTTGGCTATAATGTTGGCTCCATTGAATCCATGGCTATTAATTGTGGTCCTACCTCTACATTCATAAAGCCACATCACATATGGTTATCTTTCATTTTATTAGAGTTGCATAAAACTTTATTTTTGTTATAATATTTCCTATGTAATGTTCAATGATGACTATCCTCTACGGCCTGTGCAATACTTTTGTGATTTTTCTTGAGTCCAGCTTATTAAAATCTACCGTTGCACAAGATTAAAATGCAAAATGTAATCAAAATTTTGTCATTTGATTTATGTCCTTTTAATCTTCTTCTATTGGCTCAGTGTACAATATTCTCATATATGTACTTTCTAATCCGCTAATGCTTCTTAAATGTTCTCTCTACTACTTTGACATGTCCACTCATAAAGTCATGTTGCATATGGATATCATATGGTTCTTGGCTATAATGTTTGTTGCCTTGAACCCATACTTATTTCAATCTCATGGCCGTGTTTTTAATCTTTTAATTTTGGTTGAATGTTGAATATATTGGTCTTGGCTATCCATACATAAAGCCATGTGTCACATATATATGTATCTAAATGAACATGCACACAACACACATATATATCTACATTTATACTTGTTGATAAATGTAATTACATTTAAACTTATACATATATATATATATATATATATTGACATGCATTAACAAGTATAGGTGTGGATATCTACGTATGTTGTGCAGCTCAATCTACAGCCCAACACTAAATAATGCCTTATTGAAAATAACATAAAATTCTCGATTACTTTGGTAAGTTTTAAATGCAAGTTATTATTGCAACCATCACCAATATATGGAACCCATACATGAAATAATATTATTGTGATAAGTTGTGCCAAGTGATGTTTATTTCCTCTGCTCAGGCAACATGCACATGATATATATGCATTTAAACTTATCTATATTTCTTCTCACATGTATTAACAAGTTTAGGTGTGGATATGTATGTATGTTTTTTGCAAAAACACTTGTCATAGTGGTGGCTCACAATCTTGATAATAGTTGAAGCTACAGAAAAACAGTCAACAATGCCTTATGGAAAATAACATAAACTATTCAATTCCTTTGGTAACTTTAGAATGCTAAATATTATTGTGTTCATCAACACTATATGGAAAGAATATATGAAACAATGTTGCCATTGGATTTTTTTATTGCTTTGCAACCATCGCCACTATATGGAAACCATAAATGAAATAATATTTAGTTGATAGGCGATATGTGTAAACTTTGCTCAAAATTTTTGCCAGCCTTCTTGGTTTTCAAGCTATTTAACAACAACATATAAGAGTTGTAATATTCACCAATATGATAGATATCAGTAGACTTTAATGAGTTTACAAAGCTTTCAGACTTGGAAAAGTTCATGCAATACCTAATAATGGTCTATAGCAGTTTGAAGCAGCCAAAGACTACTTGTAGATCTTCACATAAATAAGATGGGACAATGTGATGATTCAACATGCTAGTCACACAAGACTCTACCTCCTCAGCACAAGACTCACCAATAGAAATCTTTGTTCCGCCAATGTAGAGACTAGTAACCCTATCATGTGTGGACGCATGCACCTCATTGCTAGCTAATCCACATGGTGTATGTGTCTCTGCCTCCGTCATGTTTGTGTCCTGGGCCCTCAACCCAAAAGTACCCCTCTCATCCACAGGCAACATGGTAGCCCTGGAAGATTGAATTTATATTGTGGATGATATTGTTAGAGCCAAGCTCAATTCCTCACAGAGCCCGTCTATCTAAATCTTTGATTCTTGAAGGGCCATCTTAGTACTCTTCAAAGAATTTTTGGTAACCTCAAGCTTGTAGGAAAACTTTTCAACCTCCTCCTCTTTCCTTTTCAATGCATCAAAGTAGGTCTCACCAAGCATGGGTAGGTGATATCTATTTGAGAGTAGTTGCATGTAATTGGCCTTTGTCACCATCAACACCTCTCTAAGTGCATGAAAACCTACAAGGGAAATTCCTCCTTCGGGATTTTTTTATATTCTTAGAGTCCTCTAACAATACTTTGCCAATAGCTAAAGACTATCATCAAATTGTCTAATAGTTGCAACAATATGATCTTCATTCACCTTCAGTTGTCCAGCCAAGTAATTAGACTCTGGGGCCCCATCAATCTCATATAAATTTTATGATTTTAGATCAGCATCATGCAACATACAATATGATTTATTTTTCAAGGTTATTATTAATTTCATGAGCTCTAAAAAAATAATCTTGAGGTTCTATCAAACAACCATCATGATATAAGGTATTCTCATCATCAACTACTTCAAATTTAAACCCATTTTCTCCCACCAACTCCTCATCAAACAAGTAGGGCCTCAGCTTACCCTCACATTTTTTAAGACACTGTGAACCAATTTGTAAGCAGCTATAGACATCACCTGCTTTTGCTTTATAACAACCAACAATAGAGATAAAATAGGCTGGTAAATTTCATCCCTTTCATTAATGATTGTAGCCATAATGATCCTCATGTAGTCCTAAATAGATTTATCATGTTCCTCATTGATTGAATCCACAAAAATAAGAAACATATGTAAAATGAGGTCGTTGCAATCACAATCAATCATAACAACACACAATCTCACCTATGCCATCAACTTAAGGATCTTGAACCTCTTCCAAAAAGAAGAATTTTTGACATTACCTATCCCATCAAAACTTCCAATAATCATATGCAATACTTCCCTCATTTTTCCAACATTATAAGGAACCTGGGGAGCTATAATCCTTATAATTTTACTAAGGCAAAGAGTAATAGTGAGCCTTATCTCCTGGTTTTTGTGTGTCAATAACTCGTTCTCACCCAAAGAAGTCACTATTAGAGTCATTGCAATCTACAACAATTTAGAAGGTGACTACTCAACAAGAATTAAACATTATTCTATTATTCTCAGTGTGACCAAAGTATCAGCCTTGGGTTGACTGCCAAGCTTACTGCCTATTTCATAGAGTATTCTTGCCAACCACTTTCTATCACCTATTAACAACTCTTGGTCACTATTTGAATCCATACCTTAAAATTTGAACTGGAAACTATGAGTGTTGGTCACTCAGCATAGGATGGCAGGATCCAAGATCTGATACCACTAAAGTGTCCCACCCCAAATGAGACAATCTCTATTCCAATTTTGTTTAATGAATCTCAGTTTGACAAGTAGGAAATTTTTCCAAACACTTTGCTTGCTTACTATTTTGAGCATTGTATAGATTTGATTAGTTGTAAAATTATATATATATATATAACTCAGGAAAATCATTAACATCTATTGCATTGTTCAATATAGACTTCATACATAGCATAGTTTAGTTTATGATTTCTTTCAACATAATAGAATGAATATGCAGTTGTTACAATAATTATTCTGATGAATATTCTTTCATGCATCAACTTGAAACTAACTACAAGGTACCAGTTTAAGGCAATGAGCAGGTCTGAAACTCAAACTTATGCAACCCTTAAACATCGTTAAGCTAGAAACATACCTAGATTACACACTGCAAACTATATTTTTCATTTGCAATAATTTCAAACCAAAGATATCATTAAAAACCATTATAAACTAGAAACTCCAACCTGGGTTATGCATTGGGATTGAGAATGGTTGTTAGCATCTAAATGGAAAGCTTTAACCCTATAATATGACAATGTCCAGCTTCAACATTGCTCAATATCCCTCATAGCACCAATATAACTCCATGTGTTGGGTTCTCCATGCTAAATACACAAAAATATTAAGCGTCCAGGTCTGATGCTTACTTCATGTATTCACCAAAACCCATGTGCCAATAGAACTTGGTACAAACAACAATTAATGTGATCAACACTACTTGACCTTCTATCAATTTGAATCTGCACTCAAACCCTTGAGAATTCTTTGTAATAATTAGCTCAATATGCACAAATCTGACCTCTATGTGAAGCCACCTAGAGAGAAAACCTTGGGTGGTATTTCACACCTGTAGAATGCTTGAATGTGAGAGAAATCACATTCTCCAAGATCAAATTTGCAATAGAAACCCTCATTTCTCTTCTTCTCAGTAGAAGCAATCAAGATTGACAAAAATATGAATGAATAATAGAATGATGTACTTTTGATGCCTTTTATACTTCCTCAAAAAGCCACGACCTCCTTGGCTTTTTTAAATGCACTTTAATATTTAATCTTATTTGATTTTGTTGGAAAATAATTTATGCATTAAATGTGGTGCCCACTTAATGTATTTAAATAATGACTTTATGGGTAAGTGCACAAAGTTGAGTCCACGAAACGTGGAAGTTTTTTCCTTAACCAAAAAATTGAAATCGGCATTGAGCAAACAGGATCCCGATTTTTAAAAATTGGGATCCCATTATGATTCGGGATCCCGAGCCTGAGACGAAACGAGATCCTGATTTTTAAAAATCGGGATCCCGTTTCCCATCGGATTCTGAACCGATGGAAAAGGCACGGGATCCCGATTCTCTCACAAAACGGGATCCCAATTTTTATAAATCGGGATCTCGTTTTGTAGAAATCGAGATCCCATTTTATATTGCTATTTATTTTTAAAAAAAAACACATTTCATTGCACAGTGGACGGGACCCCGAGTATTGGCGACAGTGACCCCCACAATCAGCTACAAGTACCCCCCTACACGCCATTTTTTTCAATTTTTTTATTTTGAATTGAAATTTTGAAGAAAATAAATGAATTTAGTTTTTTTTTAAAATTTATTTCACGTTTTAAGTATTTTTTTAAACTGTTATAGTAGAAATGAATAACTGTAAAATAGACAAAAAAATGCAATGAAACATGAAGGTTTTTTAATAAAAATGAAAAAATGAACCTTGAATAGTGTTTTAGAAACAAAATTTAACTTTTGAAACCTAAATTGTTCGATTAAACCAAAAAAATTGAATTTGAAAACCCTAATTGAAACAAAACAAAAAAAATTGCATTTCAAAACCCTAGAAATCGAAATGAAATAAAAACATTGCATTTACAAATCCAAATCAAGCTTTTTGAAACCCTGAATCCAAATCAAACGAAAAAAATTGAATTTGAAAACCCTAGTTTGAATTGAAACGAAAAAATTGAAACCCTAATTGTTTAAAATTGAAACCCTAAATTGAATTGGAACAAAGAAATTGTTAAAACCCTAAATTGGAATCGAACAAATCATTTTGATTTTGAAAACTAGGTAATTTCGAGCTCAAAAAAATTATTTGCATTGCTTAAATGTTTTAAATTTTATTTGCTTTGTATGGAAAAAAATGATATATATTAAACTTTAGTTTCAATGTTAAATTATAATTAGATTAGAAATCAATATGTTAAAGAATAGTTAAAATTCATAAAGTTTATCTTGATGTTTGTTTGCAAATTTAGTTAGCAAATTTGTAAATCTAAGCACGTACAATCGATTCCAATTGACACTAACTTGCAAGTCTAAATTATGCCAAGGGCCACCCAAACTTCACCCTAAGTTTGCTAAACCCTAGACCCTAAACTATAAAATCTAAACCCTCAACACTAAAGCATTTGAAATTTATGAACCCTAGACCCTAATCTTTCATTGGACATACCTAAAATTATGTAGGTTCAATGTCAAGAATGGGTCTATTTGGTAGATTTATGAAAACTATTTTGAATATCTAGAATGCCATAAAAGTATAATTATAGCAATTCCAATTGGAAACACTTGGGTACATATATATCATATGAAATTTAAATCTAGGAAGGTGTCTATTATATAGGAGAGTTGATAATACATGGAAAGAGGTTTGTATGGGAATATATGTATTAAGAAAAACATACCACATGACCTCTATAGGATTTTTAAGATGTGATCCTAGATAATAATCCACCCATCCTCAATCATAATGGATTCTTTAGCAATTAAGAGAGATTCAATAACCATAAAATTACCTATATTTTGATACTATATAGATTTATGTGGAAGGATAGAAATGCATCAATAAGGAGACCAAGATGGAACCATTTAACACCTACAAGGTACACCTATTACATGGGAAAGGGAGGAGGTACATGATGATAGTTTGGAGGAACTACTACATTATTACAATTTAGAGATAGGAGGTGATTCATATAAAGAAATATAATTAAATATTTATATTATTTAATATATTATATTTAATATAATATATTAAATATTACAAATATTTAATATATTATATTTAATATAATATATTAAATAATATAAATATTTAATATCATAAAAATATAACATAAGATTACAATTACATGATAGGTAATGTTACACTTACTTGGGGTTTTAATGAGGATTAGGCTTAAGATTCAATTAGTTTGTAGTAAATAGTTAGGTTACAATTAGGAATATATAATAACATTAATATAATTATAATACAAATATAAATTAATTTAAATATAATATAATATAGGAATACATTTAAGATTACCTAGTAAAGGTTATAATTTAATTAAGTTTCAATTAGGTTTGCAATTCAATTAGGATATGGTTAGGGGTGGGGATCATTTAGCATTCTATTATTGTTAAAGTATGGGTTACATTTAAGATTATTGTTATTTTTGTGATATGTATAGATTGATTCATTTTTAACATCATGATACTTTTTTTTATTAGAGGGGTAAACACTTTTGACCTAGAGCTAGATGGAACCAATGAGGCTATAGTATGACTAAATTTGGACCTCACTAGATATCTAGATCCCCTTAAGCCATCCTATCACCTTAAATTGTAAATCGATTTCTTAAGGGGTCCCAATATGACAAATTTCTTAAAGGGATCAAAGAAGTTCTTAAAATTTGGTGAAGTTGCCCAAGGCAACCAAATTTAACAATAATAAGATCGTGCAAGATTATAATATGAATGAGATTTCATGATCTAGGTTGGTTAGTTGAAACAAGAGTAGATATCAATCAACTATTCCACAAGAAAAATTTCTTCACTAACTTGCAAGTTCATTAAATATTCCAAGGGGCACCAAAACTTTACCCTAAGTTTTGTAAACCCTAAACCCTGAACTCTAAAATCTAAACCCTAAACACTAAACCATTCATTTTGTCCTTAAAGGCTCTTAATGAAATTTGGTTGCATTGGGAAACTTCATCAAATTTTATTCACTTGAGCTACAAGTCATTTTCTCCTAGGACCCTCACTAGACGAAACTCTTAAGCCATCCCCGCCAATTCTAAATCGTGAATTCAATTTTCTTAAGGGGATCAAAGAAGTTCTTAAAATTTGCGGATCAGTTAAGCATCATGATCTAGGTTGGTCAGCTTGAAACAAGAGTAGATCTCAATCAACTATTCCAAGAAAATGTTCTTCACCAACTTGCAAGTTCATTAAATATTCCAAATTCTAAACCCTAAACCCTAAACACTAAACCATTCATTTTGTCCTTACCCAGATCATACAAAGTGAAATTTGGTTGCCTTAGGCAACTCCACCAAATTTCATTCCCTTATGCCATGTAATTTTTTCCGAGGATCTTACTACATATATCCCCTTAAGTTATCCCATTACCCTAAACCCTAAACTCTAAAGTCTAAACCATAAACCCTAAAGCCATCATTTTTTCTTAGGCTCTTAATGAAATTTGGTTGCCTTAGGCAACTCCACCAAATTTCATTGCCTTATGCCATGTAATTTTTTCCTAGGATCTTACTACATATATCCCCTTAAGTTATTCTATTACCCTAAACCCTAAACTCTAAAGTCTAAACCGTGAACCCTAAAAGCCATCATTTTTCTGTGCTCTTAATGAAATTTAGCTGTCTTTTAGGCAACTCCCACCTGTAAATTTCATTCCCTTATGCCATGTAATTTTTTTCCTAGAATCTTTTACTACATGTAGATCCCTTCTTTAAGCTGTCCTATTACCTCTAAACCCTAAACTCTTAAAGTCTAAACCCTAAACCCTAAAGCCATCATTTTTTCTTTTAAAGGCTCTTAATGAATTTGGTTGTCTTTGGGAAACTTCTGGCACTCAAATTTTATTCACTAGCCATGCCATTTTCCTAGGACCTCACTAGACGAATCCCCTTTAAGCCATCCCACAATCTCTAAATCGTAATTCAATTTTCTTAAGGGGTTCCAATATGACATTTCTTAAGGGGATCAAAGAAGTTCTTAAAATTTGGTGATCAAAGCTGCCCAAGGCCCAACCAAATTTAACAATAATAAGATCCTGCAAGATTATACAATATCAATAGTTAATTGTATTTTCATTCAAGTAACATGTGCCTTAGACATATAAATGAGGCTTACATATAATTTTATCATTTGTATTCAATTATTTAAGACCATTTATATTGAATGTTTTAAAGGTATTTCCTAAACATATATCTTACATCTTGAAATTACAAATCTAAGTAGGTTCACTCATATCTTAAAGATCACATGGATCCATTCAATAATATTCGCAATCCACCTCCACGCCATCCATCTCCAATACCTTCACCTCCACCTCCACCCACTCCACCTCGTAAACCCCCACCTCCACCACCTGAAATCAATGAACATGCTCGTTTGCAAGCACAAATCAATGCTTCTGCTAGAACCATCCAAGATCAACCAACATTATTCAAAATGAAGAATGTCGACCTCCCTGTGGAGGATGTTCGTGATCTAGGATGCAAACCCTTGTTGATAAGTATAGTTCGTGCATATGGATGGATCAGATGAGTTAATCAACAATGGCTAGAGGAGAGAGAACTCCTTTATTTTGAAAAGGAAACAACAAAAGAAATGAAGACTCATGCAAGAGAAAGCCATGTAATAGCTTATAAATTCAAAACAATGATCTTTTTAAATAGTTATGAATTTATAAATTGGGTGAATGATGGATATTTTGTGTGATGAATTTATAAATTTGATTCCAAATGGATATTTTTAGTGATATGAATTTATGATTTTGGTTCTAGATGGATATTTTTAGTGACATGGATTTATGAATTTGGTGGAATTATAAACTTATAATGAATAGTATATAATAGTATATATTTTATGACTATCTACTAGATCATGATTTCTCCTGCTGAAAAATTGTAATATATGTGTGTGTGTGTGTGTTAGACATAAAATGAGCTTTTGTGAATGTTTCAAGTTTATTGTTTAGTATGTATGTGCATGTATTAAAAAATTTCATATAGTTATTAAATTTTGAAATTTGTATATGTATGTATATATAGTTTAGTTTAATGATTTGTGCGCATGAAAATTATGCATCATATTTTTTATTTTAAATGTACATGTACATACATTTAATTTTGAATTTTGTATGGACATGCTCTTGAGTTGAACAATCAATGTATATATATGTGCATTTCAATTAAATATATGATCTTAATATATATGTTGTTCATCCTATTTCAATTAAATATATGGTCTTAATATATGTATGCACATGGACTATTTTGTATGATTTAATGAAGGTGCACATTTATTTCGAAAGTATTATCATGGATGATTTTAACAT
>VDFB02086081.1:314958432-314990544 GCA_007258455.2 Sequoia sempervirens
CTTACTCTTTATGTACCTTGAAATGATTGAGCAAGGAGATCCCACACTTCTTTTGCCTTCAAAGTGGATGTAACTCTTGGAAGGAGAGTTTCATCAAGACCCTGCACTATGAACAATAATGCTTTCTGATCTTTTCTCCCATTATGTTGCAGTAAATCCCTTTCATTTTGTGTGAGCGCTGCTAATGTTGTTGCATCTACCGGTTCTCAATACCCATTCTACACAAGATCCTATAGCTCATGTGATGTGAACAACATTTTCATTTGAAAACTCCAAAAATCATAATTTTTCCTATTAAATTTAGGAATTTGTAGTTGTGTATTGTTAGCATTCATTGTCATTTCAAACCTGCTTTAATACCAAATATTAGAAAAGCTAAACTAAAGAAACAAATATCAGTACACAGATGAATAAACCAGAAATTATAACAATCAACAATGAAACTGCGATAAAACCATAGAGACAGAGAATATAAACTGTTATATTCATTCAAAAAATGCAGTAAATATCTTTCAAACTTTATTGACAAAAAAACACCAAGAGATATATACACATAACAGTTACAACTGAGTACATACCAATAGTTACTTTGGGAAACTTTTACAACTAAAAGTAGTTAAAGCAGATACGTTGGAAAACAATCCCAACGAACAAACGTTTAAAAACAGATTTTACTTTATTTTAACAGGCTTGTAATGGAATGAGTAGATAACAATAACAAAACAAGGCCTGCATTTTCAGTGATTATCATTAATTTCTTCGAAATTAATAAAACCCCTTAAAGTTGTACAAATTTCTTTAATCCCGTCCAAATTTAATATCTAAAATGCAAGTCCAATTGATGTTATCGGTCGTCGCTCTAGCCGTGCAATTCACATGCTCCCAGACCAAGTCCCCCGATTACCATGTAAAAGGATAATGCCGCGAAAGTAACACCACCAAATCCCCTCAAACACGTCAGACAAATTATATTAAGCGTGTGATAAAAAAAGTGAGCGGAGATAACACGACATAAGACAGTCTATATTTTCCTCCTTCAATTAAGTCTCGCACTGTAACATTTTTCTCCTTAGTCGCATCAACTGAAGAACTATGGAGCGGAAGAATATGGGAAGGGAAAGGAATACTCTAACAGCGTATACGCTCGTAGCTCTTGTTATGGTTATTCTAAATGGCTCTCATTCGTTAGGTGTTGACGGTGGAGATACTCTTCGCCTGGGCGATTCGCTTAGTGGAAGTCAGACCCTAGTTTCAAAGAATGGCACGTTTGAATTGGGATTCTTCAGCCCAGATGATATTAAAAACTGGTATATTGGCATCTGGTATGCCAACATGGAAAAGAGGACGATAATTTGGGTGGCAAACAGGGAAACTCCCGTGAGCAATGAGTACGGCGTTTTGAATGTGTCGAGAGAAGGTTACCTTGCTCTGTTTGACGGCCAGGGTGCGCCTGTTTGGTCGCCGCATGTGAGCAACAAGGCGTCCCGTGCTGTGATGTTGGATTCTGGTAATTTTGTAGTGTTGGGAGGAGACAATGTGTCTGAGATTATTTGGCAGAGCTTCGACCACCCAGAAGATAGCTGGTTGCCGGGAATGAAGTTGGGCAGACGCAAAAAGTTGGTGCCATGGAAGAATTATCTCGATCCAGCTCCCGGGCTTTTCTCCTTTCAAATGGATCCTTCTGGGGCCCCAAAATTCGTGCTACGCTGGAACAATTCTGTACAGTGCGGGGACAGCCGATTTTCAGAATTTGAGAGTTTCGGCCTCCGCATACAATACTCCAGCTCTGACTCGTATCTCACTTATACGTCTTCAATATATCCGTTAACGCGCTTAGTCCTAAACATCAACGGAATATTAAGAACGGACTATTACGCTAATTTCAGTGATAACTCTGATTGGCAAAAGAATGATAACTCGAGGGATCAATGTGACGTGTATAGCTGGAGCGGCGTTTATGAACAGTGCTCTAAGTTTTACCAATGGAGTGGCTGCAGGTGTTTACAAGTCTTCGGTCCGAGAGACAGTCGGATCTGGGATTCGGGAGAATGGTGGTCGAGCGGCTGTGTTCACCAAAGCCCCTTAAACTGCGATTCCCAAAACGGCAGCACCGATGGATTTATTGAATCCAATGTGTTGTTTCCTGATAGCCCTGTTTATCCATACCCTGCGCGGACGAGCAAAAACTGTGAGACAGAGTGTCTCCGCAACTGCTCTTGCACTGCGTTCTACTACACGGCGCCTGCAGGGCCCTGTCAAATATGGTCTGGGGATTCGTTCAAACTGCAAAACTCATCGCAAGATTCAGCTCTCTTTGTTCGCGTAGCCAATGTTTCCAGATTTGAGCCCGATCCACGCAAAACCAATCCTATTGTAGTCTCAGTTTCATCGCTTGCTGTTTTTGTCATTGCTCTGCTTATTACATACCTACTGTGGCGGAGGCGGCGTCGATTAAGTTCCACTGTAAGCTGTGACGATTCTTCCAGCACTTCACTTAGAATGTTCACTTATGCGGAGTTGAAGATAGCAACGGGAAATTTCAAGTATAAGCTTGGAAGTGGAGGATTCGGGTCAGTTTTCAAAGGCACTCTAACAGACAATACACTTGTGGCCATAAAGAAGCTCGAGGGTTCAAAAATAGCCGAAAAACAATTCCGGGCGGAAATCAGCTCCGTCGGAAATATTCATCATGTGAATTTGATCAGGCTCAGAGGATTTTGTGCACAAGGATCGCGTAGGTTGCTGGTTTATGATTGCATGCCCAACGGCTCACTGAATTCCTTCCTCTTCAGCCGTAATTCTGAAAGCCAAGGGAAGACACTTGACTGGAAAACCCGATTTGGTATCGCCTTAGGCATTGCAAGAGGCTTGCATTATCTCCATGAGGAATGCAGAGATCGCATTATTCACGGAGATGTCAAGCCCGAGAACATTCTTCTAGATGCCGATTATTCTCCCAAATTGGGGGATTTTGGCTTGGCAAAGCTTTTGGGTCGAGACGTCAGCCATGTGCTGACGACAATGAGAGGAACGAGAGGGTATTTAGCTCCCGAGTGGATCTCTGGTCTTCCAATCACTCCCAAAGTTGACGTCTACAGTTTTGGTATGACTCTGCTGGAGATCATATCAGGACGAAGAAATCTGGACTTAATTGTTCAAGAATCAAGTAAGTATTACTTTCCGGCCTGGGCTGCAACGGAAATTCAGCAAGGGAGCATGATGAATATTGTGGACAAAAGGATTGTAAGTAATGCATGTGTTGAAGAGGTGAGAAGAGCTACTCTGGTGAGCTTATTATGTATTCAAAATGAGGAGAACGCGAGGCCAAGCATGGGTCAAGTCCTGCTCATGCTGGAAGGGCTCACCGAGGCGTACGCACCGCAAGTGCAAGTGGAGGACCACGAAATTGACGTAGGGAACACTGATAGCGATTGAAGTTATCAAGGCGCCTGGTCAAGCTTGAATAAAGCCGGGCAAATATTATCTCATGAATAATTGTTGTAATTTCCCATAGGTAACTCATGTTTTAAAAAATTGTTGTAATTCTGCCTCCGTCTCAATGGTGAAAATTCCTCCAATATGTACTTTCTTAGCTGTTTTAAAATCATAGCTCTGTCTAGTTGTCCTGCCAACATCCCACAATCTTTCTTCTTCTCCAATATGTCCTGGGATTATAGAGCATTCCATTCCCTTTCCATATTCTTGCTCTCCATAATTCTTCAGTTGATGCAAATAAAGAGAAGAAATATACAGTGCTCAATTCGAGTACTAAGACTAATTGAGGGAGGAAAATCTAGATGGTCTTCTATTGTGATCTCTAAGGAGACAAGTTCAGCTCGCTATTTTTCTACATATTTAATATGACTTGTCTTCACGTGTTTGACTGGAGGTGGTCGCGGTGCTTTCTTGGCATTATACATTTATGTTCTATTCGTGTGACTGTGTTCCCTTACATTGCGTAAAGTTTTAAATTAACACCAAATTCTAATATCCTAGTTTTTTATACTATTGTTTATCGAGTCGTCATAATGTACTTGATCATATTTATTAATTAATTGAAAATCAGATTATATGGAATTGTTTATTTCGATTAATTAACAAATGTCACTAGTGGTCATTATTTGTTTTTGTAGTATTGTAATTAGAGGTTTGTAGAGTCGAAATAAAATATATGTAAATTTAATGAAGCTGAATAAAACTAATAGTATTTTAGTTTGACTTTTGTTTTTTTTTTTTAGGTAGTGATGGATTTGTTTTTATTTGTTTTGGTTATGTAATGTAAATATCTCATTTAATGTTAAATATTTAAAATAAAAATAAACTAGTATATATATTTGTTGTTTGATGTTATTTTTTTAATAAAATAAAGTAGAATAAATTTTAATTTTATAAATTAAACATGAATGTAGAATACATTTGAATATATATATATATATATCATATATATATATATATATATATATATATATATATATATATATATATATATATATATATATATATATATATATATTATATTATATATATTATATAATATATTATTATATAATATATTATAGTATAATAATTTTATCACTTTTACCATAATTATTTGCTTTTTAATAATCACTTATACATGAAACTATTATACTTGTCATTATGTTTGGTTGATCTCATATTGGTAAATTAAATAAAAGGTAAAGAGAAATTTTGTAATATGATCAGAAAGATAACAATAACAAAAATTCCATCATATAGGATATAATTATGAATGTTATCCTCACAAAAATCTATCTCAAATCTTTATAACATTTATTTTTTTAAATGTTAAAAGATCTTGTATATTTTAAATAGTTTTTTTACAAATAAATTAAATATACTAGTTTTTAATATAATTCTAATATAATATAGTATAAATATAAATATAAAATAATTTAAATTTAATATTAATAAAAATCAATTATACTATATAAAAATATTATATGTCAACATTTTAAATATTATAAAAATATTATAAATATCAAACTAAATAAAAAATAACCAAATGATTACATAAAAAATGATAATTATATGAACATAAAATTTATGCAACTGTATCATTATGGACCAAGACTTAATATTAATGTTTGAATTTTTTTATCTTAAACTCTATCATAGCTCCCAAAACCTTTCCATCTGCAATTGACAGCTATCCAAAACCTTTTCGGCATTTTGAGGTGAGTTGCCAAGTTTTGCAAAATCACCGATGCATGTTCATTTGTTGTTGATCAGTTTCAAAGTCAATTCCTTGATCGACACTTTTGATGGAGTTAATAATTTGTTTGAAGATGTCAAAAATCGGCTTTTATGATGGAGTTGGCAACTTGTGTCCATGTTGGGAAGAGAGTTATTAACCGCCCCAAATTCCACCATTTCAGCAAAAAAATTAGGCAAAATAATAGTTCAAATTTCTGAAAAATACGCAAAATAATAGTTAACTTTCACTTTTCATGAAAATCTATCAATAACACACAAAATCTTTTAGCCAATCATATTCACAAAAAATATTTTTTATTATTTATAAAATTAAATATTTTGCAAGTTCACTTTTATAAAATTGATTTTTGTTTTTTTCAAAAAAATTATTGTTTTTGATTGGTTGAAAGTTGACTTATTAATAACTAATTAACTAAGAAAAATGAAACTCATTGCAATAGTATTGCTTAACGGCAAGTACTAATACATACAGTCAAATATACATTGAGAGGTTGGATAGGTGTTTCCCTTTTTAAATCTCTATGATGGAAAGACACTCTGATTTAAGTAATTTGAATTTATTGACATTAAATGTTTTTCTTTCCTTTTCTTTTATGCTTCTAAAAATTTGTTTAAATTTCTTAATTTTTATGGTGTATTTTACAAATGGATAAATTTTAGTTTTATTTATATAGAGATTTTCATTCAATTAGAAATTTCATATTAGGGTGAACAATTTATCATGCAGAAAACCAGAGAAAAAATGTGAAGGTAGGATTTTTTATTTGTACATATCAAGTATGTATATTTAGGCTAACACATCACATTTGTATATGTGGTGATAAAAGGTCTTAAAAGGGTTATCTTTCATTCAATTTTATTCTAAACTTGAGATTTTTGGAGAACATCTGTGTGAATTCAAGGACACTAAAAGGCTAAGTGGTAGTCAATGACAAAGAATGGATGAAGGGTAGGTTGAGTTATGCAACATTGGCTTATAGAAAGGCCAAAGAAGTAGGTAATTAAAGAAAAAAGGTTTAAAATTTTCTATTGATGATATTTTGAAAATCTAAAATATTTGATATTAGATGAAATTTTAAGTTGTATTTCTAAACCTTGTATATACATATTGTTCTATTTTATTTATTATTGATGCTTTTTATCATTTAAAAGAGATTTTTGAAGGGCCCCCAACCCTTTTAGAAAGGACAAAGAATAGTCAAAGGCTATAAAACAACACAACTATAACGAAGTTGCCAAGACAAATAATGAAAAAAAAGACTAAACAATATCATATCCAGAATGAGGAATTCTTTGGTCCGAGAGACAGTTAAATCTGGGATTCGAGAGAATGGTGGTCGAGCGGCTGTGTTCGCCAAAGCCCCTTAAACTGTGATTCCCAAAATGGCAGCACCGATGGATTTATTGAATCCAATGTGTTGCTTCCTGATAGCCCTGTTTATCCATACCCTGCACGGATGAGGAAAAACTATGAGACAGATTGTCTTCGCAACTGCTCTTGCACTGCATTCTACTACACGGCACCTACAGGGCCCTGTCTAATATGGTCTGGGGATTTGTTCAAACTGCAAAACTCATCGCAAGTTTCAACTCTCTTTGTTCGTGTAGCCAATGGTTCCAGATTTGAGCCCAATCCACGCAAAACCAATCCTATTGTAGTCTCAATTTCATTGCGTGTTGTTGTTATTGTCATTGCTTTGCTTATTACATACCTACTATGGCAGAGGCGATGTCGATTAAGTTCCACTCTATGCTGTGACAATTCTTCCAGCACTTCACTTAGAATGTTCACTTACACGGAGTTGAAGATAGCAACGGGAAATTTCAAGTATAAGCTTGGAAGCGGAGGATTCAGGTCATTTTTCAAAGGCACTCTAACAGACAATACACTTGTGGCCATAAAGAAGTTCGAGGGTTCAAAAAATAGCCAAAAAAATGATAGAAAGAGCAAAGACAGAAATAAAATGAAACCAGATTGCTACAGCAGAAAACAAATTTATTCATAATCTTGATTCACCACCAAAATGCTACAGCAGCTGGTTTAAATAGAAGCAAACAAACTGTCAACAATGACAGACAATAGCAACTTCAAATCAAACAGCAAATTATGGAGCAATCAACACAGCAGATTGATTGGGCTGATTTTAAGAAAAAAAAGGGAAACTATCGGAACCACAAATTATGGAAACAACAATGGGAGAAATTAGAAGTTTCCTTCCAACACTCCCCCTTAATTTCAACCATCAACAACTCCCAAATTTTGTCTTAAATATTCAAAGCTATCCTTTGACAGTGCCTTGGTAAAAATGACTGCCAGCTGATCTTCAGATTTACAAAATTCAAGATAGATTTCTCCATTGTTGACCAATTCTCTGATGAAATGGTACCTCGTATCAATATGCTTGCTCCTTTTGTGAAATACATGATTTTTGGACAATGCAATGGCTGACTTGTTATCACAAAAGATTGGTGTTGGTTCATCTTGATTATGCAACAAATCTGACAAAATTTGATGCATCCAAATTGCTTGACATGTTGCAGTAGTTGCGGCTAGATATTTTGCTTCGATTGATGAAATTGTCATTATAGGTTGTTTTTTTTATGCCCATGAAACAGCTCCCAATCCAATATAAAATATATGTCCTAATGTACTTTTCCTATCATCTATGCTACCTAAAAAGTCACTATCAGCATAACCAATCAAATCAAACTTGTTAGTTTTGAAATATAGAATTTCATATCCTAATGTTCCTACAACATATCTGAGTATTCTCTTCCCAACTTGCTAGTGAGAATTATGAGGTGAATCCATGAACCTTGAAATCAAACTTACACCATACATGATATCAGGTCTTGTAGCTGTAAGATACATTAAACTACCAACAAGTTTTTTAAATCTGGTTAGATCAACATTTGACCCCTTATCCTCTTTGCTCAATTTTGTTCCTGTGAAACTGGAGTTGGTGTAGGATTACAATTCAACATTTTAAATCTTTTTAATACATCCTTGGCATATTTTGACTAACAAATAAAAATCCCCTTATTTGTTTGAACAACTTCAATACCCAAAAAGTATCTCATCAAGCCCAAATTTCTCATTTCAAACTCTTTCATTATATCTAACTTAAACATGTCCATAGACAAATTTTCAGTGAAAATAAAATCATCAACATACAAACATACAACAAAATTTGACCTTCATCATAAGTCTTTATATACAATACATAGGCTCACTATTGCTTCTTCTAAATCCATTACTTATCAAATATGAATCAATTCTACTATACCAAGCCCTGGGTGCCTATTTCAATCCATAAAGTGTCTTTTCTAATTTATAAACCTTATTTTCATGACCATGAACTTCATAACCAGGGGGTTGTAAAACATAAACCTCTTCATCAAGAAAACCATTTAAGTTAATTTTACATCCATCTGAAAAACATTTCAATTATTATGTGTAGCTACTGCTAGAACAATTCTAATTGTGTCTAACCTTGCAACTAGAGAAAAAATTTCATTATAGTCAATCCCATACTGTTGTGAAAACCCTTTTGCAACTAATCTTTCTTTATGTTTTACAATTTGGCCTTCAGCATTAAATTTAGTTTTATAGACCCATTTAACTCCTATGCAATCTTTACCTTCAGGTAAATCTACTAACTCCCATGTTTTATTTCTTTCAATAGAATCTATTTCTTCATCCATTGTCTTAATCCAATTATGATCTTTTACTGCTTCTTCAAAATAAACAGGATCACTAGCAAATAAAGCAAAATTTGAATTCACAATTTCATCTCCTTTATCATATATTTCTTTTAAGCTTTTTGTTTTCTTTGCTTTGCACCTTTTTCTTAATGAAGCAAGTGTTGGATCTGATTCATCACATAAATTTTAATTTGAATTAGAAGGATTTGGATGGGAGGATGATATACCTTGCACAATATTTCTTGGTGGAGTACTTGGTGGTGTTTGACCATCTTTTTCTTTTGGTTCCTCCTCACTATCATGTATAGGTGCTCCACCTAAGACTATTTTGTCAACATTTGAATCCCATGATTCTTCTTCCTTAAATTCAACATCTCTACTAATGATCAATTTCTTTGTAATTCGATTATACAACCAGTAAGCTTTTGATTGCTCATCATAACCAATAAAAATACATTTTTCACTCTTATCGTCTAATTTCCTTCTTAATTCAGATGGCACAAGAGAATAAGCAACACACCCAAAAATTCTAAAATGAGAGACAATATGCTTCTTACCATTCCAAGCTTCTTGGGGGATTTTATCCCTCACACTCTTTGTAGGGCTCCTATTTAGAATGTACACAGCACATGCCACTACTTCTGCCCACAAATCATTGGATAAATTTTTGGCCTTCATCATGCTCTTAGCCATATCCATTATAGTTATGTTCTTCCTTTCGGCTAATCCATTCTGTTGTGGTGTATATCTTGTTGTAAATTGTTTCTTAACTCCATGATATCTACAAAAATTCAAAAATTCATTAGAACTGAACTCGCCGCCCCTATCAGATCTGAGTACCTTAATGTAGAATCCACTTTGATTTTCTGTCAAAGCTTTAAACTCCTTGAATTTATCAAATATTTCATACTTCTACTTAAGAAAGTATATCCATGTCTTCCTGCTGAAATCATCAATAAATGTTAGGAAATATAAATTGCCTCCTAAAGATGGAGTCTGCATTGGCCCACATATATCGATGTGAACTAATTCTAATGGTGTCTTTGCTTTGAATGAACATTTTACTGGAAAACTCTCTCTATGTTGTTTTTCTAAGATACAACTTTCACAAGTACTACCTGGATGATCTATAACTGGTAAACCTCTCACCATATTTTTATTTTGCAATAAACTTAAACCTCCAAAATGAAGGTGGCCATACCCTAAGTGCCAAAGCCATGTCTGATCTAAGCACATTGTTTTGAAATTAATTTCCTCCTTTCCTTGAATACAATTAATTTGAAGGGGGAACATTCTGTTTTGTGTCATTTTGACCCTTGCAATTAATCTATCATTAGGATTTCTATCCAGAATTGTACATTCATCATTTTTAAAGTGAACTCTGTACCCTTTTTGCATTAATTGACCAACACTCAACAAATTATGTTTTAAACCAGGTACAAAGAAAATATCATCAATGTGTCTCTTTTCACCACTCTTAGTCATGATATTAATGATTCCTTTCCTAGTTACAGATACTCTACTATCATTTCCCAATTTTACTTCTGATTTTATAGAATCATCCAAACTAGCAAATATTTTTTTGTTTCCTGTCATATGGTTGCCACAACCACTGCCTAAAAACCATTTATCATTAGAGCTTTCTTGAGCCACATTACAATTTATGAGTAAACTTCTAGAATTACTACCAGATACATCTGTGTAATTTTCCTTTTGCTTATCCACTTCAACTTGTTTGATTCTACATTTATTTGCAAAATGACCAAATTTCTTACAATAGTGACACTATATGTGGAACTTATCATACCTTGATGATTGAAACTGATTTCTTCCATGTCCTCTATTGCTGAAATTTTAATAGGATGAGTTGTTTCTTTCTCCTTGATCTGAACTTGTGTGTTCACTTCTTCCTCTTCCTCTTCCTCTAAAGTTTGATCTTCCTCTACCTCTTCCTCTTCCAAATGATACCTATGTTCTGAAATCACTCTCCAAAGAAGAATTGTTATTTTGATTCATTCTAATTTCATGAGAAAGCAAAGATCCCATCAATTCATCTATTGACATTTGAGATAAATCTTTTGATTCTTCAATTGCAACCACTATTGCATCAAATTTGTTAGGAAGGCTTCTAAGAACCTTTTCTATCACCTTTTGATCAGATATATTTTCACCATGTATCTTCATTTGATTTAGAATATTCATTACATTACTGAAAAATTGATCCACAAATTCTGATGAACTCATTTGAAGATTTTCAAAATTCCTCCTTAAAATTTGTAATTTTGCAACTTTTACTCTAGTTGTCCCTTGGTATGAATTTTCTAAGTTTTCCCAAGCTTGCTTAGAACTAGTTGCATTATAAATTCTAGAAAACAAAGTTTCATCCATTGCTTGTTGAATAAGAAACAAAGCTTTAGAATCTTTCTTTGTCTTTTCCTTAAGATCATCTTTTAGTGTTTGTGACAAAGTAGACAAATCTTGAGGTTCTACAAACCCATTTTGAACAAACTCCCACAAATCTTGTGAACAAAACAATGTCCTCATTTCTATTGCCCATGTATCATAATTTTTACCTGTAAATATTGGAATTTGGGGCTGAGTTAAATTACTACTGGATGCCATGATGTTATCTCCCCTTCCTGATCTACACTTATCTTATTTTTCAACAAAAAACCTTTCAAATCATTTCTTTATTTTAAATCCATAAAAGAGTTTCATGAAAATACAAAAAGACATATAAATGACTCCAATACTTAGCAACTTCAACACACACAACTGCGACAACAATTATCACATATTTGCCTTATCTCTGTTAGCAGCTTTCAACCTTTTGAAATCTTCATCCCTGATCATCTAGCTCTGATACCAATCTTATAGAAAGAGAAAAGACAAAAATAAAATAAAACCAGATTGCTACAGTAGAAAAAAAAATTATTCATAATCTTGATTCACCACCAAAAGGCTACATCAGCTAGTTTAAATAGAAGCAAACAAACTGTCAACAATGACAAACAATAGCAACTTCAAATCAAACAACAAATCATGGAGCAATCAACACAGCAAATTGATTGGGCTGATTTTAAGAAAAAAATAGGGAAACTTCCAGAAACCACAAATCATGGAAATAGCAGTGGGAGAAATTAAAAGTTTCCTTCCAACAAAAAAAATCCATGTCAAAATCAGCTCCATCAGAAATATTCATCATGTGAATTTGATCAGGCTCAGAGGATTTTGTGCACAAGGATTGCGTAGGTTGTTGGTTTATGATTGAATTCCCAATGACTCGCTGAATTCCTTCCTCTTTAGCCGTAATTCTAAAAACCAAGGGAAGACACTTGACTAGAAAACCCGATTTGGCATCACCTTAAGCATTGCAAGAGGCTTACTTATCTCCATGAGGAATGCAGAGGTCGCATTATTCAAGGTGATTTCAATCCCAACAACATTCTTCTAGATACCGATTATTCTCCCATTGGGGGATTTTGGCTTGGCAAAGCTTGTGGGTAGATATTTCAGCCATGTGTTGACGACAACAAGAGGAACGAGAGGGTATTTAGCTCCCGAGTGGATCTTTGGTCTTCCAATCACTCCCAAAGTTGACGTCTATAGTTTTGGTATGACTTTGTTGGAGATAATAGCAGGATGAATAAATATAGACTTAAGCGTGCAAGAATCAAGTAAGTATTACTTTCCCACCTAGGCTGCAAAGGAAATTCAGCAAGGAAACGTGATGAATATTGTGGACAAAAGGATTGTAAGTAATTCATTTGTTGAAGAAGTGAGAAGAGATACTCTGGTGAGTTTGTTATGCATTCAAAATGAGGAGAATGTGAGGCCAAGCATGGGTCAAGTCCTACTCATGTTGGAAGGGATCACTGAGGCGCACGCACCGCAAGTGGCAACCCACATGGAGGACCACGAAATTGAGGTAGGGAACAGTGATAGTGATTGAAGTTATCAAGGTCAAGCTTAAATAAAACCGAGCAAGTCTTATCTCATGAATAATTGTTGTAATTTCCCATAACTAATATTGTAAAAAAATTGTTGTAATTTTTCCTCCGTCTCAATGGTGAAAATTCTTCCAATATGCACTTTCTTAGTTGTTCTAGAGTCATATCTCTATCTAGATGTCCTGCCAATATCCCACAATATTTCTTCTTCTCCAATATGTCCTGGGATTATAGAGAATTCCTTTCCCTTTTCATTTTCTTCACCTCTATAGTTCTTGATGCGAATAAAGAGAAGAAATATACAGTGCTAAATTCCAGCGTGAAGACTAATTGAAGAAAATCTAGATGGTCTTCTATCGTGTATCTCAAGGACAGTATAGTTCAACCACTATATTTTCACATATTTAGCCGATAGGCTTTTATTGTGTACTTTCCATTCCATAGCCCATCAGCAATCTTGTCTCACATCACCTGCAAACTACTTCACAGACCGCTAAACCACCTTCTTTGGTGCTTAGATTGTGCAAAAAGAATTGAAGAGCAACTACTTTGACAAGCAGCCTACATAATGAGAGTAGTTGCGGACGATTTACTTGATTGTTGTGGGCTTTGCAAGCATGAAATCATTGGGATTGTAACTGAAGTAGGAACATAAGTAAACAATATTGTGATAGTTGGAGTTGGGTGCATGGTGCACAGCTTCCATAACTGTGAAAGCTATGAAAAGGGGGTAGAGCAATACTATGACAAAGTTATCTTTACCTACAACAATACGACTGTGAATGGTTCTACCACATTTGGGGGATACTTTTCTTTAATGGTTTGTGATCAGAAGTAGGTTAACTTAATCAAATTGATAATCTCGTCTTTAATGAGATTAGTTGTCGTCTCAGCCAGTATAGAATTACTTGATTGCCTCTAACTACAACTATGATTGTAGGGATGATAAGCCTCAATGCTAATGATATTGGGGTAAATGGTAAAAATTTCCAATGCTAATGAGTTTTAGGGAAAACGCTGAATATTTAAATTTCTATTGCTTGTGAATTATTTTTATCCTCCAATATACACTTACGGTAAATGTCAATGAGTTTTACTGAGAGTTAGTTTTATCCTCACTTTTGCATCCACATCCTCCGCCATGTATTTGCACTTTTCCTTAAAAAAAATTCTCCCAACCCTTTTGTTCTCACATATTCTATTGGCTTCGATCGTACCATCTCATCCATTTCCCATGTCAAAGCACTTTGTAGAGAGCTTCAGTTGAAGTAGGTTGTAAGCATTCTGCTTACTACACACAACTGTCCTCATGACTCAAACATATATTCAACTACTGCAGACCTGCATTTCCAAGAAAGCCCTTTCAGAGGATAAGCTAATCCACTCTTACATAAATGACAGGGGATTTATATTTGCTACACAACCCATTTTTCAGAATCAACTAATCAATATGTATGACCCAAGTAGTATTGAAGCTAGGGAAAAGGGGATGAATCGCTTTATTTGAACTTATACCAAAATTTGAAGCTTAGTATCTCAGTAATTGGTTTGAATATAAGAGAATCTTCAATTGCTTCTAGCATATGTTAAAGAACTATTATGCTCATACCTAGGCAAGCTTTCCCATTAACCTGTGCAACTTGATCTCCTTTTCAAACTTGTCCTTGGGCTTCTTACTTTATAGGTTGTAGGACATCAGAATGCCTATAAATTGAAAACTTATTTTAGTTTGTGAGCTATTATGACTTTAATCAACAAAAGTCTTTTCTTTTTTCTCCATCCTTGCCATTACAATAAATATACAAACATTGAGAAAGGAGGAGAGTCATACAAAAGTGCATGATATTCTATTTTGTATAACATTAGATTTGAGGGTAGCCTAAGTAGGCTTCCAAAGTAGAAAGCCTGTAATTTCACTATCAAAGTTGTACTTCTCAATGAGAATTACTATTTATAAAGTTATTGGTAATTTCTAATTTTCTATCATGGTGTATGATATAGTTCAAAGATGATCTTCCTTTCAAGGTGTGTGTTGTTTATGCAAATGATTTGCTTGCATTTGTAAATTATAAAATTGCATACAAATTTAACCATTAAGAAAATAAAAAATAAAAAAAATCTTTGTTTCACTTTCGTTGTAAAATGTCAAAATCATTTTATTGGTGGCTATTGTGGTCTTTATGATCCAAAATTTATTGTTAGGTGTTAGTTCTATTAATTTAAGTTTGTGGTTGTACATAAATAGTTTGTTTTGGGTGCTTAAAATTGATGTACTTTTTTGTAAGTCATTGTAAACAATTTTTCACACTCTGTTCATTTAGGTTCTTCAAGAGGAATCAAATTCATGCTATAAGAAAGATGGAAAAGAGTTAAGAGATTGGCTGGTATGTGAGATTTGGCAAGCAAGACAGTGAATGAGGGAATTGTTGTTGGGATCATGAATTCAGAAATAGGCACTATGAAATAGTTTGTAGAGTTTTTGCATAATGCAAAGAAAAACAAGTTTGATTTCTGAATATGAATACTTAATATGAGAGCTTGTTGTGTAAAATTCTTAGCCAAATTTAGGAGTTTTGAAGGATTTATTAGCCTTGGGAAGGTGTTGCAATGCTGGTTTTAGTTATGTGGTTTCTATTTTCAATGTAAGCAGTGGTATTCAAGGTAAGCTTTACCATGTGATCATTTATTTTTTCTCAATCCGTCTTTTATGTGCTAACCAAACATTGAAATTTTAATTCAATATTCACCCTTCTCCTTTCAAACTAAGTTCTAACACTTCCTACACTAATCTCAAATTATCGTGTCTAGTTTTAAGTCATTTACATACAGTCAACTTTTGAAGTATTTTATTTAATGAAATAGTTAAATATATTTAAATTTTACTACAGACTTGGTTTTCCAGCATCTTTCACAAATGAGAGCTCAAGGCAATAACTTTACTCTTTTAGTTCATTTGGTCACTATCAGATGGGCATCCTTGCTAATAATCATAATTTTAGCAATGGTTCAGATCACAGAGGCACAAAAGATATCCAAAGTAGTTGATAAAATGGATACTTCACAGATATAGAAAAGATTCAACCTTAGTAGTTAGTTTCATTAGAAACACAATATGGATTATAGTCACAATATTTAGGATAACATGTAAAATTATCTATGTTTGTTTCCAATAATTCAGAATTTAATAAGTAGTACCAGACCTTGTCAACTTAGTTTCTAGCATCAAAGGTTGATTGATTCCTATCTTTTAAATCAGAATCTTCTTCTTTTTCCTTTAGTTGATTTAACATATGCTTTACAAATGGAGGCTAGCATATGTTTTATTGTCTGATTTAAAGTAGGCCAACTAAAGAAGCATATCCTCTCACTGAAAACACGGTAAATATCTAAATGAAACCAACTTAAGGAGCGAAAATAGTAAATCATGAGCGAAGTGTAGGAATGCGCTTTGCCTGTGAGTCAAGATAAAGGGAAGCAATCATTTCCTTTATTAATTATTACGTCATTTCAAAAACTAATAAGTAGTATTCTTTAAAGTAACTTATTTGAGATTTATTTATTTTTAATTGAAAGAAGCATAAAAATTTGAAACCTTATTTGAAAATTATTGTTTGTCCTTTTAGTACTTAAAGAAAAAAGGTTTTTGTTTAGTATTTAATTATAAGGATCATATTATTTTTATTTATTTTTTCATTTTAAAAGTTTGAAAAAGGTAAATTGAATGTTTAGTAATGATAATTTTGTTTAGATTATATTAGTTGAGAAATTTTTAAAAGTGTTTAATTACGAGGATTGTGTTTTCATTAGTTGAGAATTATAATTTATTTATTTATTTTTAATTATAATTTTATTTGGAAATAATATATATGAGATTATTTGGAAATTATAATTCTTTTATCATTTTTAAATAATATATATGAGATTATTTAGAAATTATAATTCTTTTAATTTTTTTTATAACTAAAAATGAAATATTTGTGTGGCGTTATTTGAGAATTATTGTTCTTTTTTTTATACACATTTTTTAAAATATTTGTGTTTAATTATGTTGATTCTATTAAGATTACATCATTTATTTGTGTTTAATTACGAATCATTTGGGAATTATAGTTTTTTTTTACAAATTTTTTTTTTTTAAATAATTGTATTAAATAATGTGGATTATGTTTAGATTACATCATTTAGGAAGCACAACTCTTTCTTTTCATAACTTTCTTTGTTAAAATTGTTTGTGTTTAGTTACAAGGATTGTATTTAGATTATGACATTTTGGAATTGTAATCATTTATTTTTCAATCTTCTTTGTAGAAAAGGATTTCCTTTACTTATAGGATTGTTTTTAGACTTTACTATTTGTTGCATACTTGTGGGACACTTTTCTGATTTATTTGAGGTGTGTTGTAATGTGTTATTGTACTTGCTATGACATAACCTTGCTTTATTTTTGTACATTTTTTCATATGTTAACTATTTTTTAAGTGTTAATATTTATAGTTATATAATAGCTTGTTTATTTGTACTCATTATTAAATGTCACTAGAATTAATTAAATGTAAGATAGGCTATATTTTTTTTTACTATTCAACTACTTTGATATATTGTTAAAATAATGTAGCTTTATTGTATGTTTCTTAGGAATGTTTTTTTACATATTGCTATTAGTTAACACTAGGTACAATCTCAAATTTATTTAATTCAAGAATGGAAAACCCTGGTCAACCTGATCACATCATTGAGATATCCAGTAGTGACGGTTCATCCTACACTCCACTTGGCTCACCTCCCTCTACCAATTGGGGTGGACCTCCTCCAAGTGTTGTTCAAGAGTTTGCATGTGATATCACCATCAACTGCTTTGACATTGCATAGAAAATACAACTTGTTCCAAACATACATAATGTGTAAGAGAATGAAATTTTTTCAATGGAAACAACACTCGAAAACTTCCATAGAACTTATGACACATTGGCTTCATTATGCACTTTTTTGTGCGAAATGTGTGTTGATGCTCACTACAGACAGGGCACCACTCCCTACATCAAGCTTGCATTTCTAAACTATGTGAACAATTTTTGGAAATAATTATGTTTCACATATGTGCATATGTCATCTACTTTTGTACTGTGTATATGAGTACTACCAACTATGTATATTTTGTACTTTTTTGGTGAAAGTTCCTACGATAAATGCTCTTTTCCTTGTGTTACAAACAAGGTTGTTTGGGCCTTGCACTGGAACTACATTTCAAAATTCCTTTTCTACTATGTATTTTGTATCTAATCCATATCTATGTAAATTGCATGTGATATTCTAATAGAATTATGTCCTCTATTAACTATGCATATGTTTGATTTGCACTTGTAGCTTTTTAGGTGGAAATTGTTGATACTTTCCTTTCATTCTTCATTTTTACACTTTATGCCATCAAGTTCCAACAATTTTTTATTCCTACAACTAATTCTCCAAAAAACACTTAGTCTTTTGTTTACACATTCTCATTACTTCTAATACAAATAGAAAAAAAACTACTTTCTTTTATTGTAGGTATGCATGTGTTTATTTTTCTTATCTTAATACATACACACAAATAAAACATGTTGGAGTTCTCTATTAAAATATGTACATCTAATTTTTCAATCAACAATTGAAACTCTTACACGTATAAGTTTTCAATGGTTTATCGAATTTGCTAACCCTTATTTCCATTGCAATCAAATTTAGATAAACCTGCTATTCATTTAGGATTTCAAACTTTTTAAATAACAAAATGTCAATTACTTTGCATTGAAACTCATCTTTCCTATAAAAAATATTTGGACTATCTACCCTGCATCAAAATAATAATTATCTAAACCATTTGTTTGTTCTAGACCAGGGACTTGTGCTCACTACCTTTTTTGTGCTTTCTTTCATCCATAGGATTAAATTTGTTTCAACCAAATAAATCCTTGTACAAACTACAATACAATCATTACCTACATGTATGTTTTCCTTCTCTCAATTATCTTCAATCACCTTCATTCTATAAACTGTATTTGATGCTCCTACATGCATTTAATCATCCTTATTGACAAGGATAATAAAACCAAAGAACCTTTATGGTGCACATATCTCCTTTTTTTAATACTTAATCCATTTTATATATAAGGAAAATTACATGCTCTATTTTGCTTCATGCTTTTACAAAAGAATCCAGCTTTCAATTTGTATATTTTTACTTATAAACCATACCCTACTTATCAACTCATTAGGTTTTATAGGGCTACTTCACCTCCTTTTAGCTATTTCTATCTCTTTGACACAAAATGCAATCACATTGATAAACACTGGCACCAAAGACATATATCCACATCTCCAAGTCTTCAATATTTCAACATTTGGCCATGGTGACGAATCAACCATTCGATACAGATTAGATTTGTCTAATGGATTACATCTTCAAAAAGCAATCTTTCCAAGAAAGTATAACCATTTTTTAACTTCGAAGTTAATTCAAAAGGGTTCTATTGTACAGCTAATAGTATACACCTGCCCTACTATTTGTAACTCAAGGTGAGCCAACCACTCCAATGTTGTTCTCAAATTGAACATTTTCATCTCTATTTTTTACTATACATTACTAAAAGTGCATTTTTCTTTAATTACATATAGATTTATTGTAATCTTTAAATTGGAGATTGCATGCACACAACATGATGTCATTGGGCATCCCACCTTCCTCTTCATAGAACTAGAGCAACCTATACATGAAACAGTAGGTATTTCATTTGATTCATGCACAATTGTAGGTGAGAGTAGCACATCCATGCAACCAACCTCCAAAAAAATGATGTTTGGGATCCATGCATCTTTGTGCAAGAAAAGTGATACCCCAACTATCACTCCTATTAGAATTTTGAATCCATTTCAAACAAGGTGGACAATAAAAGGTCATGTAACTATGAAAAAAGAGATCCACTAGTTTGACACAAAGAAAGGGAGTGGAAAAGTTTTCAGCTTTGATATTGTAGATAGTAAGAACAATGAAGTGTGTATCACTTGCTTTAATGAAGTTGCAGACCTCTATTTCAGAAATGTTCACATTGGGTCTATATAGACAATCTTTGGTGGGACCATCAAAGCTGCTAATAAGTTTTACAATAAGTTGAATAGTCAAATGGAAATCACTTTGATGGATGATTCAAAGATCACTCTTTTTGATGATGACCACTTAATTCCAACGCATCAATTTTATTTCACACCCATTAATGAGAGCTTGAATACAACTAACAATTATTTAATTGATGTAGGGGGAGTTGTTATATGTGTGGACCCTACCTCTACAATAAGAAGAAGAGATGGCACAAAGGTTCTTAGGAGGATCCTCAAGTTGCTAGACATGTCTAGCTTCACTATAAATGTGACTTTGTGGGGACGAACGACTCAAAAGGAAGGTGCACAACTCCAGGAATTGTACCATGCACAAAAGTCATATGTGCTTGCTATTAAAAATGGTCATGTTACACAATACAATGGTAATGTTTTGAGAACTTTAGTTACCACCCAGTTGTTTATTAACCCTAAAATCGAAGAAACAACACAACTACATGCTTGGTTTGTGTAGGATGGGAATGGTGTTCTCACATCCACAATAGACCTTCTAGATGTGCATCTACTTCTTACATGGAAGACAATTACCAACACTAAAGAATATTCTTTGGATACAACAAAACCCCTCCAGTGCATTGTAAAAGCAACAATAGTATTTATCAAATTGAATTTGTTCTGTTATCCGGCTTGCCCCATTAAGACCGAGGGGAAACAATGTAAGAAAAGAGCTCTACAAAGTGATGACAAAAAATGGTATTGTTCAAAGTGTGAAGCTACCTTTGAAGATTGTGATTATAGATATGTTCTTCAAATTAAACTTCAAGATCACACAAGCACTCTATGGGAAATTGATTTTGAAGAAGCAACAACTAAACTCATTGGCATGCTTGTGAAAGAACTATACATTCTACAGTTCAAGCAAGATGTTGCAGAAAATAAAGTTTGAAGAGGTTATTCACAATGTACTATTCAAACAATTTCTCTTTGTGAATGGTAGCTCTAGACCAGCTCAAACATCTAGACAAACAACACAATGTTAGTCAACAAACAAATCTAAACTAGCATTCCCCATGAGATTCATTTAAAGCACAATGAACAAGAAATTAAGCAAAGAAACCAAATGAAAGCTATTTAAATCATATTCAAATTTTCAAACCTAGCATCCCATGGGGTAATTGGTGTTATTTTGATGTGGAAAATAGCCCTTTCCCAATTCCTAGTCAAGCTTGATGATAAATGGTTTCAATCCTTGATGAAATTTGCAATAACCTAGCTATGGTGATAAAATGCTATGAAAACCTTCATGAACAATAGATGAACTTGCATAAAATCTGTAGATAATTACTTTTCATAAAGTTGTGGATCATTGTGCCCCCAAATCAATAGAGAAGGCTTATATTTATAAGGAAGATGGATTGAAGATTGAAGAATAGGATGGATGTGGGATTAAATAAGGACCAATGGCATTGTGTCACTTGTCAACATGCTAATGAAGGAGAGTGGAGCACATTTTGAACAATATGCATGTTTAATGCATGTAGGTGAAATTTGAAATTCAAAAGATGGCTTGTGTAAGAATAATTGTAAGAGCCTTCAATGCCATGTAAGAGCATTAAATGCCAAGTTGGACCTAACAAAAGTCCTTTCAGAGGGAGAATTCAAACAGATGGAATATTCCAAGAATATGTCACATTTGAATGAAAATAGGAGGAATTAATAAATCAAACAAATTGATTTACATATGCAACTTGCAAAAGCTAGAGGAATGGAGGATTAGTGTTAGGAGTTAATTAGGATTAATTAACTTAGATGAAGTTAGTTTGATTTGACATTTGATTTAGATATTTAGATTTATTTAAATCAAATGAGAGGATAGTTGGGAGATAAATTTAATTAAATCAAATGATTTATTCAATTAAATGAACATTGGGATTAAATAAAGTTGATTTATTTAATCCAAGGAGGAACATTAGGACTTAATTAAATAAAGTTTATTTATTTAATTAAATGAAGAACATTAGGATTTGATTAAATAAAGTTGATTTATTTAATCAAAGAGGAATTAAGATTTAATTAAATAAAGTTGATTTGTTTAATTAAAGAGGAATTTTGATGAAATAATCTATAAAGATTATTCAATAAATTGTTTGATCAAGGAAGAATCGAAGTTAGTGAATCAGAATCGAGTGCATGATGTCGATCAGGATATTTCGAGTGTCTATACTCTTCACCCTGACAAGTAGAAATGAAACCTACAATAATGAATCATGATTGAAATCAACAGTCTTAGAAGTTGCCATAATTTATTTCACAAATGAAAGCATTTTTTTGTTAGATCAAATTGCTGACATGTGCAATGTTTATGAAAAGTAAACTAGCACAAGATTGTAAGTTTTCACTGCTATTTGTTTTCCCCTACCTGTTTGTGTTCTTTTTTGCACCAATCGCTATACGATTGAGAATTTTCCTTGTACAGGGTTTCAGGACCCCTTCAAAACTTGTTTTATATGTTTACTATAAATAAAAAACACAATGCACATGTAGTTTTCATAATTGGAACATTCACACTTTAACATATTTTTTTCATACGTATATATGTTTTCATTTTTATCATATTGATCTAACATATAAGTCAAGCAAAATGGATTTTGTAATTTTCAAATTTTAATGGTGTTGCAATATACATATTTTCTTCGTTTATATTTATTTTATCTTTCATTTATATTCCAAATGATGGAATCCACTATGGAATAATTAGAAAGCCAAACAACCAAAAGTAAAACCAAATCCCCAGAATCTCGTAAGAGAAGTCGCCTATATTATGCTCATCATAGAGAAGAAATAAGTATTCATCGTAGCATGTAACGAACACAATGCTTACTAGAAACACAAGATCAACCAATAATTCACCACACGCAAGATTCTACAAGTACACATATTCCCACTAAATCAATTAATTCAAATCTAGCACATGGAAACGAAAAACAAAATGAAATACAACTCCCAGTACAAATGCCTCAAAACACGAATTCAAATAACAACAAGGAAATGAGTTGGTCTGCCAACTTTATGGAGGCATCTAGAAAATTTCGTAAAAGAATAGATGCATTGTCAAACATACACACATGTTCTATATGTAAAGAATGGTATCCTGGTATGCATCTTTGTTCATCAAACAACAATCATACATGTAGAAGATGCAGCTCCGAGAAAGGCGTGCATCAATTCTCTTTGAGTACTAATATGGATCCATGTGAACAACCACATGTTTTGCGCATTCTCACTCAAGTTGAAGAGATGCTAATTGCACATGTCAATCCAATATTGCAAGTTACCCATGCTCATGGTGGACAATACAAATATAGTGGCCACACAATTAGCTTCCCACAAGATATCACAACAATAACTAAATCTTTACCACATAAAATCAAAGACTTGGACTTATTAATTGTTCGAAGAACTCATACACATGGGAAGCATTACAATTGTTATGTTAGTAGAAGTCACATTCACAATGCACTAGCCTACAAAATACAATATGACCCGTACTACTAGGTATGTGTGTAAAATATGTGAATGAGTAACAAAACCACACAATCAATGAAACATTACATTAGAGAATTCAAATAACAAATCTAATCAAATTGAAACAACTAAACTCTCTAAATTCATCCCATTGTTCTCTATCTCCAAGTATTTTCTCAAGTCATTATGGCTCTCAGATTTTGTGTATGCACGAGACTTATCAAATGATAGCTTGAAGAACGAGATGTTGGAAAATGCAAGGAATCTATTCCTAGATGATTGATAAACTAAATGATTGATGAGTGATATGATAATTATTTTGTCATGCTACCAATGAAAATGATATGAAAATAATGTAATTAACTATTGCAAACTAAGATACAGCTAAAGATAAAAGCCATGATTCTAACTTAAATTCTTCTAAATGCTCACAAATGCTCTTATGAAAATTCTATAGAGTAAGATTGCTCAAAGTTGGGATCCTTTTGTTGTAGAATGAGGTTGCATTTATAGGATTTCCAAGGCATATTTTGATGCGGCAACAACCAACGGTCAGGATTTTTGTTGTCCAGAGATCAAGGGTGGAGGATGAAGAATTTGGAGAGAATAAAGGAGATTGTTCCCTTTAAGAAAACAATTTTCCAAGTGTTTAGAAGAATAAATGGAGGAAGAGAGCCAAGTGTCCCAAAGCTATTTCAGAATTTGTTGAGGAAAAAGCCCAAATTAAACAAATTGAAATATTCAATTTGTTGAGACACATTTCATGATGAGGTGGAAGCAGGAAAAAAGGCTATAGACATGTGACTAAATTTAAATTTTATAATTTAAATTTAATAAGAGGAAAGATAATTAAATGAAACAAACTATTCAAAAAAATTATTTAATTAAGATTAGAAGAATGTGATTTAAAATAGAAGTATTAGAAAATGAACTATATAAATAAATTTAGAATTTATTTATAAGTAGATGAATTAAAAGGTTTATTCATTAAATACCTTGTATTTAATTATTTATTAATTAAATACCTTGTATTTAATTATTTATTAATTAAATACCTTGTATTTAATTATTTATTAATTAAATACCTTGTAATTATTTACTAATTATCCAGACCAAAAAATATGTGAATGAGTAACAAAACCACACAATCAATGAAACATTACATTAGAGAATTCAAATAACAAATATAATCAAATTGAAACAAATAAACTCTCTAAAACATCCCTGTAAGGATCTGAGTTGGTTGATATTCTTAGGAGGAGGCACCTCCATGATGCCTTTAGCTTTCGTAGGATCCATCTCAATGCCTTTAACTGATACTATATATCCTAAAAGTTTAGTTGATGTCACGCAAAATACACACTTCTTTGGATTTAACCTCACATTGAACTTTTCTAATCAAGTGAAGATTTTATCTAGGATTTCTAGATGTCCTTCTCTAGTGAATGATTTGGATAACAAGTCATCCACATAGTCCTCCATAAAGGTGTGCATCACGTCATGAAAGATAGTTGTCATTGCACGTTGATAAGTAGCTCTAGCATTCTTCAATCCAAAAGGCATGATGTTCTAACAGAAAGTACCCCATGGGCATGTGAACATTGTTTTCTCTTGATCTTCAGGTGCTATTTTGATATGATTGTAGCCTGAAAATACATCCATGAGTGATAGCATTGCATGACCTATTGTTAAATCCATGATCATGTCAATGTTAGGCATAGGAATGTCATCTTTCGGGTAAGCCCTGTTAAGATCTCTGAAATCCGTACATATCCTAATACTGTTATTTGGTTTTGAAACCGGCACAATTTTTGAGATCCATTTAGCATAATCAATGGGTCGGATAAATCCTGCATCCAATAATTTCTTCAATTCAGCTTTTACTAGGAGGGCGATATGCGGATGCATTTTTCTCAACTTTTTCTTCATTGGCTTCACTCCAGGTGGAAAGGATAAATGATGCATTATAAGATCTGGAACCATCCCCAACATGTCAATGTAGGACCGAGCAAAGTTGACTTGTCTCTCTTCAAATAATTTGGTGAAGCTTGGTTTTTCTTCCTCTATCATGGATGCTGCTAGATGTAGGTTCTTCATTGTCTCAATTGTGCCAATGTTGATGGATTGTGTAGGTTCAACCAATACTAAAGATCTCTCATGATAATTTTTGGGAAGAGTGTCCAATCTCCCATCTTTTGGTGCCTCGGAGAGGTTTTCACCATTAGATGCACTCTTTATTTTTACTTTTTCTTGATCTAATACTGCCATTAAATGGTTTTCACCATTAGATCAATTTTTTATATTCATTGTTTCGTAGCTGAGAGATTTGGCACTCCCCTTGTCTAAAGCTTCGTTATGAGATTCATTGGTGGAACATGTTTCAGGATTATTAGAGCAAAGGAGGTTCGCAATGGCATCATTGTTTGGAAAGATAGGTATATCAAGCAGCTCAGTTTGGACCCAGTCAATTAGTTTTGGGTGTACCAATGGTAAATAATCATCATATTGGTTAAGGTCAAAAGGGGTGAGTGTCATGATGGCAATGTCATCAAAGTGTTCAATAGAAATGTCAAGGTCTATGATTTACTCTCCTCCTAGTGATCTATCTCACTCAAAGTCTAATGGTCTTCACTAGAGTCATCGATATGTTGTGATCCAATTTCAAGTGATCTAGACCTTGAGCTTTGTCCCTCCATATGTATGTTGGTGCATACCTTTGTATCACATCAATTTCTTTGTCATGGCAAAATTCTTCAGAGAGTGAGCCCCATTCATATTCATTAGAATTTGTTTCGAAACTATCTTGCAATTGAAGAATTCACTAAACAATTTGTTGCCCAGTTTCTTCTTTTGACTCTTCTTTGTATCCTAGTCCTATTTTGTCCTTGGTGTTCATTCTGATGAGTTGAATTGGTTCTACAATACCTTCTTTTCTTTTTTCGATATGGCATGTTCCATCATATCCCATCTTCTCTAGGATTGTAAACCCTTTACCATATGGCTCTGTCAACACATTGGAAGTCGATGCTTGTGATGCTTCTTCATCTTTGTACAACCAGTTTAAAACATCCTTGTCTTTAGATTCATCCACTAGGGTGCATGCTTTTACAAATGTGCCATCAAAGAGTGTGGTTGGTTGTGAGGATTGTTGTCTTGAGGTTGATGGCTTCCCATAGGATCTTGGTGAAAGTAAGAGTTGTGAAAGACATAAGGATTGCTCAAAAGAATATTCCCCCATTCCTATGTCCTTCAATTGAACTTTTTTCTCAAATATTTTGACAAAGAATTTAGTTGACTTTCATTGCTTGAGGAAGTAGAATCACCAATGCCTTTATCCTTTGACTGAACTTTTTCTCTATTTGATTTGACAAAGAACTAATTTGACCTTCATGATTTATTTGATGAACTAGGAGTGATGGCTTCCCTATTGTGTCTAGTACAAAAGTATCTTGGACCATCTTAAGAGTATTGCAGTATTGAAGATTGTTGGAATCAGCTGAAATGGTAATCTGTCCATTGAAAGGAAATTTCAAACATTGATGATACGTTGACGACACTGCTTGCATCTCATGGATCCAAGGACGTCCCAAGAGTATATTGTATGTCAACTCCTTGTCTAATACTTGGCAGATTATATCTTTTACAACCGGTCCTAATTGAATTGGTAAAACTATCAATCCTTGGGAGGATCTCTCTTCATTATCATAGGCTTTTATAGTGATCTTTCTTCTAGCATCAATTTCATTTTTTGAATATCTGAGTGCACGGATAAATTTTAAAGTGTAGATATTTAGGCCAGCTCCACCATCTATTAGAACACGTTTGACCCGGTGTTTGTGAATTAAAACCTCAATGTGGAGAGCAGCATTATGTGGATGGGTGAGTGATACATCATTGTTTTCAGAAAATGATAGGAAATGAGGTGCGGTCAAGTGTCCCACCATAGCTTGGAATTGGAAAACTTCTAGATTATTTGGTATTGTGATGGCTACTAGAGCTTGTTCCAAAATTTCTTTGTGAGCTAGTGAAATTTTGAGGAGTTCCAATATTGATATCTGAGCTGGGATTTTTTGCAATTGATCAACAATGTTGTATTGATTTGATGGGGCAGAGAGTGTTTTAGAATTAGGAAAAGCAGCAAGTGTTTTAGACATAGCTCCTTTCAACATTACTTTGGCTTGTCCTCTTGTGGTTGCATTGATAGGTTGGTAATCTTGTTTTTCCTTAATTTTAATGGCATTAATTTGATTATCAGTTGCAACAAAGTTTGTGGTCGGATTTATTGATATGATGTCATTGATTTGATTTGATTTGGTATTGATGTGGGTGCCATTGAATTGATTTTCAGTTACAGTAACAATGTCTTTGTTTTGATTATCAGCTGCAACAATGTTTTGTTCACGCTCAATTGTGATGTCACTAATTTGATCCTCAGCTGCAATAAAGTCTTGTTGGTCATTGATTTCAATGTCATTAGTTTGATCCTCAACTACCTCGATATGGAGAATAGTAGAATAATAAACATAGTTCACATTTTTCCCTTTGATTTTTGATGAAGAGGACTCCCCCCTTTTATAGTTTGGTAAAGTATTTTTGAATGCTCCATGATCAGCATTTATTTGGGGTCCTTCTATTGATATTTCTTTTCTATCTATTAAATCTTGCACCAAATGTTCCAGTTGTATGCAATCATTTGTTTTATGGCCCTTGTTTCTGTGAAAGTCACAATAATGTGCATCATTCCACCATGAAGGTGTAACTCTTGGTTCCCAATCTCATGCCTCTGGTAATGTTATAACCTTGGCTGCAAGAATTTCTTTTAATGTTGATTTGAGTGACTATCCCAAAGGTGTAAATCTTCTTTGATTTGATGATGTTTGATATGGTGGTGGTTTAGATTCAGTATTGTTTTGATTGTTGTTTGGATTGGAGTTTTGATTGATCTTGGGAGTAATTCCTGATAGATTAAAGACTGGTTTTGCATTTTGTGTTTCAGCTGTACCATCATTGTTACTAGCATTCTTGTTTCTTTGTCAAAATTTGGATTTCTCATTGTTGTTATAATGATTAGAGGAGTTTGTTGAGTTGTTTCCTTCATTGTATATTTTTAAGACTCCTCTCTTTACCAAGGCTTCTTCAATTTTAAGTCTATTTTCCATCATTTTCTCAAAGGTGGGTGGACATTGCAATTCAAGTCTATAGCTCATCTCATCATTTAGACTGTCAATGAAGATTTTCATCTTTTCCTTTTAAGGTATGGGACGAGCATATCTAGCAAACAATCTTCTCCATCTTTGTAAAAATATAAGGAATGATTCACCCTTTTTTTGTTTTGTATTGCAAAGGTCTTTCATGGTTATCTTGTGTTGGATGTTGTAGGAATATTGAGAGATGAATTTATTGACCAGCTCTTCGAATGATTTGATACTTGGTGGAAGTTTGGAGAACCATTCCATACATTGTCCACCCAAACTTCATGGGAACAATCTCATCAAATAAGTCTCTTCATGTGCAAATTCCAAGCTCATGGTTCAAAATTCCCTTACATGATCTATAGGATCAGTTTTACCATTTTATTTATCATACTTTCGAAATTCACAATGCTTTGGAAAAGGAATCATATTGACAGTTTGGTCAAAAGGATATGGGCAAATGTCATGCAACAGATATCTTTTTGTGGTTCCTCTTTGTATGTCAAGAAGTTGTTGTTGTAGATTTTTCATTTGATTAGTTAAAGCAACCATTGGATATGTGTTTAGTGGATCAATTTATGTTCTTCTTGGAGCTCCTTTTAATTGATTAACATCAAAGTCATGTGGAAATTTGATACCTTGATTAGCTAGCATTAAGAAATATTTTTCCCCATCTTTTTCAAAAAATTATTTTCCATGAACTTATGGAATTTTGGGTCTTGTTGAGTTGTTTGGATGTCTTCCTCAGTATTTCAAATTTATGTGCAGGATGTGATGGGCCAAAAAGTGGTGATATGATGGGTATGTAGTTTGACGACTTTTCTTTGTACAAAATTGATGGAGAGCAAAAGGGTTTTTAAAGGAGATTGTCTAGCACCACTAATATAAATTATGCTTTACTTTGAATTTAATAAATAATTATTATTTATTTTCTATTTGAATTGCTGACTAAAGTCCTGATTGATAGATTTGATTTGAAAACTTATTCAAATGGTATCACTTTTTGGAATCTAAGAAACATGTGTCACATTCTATGCTTTACTATAGGATTTGAAATAAATAAAGAGAATTGAATTTCATGAAGTTTTGACCAAGCTAAGGTGGTTAGACATACAAATTTTTATATTTTTTAAAATTGTAATAAAAATCATAGTAATTATTTACTAGGAAAAAAAATTACAAAAAATATGCATCACATCAGAGGACATCAAAATTAAATCTACTTATATCTAAAATCCTTTATAAAAAATATTATCATTTTATTGTGGTTAGGGTGATTAAACAGACACCTACTTCACTTATTTTTTTCCTTGCTGAAATTTAAGTACTACTACATTTGAAATTTCAAATTTTCACCAAATAGATTTTTCATTTTAAAATAAACCTAGTAGTTTTAGAAACTACATTCAATTTCTAAATTCTAGTGCACATATTTTTGAAATAATATGAATGCTTATTCAAACTTTTACGTCAAGTTGCTAACTCTGATTTTCTGATTTTTTTTTTGCCCACTTAAGGGGCCTGTTTCCATGATGATCCTGCCTTCATCATTTTCAAGTTGGTGGAATCTGTGGAATGGATTTTCCTCACCTTCATCCATAGTGTTCTGAGTTTCAATTTATTTTTCCTTGAGTTTTTTCTTCTAAGATCTTGTTAAAATGGGCATACAAGTGTTATAGTTTTTACTAAACTTTGATCTTTGTTGGAGTGACAAGGATAATTTAACCAAGTCAAACAAAATGAGAAATTTTATTGATGAGACTAAGGTGATAAATCTGATTATACAACATTGTTTCAATGTGATGAAGGATGACAAATCCTGATGGTGAAATGTAGCTTAACAATCAAAAATGTGATTGATGATTAGGAACTTTAAGGTGTTAGATCTTAGTTTGGTTTGAAGAATTTCACTTGTAAAGGCCAATTTCTCCAAGTTTAAAACATTGTTGTGACTGAGGAATGATTTTGTTCTAACAAGGCTCCTTGAATGTGATTTTAATTTTCAAATAGATGGTGAAAATAGCTCTTTGGTTTGATATTAACTGAATGCACTAAAATAGGGTACAGATGCGCTAAAAGATGGAATGTATGTGCTAAAACAAAGCCTAGATGAGCTAGATTGTCCCCTAGATGCGCCAGAAAATGGACTCAATGTGCTAAAAGATGGATCAAATATGTCAGAAAATGGACTAAATGCGCCAAAAGATTAACTAAATGCACTGGAGAATGACTCAAATGCGCGAGAATAGGTTGTGTATGTGTTGAAATAAACCAGTGATGCACTAGACTACCCCTAAATGTGATTCAACTTGGTATTTTGTTGGATTATCAGGTGAATGCGCTAAATAGTTTTGAAAATGTGTTGGAAGATGGAACAAATGCATCAGAAAAGGACCTAGATGTGCTAGAAAATGTTGTGAATGCACCAGAAAATGTCCTATATGTGTTAGGGAATGTTGTTGATGCATTAGAAAATGACCGAAATGAGCTAGAAAATATTGTGAATGCACCAGAAAATGACCTAGATGCATTAGAAAATATTGTGTATGCATTGAAACAAGGAATGTATGTGCTAAAATGGAAGTGTGCACTATTTTGAAAGTTTGTCTGGTTATTTTGCTTTAAATCAATGAAATAGATGTTTTCTAAGAGTAATTTTCTGAACAATGATTTTTTGCTTGGTTGTCTTGCTTGTGAATTATTTGAATTAAGTGTTCTTAAATGGATGATTTCTTGAAAAATGATTTCAAACACAACAGCAAGTTGTAAAACAATTGTTTTCAAACCTAGGAACTAAACATTAAGTGTATGTTCAATAATTTGGTATGATTCCTTTGATTTCCATAGGTATAGAACAAGAAAAAATAGATCAAACAGTCCTAATGTTAAGGTCCATTAATAATATCACAGCCACATCTTAGAACTATGTCAGCTCACACAACCATGTCACCCCCTAGAGGGCGCCCATGTTTTTTCCTTTCCTGGGTCTTAACCAAAGTCGAATCCTCCACTTTTGGCTAGTAATCCCTTATAGTTATATGGTGAGTATCTTGGGGGTAGATTCTTCTCTCCCCTTGCACTGTGAATATTAAAAATGTTCGAAGATTAACTCGGTTAGCTTCTACACTTAAAGTTCGTAGTAAGGGTTTTCGTTTGGTACATAAAATGATAAACTCCCTCAGGAGACCTCCCAACCTTTAGAAAAAAGGATTTGGGGATGGTTATCTTGCACACTACCATTGAATGTGAGTTTCCTTATTCACTTTTCATTATAGTGGGTTAGAAAACTTGGCTTTATTTATTCCCACTTAGGTCGTTCCCGTAGGGTGAGTACTTTTTCCCACTACGGCAGGCCTTCTAAAGGTGCTATCAAAACATGAAAGAGTGATTCTAGCATTCTGGTCACCCAGTGAAGG
>VDFB02086081.1:314992154-315005051 GCA_007258455.2 Sequoia sempervirens
AAAAACAATGAAGCTGCTAATAGTGAAGATGATCTAGAAAGTGGAATTGAATATTCAACATCATTTATGGTAAGCCTACCAAATAAACATCGTGAGTTACAAATCATTAAGGAATATTTACAAATAGAAAATGAGAATGATACCATCATTAATTGGCCCGACATAAGTTCAAATCCCATAAATGAGTACACTACTAAGGGGCTTTCAACATGGCATTTCCCACACTTTTTCCAAATGGAAATGCACTACCTATGCAACCTCAATCCAGGGAACTACAATTGCATGAGTATTCCTTGCATATTATGCAATATCATGATAATAGATTTGGCCAGCATCCACGCTTTAGATACTTCCTTCTAAATCTTATGATGAGCCATCGTAGCCAAGCAACTACATTGATATTCATCAAATGAATTTAAGTTGAAGACAATATTCCTACAACTATTGAACACCTTCGTGCCCACCTACAAAACCTACCAGATAAACAATTGGTTGAAGAGTTGATGCATTTTGGCTCTACCTTACGTGGGACACGGGCTTATTGAAACAAGTGTCGTGGTGATCTAACAAACATGATCAACCAAAAAGGTTCCCCGACTTTGTTCCTCACGCTAAATGCAACAGACACTAAGTGGTCTACATTGCAGAAGATTTTTCCAATCGGCAATACATCTACAATTGTCTCCAACAAGCATCGTACAAACAATGTGATTAAAAACCCCCATACCACATCTCTTCATCTACATCACCGCTTCACAATCTTTCATGAAGAGGTCATTGAGAAACTCTTGCATGCAATAAATTATTGGTATAGGTATGAATGGAAACATCGAGGCTCTACACATGCCCATGGGTTCCTATAGCTAGAAAATGCACCAAACATGGATACCCTCAACTGGGGAGATAGTTTGCAAGTGGGTAAAGTAAAAGAATTATTTGATAACTATGTCACTACTTGGAACCCCAGCTCTAAATCTGAAGTGAGCAATATCATACATAGAACCCCAATGGATGATCCATGTCTACTAAACACATTTGAAATATTCTCTATTGATCCATCAATCGATTATGAAGAGTTAGTTAACCGTGTACAAAAGCACACTAAATGCACAGAGTGCACATGCTTGTGCAAGAAAGGGCATCATGTAGAATGCAGATACAAAGCTCCATGGAAAGAATGCAAGGAATCCACTTTATCATGTGATGAATCTAGAAACAAATATTACGAGCAATCGAGAAATGATGACAGGTTAAACATTCATAACCCAAAGATTATCTCTATATGGAGAGCTAATATAGATGGCCAGCCCATCATCTCACGACTTCTTGTTCTCAAATACATTGCCAAGTATGCATCTAAAGCTGAAAGAAAATCAGAAATTTGTGTTGCTATGTTGGAAAGAATATCTTCAAATGAAAGATTGGAAGACCAGGCATTGAAAGCATATCAAAATTACATGTTGAGATTGTTGTTTGTCCAAGAATGAGATATAGGAGCCCAAGAAACATGCCATATGCTACAAAAATTACCCCTCATTGTTTGCAACCACAATTTTGTGTCATTGAATGTAGGTCGAAAAGTGTTCCACCACCTAAAAAAATGAGTGATGGTAGTGAGATACAATCTAGCTATATGCAATCCTACATGAACTAGCCATGTCACCTAGAAAATGTATCGCTAATTGAATCAACAAGATCCTTCGCATATGTTGCTTCTTAAAAATGATGTAAATCGTTGAATAGAAAAGAACAAGTAATTGTGCAAGTGTTTCCACATTTCCATACCATTCCAAAAGAAGACTCATAAAACTTTGAAACCTTTTGTTGGAGTGATTTGCTTTTGTATAAACCTTTCTGACAAATAAACAAAGATATAGGCCTTACCAAAGAAGAAATCATCAAACATTGGAAGCAAATGAATACACAAAAATACAATCCATGGCATGTTAATCGCATTGAACTGGACTGAAGATGTTCTTGAAGACAAAAATGGTTCTAATGATAATATGGATCAACAAGAAACTGTAAAAATGCACGATTGGGAGTTATTATCTCAATTGGGTCTCACTAATAATCTAAATCTAAATGAAATCAATATGCTAGGTCGATGTGATTTTGATAACAATCATAAATGGTAAAATCATAACGTCCCTACAAATTTACATGATGTTGTCGTTCAATTTTTGCACACAAACAAGATGTCCCAACAATATTTGCATTCCCCTTCAAATATGTACCTCCAGAACTATATATTATCACCCCAGCAACAACTAGCACTTACTATAATAACAAACCACTCAATGGAGAAATTCTCTAGAACCAACCGTTACATATGGTCATACAAGGAATTGTCAGCATTGGAAAATCCTAGATCTAATTCATTGCATAAGAAATGCACTGCAAACTTGCATACCAACAAAATTAAACCCCCTCCTTGTTCTTGCTCCAACGGGAATTGTAGCATTTAATATATACATTCCTCAACTATACATGCAGCCCTCAAGATTCCAATTAGAGAAATGAAACCATTGCAAGGACAAGCGTTGACAATATTCCAAGAAGACATGAAAAATATACAATACACTCTCATTGATGAGATGAGCTTCATCGAGCCAAAACTTCTATTGAAAATTGATAGCAGGTTACATGAAGCATTCCACCATCAGCAACATACTTGCTTTGGTGGCATGTCTATAATTCTTGTAGGAGACCTTGCACAACTCCCACCTATTATGGATAAACCTATCTATGCATCACACACAACTGCAAGAAAACTATGGCACAAATTTAATATAGTTGTTACATTACAAACAATGTTTAGACAAGAAGGTGATGATCCAATTCAAATACAATTTCGTCAAACATTAAACAAAACATTCGCAATGTAGAACTAACAAAACATGATTGGGACTTATTAATGACTCGCACCAACAAGCAACTAATAAAGACTGAACAAGAATATTTTCACCAATCGATACACTTATTTGCTACAAATGAGCTGGTAACATTACACAACAAAAAAATGTTGAAAGTACTTAATGTTCCTGTTGCACTTAGTTGTGCAGAAAATACACAATCTAAACTAGGTGTCTATCATAGTGACGAGAAACTTCCCCAAGAGGTATTACTAAGAAAATGTCAACATGTCATGCTTACAACAAACCTATGGACCCAAGCTAGACTAGTAAATGGATCGCTTGGACAGGTCAAAGATATTGTATATTCTGCTGGATCAAAACCACCTGCATTTCCTGCATATGTTACAGTCACATTTGATAACTATAGTGGTCCATCATGGGATGAAATAGACCCAAAAACTATACCATACATCCAATAACACGTGGAAACCATAGACATATACCACTAGCCATGGAATGGGCTATCACTATACACAAATCATACTTGGCCTTACACTAAATAAAGCCACAATTAATATTGGTACAACTAAAAGACAAGGCCTTACATTTACAGCAATTTCTAGAGTTAAATCCATAAATTCCCTTTGTATAGAGCCTATATTCTCTTTTGATCACTACTCCAAAATGAAAAAAAATCCATACAACATTATCAGGACGAAAGGAGAAGCTCATCTGCACTTGCTCTCGCAACAACATGCTTAGGTATGTACAATTAATTACACACTCTCTCAAAGTTATACCTTTTTTATTATCCCCTTTTTTAATAGAGTATCAATACTAAAACTAATCAAATACACAATTTGGCTTCTACAAGTGGTCGATCGCTACTGGAGAATCTTCTACACGTGGTCGCGACAAAGTTGTCAATCCTTGTTCAAGAAAATCTAATCAACATTGTCTTTCACTTCTTAAACATTGCATGTCTTTAAAAAAGACAAATAGATGCTCTTATGTAAATTTGACTTATGCAAACTTGCTACAAATTTTTCAAATGGATTTCGTTGTTTATAGAGAACAAATCCAACAAAAGATTGTACCTAATTGTATTGTATAATGCATATGTCTATACAGATATATTTTACTGCAACCACCTGCATATTAAAACAATTCATTTTTGTTTCTTCTTTAATTTCCTATTGGCGTCTCCCTTGAACCCCCATTGGGTGCAAGTGCTAGTTAATATGATTTATCTTCACATGTTTGACAGCAGGTGGTGTTAGGTGGTTTCTTGGCATTATAATTTTATGTTCTATTTGTGTGATTGTGTTCCACTATACATTGTGTAAAGAGCTTAAATTAACACCAAAGTCAATATCCTAGTTTTCTATGCTTTACGATGGAAAGACTTTATGACTTGAGTAATTATAAGTGATTAAGCATTAATTTTCTTTTCTTTTCTTTTGTGCCTCTAAAAATTTGTTTAAATTTTCTATTTTTTATGGGTTGTATTTTATAAATGGATAAATTTTAGTTTTATTTATATAAAAAAAAATTCAATTAAAAAATTTATTTCAAGGTGAATAATTTATTATGCAAAAAATTAGGGAAAAAATGTGAAGGTAAGGTTTTTTATTTGAACATATCAAGCATGCATATTTAGACTTAACACATCACATTTGTATATGTGGTCATGAAAGGTCTTAAAGGGGTTATCTTTCATTCAATTTTACTCTAAACTAGAGCTTTTTGTATCTAAAATTAGTGTGACTTCAAGGATACTAAAAGGTTGAGTGGTAGCTAATGACAAAGAATGGATGAAGAGTAGGTCGAGCTATGCAACATTGGATTATAGAAGGCCAAAGAAGTAGGTAATTCAAGGAAAAAGGTTTAAAATTTTCTATTGATGATATTTTGAAAATCTACAATGTTTGATATTAGGTGAAGTTTTAAGTTGTATTTCAAAACCTTGTATATATACATATTGTTTTATTTTACTTATTTTTTATTCTTTTTAATTAGCTATAAATAGATGGGATAAACAACAATCAAAGGCTATAAAATAACACATCTGCAAGAAAGTTGCCATGACAAACAATGATAAAAAAATACTATTTATAATATCATAACCAGAATGAGCAATTCTCAAGCCCCTTATTATAAACATCAAATATAAAACCCTTACCAAAATCATATCATAATCTTTTATGGTCTAGCCATATTTTAATGCCATACATCAAATGTTGATTTCCTTTATGCATGCTTTCCTCCTCAACTGCTTACTTCTATGAATTTACATTCCTTTTTATGGTTTCTCTACCATAGGATTTGTTATGATTATTTTTGCATTTTCTTACCCTGTTTCTATTATTTTAAGTCATTTCACACTTCTTAAATGTATTTAGTGCTTTGATGTGTTTTTTTTATCATAGATTTAATTAGATATTTTTAAAATATTCTTTTATTTTAACTATTTTTATGTCCTACATATGATAATTTGAGTCTAAATACATAACTAATTTATTTAGGAGCATCCTTGATTATTTAGTGATCCACATCACCCCAAAATTAATAATAATAAAGTGTTTATTACTAATCATTTATGCTTGTTGTCTTGCTTTATGTTTGGACTTTTGTCAACAATTGATTCACTTGTATTGGTGCAACAATTTTTCATAATTCCTAGGTTTAGGGTTTATGGTTTAGGTTAGGTTTTAGGGTTTTGGTTTAGGGTTTAGGTTTTAGGGTTTAGGGTTTAGAAGCATTAGCAATAAATTTGGAATCTAAAGAGTCTTATTAATTTTCAACTTATAGTTGTGCATACCTAAGGATGCCACCAACAAAAATGTCATTTCTAGGAGAAAATGGGGCAAATTTTATCATAAATATTGACATGGAATCTAACAAGTAGTCATCAATTCAATTTATTCACATTTTGGATGAGAGTGCAAAATCTTCCACGATTTTATTTTTTTGAAATGGCTTTTTGTTGTGGTAAAAATGGGATTGTTTCTAGCCATTATCATTCAAAATCTAGAGTGACTAAAAATGGGAGAGTAAATAAATAATAATATGTATTTATGATGACATAATCCAAGGAAAATTGATAATAAATAATCAAGGGCTTGGGAGTTGACATGTTTGAAAAGGACCAACTTGCTAAATCAAATCAAATTGGATATAATTACTCATTTAAGCACCCAAAGGAGAAGTCGCCTTAACCATCAAAATAAATTTGATTTTTTTACACCCATTTAGGATTTTTCTTCTATTTGGCTATTTGTTTCATTTTTATGGCCCTCTAGTAATAAATAATATGAGAAATTTAAAGATAACACGTTTAATGTTCACATAAATATATGTATAAAGGGTCTCTCTTTGTCTCATGCTATGGCCTTGTTTCCCTCTTTATTTATCTCTTGGCCACTATTTTTAATATTTTTGTTCTTTAGTCATGCTTCAATTTTTTATAGTCATGGTGAATTGTGTTTAATAATCCATATCTTTGTTTTACTTATCCAATACTAGCACTAATGCCTATATATTTGCACCCACACTTTATTTGTATTTTGAAATTTGGCCTATTATGTCTAGTGGTCTTTATCTTCAAATTTTTATTAGTAGTATGCGTAGGTGAGATGACAAGGACCTAAAAAGGAAATTTCCCATTGTCTAGCTAGCTTGATTTCCAAGCTTCAATTTGGCTTTAAAATCTAGCCAAGAGAAATAGGTATTAGTTTTATAGAGAAATGATGAGAAATAACATACAAACCCTCTTGATAGGTCTTAGTTTCTAGGGAACTCTCGAGGGATTGATCCAATCTAAATTGATTATAGGAGACCACCAATTTAAAAATATTGGTTGAAAGAGACCCTAGTTCTAAATTTATTTCGATTCCAAATGAAACATGAATTAATTTCTTCTCAAGCATATTAGGTTTTATTAACAAAAAATTCTCCTTCAATTCACACTATTTTGCTCAAATGGGGGAGGCCTAAAATTCCAAATAAAGCTAATTGTTATAGCCAAAGAGAGTGCTAAAACAAATGTAATGTCAAATAATATTTTTTTAATATTCTTATCTATACAATGCATTGATGATCTATTTGGCACACAAATCTAGTCCTTTCCTCTAAGTATCAATACAACTAAGGCCACTAGAGTCTTGTGGGAGGCAACAAAATGTCTAGGTGACTTGATGGAAGCCTTTGGTGCTCTCTAATAAATAAAATAAAATCCTTTAGGAGTCCCTCTAGATTTTGATAAGAGGTTTTGAACATGCCCAACAAGCTGAATAGTAAGCATGGGTTGCAACAAGCACTTTGGAGAAAATTTAGAATTCTCTAGCAAGTGAAAGGGGCTTGAAAATCCTTGATATTGTAGCTTTTTTTCTATGCATGAAAGAATGGCTTTCCACAAGGTAGTAGAGGAAGATTGGAAAGTAAGGGGATGCCTAAAACTTGAATGATCTCAACACAATTGACCCATTTCTATCTATAACATTCAAGCCAAATTTCCCTAGGAACAAAATATTACTTGACACAATTTTTAATTGATTTGAGAGCTTGCATTTTAACTAAGTTATTCTTCTTTTCATTGATGCAATTTTTATTTTGTGAAGACTCCTTGATAAGCTTAAAAATTCTTGATATTCTATAGTATGAGAGCATCCAATTCTTTATTTTTTTCATCCAACCATGTTAAACTATTATCAATTACTCTTTTAAGTTTACAATTTATAAAGAGCTTTCCTCTCCTCATGACTAGTCAACTAATGGAGTAGGAAAATTGAAATCACAAAAAAAAAAATGATCATAAAATAATTCTTTAGGAACACTTTAAAAATTCCTCATAGTTTGATTTATTTATTTTAATTTAGAATAGCTCTTCTTTTTTTACTATGTGCTCATCTTCATAGTCAACCAATAATTCTTCTAAACTAAATTTGAATGGAGCCAAAAAAAAAATTAATGTATCCTTTTAGATCAAAGGAATATCTTTTATCATGTACATAAAAAATCAAAGTAGAAAATTCTCCATTTGATCCTTTAGCAAGAAACAAAGAATAGCAACTATAAGTGACGAGAAATTTCACATCTATTCTATATTTTTAAAAATAATCTTATGGCACTTGCACAACTATCTCATAGAATCCAAAAGGATGAATTTATTTCTTGAATATTTGGATAACCTCTACAGAGTACCTATTAACCCTCCAAGTTAGATATATGTAATAGAAGGGAATTAAATAAATTATTTTACTCAATCTACAATAACGATAGAAGCTTATAAGAAAATACATTAATTGAGGTCACCCTTCTTTTTCCAAATAGGTAAAACACAAAATCACAATTGACTCTTTTAAATTTCTTTTTACTCTCCTTGAGTTCCAATTGTAGAACTCGTGAATTTTTTGTTCGCCTTCTATGGAAAAAAAATGCTCTAACTCTAGTAAGTCTATAAAAGATAGCCCTTCTATCCATTAGATAAACATTATATCAAATCATGTATAATTTTCTTATTTCTTGGACCTTTGTGATTTTTTTATGAAGATTGTTACTAAGGACAATGACCCAATCAATTATTTGATTATCCAACATAATTTTAGTAAATGTGAACATCCAAGGTTAGAATACATATGCATTGGGAAAACAGATAATCTTGTTCAAAATAATTATCAAATCATTGATTTAAGTGTGTATATTGCTTATATCAAGACAATTGTAGGAAAATTGGAGGTAGTTATCCTTTCAACTATCAATAATTTTATATTCAAAGCTCATAGACACGTTTGGATTCAAATTATAATAGTCTTAACCATTAGTTATATTCCAACCTTATAACTTCTTTGTAATTCAAGATTTAGAATGTTTCAACTATAACCTTAGGATTGAGATCCCAATGATTTTATTTTTATAGGGGTCATAAAACTTAGAACATGTGATAATTATCTCTAGTGATTGAATTGAGGTGGGAAAACCTATAGCTTACACCAATCCACTGTTGGAAAGACACCTTGTTTGAGCTATCATGTCCTCTTTATACATCCTCTCTAGGAATTCATCTAGATTTATGTGCCTTAATTTTTTTTAACAACCTCATTAAATGTAGAAGTAATTTTAAAGGATTATTTCAACCCTTTAAACTCATGCTTCATTCCTTTTTATTTGGGAAAATTCATATGAAGATTATGGATGAAGGGGTAGAAAAGGATTAATTCTTGACTATTTAACAATTTTTTCATCTATTCATTCATTTTTATCATTCTAAAATGTGAGTAAACATGATCCAATGAGAGAGAAATAAGGAAGAGGAATTTTTATCCAAACAAGTGTCAGGTTTATATAGATTGATAAATGAGGATTTAGGGTTGGTATAAAAATTACCATAATTAGGTGACACTTATTAATGTGTATGAGGACAACTTTTATGGTAAAAGATAAGATATTTTGTATAGAGTTTAGGGTCGGTATTTTTGAATAGGGAGCATATATTCATGTTATACCAAGGAAAAACACTAAATTTATTACTTAGGTATCAATTGGATCAAAAAACTTAGTATAGATTTAGATATTAAAAACTTTAATTTTGAGCAAGAAGGTTAATATATGATGCCTATATTGTTGAAGTATAATCTAGAATTTTTTTGATAAGGTGACTTAGGTGATCAATGAATGGATAAGATTAACGCACAAAATATTTGACAAGGCTTGAAAGCTTGGCTAAAAATAAAAGTAAATTAAAAAAAAACATAATAATTTATTTTTCATAGATAGAGTGGGGGTTTTGGAGTGCTAAAACACATTTACAAGTATGAAAATGAGTAAAAAATACATGTGCTTTATAAAAATTAGGTTCACACAAATGGGAATTTAATCTTCCTAAGATTCACATGGAAAGATATACTATAGGAGGAACAACTTAGGAAGCTTTTTTGTGTTTACTCATTAGTTCACAATCCCTCAAAGTGCTTTCATGTGAAGATGTGGGGGCTAGAGATTATATGAGAATTTGGAGTTGGAGGCTTTTTAATTCTTGGGAGGAAATTTAGCACATCTCTATTATATTCACCTTTTTTTCATCCTTATATCTCGTGGAATCTTCGCTTACATGGGGAATGAGGTCCTAGGAAGCACTTTGGACTTCCTTCTCTCAAGACTTTTATTTTTTGTATTTGTAAATGAATTTTAAAAAATTTCATGTACCTTCTCTTTTATATGCTTTATAGAAATATGGGAATTACAAAGAACTAAGTAATTTTGAAGGATCTCTTACAAGCAATTTGGAAAGTATATAAACCCATATTATTTCCTTCATTCTTACTTTAATTTGTAGGTTTTTCTTCTTGTGGGAAATGAGTTGATAAATACAAAAAAAATTGCATCCCTTTGAAAGTTTACAAACCCACATCAATAACTTTGTTGAATCTCCTCCAAGTGTCATAGAAAGTACATTTTTTTATAGAAATTGCATACTTAACTTTTATTTGATTATTTTCTTTTCAAACAAGACTTATTGTTTAAATTAGTTAAATCTTGAACTAGCATCATTAAAACAACATGGAATTATTATTGGTAATAACTAGGGCCATATAATGGGGAAAATATGATCGAGTAACATATTAGCTTAAACTATAGATTACCCACTAGGAATTATGAAGTTTTAAAAATATTAAGGGTGGGGATAACAAGGAGGATGCCTAGTAACATAATCTTCTAGATAATATTTTCATCGTGCATTTCATCAAATGGATGAGGGTTTTCAGGTGACAAGGACTAAATAGATTTATTAAAAATAAAAAACTAATGAATCAACACAAATGTGAATCAAAATCATGTCATTTTAACTAAAATTGTTATAAAATTCAATTAACTTACCTCTTTCACATCATGGAAGCATTATTAATCCAATAAAATTGCTTTAAATCTCCTAACATGTACTTGCATAATAGCTTACTCACATTCTTAATGAAATAGGTAGAAAATGACTTATAATTGCTTTTTATTTATGTAGTTATAATGTGATTGTATTTAGGCTCCTTATTGACCAAGCCTTCGGTTTTACACTACCAAACCAAAGTTCATGCTCACATTATAGTGTGAGAACATTATGGTTTCATAACGTGAGTGTATTATTTGTTAAATTTTGAATCCAAAATTATTTTTGGCCACTTATTGGTCCCCATCTTTCAATACATACCCTTATATATCTATATTATTACAGGTATTTTCTATTATATTTGGTGTAGTAAGAGTTTGGGGATTGAGATGTATAAGTGTGTTAAACCAAATATTTTGTAGGATGGCGTATTTATCATAGCACATATATATTTTATATGTCAAGGCTTTAATGTGTGGGATAACAAAAATATATATTTTATTCATATGTGGCTATGGTTAGTGGCCTTAGTTGATAGGGTAGAAATAATAATGGTATATGAAATGTTACCAAAACTAGGTATATAAAATACCTAGTAAAAATATGTAGGTACTTAAATTATACTAGTGTGTGTAGAGAGGGTATCAAAAACATAAACTTGAGGAGTAGAAATAAAATTAGGGTTATTTATTAGTACCGTATTAATGTGAATTATGTGTCATTGGTTTATTAAGTGAAACCCTCAAGCCTTGAACTTATTAAGAAATAGCTTTAGAGCCTCACAAATGTGTTTGGGGCTCTTGTCAACTTAAATGAAATCACTAACCATTTAAAATCCTTCCTTCATGTTAAATTTATCCTTTCACTCATCTCATTCTCTAATTATAATCTATTGATATCCACTCTTGAGATCTATCTTGGAAAATAAGTGTGTTCAATTTAGGCCATCCATGCACCATATCAAAACCTATGTGCTTGATGGTAATTTTTTCAATTGCATGGGAGTTAAACTACACATTCTCCATGTCTTATTTGGCATAATTACTATAGTAATTATTTAATTAATTAATATTTTTCATATTAAACCTCATTCTATTAGTTTTTAAACTTTCTTGTTCAATTTAAACTCTTGTTCGAACTAATTTTATGTGGTGTCTTATTAGGTAAATGAAAACTTAGAATTCAATTCTAGTTGCTACATATTAATGGCACTCTATTTAGGATTCCTAAACCAATCAAATCAAAAAAATCTTGAGTAGCACAATAACTTCATGAACTTCTAAGTTGTGGATCATTTTGTTTCTTTTGTGTGGACTTTACTACTAGCACATACAAATCTTGCAATTCTCTCACCTCTCTAAGAAACTCATTTATTGGAAATAGTATCACTTTACTTTATAATGTGCATTCTTCCTCTTCCTTCATGTGAAGTAATTCAAGTTTATTACCATCATTTTTAATGGTGAGAGTGTTCTTGCACCTATCACACATTTTATAAAAAGCATACTACAATATCCTACCTAGTAACACATGGCATGCATCTATCAAGATCATGCCACACCATACCTTATTTACATGTGTCTTATGATGTGTAATGTAAGTAAACATTGCTCTCTCACTATATTTTTTGGTACCATCTAAAACTAGGAGACCTTATATAACATAGGGTGTGTGATTGTCTTCATTCCCAATCTGTATATATCTTTATGCATGCTAATATGTTTCCTTCATCAATGATTAGCTTGTAAGACTATCCTCTTGAATTTCATTTGGTGTAAAAGAGACTCATCCTTAACCACGAGTCCTTATCTTCATGTGTGGGTTTCATCTAAAACTTATGCATCATGAGGTTCTCCCTATCCTCTTTATCAGCTTGCAAAATTTGCTTATGATTCTCTATGCAACATTGCTCTTGCATAGGTTCGTCATAGTAAAATTTTGTTAGACATAGTTAATTTACCCTTATTCAAATCTTAAATGATATTAAATATCATACAAAATGTATGGTCATTAGTCAATAAGGTCATTGGAACTAGATTTTCACTCACTTTAATCATAAAAAAAATGGTTAAAGGTGAATCCAATATGAAAAGGGTTATATCATATTTGTAGACATGTAAAATATACAGATTGATATCACACTCAATCATATCTACTAACATC
>VDFB02086081.1:315005151-315029892 GCA_007258455.2 Sequoia sempervirens
AAGTTGGAAAACTTTCAAAGGGGTCCCTCGGGAACCCGGTGTAAGGAAGGGGTCCACTCAAGGGATGCATTGTTCAAAAGTATGAAAGAAATGTTTCTCTCTCAAATCAATTAATCATCAAGGAATCCTTTTGAAAGATGTTCACTTCATCAAGGAATTCGAAAGGAAGAAGATGCCCCCATGTGAGGGGAAGGTCAAAGTTGTTCCCACTTCGGAGGAAGGTTCTCAAGTTCTTTCTTTACGAACTCATGATGAAGGAAACACATTCCATTAGGGTTTCAAGTCGAGAATGTGATTCTTGAAAGGACGTTTGTGAAGATTCTTGAGAAAAGATTCATTGGAAACGAATGCATTTTTCAAAAATTAAAATGTTGTAGAAGTTGTGTTGTCACACATGAGAGAGACAAATTAAGAAAAGAAGAGAGAAAGATAAAGGAAAAGAAAAAGAGAAAAGATAACATGAACAAAGGGCATAGGGGTAGCCTGATATTTTGGGGTTAGAACTACTCATAAATATATATATGTATAGTAATAGTATATAAAATGAACTATCATCAACCCCCTACTATATCAGACCATGTGAAGAATGTACAAGAAGACAAAGTAAAACTAAAAAATTGGGTCAACATGGAAGGAAAGCCTAAATGCCCCCAACGCTTTGCATTGTCCCCAATTTATCAAAAATCAAGTCACAAACATGGAAGAATGATGATACAAATAGAAGAAGGTTTACGACACAAATACCACACCTGTATCCAAGCACAAATAGAGGTGATGAGGGTCATCCAGGCACACATAGCATGATCACGGGGGAACACATCACATCACACACACACACACACACACATCTAATCTAAAGATAAAGAAGGGGCCTCCTCCTAACACTAATCGACCAAGAGGTCATCCGCTTCCCACTCTAGATCATCGTAGGGAGAAGGAGGATGAGCCTGCAGTGGTGGAATGTTAAGAGGAGGAGCGTCTGATCCTCTTGTAACAAGGGCTAAGGAAGAGGGCCCCACAAGGTCCTCTCCACCGAGCTCTTGTGGAGTTAAGGTCAGAAATTTCACGAAGATCACCAACAGGGCCAGAACCTCATCCAGAGAGTTAAGCATCCACTTAACAAGAGTGCCATGTTTCACTTCAACGGACGAAGAAGGTTGTGCCTGAGATTCACTACTATGCTCGTCGTGTGATTCGAGAGCGGTGACGAACTCAGGGGAAGTTGGGACTAGTTTCATCACTAGGATAGAACAAGTTAGCGTGGGACCACCTTTTGGAGAAGGTGGGATCCTCTTATGTCCTCCATTGCTAAAAGGACCACTCCCTACCTTTTGCTTCATCGGAGGATGCAAAATCCCCACAAACGAGGCAAGAAGTGTGGAGGAAGAGGAGGAGGAGAGAACCACAATAGATATGACCAAGGTGTTCATAATATCTATGGGTTTCGAGAAAGGCTAGACATCCAAAAGGGACATCAACAGAGGCAGCTCCACTGAAGGAACAATGAACACCTGTACCTTTTTAGGGTCAGGTGCATTCGTACTCATAGCAGAAGCTGAAAGCGATACAAAGCTAGACTAAATGGAAGCAGAGGGGAGGAGAGAGGAGGATGCGGTAGGAGGCCCTGATACAGGGGTGATCATCTCCTCTTCCTTCCTCTGTAAACTAGCCTTCTCAACCATGAGTGCCTTTTGTCGGTGCTTGCACTCATGCACAAGGAAATTTCTGTGACTCTTTGAACTAGAGGCCGGGGGCTATGAAGGAAAAGAAGGCTCCTACTCAACCATGGGAGTGTCCACTACAACCGTTTTTGGTGGAGGAACAAGCTCCCTGAATGGGAGCAGGAGGAGCAGGTTGAGAATTAGCGGGGGGAGTCGACTCAAGTGCCTCAGCAATGGGCCTCTTCTTGCTCACTACTTTGGAAGTAGGAGCGATAGGAGGCCGCGGAGCTCGAGACATAGAGGATTCCCCACGAGGGCCTTTTCCTCTACCATATAGGTAATACCAAGGTTCGGGTAGTTTAGTAGGAAGGTCTGATATCCTGATCTTGGGTCTACGCCAAGGAGGGATCATCGGACTCAATGGGTAAAATCTAGGCTTGCTCATCCAATACTCCTCCCAAGAGAGGGGAGCGGACAAGTGATCTTGAGAGGAGGCAAGCTTCTCCTTCCCTTTTGGGGAAGATGAGGCAGTCGGTTGTTATGCTACAGTAAGAGCCAATTTTGGTTGTCCTTTGCCCCTGGTCTTATACTTCACATAGTTTTTGTAAAGTAGGTTCGTTCTTGGAGGAAGCGGACCAATCAGAGCAGGCCAAAAATGGTCTAATGAATTTATCCCCCACAGGACACCAAAGGCTAGTATCCAGTGTCATGCACTACATGCACGAAACCTTCATGGGAGAACTTTAAATACTTGTGAATAATGGAGGCAATTCCATTCATGGAAGCTAGCCAAGGTATGCCTAGCTTCATCTTGAACAAATCCGACTCTAGAATGACATCGAAAACCATATCAACAGTCCTAGGTCCAACTAGGACAGACAAGGTTATCAAGCCATATGGATTCAAAGAGAGACTATTGTGTGTATGGATAGTGGATTTTGTTTCTTCATATTCTTTTTTGTGTAGTGAGTTAAGCCACAACATCCCTTCTATGATAGCATTCACTCGATTCGTGGCCCGGTCTACTAGGACTCCTGTCACAATGTTACCATTGAGGTGAGAGGGAATGTAGAAGGGACAGGGCTTGTTATTTACAGGCAAGTCCTACGAAGTGAATGTCACATCTGGTGAACCGATTGTAGGTTGTGTGGTAGAAGTAACTGTGACCATGTTAATATTGGCCTCAGGCTGAGTGATAGAATCGGTGGGATCGACAATCATGTTAGCAGAGTGCAATAGAAATGGGTCCATGTATATCTGCAATTCACTATTCGCTTTTTCCACTGACTTGTTCATGTTTTTTTTGCTTCCATCGAGAAAAATAGTACCGTCCTCAATGTGGTTTTGTATCTCATGACGCGGGCGCATACAACATTTGGTATCTTGTATGTTAACTCAATGGTAATAACAATAGGTACTTGCATCATACCAACTAGGTTAAGGTTCTTTAAGAGGTCTAGGGTTCTGTAAGGTTACAATCTTATCCAAGTCACTAACTTTTGCAAGATGGAAGAATAAGTTTGGCCAACTTTGTGAACTTTCAGTTGCATTTAAGGCCATTGTCATCCACAGTGGCTACTACATTCGCAACAACTTTACCTTTCCCATAGATCGATACGATGGATTTTCCTTCAGAATGGGAGCGTGAAGAGGGTCCCTCGAACTAAACTATCGTATGTTGATACTCTTGTAGGGCTACACACAAATGTGTGAAAGAAGGGTATTTCATAAGGCCGAACTTCTCCTTCCAAGGCCTTTGCAAGTTCCCTATGAATACCTTTTGCACGTCAAAATCGGGCAGTGGATACGAGATCTGTGAGAAGAGCATCTAATACCATGCTATGAAATCAGTGATCTTTTCATTATCACCTTGTTTGCATCAAACAAGATCTAAAAAGGTCATCTTCGGCATGATGTTAGCTTGGAATTGTGATAGAAATTGGTTTACAAGTTGGTCAAATGAGAAAATGGAATTATTACGCAAGGAACAATACCACTTGAGTGTTGTATCCTTGAGAGATCAAGGGAATAGTTTTTCCATCAACGTGTCATGATGGAAGAAATCTATGCATAGGGAATTAAAGGTGGACAAATGTGTTTTTGGGTCCTCTTTGCTGCCATATTTCTCAATTTAGGGATCTCCATTCCTTGAGGGAAGGGATTGTTCAGAATTGTGACCGACAATGGGCTATGTTGGAATAAGGATTGGAAGATAGGCTGGGCAGAGGCTTGGGAGAGACTCGCCAACTGGCTTTGCATCTTACCCATATTCTAAAGAAGAGTGTTCAAAATAGGGTCATTAGAAGAAAGAGGGCTAGAGGAACCTCCAGAATCGCCACTAGAGCCACCACCAGAACCACCGGTGTGACTTCTGTCGGAACCACCACTAGAGCCACTGCCACCAGTAGGGCCTCTGCCCCAACCATCTCCACCTCCAAAGCCACCACCATGACCTCCACCGGAACCACTTCCACCAGCACCACCCCCGCTACCGAAGCCATCACCACTACCAAATCCCCCACCGCTCAACCCACCAAAACCTCCACCACTAGAGGTGACAGGAGGGGTGAAGCTAAAACCCAAGGGGATCTTGTTCACTTTGATAGTGTCGGATCCCTCAGAAGCAAAGGGGACACTAATCTAGGGTACGGTATTGGTCATACATATACAAACGTAGGAGGCATCTATAGTCCTAGCTATCTCTCATGATCTTCAAAAGTGGCTCCTCATATAATGTTAGGATTTTTTGGAGGAGCACATGCATCAGTTAGACTAGAGAGACTATCCAAGAGTTCTATGCTTGTTCAGTCTTTTCCCACCATGTAATTTAGTTCGTTGATAACCCAAGTGGCCCTAGCCAACTTCTGGTCTCTTTCCAAGTGATTGTGCGAAGTCACCCAACCCTTTACTGAGGGCGGAAACATATTCTGAAGGAATGTGAACAGCCTCATGCTCGTCGACCAACGATGGTGTAGGAGATGCAGGAGGAGTGGGGACATGATCGGTCTCATCAGAGAATCCAACCTCGCCCCTCAACAATTTCTCCTGTGCGGTGAGACCAACAGTGGATCCAACAAAAAGGCCTGTAGAGAAACTAGTAGTGACCCTCATCCTCTCAATCAGAAGGTGTCGTATACTTATCCTAACAATATACCTAGTGGTTGTGGATTGGGTTTTGATTGAATAAACCTTCACAACGTTTAGGGGCACAACAATCACAAGGTATAAGGGAAGAGTTTCAACACCAATGGATGAGTAGACATTGGTTCACGTCAGGTTCACCAAAAATGTAAGAGATGGGGACCAACCACGTTCAAGGCCCAGGTCACGAAGAGCTAAGAGGGGAAGGCTTCCCTAACTTACCTTAGCTTAAAGGGTTGTTTGAAGATGAGGGATGAGAATGATGAGGACTATAAGGTCCCTCAATCACTCTACAAACCCAAAACTTGGAATGGGGCTAGGCGAGTTGGTTTTCAAGTTCCACACTATGCCTCAAGTAGCTCTCTTCCCGAGGACGAAAGCGCGGTTCCGAGATGACAGCACGGCACACCGACGTCTCTTAGGGGTGATGGCGTCTATACAACCAGAGGAAAAGACAATGTGAACTGCTAGAAAATAGGTTGACGGCCTAGCTAGTCACTTCCAAAGGGACAAAATAGAGCTATAAAGTATGACAAGTATGAACGAATATGATAAAGCAAGTAAATGAAAGTTAAGGTGACAAGAATGATCTCACAAAGGTACTCATTTTCTAGCTAGCTCCAAGCACACTTCCACCTACACACAGGAAGAGGAAATTTGTTGGGGGGCTATATAGGGGTCTGCCTTAGTCAGACCCCTATTTTGGTGTTTCCACCTCCACAGATAGCCAAGATAGCAATAATATTTGGATAAAGAGTATGATAAAGGAGAATGAAAGCAAAGAACACAATAACACTACAAAATAGAATTAGGCTACCCAACCAAATCGTAGAGGAGAGGAGTGAAAAGCTTACCACCTCCACCAAGAGCTCACTAGCTAATGGAGGAGAAAATGAGAGGACTCAAGCCCTTGTTGCAATGGTGTTATTCCACACTTGCTCTATGGAGTTGATGAAATGTTTTTGTTGTTGTTATGGAGTGCAAAGCATTGCTTGAGAGTTGAGAGTGCAAGAATTGAATGCTAGAATGCTTGGAGATATCAAGTTGAGCGCTTAGAAGGATGAAATGAAGGAATGAAGAGTGAATTTGAAGGGAGAATGAGAAAAATAGCCATATTCGGGTCGGTTGGTTGAAGAGAGGCGTTACAAATTTACCCCAATGAGAAATGTAACGCCTCTATAGGCTTCAAATGCAAAAATCCGTCAGGGACATAAGCATGTCGCATAGACATCTATGCATCACATGGGCGTCCCCGATAGTTATTCTTTTGTTCATGCACAAAACAGATGCCAAGTGGAACAAAGGTAGTGGATTGATGTGGATTTTCGCCTTCAAACTTAGTTTTCTAAGGTGAGGAAGTGTAAAAGGGGAATTTGTGTAAGGGGTGCAAATTTGCTCCTATACAGGAGACTAGCAATTTAAAAATATTGGTTGAAAGAGACCCTAGTTCTAAATTTACTTCAATTCCAAATGAACCATGAATTAATTTCTTCTCAAGCATATTAGGTGTTATTAACCAAAAATGCTCCTTGAATTCACACTGTTTTGCTCGTATGGGAGAGGCCTAAAATGCCAAATAAAGCTAATCATTATAACCAAAGAGAGTGCTAAAATAAATGCAATGTCAAATAATGTTTTTTCAATATTCCTATCTATACAATGCATTGATGATCTATTTGGCATACAAAGCTAGTCCTTGCCTCTAAGTATCAATACAACTAAGGCTACTAGATTCTTGTGGGATGCAACAAAATGACTAGGTAACTTGATGGAAGCCTTTGGTGCTCTCTAATAAATAAATTAAAATCCTTAAGGATTCCTTCTAGATTTTTATAAGAGGTTTTGAACGGGCCCAACAAGTTGAGTAGTAAGCATGGGTTGCAACAAGCACTTTGGAGAAAATCTAGAATTTTCTAGCAAGAGAAAGCGGCTTGAAAATCCTTGATAGTGTAGCTTTTTTTCTATGCATGAAAGAATGGCTTGCCACAAGGTAGTAGAGGAAGATTGGAAAGCAAGGGGATGCCTAAAACTTGAATGATCTCACCACAATTGACCCATTTCTATCCATAATATTCAATCCAAATTTCCCTAAGAACAAAATATTACTTGACACAATTTTTAATTGAGTTAAGAGCTTGCATTTTAACTAAGTTATTCTTCTTTTCATTGATGCAATTTTTATTTTGTGAAGACTCCTTGATAAGCATAAAAATTCTTGGTATTCTCTTTATGAGAGCATCCAATTCTTTATTTTTTTCATCCAGCCATGTTAAACTATTATCAATTACTCTTTTAAGTTTACAATTTATAAGGAGCTTTCCTCTCATGACTAGTCAACTAATAGAGTAGGAAAATTGAAATCACAAAAAAAAAATGATCATAAAATAATTCTTTAGGAACACTTTAAAAATTCCTCATGGTTTGATTTTTTTTTTAATTTAGAACAACTCTTCTTTTTTACTACGTGCTCATCTTCATAATCAACCAATAAGTCTTCTAAACTAAATTTGAGTGGAGCCAACAAATTTTTTAATGCATCATTTTAGATCAAAGGAATATCTTTTATCATGTACATAAAAAATCAAATTAGACAATTCTCCACTTGACCCTTTAGCAAGAAACAAAGAATAGCAACTATAAGTGAATAAAAATTTCACATCTATTCTATATTTTTTAAAATAATCTTATGGACCTCGCACAACTATTATTTCTTGAATATTTGGATAACCTATACAAAGTGCCTATTAGCCCTCCAAGTTAGATATATGTAAAAGAAGGGAATTAAATAAATTATTTTACTCAATCTATAATAATCGTAGAAGCTTCTAAGAAAGTACATTAATTGAGGTCACCCTCCATTTTCCAAATAGGTAAAACACAAAATCACAATTGACTCTTTTAAAATTTCTTTTAACTCTCCTTGAGTTCCAATTGTAGAACTCGTGAATTTTTTGTTAGCCTTCTATGGAAAAAAAATGCTCTAACTCTAGTAAGTCTAGAAAAGATAGCCCTTTTATCCATTAGATAAACATTATATGAAATCATGTATAATTTTCTTATTTCTTAGACCTTTGTGATTTTTTTATCAATATTGTTACTAAGGATAATGGCCCAATCAATTATTTGATTATCCAACATAATTTTAATAAATTTGAACATCCAAGGTTAGAATACATATGCATTGGGAAAACAGATAATCTTGTTCAAAATAATTATCAAATCATTGATTTCAGTGTGTATATTACTTATATCAAGACAATTGTAGGACAATTGGAGGTAGTTATCCTTTCATCTATCAATAATTTTATATTCAAATATCGTAGACACATTTGGATTCAAATTATAATAGTTTTAACCATTAGTTATATTCCAACCTTATAACTTATTTGTAATTCAAGATTTAGAATGTTTCAACTATAACCTTAGGATTGAGATCCCAATGATTTTATTTCTATAGGGGTCATAAAACTTGGAACATGTGATAATTATCTCTAGTGATTGAATTGAGGTGGGAAAACCTATAGCTTACACCAATCCACTATTGGCAAGACACCTTGTTTGAGCTATCATGTCCTCTTTATACATCCTCTCTAGGAATTCATCTAGATTTATGTGCCTTAAATTTTTGTTAACAACCTCATTGAATGCAGAAGTAATTTTAGAGGATTATTTCAACTCTTTAAACTCATACTTCATTCCTTTTTATTTGGGAATAGTCATATGAAGCTTGTGGATGAAGGGGGAGAAAAGGATTAATTCTTGACTATTTAACAATTTTTTCATATATTCATTCATTTTTATCATTCTAAAATGTGAGTAAACATGATCCAATGAGAGAGAAAGAAGGAAGATGAATTTTTATCCAAATAGGTGTCAGGTTTCTATAGATTGATAAATGAGAATTTAGGGTTGGTACAAAAATTACCATAATTAGGTAACACTTATTAATGTGTATGAGGACAACTTTTATGGTAAAAGATAAGATATTTTGTATAGATTTTAGGGTTGATATTTTTGAATAGGGAGTATATTCATGTTATACCAAGGGAAAACACTAAATTTATTACTCAAGTATCAATTGGATCAAATAACTTAGTATAGATTTAGATACTAGAAACTTCAATTTTGAACAAGAAGGTTAATATATGATTCCTATATTGTTGAAGTGTAATCTAGAAATTTTTTGATAAGGTGACTTAGGTGATCAATAAATGGATAAGATCAACACACAAAATGTTTGACAAGGCTTGAAATCTTGGCTAACAATAATTTAGTAAAAAAACAAAAAAACATAATAATTGGTTTTCCATATGTAGAGTGGGGTTTTGGAGTGCTAAAACACATTTACAAGCATGAAAATGAGTAAAACATACATGTGCTTTATAAAAATTAAGTTCACACAAATGAGCATTTAATATTCTTGAGATTCACATGGAAAGATATACTATAGGAGGAACAACTTAAAAATATTTTTTGTGTTTACTCATTAGTTCACAATCCGTCAAAGTGCTTTCATGTGAAGATGTGGGGGCTAGAGATTATATGAGAATTTGGAGTTGGAGGCTTTTTAATTCTTGGCCTGGGGAAATTTAGCACATCTCTATTATATATTCACCTTTTTTTCATCCTTATATCTCATGGAATCTTTGCTTACATGGGGAATGAGGTCCTAGGAAGCACTTTGGACTTCCTTCTCTCAAGACTCTGAATTTTTGTATTTGTAAATGAATTTAAAAAAAAATCATGTACCTTCTCTTTTATGTGCTTTGTAGAAATATGGGAATTACAAAGTGTGTGTATGAAATATTGGATTAATTAAATAGAAATCAAACACATGTTAATAAGACATTAAATCAAAAAGCTGAAAAGAAACAGAATAATGCAAACCGTAATCGCAGCTTCTCGAAACCGTCTTATCCTCCTCTAACTTCAGCGTTTTGTTGTTTTCCGGATAGCTCTCATATCAACATATCAGGCTCAACAAAATGATAGCTAAAGAACGAGATTCTAAATGCAAAACTAAGCTGGATGCAAAAGCTATGCTAAAATGAAAGATATTACTGTGATATCGAAACTGACATGAATGCAAATGCTGGTTGAGTGTATGCGTGCGTAAATGAGTATTCGAAGTGTAACCAAAGCTTGGATTTGTGCCAGAATTTATAGAGTTTTCGAACAGATTTGATTGGCTGAATCGATCGACGGTCCGGATTAAGCTTGTTCGAACGAACGACAGGAGATCTTCGAAAGTGGAAGAGAAGGATGGAAGGTTTCCCTTTTCTTCAATTTTTGTCATTGAGTTTCGAAGGGAAACTTCCATCTTGAAGGATGAGATGCGAATTTGGAAGGGTGAGTTAGCATGAGTTAGAAATTAAATTAAATAAATTTATTTAATTTAGAAGTGGAGATGAGAATGGAAATCCACATAATTAAATAACTCATATTTAATTATGTTTAAAAATGAAATTAGGGTGAGGTGGAAAATATTAAATAAAATATTTAATATTTAATTTGAATATGGGATGGAGAATATTCCATTATTCAAATATTTAAAATATTTAAAATTTTAGAACCAAATGATAATTAAATATAAATAAATTATAAAAAATTATTTAATTTAATCAAGCGAAGGATAGAAATGTTAGTAATTAAATAATTTTATTTATTTAATTTAAGGTAGAATAATTTAGAAGATGAACGATATAAATAAATAATTAAATTTATTTATATGTAGATGACATTAGAGGAATTAATTAAATAAATCATATTTAATTAATTAACAAGCTTAATCATGACCATTTTTAGACGTATACATTTTGCCCCTCTTTGAAGTGATGTGTAAAACACATTGCTTCAAAGAAAATAAGATTTTTGCTCCTGATGTGCTTTCGATATTTTTGCTGATGATGCCCCCTCGGGAGGTAAATTACGAATGAGAGAGGGATTTAGCTCGCGATAAATGATGAAAAAGAAGGTCCATTTTGAAAATAAAGTCAAATTTTACCCATGTTTGACCTTTAAAAGGTAAAAAGATGGAAAAAGACAAGTCATTTGCACTTTTGACTGTGGTGAAAACTATAGCTGTGAGAGTGACATCGCGACATGGAGATTCCGTATCATCGCCATCGATTCAAGAGATCACGCAGATATCAGAGGCCAACTGCGTATGGACCACTGGTGAGTCAATCGATCCTCTTATGCTTTCAAATTTTTGCGTTTGGATCAAAATTGTCATGATTTTTTGCGGTTTCAATTTTTGAAATTACGTTTGTGCGCATATGGGAAAGTTGAGGCGCTTTCAAAAAAAACAGGCGCGCATAGGGTAGAAACAAACGCGCATAGGGTATAGATGTTAAATGACATAGGAAAAACCAGTGTGGCGCATCCCGTAGAAACTAACGCGCATGTAGGGCAAGATCAAAACTATTAGGGGTAGAGCGCTTTTAGGGAAAACAGGCACGCATATGGGAAAGCACGCATTGAGCAAAAACAGTGGCGCATAGGATGAGTAAAGTGGCGCATACGGGAAAACGCGCATAGGGAGTCTGTTTGAGCGCATCCAGTGAAAACAAGGGTGCATACGGGATTTAGCGCATCCCGTAAAAAGAATGGCGCATATGGTAAAATAGGAAGAATGAATGTTTTGATGAGAATGATGATTTGTATTGCTTCCTTAGTCAATAGATAAGTAAATTATCGTGTCATCATGCTGATATGGATAGAGATGATAGGAAAATCGAATGATTGTTTGATAACGTTGCTTCCTAGGATAGAAAACAAAGAGTAGATTGATAACCTTGCTTCCCAAAAATGAAAAACAAATAGTAAATGATTGATACGATTTCTGATAAATTTACTTTCTGCGATAGAAAACAAATAGCGATTGATTGTAGGATAGATTTGATTATGATATCCAGCTAGATAGATGTGGTTTGATTGATAGGACTGATTGTATGATATGGGTTGTTGATTTGATGCATTGATATGGGTCATTGATATGAGTCTGATAAAGTTCACTGATATAGGTCACTGATAGATATGGGTCTGATTGATGTTGTTTTAAATGATTGATATAATTGGTAGGATTGATATGAATCTGATGAAATATCCTTGTGATGAAAATAGGAGGTTTTCAAAAACCTCTAGATTAGAGAGCGACATTCAGCAGGATGGGATAGGATCCCTGAGTTGACACCTGCGGATAAAGCGTTGATTGATACTTGTGGCCTGAGATCCTTGTTGGCAATTCCGCCGATTAGGGTCAACAGAGGATTGTTGACAGCACTTGCAGAGTGATGACATTCAGAGCACAACACCTTTCACATGCCGACCGGTGAGGTGACAGCGACTCCTGAGGACATGTACAGGATCCTAGGTATTCCAGTTGTTAGAGCCCTTATGTATTATGATCACAAGGAGTTGGGGGGCACAGATGCGTTGAGGAGAGTATATGGAGACGCACATATAGCCGGGTATTGGGTACCATGGGCAGACTTTCACAGATATCCAGCCTTGCCAGCAGTTTTGGGTGCTTTCATTAGAGGTCTCCTTTGTTCGGATCGCTAGGAAAAGGGATTATCAGTGGGTTGGGGTAGGATTTTAGAGCAGATGTTGCTACAATCGAGGAGATACGCATGGGGGAGCTGTATGTTAGCTCATCTCTATCACGATTTGCACCAGGTGGTCTATAGAGGATCGTCCAGTTTATCTTGTGGGGTTACATTGCTACAGATCTGGGCATGGGAGAATTTCACTGTGACGAGGCCGGCATGCCCCAGAGTGAGGCCACCAGGTAGGCTGTATATCTATATGTATGTTGTGTTCCTTACCCAGCCCAAGCTGGGCAAGGTAGATTACTAGAGGCGTCTTTTGGATGATATAGATACAGTCGTATGGCGACCCTATCTGGATTGTGAGCCATGGGCTATTGATGACGTAGAGATGCCCTATGTATGTATTCCATGGTTTCTGATAAGGAGGACTCCCTTCATTTTGGAGAGATTTTTGGCATTGCGGGTGTAGAGGCAGTTCAGATTTACGTAGGGGATGTCACAGGGGGTTGCACACTACGCCCGGAGCAGAGATGAGGCCGGATGGGGACCGTGTATCTTGTATCAGGCCGCATATACAGAGTTCATGGCATTAGCACCTGAGACATGGGTAGACCGACGAGACATTATGGATGCTGGGATGTCCGATGAGTATGCTGCCTATTTCCACACGCATCTGTTTCCACGATTTACTAGCCCAGATGAGCCAACACCTATTTTGGTAGTACCACAACCCGAGGCAGATAGACAGAAGGATGTGGCCGGCGGTGAGCAGGGAGCAGTCGGAGGAGAGGAGGTGGAGAGCGGGGATGAGGAGGAGGGCTCATATGATGATGATGATGGTGGGGATGACGGTGGAGAGGGGGGACATGTGTTGGGGAGGTTGGGACTGGATATCTTGAGGGGTGTTCAGATTATGTGGCGATCGAGGACAGGGATAGGATGACAAACAGTGATCCGGATGGAATCCTCCTCGCAACAGGGATAGATCTCCACACTTCAGGCTCAGGTGCAGACATTGCAGGGGCAGTAGGGTCAGCTACAGGGTCAGTTGTCACAGGCGCAGGCTTTTATTGTGCAGCTACATGCACAGCTCGCACAGGCACATGCACAGGCACCTGCCCTGGACCCACAGTTAGCCCAGGTGATCATGGAGAGGGATGCATTCAGGCGACGGGCAGTAGAGGCTGAGGGCGTGGCCCAGAGACTGATGGGCACTGTAGAGAGTGTGTCATTGCGGGATGCCATTGCTGAGGGTATGGAGATGGCTAGGGAGGCTGAATACTACAGGGTGAGATATGAGGAGTTGTGTCCTCCAGAACGCAGAGAGCCATACCCGCGATCCCATAGCAGGACCCAGAGCAGATCACAGACACATACCCAGAGCAGGGGAGTGATAGGGCCGTGGCAGGACCCAGATGCAGGCACCAGTGGCAGACCTCCTCCTTCTAGACCAACACCATCAGGGGCATCCACCAGCTAGATTTTATGATGTACATCATTTTTAGAGCATGTCTATGCCATTTCTGATCATATTTGATGTATTGGACATTGTAGTTTCATTAGACATTTGGACATTTGTATCATTTTTGATGAGTGATGATTATGCAACAGCGATGATTATTTTGATGATGATGTGATGTGCATTTATGATGCGATGATATGATATGTATTTATGTCTATGTGTTTATGGAGATTTGATGACTAACATGATATGCAGAATGATTTGATTATGATGTTTTATTATGATTATGATTTGATGATGTGTACTAATGATGTCATGTAGATAAATGATTTATGAGGTGTATATGGAATATTTATTATTTTTGGATTTTTCAATGCAGATAAAGATGAAAAACAAATGTTGTGTTCATGATATGCATTATGATATATGTTGTGATGTGAAATGATATGAGTGGATAAAATGTTATGGCATGAGATGATAGAAATAATGAAATTGAGGTGAATAACTAGTGGTGATGAAATATAATGATTTGTAAGTGGGATAAATGAATAAATGAAATGATAAGTGAGATTATAATGAAATGATAGGAAGTGATAAAAATGATAAATGAAGTGGTATGGAATGGAATTATTAAATGATATGATATGAAATGTTAAATGGATAAATGAAATGCTAAATGGAATTGTTAAATGATATGATATGAAATGTTAAATGGATATATGAAATGCTAAATGGAATTGTTAAATGATATGATATGAAATGTTAAATGGATAAATGAAAAATGTAATAAATGATAATGATAATGGATGATAAATGTAATGAATGATAGTGAATAATAGGATTACAATATGGCAATGTAATGATAGAATGATAATAAGAATAATATAAATGATAACACATCATGTTAATGAAGCGTATATGAAACTAATATGAGTGATAATGATAATGTGATAATATTAAATGATAATGATATGATAATGAAATGATATGATAATGATAATGGAAAGACTATAATGGTAATGCGATGGTGAGATTGGAATAATATAAATGATAATGAAATAAAATGCAAATGGAATGATAATGGGTATGGTAAATGGAAATGAAATGTTAATGGAAAATAATACAAATAATAATGATGATGGTAATGAATAATGACAATGGTAATGGAACTAATTTGAATAAAAATGAATGAAATAATGCATTGAAAATGACGATGAAAGGTGAAATGAAAATGAAAATGAAATGATAATGATATGAAATGGAATTGTTAAATGATAATGATAATGAGATAATTAATGAATGCCCAATGATATGAAATAAAATGATAAAAGATATGGAATGATAATAGCATGATAGATGAAAATGAAATGCAAATAAAATATTGATGAAATGATAATGGAAATGTGACTAATATGAGATGATGAAATGATAATGGATGCAATAATGAAACTAATATGAAATGATAAGGAATGCACCTAATAAGATGATACTGATACTGAGATGACAAAGGATGCAATAATGAAATGATAATGCTAATGATGATGAAATGATAATGAAGATGAAATGATAATGATACAAATGTTTGCATTGTCCTCCACAAATAGTCCAAAGAAAAATGACAGCCATTGACCTTTCAAAAACTCTTGATGCAAATCCAATATGCAATTATGTATAATGTCTTAAAATGAAATGCAACTAAATGAAGTTGACCATTTTGTTGAGCCTTTTAATGAGCCTGCTTAAATCATCATAGAGTGTTTGAAAATATTGGAAGTGTGTACAAGCATCAAAGGGGAAATTAGCACCAATGATGACTTGAGTACAACTTTCATGATTTTTGATATAGCAAGTGAACACAAGCATCTAAGTATAATTGAACTGAAATGACCTGAGCATTTCTTCCATAAACAGACAAAGACTAACCACTATCTGATGCAAATTTGGAACTGTCATCAATGATAAACTTTAGAAATCATGTCACGCGACATACTTGCAACAGATAAATGATTAACCTCAAGACAATAGACAAAGAAAAATCATCCTCTTTCCTTGCCACTCTAGTTCAGTACATCATCGAGTATGGTCCAGAGAAATGATATCGAAAAACAAACAACCATTGTTCAACAAATGAAATACTAAACATTATTTCAAATTAGAGATCATCCATATATGAGCCATGGTAAGGTATGCAACTAAAAGCCACTGTGATATGGATCAATGGTGTGTTGTTTTGTTTTGCGTGATTGGTTTCGATGTCATTGTCTTACTGTTTTGGGAAGATCTGAAAGTTGATTGCCCCCAGTATGCCCATATTTGCCCTTGTTATCAACACCACTTGCTGAAATGAATATGTACAATAATCAAACCATGGTAAGACGTTATCACTTGACGCCAATGATGATAGCATGGTGCTGGTATGACCCTAAGATGATGGAAAAAGATGCATGAAAATGAAGGCTGAAAGGTTAAGTGCAGACATGAACTAATAGATGAAGAACTACAAATAGCGTCTGTTTGCTAGATTTTCACTATTTGTTTTTATTGCATTTTTCTTATCAATAGACTGCCTATTTGCCAGGTTTTCACCCTATGCGATTTTTTTTTTCGGACTTTTCGATTTTTAAAACTTTTCCGGGACTTTTTGATTTTTTAATTTTTTGGGGACTTTTTTTTTTTTTTTTTTTTCTATTTTTTTTGAATTTTTTCAGGACTTTTTCTGATGATGATAACCTCCTTAGACATAATACTTTTTTAGGTGCATGCTGTTGATAGGCTCGTCAAACAGGTCCCCTTCTGGCGTTGATAACTTTCCTTTCTTCTCTCTGTCTTGTTGATTGTGTGGATTCTCTTTCAGAACAAGATCACCCACTTGAAAGGTACGTTGCTTTACTTTGTGGTTGTAGCTGCGAGACATCATTTGTTGATATGCTTTTAGATGATCAGCCGCTCTTTGTCTCTTCTCATCTAGAAGTTCCAATTCTTGGAGTCGGGAAACTCGGTATTCATCATCTATTGTAAGGCCTTTCAATGATACTCTGAGTGAGGGAATCTCAACTTCTAAGGGCAATATGGCCTCTGCTCCATAGACAAGGGCAAATGGCGTTGCTCCTATTGGCGTGCGGACACTGGTTCTGTAGGCCCATAGAGCAGGATTGAGTTGAACGTGCCAATCCTTCCCTGAAGCATTCACAGTTTTCTTCAAGATTTTTAATATCATTTTATTTGAGGCCTCTGCTTGGCCATTCCTTTGTGGATAGTAAGGTGTTGAGTATCTATGCTGTATGTGAAATCTCTCACAAAGTTCATCAACATCCTGATTTTTGAATAGACGTCCATTATCTGTAATAATGGAGTTGGGAATGCCATACCGACAAATAATATAGTTGAGTATGAATGATGATATTTGTTTGTCGATAACTTTAGTAAGAGGGACTGCCTCAATCCACTTAGTAAAATACTCTGTTGCTGTGATGATGAATTTATGTCCATTTGATGAAGAGGGATGAATTTTTCCCACTATATCTAACCCCCATTGATAAAATGGCCAGGTTGGCGTGAATGGTTGAAGTTCTTGTGCATGAGCATGAATGAGATTCCCATGAATTTGGCATTTTGAGCATGTTTTCACAAAAGTGAATGATTCCCTCTCCATTGTAGGCCAGTAGTAACCCATTCTAATCAATTTTTTGGATAAGGTCAGTCCACTCCAATGAGTACCACAGATGCCACCATGAACTTCTTGTAAAGATTTTTCAGATTCCTCACATTCAAGACATCGGAGTAAAGTACCATCAAGACCACGACAATAAAGGGTGTCAGCGATGAGGGTATAGCGAGCGGATTGGCGGATAAAGTTGCGTTTTTGGTTACAGGATAAATCGGGTGGTAAGATGTCATCTTTGAAATAGGCATAAATTTTTCCATACCAAGGCGAGTCAGATCCTACTAAATGACAAATGATTTGGATTTCAGGTGTATCATAGGCAAGTGTAAATGATTGTTCCACCAGAAATTTATAACGATTTTGAGTTTCTGGGAGTTGTAATAATGATGCGATCGTAGCCATGGCATTAGCTGCTTTATTATCAATCCTTGGAATTTGTGTAAATTTAATGTCCACAAAGTATTTCTTGAAATCATCAACCATCTTTTTATATGGTAGTAGTTTTTCATCTTTGGTTTGATAGATAACCAGCTGTGAGTCACCATATACCTATAATTCTGTAATTCTCCATTCCAGTGCTATTTTGAGTCCGGTGATTAATGCTTCATATTCGGCTATGTTATTAGTGCATGGAAACATCAGCCTATATGATCGAGGAATGGTATGTCCTTGAGGGGTGACGAAAAGTATGGCTGCCCCCGATCCATGCTGATTGTAAGAACCATCAAAATATAGAGACCATGGTTGCTTAGATTCTGCAGTGAAGACATCAACATCTAGAAATTCAATGTGTAGGGGATGATCTGCTTGTAGTGGTGCTTCAGCTAATTGATCGGTGATAACTTGACCCTTGATTGCTTTATGATCAACATAATGTATGTCAAACTCACTCAGAATCATTACCCACTTTGCTAACCTTCCTGTCAATGATGCTTTGCTTAACAAATACTTGAGTGGATCAATCTTTGAAACCAGATTGATTGTATGGGTTAGCATGTAATGGCGAAAATTTTGTGAAGCAAAAACTACTGCCAGACAAGCTTTTTCGATAGAAGTGTAATTGAGCTCATGACTTGTTAATGTTCTACTGATGTAGTAGATTGCACGTTCCTTTCCTATAGAGTCTTCTTGTGCTAGCAGTGCCCCCAAAGATGTCTCTATTGCAGCAATGTATAAGATTAGAGATTTGTCTGGATTTGGTGGTACGAGAACTGGTGGAGTTATTAGATATTCTTTGATTTTCTGAAAGGCCAATTCACATTTGTCATCCCACTTGAAAGGAACATTTTTATGCAGTAGATGTGTGAAAGGTAAAATTTTGTCAGCCAATTGTGCAATGAACCTCCGTATAGATTGAAGTCGTCCTTGCAATGATCTTAACTGACTGATGTTCTTTGGTGGAGGAATTTCCATGATTGCTTGTACTTTGGCCGGATCTACTTCAATTCCTTTTTCTGAAACAATGTACCCCAAGAGTTTTCTAGATTTGACCCCAAAAACACATTTCTTAGGGTTAAGACAAACTTTGAATTTCTCTAATCTTGCAAATATTTTGGACAATACTTCAAGATGTCCTTCTCTAGTGTATGATTTTGCCAGTATGTCATCCACATAATCTTCCATGAAGATATGCATCATGTCATGAAAGATTGTAGTCATGGCTCTTTGGTAGGTAGCCCCATCATTCTTCAAACCGAAAGGCATGACGTTCCAACAATAAGTTCCCCATGGACATGTGAAAGTTGTTTTCTCTTGATCTTCAGGTGCAATCTTGATTTGGTTATATCCAGAAAAACCATCCATTAATGAATACATGGCATGACCAGCTGTCAGATCAACTATAGTGTCGATGTTTGGTAATGGGAAGTCATCCTTAGGACATGCTTTATTGAGATCTCTGAAGTCCGTGCATATTCTGACAGTTTTATCTGGTTTGGATACAAGCACAATGTTGGAGATCCATTCTGCATAGTCGATTGGTCTGATGAAGCCCACATCAAGAAGTTTTCTCAGTTCTTCCTTAACTAATAATGCAACATGAGGGTGCATCTTTCTGAGTTTTTGTTTCATCGGCTTGGCCCCTGGTTTGATAGACAAGTAATGCATGATAAGATCAGGATCAAGACCAAGCATGTCAGCATAAGACCATGCAAAATTGGCCTGATTTTCTTTCAGAAATTTCATGAATTCTGGTATTTCTTTCTCTGTCATTGATGCAGCTAACTGAAAAATTCTTGGTTTGTCTGAAGTCTCAAGATCGACAGCATTGTAGGTTCAATCAAAATAGGCGATCGCTCATGGTAGTGCTCTGGGAGAGTGTCAAGATTCCCATCATCTAGTGCCTCAAAGAGGTTTTCACCATTAGATACGCTCTTTATTTTATCTTTTGTTTGATCTAATACTGCCAGATTCTGGTTTTCACCATTAGATCTTTCTTTCTTGTTTTTACTTTTGCAGCTGGGAAACTTGACATTCTCCTGATCAAAAACTTTATGTCAAAAATTGCTAGTGGAACAATCATTTGTATCATCTACAGAAAGGAAAGGCAAAGAGAGTTGAAAGTTTATGAATTGCCCCTTAAATTTTGTGATTGGTTCTACTGGTGTTTGCTTTGATGTTGATGTTGCTGATATTTGATGTTCCCTGATAGATGGTTGTCCATGTGATCAAGGTGATGTAGGTAAATTGGAAAGGCAAAGAGAGTATTCTCCAACACCGTGATCCTTGAATTTCAGCTTTTTGTCAAAACTATTGGTCAATTGACTAATTTGTGTGTCAATTTTTAGAGAAGTACTAGCATGAGATTCCCGATTATTAGGGACCAAAGTATCTTGACTGACTTTTATGTTGGCACAAGTTTGAATGTTGGAATTATCAGCAGGTATTGTGATTTCCTATCCATCATAAGGAAATTTGAGACATTGATGATAAGTTGATGGGACGGCTTGCATTTCATGGATCCAAGGACGACCCAACAAGATGTTATATGCAAGATCGCGGTCCAGTACTTGACAAAAAGTATTCTTTATAACATGGCCCACTCTGATTGGCAGCATGATGAGACCCTTGGATGCTCTTTCTTCATCATCATAAGCCTTTATGGTAATCTTTCTTCTGAAATCAATGGAGTCCTCAGAAAATCCTAAGGCTTTGACCAACTTCAAGGTATAGATGTTCAAACCAGCACCTCCATCTATTAGAACTCATCTGATTCGAAACTTGTGAACCATGACTTCTAAGTACAAAGAGGAGTTATGGGGATGAGTTATGGAAATGTCATCCTTATCAGAGAATGAAAGAAAAGTAGGTGAGGACAAATGCCCTACCATGGCTTGAAATTGATTTACATCCAATTCAGTTGATACATTAGTTTCAACGAGGGCTTTGTCTAGAATTTCTTTATGGGCTGGAGAAATCTTCAATAGTTCCAGAATGGAAATTTGAGCAGGGGTTTTTCAAAGTTGGTTAACCAAATCATATTTATGTTGAGGTGGAGGTTCAGTGGATCTTGAAGAGGTGCCCTTTAAGACAACTTTGGCTTGCGCTTTTGTTGTTGCGTTGACTTCTCTATATTCCACCTTCTTGTTGACTTTAATGACATTTACCCGCTCGTCGTCTGCGTAAAGATGGTTGATTATATGATCATCATTGATATGATTCACATTTTTTTCAGAAGATTCACCCTTTTGATAATTAGGCAATGGATTGCGGAATGCTTGGTGATCTACGTTGGTTTGTTGATTTCCTTCTATTGTGACGATGTCATTGTCAATTAAGTCTTGAATTACATTCTTCAAGGCTTGGTAGTTGTTTGTACGATGACCTTTACACCGATGATAATCACAATAATATGCCTCATTCCATGATGGAGGCTTTACATTGGGTTCATAATTTTGTTGAGGTGGTAAAGTAATGATATTTTTGGCCATTAATTCTTTGAATGCGGATTCTAAGGATTGACCCAATGGAGTAAAAGTTCTTCTATTCGAGAAGAATGAAAATCTTTGTGGATTTGAATTTGAGTTGTTTCCTAAAGAATTTTGATTGTTATTGTTTCCTCGATAACCCTGGTTGTTGTTTGAAGTCCCTTGATGGGAAGTGGAGTGTTGATTTGTATTGTTCCTCTAAGGAGGAGGATTATTTCTGTGATTTGCAATCAAGTTGACATTGTTGTTGCGACTGTTTGGGGTAGTGAGGAAAAATGGTTTGGTTGAAGCATGATTTGCATCCACAACACCATCATTCACCATATTTTTGTTGCGAGTCCAGAATTTGGATTTGTCCTGATTATTATGATGGTTGGATGAGCTAGGATTTTCTTTGTCATGTTTTATTATGCCTCTTTTGACCAAAGCATTTTCAATGGTTAAGGCATCTTCGATCATTTTCTCAAAAGAAGAAGGACAATGTAAGTTCAAGTGATAGCTCATTTCTGAATTTAAACTGTTGATGAAAGTAACCATCTTTTCTTTCTCGGGAACAAGACGTGGATATCTGGCAAACATTCTTCTCCATCTCTGAAGAAACGTAATGAAAGGTTCACCAGGTTTTTGTGCAACTTTACAAAGATCTATCATGGTGATCTGATGTTGTATGTTGTAAGTATATTGTGATATAAATAAATTGATCAATTCTTCAAAGGTCCTGACGGGAGGTGTGATCTTGGATAACCATTCCATAGAGTGTACTCTGAGACTCCTAGGAAATAGTCGCATCAAGTAAGTATCTTCATGAGTGAATTCTAATGTCAGGTTTCTAAAGTCCCTAACGTGATCGATTGGATCCGTTTTCCCGTTATAGTGATCAAATTTTGGCATTTCACAATGCTTGGGAAAAGGAATCATGTTTAAACTTCTGTCAAATGGATAAGCACAAATGTCCTCGAGAGTGTATTTCTTTGTGGTTGTTCCCCCTTGTAATTCTCTAACATGTCCTTGAAGTGCCTTGATTTGTTGGGTCAAGGCACTAAGATCTGAAAGGGGTGTCTCTTCAAGTTTGTTTTTCAAGTTTTCAGTGTCAAAGTCGTGAGTTAATTTAGCCCCTTGTTCGGCTAGATAACGAAAATATTTTTTCTTATCTCGCTGCAAGATCTTTTCAATGGCTTTATGGAATTTTGGATCTTGTTCAGCCTCTCTAAGACGTTCCTTATCTTGTTCCTCATCACTATCCATTTGGTTTTTATCCCTGTAATTATGAAAAGGATTTTCTTCTCTATTGTCCATGTTGTTGTTAAAAAGTGGATTTTGATTTATGCTGAGAAGGGGATTACTACTTTCTCCTTCCTCTTGAGTGTTTTGAATATGACTTTCTTTTTGGACTGTATCCTTCAGTTTATTGTTTTGAGACCTTGTGGAGATAGGCATATGTTTTTGGAAAATTCTTCTAAACTTAGATCCTAGTTTTTGACAAGTGTGATGGTAATGATATCTTGATCCGATAAGATATGGAATCTTATGGTATGATCAAGGATACTTCTAATTTATTGGTTGTGGCTTCCAAATTTGATGAAGGATTTCAGAATCGTATTGGAGAAGTTGAACCAAAAATTAAAAAGCTGTTTGAGAGATGCACTTTTAAAATTTTGATCTTTGTTTTCAAAGAAAGGTTCCAAAATCAATGAAGAATTTGATTGGGGTGTGAAGGATACTCTATGGAAGGTTGTGGTATGTTGTCAAACTCAAGAGGTTGGTTATGATTATGTCGTTGTGACAGAGCTAATCTCTGATAATAAGCTCAGGAATCTAAGGGATCTACAACATACTCATCAGTGAATCCTCTAACAAAATCCTGATATCTGTGAAGAAATCCTCGATAGTGAAGCAAGACTCGTCGACTTTTGTATAAGAATTTTCTCTTTTGCATTGTTTTCTTGTATCCTAATGGTTTCTTGGGTTTTCTGATCCTTTTAGACAATGACTTCTTGGTAAATTTTGTTGACTTCCAATCTCTAAGCATGAGAAAATTGTTTGGAACTATTTTTGAACCAATGATATGAAAATCTCTTAAGTGGCTTTCAGTTGTTGTTCTTCATGTTCCTTTTGGATGATCTCTTTATCTGAATTAATGTAAAGGAAGACACAACAAACATTTTTGAAAACAGTTGTTGTTAAAGCCCTATACTAACATTGAAGTGTTTGATCAAGAATGTTTTTCATCAAATGTTTTCACATTTTTTCCACATGAAAAACAATTCAGACAAACTCACTCTTAAATTCTCAAGTAGGTCATTCTAATAATCAACAGCCCACATCTTAAAACTGCGTCGACTCACACAGCCGTGTCACCCCCGAAGGGGTGCCCATGTTTTTGTCTTTTCCAAGCGCGTACTCAGAGTTACGGAAGTGGATACCGGATCCCCTGAGCAAACAGTCCTTGGCAGTTATATGGTGAGTATCTTGGGGGCAGATTCTTCCCTCCCCTTGCACTGTGATTATCAGAATGTTTGGCAACTGACTCGGCTGGCTACTACACTAGGTTCGTAGTAAGGATTTCTGTTCAGTGCGGCAATAATAAACTCCCTCAGGAGACCTCCCAACCTTTAGAACAAAGACTTTGGGGATGGTTATCTTGCACACTATCGGCAAAAGAGGGTTTCCCCAGATTTGCTTTAAATTTTATAGTGGGGCGGAATAGCCTGGCTTTGGCTTGAACCCACTTGAGTCGTTCCCGTAGGGTGAGTACTTTTTCCCACTACGGCAGGCTCTCTAAAGGATGTAATTGAAACAATAAAATTGCATGAAATTAAAAGGCAAGTCTGGTATTCTGATCACCCAGTTAAGGGGAGAGCATAGACCTATTGCCACAATCAAAGCAAGTAGATGTTCTTTTTAAAATCCAAATAACAATGAGCTAATCTAAGTGAAGATTTTGCTCCACCAAAACAGATTGTTCAATTTTAACTACAAAATTTATTGTTTGGTGACTATCCTAGATTGCTTCATTTTAATCCAGATGTGGCTACCCTAGGATTGCTTCATTTTAAAACTTTAGAAAAAGAAACAGAATTCTTTCTGCAGAATGCGTCAGACTCAGAATTCTATGATTTTGTTACAGTCTATATGTGCCTGAACAGAAGTTGTATGCGCCGAAACATATATGCGCCAGAACAGAGACTGTATGCACCAAAATAGAGACAATATGCACCTAAACAGAAACTGGATGCGCCCGAACAAACACTATATGCGCCTAAACAGAAACTGGATGCGTCATAAGAAAGACCATGTCAAAATAATTACTGTGCATGTGGGAAGAAAATTATAT
>VDFB02086081.1:315029992-315179232 GCA_007258455.2 Sequoia sempervirens
AGCCATAGTAAGCGCTACACAATCATAGCAATCACAACTCATAGTATTCATATACACCCATGCACAAATACATGGTATTCAACACATTAACACGTACATGGTCTTCTAGGCCTTCTTTGTCACTTGCCTTTGATTAATAGTTCAAATGCACACAAAGCTAATTGCAATCATTTCTTCCTTTGAATTGCTAGGTACTTAAAGGCTGACTAGCAATTTCCTAATTATTTAGATATGGGACAATACAAAGATGTATAAGAAAATATGAACTTGCCTGAATGATCATGAATGGTAAAGCTATTTTCTAAAATGCTACATATACTGTGACATTTAAGCTTCAAAACTCTCAGGTAACATGTAAAGCCCTGAGAAAAATTGATGTGCTAACTGAATGGGGTCATTTTACTTCAATTATTTAGCACTTATTCTTAACTGTTTAATCACAATATGATTGGATGGCTAGCTAGCGCCATCCACATAAAAGAATTTAAAGCAAATGCAACAGTAATCTATTATATACACACATATATACATGGCAACATAGATACATGCATTCATATATACATAATTGCATGCATACATATATTCATGCAAACCTGTATGCATGGATGCATACAAAGACTATGTTTCATGGGATTATTGAAGAGTTCACTTGCTTTCTATATGTTTCCATATTTTCCATGTGTACCTATGACGACAATAACCACAATATTTAACAGTATTCCTCTATCCTTGATAACAGCTCATTAGTTCCAAAGCTCTCTCTATAGGACAACTGTACATTGCCTACAAGACTCAGATGCATCCTTCGTATTTCAAGGAAAGATTTGAATCAATAACACTTAAAATGATCTAAACTATTACTTTACAATCAAAGTATCCAAATGCATTGCAACAATGCCAAACCCAAGTTCCCTTTAACATGTACAATGAAAGTAAATAGAAGGGAAAATGCATTTGCTTTAAAGTTTATACAGCAATTTCAACAGGTTACACATGCATTTATAGATTGTGCTTTCTGTACCAAATTACATGGGCACATCTATACATTTTTCCATGCACAGATGTTCACATGGATCCATATATTTATGCATTCCTTTGATATATGCTTTGCTGGTATATAATTTGTTTTCCCTGTTTTCCTTTCGCTTCCTACTTTAAATGCTACTTGAGCATCGCTATGCTTTCACAGATTTGTATTTCTACTTCAGTTTACTATTTTCCATTCAAATTTCTTGTTCACATGTCATGTATGCTTTACACTCTTTGCATTTTGTGTACATGCATACATCTATACATGCATACCTCAAGCATTATTACAAATGTCTAGGATTATTTGCATTCAATACTTCAAACAAAATAATAATACATTTTTGCTTCGTTGATAAGGTCATAAAGGAAATTAGTTACTGCAAATGTGGAAATGCACCCATTTCAAAGGTGCTAATGTTCATTGGTGTTTCTCTTTTCACTCTTGCATCCTTAAATATCATTATATTTTTATATCTATTCATCTCTTGTCACATTTCGAGGAAGCTCAAGGATCTTGGAACTTTGTTTAGTCCAAAGGAGAGTGAGAAATGAGACACTAGTATTTCTTTTGTATTTGTATTGAGACATTCAGCCCTATGATGATTTTATAAAGCATAACCAATAACAAAATACACATTCTTCCACCCTTGCTTGGAACAAAAGTTCACTTCATACCCTATCGAATCCACTCATTTCCATTTCCACCCGTGCACATCATTTCTTCTCAAATCAAATACATTTCAAAATACATTTATACGCTTCTCTTGCATCACATCAATGTCTTGCATTCCTTTTTTTTCTTCAATCCAACTCACTCATTCAATTTTTTTATATCTTGCATTTAATTTTAAGCATATAACTTGAAGATGATAAATTCATATAATTTACATGCCATTCATTCTCACATCCAATTTCACATATCATTCCTTCCCATATCTAATACTTTCCATATGGCATTCATATACCTTACTTGCATTACATCATTCTCTCAATTCCTTCTCTTTGTTGCACTTACATCACTCATACTTCTTTACCACCCTTACATATCTTTATCTATCTATAGCTCAAATATACCTTCATCCATTACAACAAAATTCACACCATACCAAAGAAAAAATTGAAAAAAATATCAAGGTTATGCAATTAAACACTGAGGGCTTTCAAAATAACTATGACAACATAGAATTGTATTCAGGACTTCCTTTGAAAACGTTTTATACTATAACATGTTTATTGCAGATAACTAAGAGCACATATCACAGTTTCTTGGAGGCTAAAATGTATAGTCATTTTTCATAAATATTTACATATATCCATGCATTCAAGTGCATAGTTGGATATCCTTAATACACTTGGTCAAAAAACAATAATGTATGATTCTTTTGTTTCGATCATAAATGTTCTTTTCATATCTATCAAATGCAAATTGTTTCAGACATTTTTCTACCTTTCTGCACATAGGCATATATACATTCTTGTTTACTAATGTATTGCTCATTTGTTTCAATCTGTAATGTTTTCCTACTTCTTGTACAAGCTGTAACTTGTTTCTAACATTTCTAACTTTATGGACGTAGGCATATATAGATTCTTCTTAACATACCAAGTTAAATGGACACATGTACACATTCGTGCATGCATATGTCTTTACATGGATCCATATTTTAATGCTTTTCTTCCATATATGCATTCGTACTAGCTAGTTTATTTATCTTGTTTTCTTCCATTTAATACTGCAAATGCAATTTGAGTCTCATCACGCTTTCAGGCTTGCTCTGGTGCCGACGATGGTTTTCACTATTTTGTGCATTCTGTGCACATCGCTAAATGTCTCAATGCCTCCATGTACACTTTATGCTTCAAGCATTGTTACAAACATTATAAGAATATTTTACTATACATTATTATAATAATTTAATGTTTATACGCAAAGTGCTACAAACATGTTCATTATTTTATTGTACCTGCATTTTATTTTACCTAATAAAATTCTTTATATCTTTTCAAATTATTTTTTTTTTTAAATATATACACAAAAAAATATTCATTCGTAATTCATTACCAACATTCAAATCTAATTTATAATAAAATCAATACCTTTCTACAGTTTCATCTAAGAATTTATCGTAAAATTTTTTACACTTATTACATTTTCATAAGTTAAACTATTACACTTTATGTTATACTTACACAAATTTAATCTTAGGTAGTAAGGTCCTTTATTATAATTTTGCAAATTACTTATTGTTTATTATATAAACACAAATTTTTACTCATATTACATAAACAATATTAAAATCTTATTTATAATAAAATCAATAGCTTTCTAGTCACTCATCTAACAATTTACTGTAATATAATTACATTGTTCTATACACAAAAATATCTTATCATATTACATACACAGGATTTAGATCTTACTTATAATAAAATCAATAGCTTTATATAATACTAATCTTCACACTACATTTAAAAAAAAACATTCCTTAATCTTACAAAAGTTTATACTCAAATGAGCTACCCCTATCAATCTTCCACCTAACACTACTGTTCCTATTAGCACTTGCATATTCTAATATGATAAACTAAAATAACTCAATTACAAATATCTGTACACCAAAAATTTGTTCCATTTAAAATGACTAATGATTTTTTCAATCAACAGGTTCCCTAAATAAAAAAAAATTGCACTCATGGATACATGTATGCGTATATCTCTTATGCATATATACGTGTTGCCATTTCACATGTCCCTATGGATCACGTTCCCCATGCATCCTACAAAAATTAAATACATTTATATTCCTATTTGTTGTCTCTAAACTTTTCCTAACTCCTACCTACATGCCTTTTACCTCTCGGCAGGAACTCGACACTCGCGTCACTTGTTTAATTAGATAAATCAACTTTATCTTATTAAATATATCATTCTATTTAATTAAATCATACTCGTCCATTAATTAAATAAATCAAGTTTATTTAATTAATCTCCTAAGGTTATCTCTTTAATTAAATAAATCATTCTATTTAATTATCTCCTAAAGTTCCTTCATTTAATTAAATCAAATGTATTTAATTAAATTACTAATGTCCATTATTTCCTCCCATTTGATTTAAAATCTAAATCAAATGTCATTTCAACTAATCTCTATCTAAAGTTAATTAAATCATGATTAACTTCTAACACTAATCTTCTTTTCTCTAGCTTTTACAACTTGCACAATAAATCAATTTATTTGATTTATTATTTCTTCTAAATTCCCTCAACATGGCATAAAAAGAGAATATTCTTCCAAAATTTGAAAATCCCTCTAAATGGGATTTTTCCTTCCAACAAAGCATTTAACTCCTCTTACATGTCTTTGTGCATTGAGCCAAGTGTCATTTAATACATTCTTTTCTCCCTCCAACAAGCCAACTTTCAAATTTGAAAATCCACCTAATATCATTTATTGGCACATTTGTCAAAATGTGCTCACCCTTCATCCTCTCACATCTTGACAAGTGGCATTTGGCCATTGGTTGAAGATTAGTCCCACATTCATCCATTTTTCCTCTTCTTCTCTCAATCTCATCTATAAATAAGAGGCTTTTCTTCTCATTTTAGGATCCACAACTTATGCATTTTGAATCCACACTCTTATGCATAAGTCCATTATTTTCACTTGAATTCATAGAATTTTCATAACATCTTCATCATTCGGCTTGTCAAAGGGTTGGGAAAGGGCCACTTTTCATATCCAAGTGGCACCAATCCACTATGGAATAGGTTTGAATATGCTCCATTTTCTTTCAATTAATCTCATTGATATGTTATTATTTTGTTGGAATTATTTAGCATGGTTCAATATTTCATAGAGTATTTAGTTTGCTTGTTTTTAAACTAACCCATAATAATATGTGTTGAGTTTGAATCAATGTTGCAGATTAGGTGCTCACACTTCTTATCCAAAAAAATCCACCTGTTTCATTCCAACCAAATATGCCAAACAATAAAACTATGGCCAATGATCTAGGCAATACAAAGAAAAGAGGTCTTAGCAAGAGGGAACCCCTGAATCCTCCAAAATTCCTCCAAAGAAAGCACATGGCAACACGACCTATTCCAAAGACTCCACTAGAGATGCTAGATAGCTCTCACAAAAGGACATTGAAAGAAGCGGTGAGTAAAACATTCATCATGTTGACCACACATAAAACACATGGAAGGGCCCTAAAACCCCTACTTCCAAAGGTTCTCCCAAGTAAGACACTTGTCGTGCACAAATAACCAAGAGAAGAAATTACATTTAGATCAAGAAAATTTATTCGAAACATGCTTCCACCAAGAAACTTCAGAGCTCCCAAATACCTGCTTATCCAAAACCTGATAACTAGAAGTAACCAAGAATTTTCCCTCTGGATCAGGCACCTAATCCAACACATTTTTCCCAGGAAGAGAATTGCAAACACATTCTGAAAAAATCTTAGCAAGCTCATGATGGTCCTCATCCAAACCACCTGGAGGCCAATCCAACGGATCCCTCCACCTAGACATAGTAATATGACCCATGGTCTATTGAGATTTAAAATCAACCACACAACACCAACCCACATCCATAAAAACCTAGCACAAATCTTGCAGGTGAGGATGAGAAGACAAAATGGGAGGATGCCCATCCTAAGAATCATGCCAAAAAAGAGCATCTCGACCACCGTTACAAATCCAAAATAGCTCCTACTTAACAAGATTGGCACCCCTTTTGAGAGTACCCCAAATCATAGAACCCTTTCCCTCTAGGCTAAATCTAGCAATCTCAACACTCTCCACCACACCAAAATATTTGAATGTGAGGATTTTAGCCCATAGCAGGTGCTATTGTGAACACCAATGCCAATACAATTTAGCTACTAAATCCTCGCCATTAAAATCAGTCGAAGACATAGGCCAAGACCACCTTCTTGCTTCAGCCTACAAACCACATCCCACTTAACCAAACTCCACTTCCTATGGAGTAAATTGCTAGACCACAAGAACTAACAAGACAAACTCTCAAAGTCCTTGATGAAGCTGGGAGGAGCATATAGAACAAAGCATTTGTAAAGAGGGAGAGACTGAACCACCTACTTTAAAAGAGTCACTCTACATGTCGAAGAAATCCACTTGCAAGTCCAATGATTGACCAGACTACAAAACTTATCAAGAATCTCCTACCAAAACTATTTAGAAAGAGAATGAATAGTACGTGGGATTCCAAGATAAACCAAGGGGAGTGAACCAATCTATAAATAGACAATTCCATCTATTCTTCTTTGGATAAGCTTAAGAGTGTAGAAGAAGTAGATAAAGGAAATCCCCTCATTAATACATTGTCCTAAAGCAGCCAAGTAATAGTCCAACACACCATGCCATCTAATAGCCTCCTCAACCATCACACTGCCCATCAAAGCAATAACACCGACAAACTGAAGATGAGATTGAGGGGGAATATCATTTCCCCAACTCCAACCTTGAATCCAACCACTCACAACCCGAGAATGAATAAACCTCCCCAATCCTTTAGCAAGCAAGATGAACAAGTAGAGAGACAAAGGATCCCCTTGTCTAAGTCCCCTAGAGGCATCAAACAACTTCGTGGGCGCACCATTGATTAGCACCAAAAAGGAAGAAGAAGTAACACAACTCTTGACCCATTCAATCCAGCCACCAGCAAAGCCAAAAGCTCCAAGGATCTTAAATAAGAAGTTCCATTTAACCCGATCATACACTTTGGCCATGTCCAACTTGATAAACAAAGATTTTTCCTTAGAAGAATCCATAGATTGAATGGTCTCAACAACAATAACAACACCATCCATGATCTATCTACCAACAAAAAAACCCCCTTTCTCCTCAAAGATTAACCCACTAAGCCATGGTTTTAGCCTTTCAACAATGAACTTAGTAATGATCTTGTACACAACATTACATAGAGAAATTGGCCTAAACTGATCCAGAGAGTTAGCCCCTTCTTTCTTTGGAATAAGAGCTAAAAAAGTTGAATTTAAAGACTTCAACATCTATTTGCTCATGAAGGATTCCTGAACAACCTTCAAAAGATCCAACTTAATCACTTCCCAAAGTACTTGAAAAAATTCAACTGGGAATCCATCAGGCCTAGGAGCTTTACCTTTCTTCATCTAAAACACAACCTTCTCAAGCTTTGACAAGGTAATGGGAGAGAAAAGATTCATTCATTTTAGTATAAACTAGCTACGGGATACAGTCCAAAATCCTAGCCTCATCCTCTTGCACAGGAGGTGAATCCTCAGAAAATAAGGTAGAAAAAAACCAAACACATTCAACAGAAATAGAAGAAGAGGAGGAAAAAATCCCCCCATCCAGCAATAAGAGAGAAGAAATAACATTACCTTGTCTCTGATCCTTAATAGAGTTGTGAAAGAGAGAAGTATTTTGATCACCAGCTTGAAGCCATTCAATACGGGACTTCTCTTTCCAAAAAATCTCTTCTCTTAACTCGCATTCCTCAACATCATTTATTGCAGTAGCCTCTAACAAACCAAGCTCCTCAGTGAGGCCCTAGTCACGAATCTACCTGGTGATTAAATCCAAGCTATCCTAAGCAATTTGTTTAGCATGAAACAAATTTCCAAAGTGTTACCTATTCTAGTATTTCAACCTGTATTTAACATACTGAAGCCTCTTGGAGAAAGAGTACATAGCAATGCCAAAAGTTGGCTTCCCAAGACACCACTAGCCAAGAAGCAAATCATGAAGAGATTCATCCCTGAGCCACATGAGTTGTAACTTGAAATACTACTTAACACAATGATGTGGGTGCTCATCCAAAAGCTTAATTGTCCAATGATCAGAGCCTCGAGCATTCAATATCTCTGAACTAGTCATCCACTTGTCCCCTATCCAAAAACTAGACACCAAAAATCTATCCAATCTTTCTGAGATAGAACATCTCCAATTCTCCTATTACTCCAAGTAAAAACTCCATTAAGTGGCTTAATGTCAACCAACCTCAAAAGAGCCACATAATCTTGCAATAGCCTTAAGGAAGGTTCCAAGCGGGCACTACCTCCCCTCTTTTCTTCTAAAGAAATGACAACATTAAAATCCCCAGCCAAGATCCAAGGCAAATAAGGATCTAGAGGCCTCACATATCTAACATGATCCCACAACTGAGATTTACCTTGGAAGTCAATTAGAGCATAAATATTAGAGAAAATAACTCTCTCACTTGACTCAAGATGAGAAGAAACACAAGAGATCGAGCCCCTATAGGAAAACCACCAAATTGGGTTGACTTTTTGAGGATCCCATAAATAGGCCACTCCACTAGAGCTACCAAGCACTCCCACACACTGACATTTACCACAACCCAAAATATTTGAAGCCACACACAACATACTATCAACCGATAACTTAGTTTCCTAAAGGAAAACCACATCAAGAGAATGAATACGAATCAAATTTTGAATAGCCTTTGATCGAGGGATGTTATTCATACCCCCTACATTCCAAGATAACACAATCATCATTGAGGTTGGGAGAAGTGAGCATAAATAGTCTTCATCGAACTGAACTCAACCAATGTCTCACCAGCTAGCTTGACCTTTTCTTGGTCCTTCTTGCAACCAACCTTAGAAGGTTTCTTACGAAGCCCCTTCTTGAATTTTTTTTGCTACAAACCCAAGGCAGAGGAAGAAGACTTATTTTTTCTGAATCAAAACCACCTTGCACCTCCAAGATAACCTCACCAATGCCAGAAGAGCCCCCAGAATCTGAAATCACCCCACCCTCCACACCTTGAACTAGAGCGAAAGAAGGCAAAGTAGAATCCATCTGAGGGACCAAATCACCAAGCTAATCCATCTTGGAAATCACCGAAGACTACACCCTGGGAATCTCCTTAGCACAAGAACCAATTTCCAACAACATGTCCACCAAAAACCCTTCCTCTTGAACCAATTCATCCAAAGCCTCAAATATATTGAAAGTATCCCCCTCCTACCTATCCTTGAGAGATCTCTTTTGACCCCGTCCACGATTGCGAGACTTATTTAGAACAAAACCATCTTTATCTATAGCTACCCCTTGCACATGGGAGCTTTACCCTTTTCCACCCTTGGATTAGATTGAGCATTTACAATACATGTACTACCAACACCAGAAGCATGAGGACACCTCCGTTGTTTAGATGACCATACTCATCACACAACCGGCACCAGAAAGGTAGCATCTCATGATCCAATGGATGATTCCATGAGCTAGAACTGACAATCAAATCAAAAGAATCTGGAAAAGGTTGACTCATATCAATATCAACATAGACCCATGCATAATAGAAAATCCTCTTATCCAAAGTTTGTTGAGAAGGACCAATAGGTTTTCCTAGCAACAAAGCAATTGACTACAACATATCACTTCTCCAACATTCGAGTGGCATAAGCCAAGCCCACACCAACAAAAGTAAGGAGAAGAAACAGAGAAAATGCTAAACCAAAACAAGCAAACAATGAGCAAAGAATACCAACCTCCTCCCGTACTCAACAAATAAACCTCCCCACACGCAACACTTAACACAAAAAAACACAAAGGAACCCATCTCAAATGCATGTAGCCCCAAGCATCAACATGTAGCCATAGCCATGAAGGTCGTGGGAGCAAGCACCAGAAGTAGAATGTTCACCATCCTCAATTCTCTCCAACAACGATTAATATCATGTGGGTTGTACATTGAAAAATATTTAATATTGAGAAAAATTAGTACCAAAACTTAAATGAGGGGGACATAGTTTTGTAAGCTCATGGTTTAGAGGACATGGTTCATAAAATACCATTTGGTGGTTTTGTACAAGATTTTTTTTATAAAAACAAGCACATGAGTAATTGTTGAGGTTGGCTTGCACAACTTTTGGTTCACTAGGTAAGTTTGATTGAACATTTCTTGTAAGTTACATATGTTAGGAGATTTTGCAAGTGTATTGTAATATTTGTTCATGAGATAATATATTGAGTGTGTGAGTAATTTTGAAGGCTATTTTTTTTTCCTTTGAGGTTATTTATAGGGTACATCTCGTGTCATTTTTATGGTATGTTTGTCTACTCTTTTGCATTATGGATTTTGAATACATGGTTGCATATTTTTTTATCTTGGGGTTATATGGAAATAGCTATCATTTATATAAATTTTATTTCATATATGTGTTAGTGTAGGTTTTTACGCCGAGAGGCATTCTACAGTCACATATAAGGCTTTTATGAAACTGAGTACATAAAAAATAAAGTGGAACCATTACAAACGCTTTTAACACTACACCACCTTCCATCCTGCGTAGTCAGCAGCATGTGCAATGCATACAATCATAACTGATGGAAGACGAAGGGTACCCTGATGGGAGTGGAAAAGACGAAGGAAGAAGTTATAATGATGGAAGACGAAGGGTCCCCGGATGGGAGTGGAAAAGACGAAGGAAGAAATTATAAAGAAGAATAATTATGCAAGATACGAAGCTTAGCAGAAGAAAGAATTGCAAATTCATATTACATCTCTTTATCAAATCATCTTATTTTTCAATTAGCTCCCTCTTTTTTTCCACACTTCCTATTAGTACCTTTACGTTCCTTATAATAATCATGAATGCACTCCACCCATGCTTATGCTTATAAAATCAAATATATTAATTTTTAAAGTCTAATATTGTAACATACCCCAAATTGACCCAACATATTTTACCTAATTTTTAACTTAAAAAGCAAATAACACAAGTCCTCATGCACATGGACATAAATTCTTTTCTCCTTTTCATTATCATAAATGCACATTTCATATACCATTACATGAATGAAGAAATCATTACATAATTTACAATAAATGAAATTCATCATTCAAATATATTTTTAAAATGATTCAATATCATAATCATATACATATCATAACTCACAAGAGTTTAGTGGTTCAGTGGTTGAAATGTCCACCTATGGATCTTCACTTCTTCTATTTCACAAGACTCGAAAACTAAATGCAAGAGGGAGAGCATCATCCAAGTGCTTTTCCTCCAACCACAAACATAAGCGGTCCCTCGCACATCTTCCCAAATAGATGACCCTCTATAAAGATCGAATGATTTCCATTCCATACACAATGAAATAAATGAGTAACATTATTTTCAAGTAAGGAGATAGAGGTTCATCTGTAACATCAAATATATAACCATAACATGTATTCCATGAATTATCCACAAATGCTCAAAGAAATTTCATCTAACACATGATCAATGTACATACAACAATAAGGGTGTTACAAATCATCTATTTCAATGATACAATAAGCAAGTTTACATAAATATTATATTCATGAAATAAAGTTACAATGTACGAATGGGCTATGCAAGCCATACAAAAATAACATAAGAGATATATCCATGACCAAAAGAATCTTTGATCCTCATCTGCCTTGACGCCATTGGTCTTCTTGCACTAAGGCCAAGAGTGTGGTTAAGGTGCCTTTTCCACCCAACCATAAAGCACATGACTTCCCCGAGTTTCTTCCTATCTCGAAGAGATCCCCGACCCTGCATGAGGAGCCTAGCAACCTAGAACAACACAGCAGGAGGGAACTCTTGATGCAAGCCCGATGCCTATATGCATTCCAATACTAAGAATAGCATATTTCTTGCAAACAGGAGGTGGCAGAGACCTACATAACATTTATTTCTAGGCTTTTATTGCATCTATTCCAATAGTGCATTGCTTGGCCAAGCTTAAACAAAAATAAAGGATAGTTATAGAAAAGGTAAAACTATTGTCTCTATGGGTCCACCTTCGGCATCCTATCCCGAAAGTCTACTAAAAAAGGAAATAAATAATGCAAGTTTTCACATAAAGTTCCATTCAGTTTAATAACATTTTCTCACACATGCATTCATCATAACTCACATTTCATGGACTAGTTCATAAAATGATTTACCTAAATACAATAATGTAACTCACGAATGATTCTACCATTTCACTAAGCATGTCATTCTTCAAATTTAACTATTATCAATGAATAAAAATGAGTTTACACAATGAGTTCATTTCCATGTATATGTAAGATGTCTCTCATTCTATTTTATAATTGGAAAGATTTAATCTATTTAATAATTAAAATAAAAGTAAACTCCATTCAGCTTTATGTCTATTTCAAGAGGTTTTCAGTCCGCCTTTACTCCTATGGTAATGTATACTCATGCATCTATTCAACTAATTAAGTATAAAAGTTCTCTAATTGTTTGCATAAGAACAATGATTCCAAAGAAATGCACTCACAATTGATTTTGTAATTTACTATAGATTCTTTTCTCATCATTCTATTATAAATGAATAAGACAAGTTTAAGTATATGTGTTTATTTCTACATGCATGTTAAGTATCCAATGTATTGTGTCTATTTGAATGATTAAGTCTAAATGACTAATTTATGTATATTTTCAAAGAAATCTCTTCTCTAATCAGCCTTATATATTCGCTGGAAACTATAGTTTTGCTTCATAATTTATTGCAAGTATTTTTAAATTTATATGTAAAATTACATTAAATCTAAAATTCAGAAGTAAATACAATTCTAATGCAAAATCATTATTCATTCTTAGCCAGTTTCATGTGTTATTCCATTCTAATTTCAAACTGAATTATTCCCAAATAAGAGTACATATATATAATATTTAACTTATACGCATATCAAGAAGTTATCAATTTAAGAACTCAATATGGTTTCATAATTTATGGATCAGAATATCAAACTAAAGGTATAAAGAATGTATATACACAGATATATATATATATATACAATTAATTCTATTTTATAAAGGAAGCTGGCTGCAAGTTTTAAATAACACCATATTCAAAAACTTTGAAACAACGAGCATATAGAGAATGGTCGATGCCCCCAAACTGGTTACACTCATATTACACAACTCTTATGGCTCAAACTAGGTGTTACATACATAGTGGAGAATTTAGGAAAAAAATTGTAGATAACAAGAAATTGATTACCAAGTTATGTATTGGTGCCCCACATATGGGGAGAGGGCACTAATTGGGAGGGAAGTACTCCCTCCATAGGTCGTGGCCTATGGAGGGCGCTTCCCCCACAGCACAACCCTTCCCGATATGGGGAGGGCATGGTTCGGGTAAGCCCCACCCTTCCCTTAATATAATCTCGGCCTGTGGAGGAAGCGTTGCCCCCATAGCGCAACCCTTCCCAATATGGGGAGGGCACAACTAGGGTAAGCCCCACCCTTCCCTTAATATATTCTCTTCTTATTCCTACTAATTTTAAATCTACTGAAATCTAGTGAAATTTTTTATTTGGTAGCCATTATGATATTCTTGCAGAGTAAATCAAGAAGAGTGTCCAAGAACAATTGTTTTCTCGTTACTCAATTTCTCTTTTTAAGTTTTCTTTCCTTCCATATTTTCTCAAACCTAATCTTGAAATTGCAATTAAATTCAATTTCCCGATGCTTCCTTTCTTTACCAAAAATTAACTTTTAATCGCTATATTTATTTATTTCCAAATAAATAAGTAAATGAATACTACTTTATTGTAAATAAAATATTACCTTTCTAATATAAATAATAATTTACCAACTAATGAACAATTTCATAAAATTGTTTTCACTCAACAAAGCAAGTGCATTTATTTGCATAATAAAATTCTTTAAGCTATGTTAGTTACTATTTATTATTTCCATCACACCTTTTTATTTCTACTTCATAAATTAAAAATAAGCATTCTAAAAAACACACCATTATGCATTTAATTAATTCTTCTATTTTACTATGCTTTTATTTCCACTTCATAAAATTAAATAAACACTCAGAAAAACATACAATTATGCATCCAATTAAATTAAAATTACATGCATTTAAATGACACTACATGCACGTGTGTGTATGCAAGAGTTTCATTCCTATTGTACCCTTCGAAGAAGCTAACCTTCTATCCTTAGCCACACCCTTGGTCTTTGATGGCCTGCATCTCAATACTCTCAAGCACGCATCAATAGATTAGTATCCAAATAAAGATATAAATCAAGACATTAAAATTTATGAATTCAAATTACATTTTCCATTTCCCATCATGTTCAAAATAAATTGCATTCTATGCATTCAACTTTTCTTAAATTAAAGCAACATTTCATATTTCATCACACCAAATATATCATAGTATTCATTATGTATTCTACCACACACACCCAATCATATATCAAATCCACACAAAGCCAAAAACAAGAAGCATCAAAGTTCGAGACATGACACTTCCCTTCAACAAAGAAATTGCTATAAAACCATAATAATGCACATCTAAGTACCCGGTGTTGTGTCCTACATATCCAGTATGCTCATACAAAGGATACCCTCCTACTAGCATGAAACTATTGACTAGTATGGAATCTTGGATCATAGTGAACCGACAAGGTGTAAGTAATGAATTTTACACCTACTTTGGTCAGAGATTCCATCTATAAAATAATTCCACTTCCTATGAATGAAGTTGTATGTTCACCCACCCTTACTCGACTTAGAAACTATAATGACCACTAAACTTCAAAGGTTACAATCACAAAAAAATACCAAAAAAAGTGATAGCAACAATAATGAAATCATAGACCTTAAAAGCTTGACACAATCACTAGATTACCCTTTCCATACTTGTAAGGTTTTTTCCAAGATTGACAATCACAAACAAGTTTCCATTCAAAGTGATGACACAAAAATATTGAATTAATAGACCAAATAGGTTTAACACAATCTCTTAATACTAATGACTCCACATCACCATCTGGACACAATTGGTCTTAATCTAAAACACTATCAATATGCCAACATATATAGTAATTTAGAATTAAACTTGATTCAAGAATATTACTTCTTCATATTGATTTTTAGACTCATGGTTATCATATCTAGTATGGTTCCATGCTTCTAGGACATCATGACCAACCTAGTTATCCTTGACATTAAATAGCATATAAAGTCTTATGTTTATAATAAGAACCCTTAATAAGTCAATATAATAAGATATTAATTTCTAATAATTCAACTAGGAACCTTTAAACTAATCCCCAATTTTCTCATGGTTTTTTCCAAGTTATCCTTTGCATCATTTATATAAAGTACCTAAATTTGTATATTCATAACAATCATACATCTTTTCTCTCAATATGACACATATATTCACATGTTTGAAATGAATGATAAGTCAATATCTAATCTAGAGAACATTTCCAGCTCGAGAGGAGTATGTGCTCTACACCTTAAAAATCTCCCCTCTTTATGGAGTTGGGTTGGTAAGATGTAAAGTCCTCTTATTTAAGATTAGAATACCATGAATAGGTATTAATAAACTCTAGGTCAATGTATAAGATAGTATCAATCAGAAGATATTAAGGACATATTTTTGTATTCTAACTCTTTTGTTGAAAAAAATGATATAAACTCTTATTCATGTGCATACCCTAACCCTAATGAATAAAGTTACCCTTTTTACATAAGGGACATATCCATCCAAGTACATAAGTTCTCTACCCAAAACAATCTATCCAATACATAGGTATTCCCATCATGTTTCATCCAACATATTCCCATTATGACTCTAATCTTTTTAATTGTAAACAATCAAGAACAATCAAGCAATACAAATTCAATATCATAATATTATTAGTAATCCTACAAAAGCTTCACTTTTCAAACCATTATAATCATGATAATCCCATATCATGCTCTATAGATTTCCTATTTATGCAAACCAAATGAAAACTCAAGCATTCTTAACTATCTAGTATCAAGAGAATGCATGCAATGATTGCACAACAATTTCCAATCAACACTCAACTCAATTTCAAAATAAAAAGAGAAATATAAGTAGAGTATCAAGCATGCCTAGAAAATATAGCTTCCAACAAAATACTTGCAATCATATGCTCTATGTAATGGTTATCCTTGCTGCTCCTACGTACTTATCTTCACAATCTGCTTCTTCCTACTCATAAATTCACACTGCTATTATACTCTTACTCACTCAATAATTATTCTCTCACAACTAACAAAGTGATTTCTAGTATGCACTCAAGAACAACAAAATAACACAACAATTTCTCTCAACAATAATGAAAAACCCCCCCAAATGGTAAAATGCATCTCTCTATATAAGAAATATTTGAGAAAATGATTGCTACAAACTGAAAGGAAGTTGGGTGAGTGGAAACAGCTGCCTACACTAATCTGATCAAAGGAGAGTTACAAAATTTTCTTTTAACACCTTTTATTTTTACAATAAGAGTAGCACATACATAGAATAATATAAATAAAACAAGAAGAATGCCCAAAATAGTGACACCAAATATATGTGGGGAAAACCCTTTCAAGTAAAAAACTCCACCCTCCAAAAGCACAGTACTATCTTTATTACTTCAAATAATGGTTACAAAATATCACCAAGTACAAGCTTCTTTAACAAGTGTTTCAACACAAACACTTGTTCTAGAGTGATAATGGCAACACTTCGTTACCTACAAACAAACTATGCATTCTATAACTCAAGGCACCTAATAAATAGAGTGTTACAAGCTTCAAGAAGCATCTAGAAGGTTAGGGGCATCCAAATCCAATAGGAATAATATCCAATACCTTGGACATGCATTTGGACACATGTGACATATTCCCTTACACCCCTTACATTTTTCAAACATGAAAATAGTCTTATTTCAAGATTGGGCACCCAAAATATGCAAAAAATAGGCTATTTAAGATGCCTTACACATCTTACAGTTGTCATATAATTTTTTCTCGCTACAAACACTTACAACTGTAAGAGAATATGTCATAAATATTGGCTAAAAATAGCTAATTCTCTTACATCCTTTCATAACCCAACTTCAGTGCTAACTTTCACCCATGCATTCAAAGATGCCTTATGTCACGTCATAGAATTTGTAAGATGTCATAGATTCTAAAGTGGGACACCTATGTACACTTGGGATGATGATGTGTCATCCAGTCACCTCCAACAGGGATGCCACCCATCTGGTGGGTCCCAATTGATGACATGACACCATAGTAAATTAAATAATACAAATAAATACATTAAATTACATCAATTAAATCAATGTTAGAACTCTAAGATTGAGACACCTTAATCCCAACACAAACTAGCTTCTGGATTCACCCCCTTTCAAATCCTATTGCCACCTCTCAAACAAAAATTACAAACTCAATTCCAACTCTATTACTATGCACATCAAAGGGAAAGTTGGGTGCCTCTTTTGGCAATAGAATAAGTCAGTTGATTGGCACATGAATAGTCCAAAACATATTTAGTTTCTATCTATTTTGCTAAGTTGTTAAAATCAATTGGCACATGCTTATTTTACAAAGTCAAAACTCCTTATATTATTACTACATAGTTATGCATTAGTTCCCTATTTTCACTTTTCCTTCTATCATGGCACTTTTTGGCTCATATACCATGCAATTCTTCAAAATTTAGGTGGCTGGATGGATTATTTAATAGCCACTAAAGGTTATTAATGCTTATACCTTGTGTGGCACATTCTATCCACTATACTCTGCAAATGTCACACCTTTAGCTATGCGAATAAATAGGTTTTTTTAAATTCCTTTAAATGTTATTGCAATCCATGTCATGCATGTCATTTTGACCTCCACCATGCGTGGCTCTCAAGCCATAACATGGTTGTTTCAATGCCTCCCTAAGATGCATTTAATATGCTATTAATCAACTTTATTGCAACCTTTATAATATTACTAGTATGCTATCATATATATGATTTCCATCACACCACTTGCTTTAACATTCGTATGCTCTTAGTTTGCTACTATTTCCATCGATATTTTTAGCATATACAATCTTTTATATTTAACTTTATTGCAGCCTTTATGGTAGCAATAATATGCTTATATATTTATTTACACACATATATATACTTTAATATATCAATATATATATTATGTATTTTTATATTTCAATCGATTATCTATTTTTTAATATCCATCACAAATGATTACACACACACATTAGTCCTTGAATTATATATATACATATTAATATATATTTATCTTAATTTAAATATAATTACGTATCTATATATTAATGCATACATATTTATATATACCAATGTTCACCTACTTATTATGTATCTACGTATGGGTATATGTATGCATTTCTATCTATGTATTCTCATACCTACATACATAAATATGTATGTCATTGCATATATACATACATATATATTCTATACATATACATTCCCATATACATATATTTATCCAATGAGTATATAAATACCTCATGCTTATCAAAATGGATTTTTAACACTTTGATTCAAATCTACAAAACAATCAAAAGGATTCAAAGACAATATCCCTAACATACCTATAAATCTAAAAGGATAATGACATGGTTCAAAACATACCAACACTAACTAATCAAGGTTACTCTACTCGGTGTAGTACATGTGTGCAAATACTTAGATGGCCATGAAAATGGTTTCCATACCAAATTATTCTCCTAGATGATACTCTCCCTCCCCCTATGGAGGGTTCGAGTATTTCCTGCATCCAACTTAGTGCAACAAGAATGAAGTTAACTGATAACATAAAATTCATATTCATCATATATCATTTGCATCATTAAAGCATTAAAAAGCAATCTCATCATAATGTATATTTATATAGTTCAATCATCCATTAAACATATTAAAGTCATAATATTACACTAAAACATATTTACTCATAAAAGTAAAAGTAATCTAGTAACTTAGAAATGAGGTGTAACATACCCTCCCCCTTAAGAATCATTGTTCCCGATGATGTAGAATATCATAGCACATAGATATAAGCAAATAAAGGTTTGAATTTTAATTTTCTAAATCATTTAAGAAATATGTAAACTTTCATTAATATTAAAATAATCCTCCCTCATGTAGAAGTTGAAAAACCAACTTCACAGTCCCCAAGAATCACCTGCAAGTAATCACCTATCACATGCAATAGATATTCAAAACAAAAAAGAAGAGATGTTTTGTAAACCCTCAGAGCAAATATTTGCAAGCAAAAACCAGAATAATAATTATTGAATGTAATTATTTTACAAATAATACAAAAGCATTCAAAAAGGAAATCATGCAAAAAAGAAAGACATGCACAACCCTAATCTTATCTTGAGAAAAAAGATAGTTCAACTAGATAAGGATTACAATTAACCTAGGAATTAAAAAATGCCTAAGTAAACTTATGCTAAAGTGTAATTAAATAGTTAATTACACCAACACCCCCCCATAAGTGCAACTTAGGGAGAAGAAAATTATTATGCAAAGATGAGTCCCAACAACAAGGCCTAATTAGGTACCCATTTACAAATGCAATGCAAACTAAATCAAAAGGGGTAAAGGAGAAAAACACATGGGAACAAAACTCCTCCCTAAAATAGAATGAAAACTAAGTGATGAAAGATGGACTCCATAAGACCCCCCAAGGACACCATCCATCATAAAGATACATAAAAGAACCCCCCCAGAAGAGAGGAAAGAAGAGACCATAGATCCCCCCAAAATGAAGTACCTCCAAAAGAATTGAACAAACTACATCTCCTGAAAGAAGTGAGAGGGAAGAGGTTGAATGAAAGCAATCTTTGAAGGTGAATTAGGTGTAGCCCAAGATGTCTCCAAAGAAGCAGGTGTGACCTCAACAAATGAAGAAGTCAAAATAGGTGAAGATTGAATAGAAACCTCCAAAGATAAATGGTCAACTAGATCTTGTTGTATTGAAATAGAAGCCAAATCGGTAGCCACAACAATAGCAACAGGAGGTGGAGGAGATGGAATGGAAGGCTCGAGAATAGAATCTAAATTGAGATAACCAATTTTCAAGAAGCCAAATCTCTCCTCTGAATGATGATGCACACTAGAAATGTGAGAAATAGTTGTAGGAACAAAAGCACCATCAGTAGTAAAATCAGTAAAGGAATACAACTGAGATGAGTGATCCACTATCCCAGTAGCAATAACTGCTCTACTCTCCAAGTCTTTGATGATAACTGAATCAAGATTGAACTCCACAAATCTCCCAGTGCCTCCATGTGTGATCTGATAAATGGAAAGAAGGTTATTTGTCAAGTGAGGGACACACAAGACATATTGAAAGGAGTGGTCCCCAAAACTAATAGACCCCTCCCCTGTAACACTCATGTAAGTGTTGTTTCCCATCAAAATGGGAGACATAGTGCAAGGCTCAAAGGAAGTGAACATAGACTATGAAGATGCCATATGATGAGATGCTCCTAAATCTAGAAGCCATCTCCTTGATCCAATACCTAAAGAAGCACAAAGAGCATGTCCCTTCATATCTAATGAAGTATGTAAACCAGTTGTTCCCCTGTCATGCTGCTATGAAGAAGAAGAATGGGAGGAAGAATATGATGCAGACATCCTAGAAGGAAAATCAATCTGATGTTTTTGAAGAAAATGTTTCAGCTCATCAATGTCCTTCTTGTAACAATTATGTTCTACATGTCCTTCCCTCTTGCAATATGCACATGTAGTCTTCTCCTTCTTAGATGATTTCCCCTTAGAAGAGGAGGATGAATCTAAGGACTCCTTTTGCTGCTCATGAGGTTTGGAATCCTTTTGTTTTTGTTTCTTTCCTTTGCCTATAGAAGCCTTCTGATCTTTGGGCTCCTATGATGCAATAAGTTCCTGTGATGAGGAAGAAGGTTTCACCATGCCCATGCTAGCTAACTTAGCTTGCTCTCGAGTGAGAGATGAAGCAAAGTCATCAAGAGATAGCATAGTGAATCTCGTACCAAGTGCATCCCTAGTGGCATAAAAGGTAGATACAAAAACTAAATAATCTAGTCCAAGCTTAGAAAGAATTGACAATATCAACTGAGAGTATTCCTTCTAAACACCACACTATGACAACTTTAATCTAAGATACTTGAGTTTGGTGAAAAACTCCTAAATGTCAAAATTCCTAGGATTTAAGCTAATAAGCTCATTCTCTAACTGAAACCCTCTCATAGTATCCTGCTCCCCAAACAAAGACTCTAAAGTAGTCATCAGTATATCTGTGCAAGACTCATAAAGTGAAAAAGAATTTTAGATGAAAGAGATAGAAATAATGTACCATAAGCTTCATCACATCTATTAAACCACTTTCTCTTTTCAGTAGCACCTGTAGGTTCAATTTTTGTACCCATGGTTACCCTGTACAACCCTTTGTGTTTCAAATGAATCTCCATTTATTTTTTCCAACCAAAATAGTTGAATGGAGTAAGGTGTTCAATATTATGTGTATCCATGATAGAAAACAACAATATATACTCTCAAATAAAAAACAATGCTCGTTGATCTCAAAAAAATAGCCTAATTGCACACTTCCCAAAAAAAACTGAAAAAGATAAAGGCTAAGATCAAACAGGAATATCAGATACCTATTAAAAAATTATGAAAAAATAGGTCTAATATTTGTGTAGATCACTGAACCAGCTTTCCAATGCCTATTTTTTTTCACAAAACGGAGTCCAGATACAAAAGTTACGCCTCCCAGAGTGAAAATAGAAACTTTTGGCTTTGACAGGTGAAAAAGGAACCAAAACTGAAAAATAAAAAAATAAAACCTCCACCACTAGATAGAGCGTCGAACCAGATTTCCAACGATATCTCATTTTCAAAAAACAGAGATCGTATGCAAAAAATATTCCCAATTTGGTGAAAACAGCTCCAAATTGCATAATATGGCCTCCAGAGCGCTTGGGGGCTAAAAAAAAACCTAGGTCCTATGCAAGACCAGCTACTAGGATAGGATGCTAAAGCCGCATGCCCCTAGTCACTCACATGACCACTGAAGGGGCTAAAGGGCCAGTGAGGGGCTGAGCATCGGGTGCTCGGTCCTCCAAAGGACCTTCGGCCAAGATTTAAAGCCTGCGGGGACTAGCAGAGGGACCGGAGGCACTGTGAGCGGCGAAGACTGGCAGGTGGCGCGTGGTGGTGCCCAGGCAGTGGGTGGGCAATTGTCTACTTCTAAAATGGAGGCACAAATTTTACACGTCGTTTTGATTTTTATTTTATTTTCATGTTTTTCGAAAAAAATTGCCTCAGGAAGTGAGTTGGGGAGGTCGTACGGCCTCTCTAGCTAAATTGTTTTCGCCTCTTTTTCAAATTTCTCTGAAATCAACGAAAAAAAAGGTGTTTCTAGGGTTTTTGGGTGCTCTAATTGCAATGGAAATATCCATTTGGCCCAAAAATGTACAAAAAATTATGCTACCCCCAAATCCATAAAAAATCAACCTAGCTTGAAACTCTTGCACAAAAGAAAATGCTGTGAGAGAATATCTTCAAATCATGAATAGGAAGCCATAGGTCTAGAGCTCTGATACCATGTAGAAGTTGAAAAACCAACTTCACAGTCCTCAAGAATCACTTGCAAGCAATCACCTATCACATGCATTAGATATTCAAAACAAAAAAGAAGAGATGTTCTGTAAACCCTTAGAGAAAATATGTGCAAGCAAAAACTAGAATAAAATTGTCCAGGTACAACGAAACTTGGTTGAGAGCTGCTTGAATATAGTGAGTCATTTCAACTACACAGCTATTGTATGTAGTGTGGAAGTTTCTTACTTTTCCTTTGTGTTCTACAGATACAAATTGAATCCAGATCCAGAGTGTGTTGAATAGGACAACTTATTCTCCAAGTGATCAGAGTATCGCAGTTGTTTCACGATCCAGTAAAAGGGGAGCTGCGACAATCCAGTAAGTTGATTTCATGATCCTACATACATAAAACTTTTGTCTTTGTCTCTAAGAATATTTAGCAATTGCATAAGGCCATTATAGTTCTTCCAATCCTCAGTCAGAGCCCCCTCCAATTACTATACATAACACACATCATTATACATTTTCGAAATACAAAAAATGGCTAAAGGTTAACCAAAGGTGAATTCCCATGTTTGGAAGCAACTGCAGAGGAATAGGCAGAGAGTAGAGTCTTCTTGAACCGTTTCAATGAAGGACTGACATTTTTCCCATCGAGATACACCCTTTTCGTCTCCCCCCATCCCTTCCTGTTAATGGAATCCGGGTGTCTAAGAACAGGGTATGCTTTTTGAGTTGCATGAATTGAGGAAACCTGTCATATTGCCGAGATATTTACACATTTCATCCATAATGTTTTGCATTTTTCAATTGGACAGCATTATCACATGTTATTTTTCCAATTTTATATGCTAATTCAATCAACACCATTACTACAGACATTCAGGGCAAAGTACTTGTGCATGAGAGGAAGGTGGAGGCTGCAGAGAAGGAGGGAGTGGCAGATGAAGAGTTGCAAGCCTTATGCACTGAATTAAGGAAGCACTGAACAAAGCAAAAAGAGAAGAAATAAGAGCACAGTAAGACTGTTGTTCTTTTTTCAAACTGCCAGACGTCTAAGGTGCAGATTCATCCCAAGGAGATTCATAGGAAAGATCTTAATGATTTACACCAGGCAGTATTGGGTCTTCTCTTTTTTTGTGTTTTCTTTGCTAACAAGGTACTTCATTATCCCGCTTCAAATCTACTTCACTCATTAACATTTGAAAGCTCTAAAATATCCTTCATTTCTTCGTAGTTAGCAACTATTGCTTCTGCAAGGTTTGTATTTGTCTCTCTCATCATATCAATGCATGACTAGATATCTTCGCTTTAGCACTTTTCGTAGTATCTTTCACACCCAAAGTAGACTTCTGATTAACGTAATCAACTTTTCAAATTTATTATTAGATAAAATTTCACAAAGATGGATTTCCAATTTAGTCTTGGCTCAAACCAGGGGTAAGACTGGTTCCTCGTTGAAGTAGTGGTTTCTTTGTTGATATAATGATATTTTCAAACTGCCTTAGGGATATCTTTTACTCTGGTTCTTCTTGAGGCCGGCTAGCTTTATCCTCAAAAATTGCAGGCATAAGCTTGATGAACATATTTATCAGCACAAAGATCTTACTCCTCTTTTGAGAAAACATATTCTCAAAACCTTTGGTCTCTGCTGCACTCCTTTGTTTAATACGCTTTGTCATATCTACATACACTGAAACAAAAGAATGATTTTAGGATTCAAATCGTTGTCATCCACCTTGGAGTACAAAACTATGTTTCTCTTTCAATGCCTTTTCTTCAGTCCTGAACAATCGAACTTATTTCTTCTGAGCAGCAAAGGAGAAAAATATTACAGCAAAAGCAGTGAATGAAGCGATGCATCCATACTTGCTTTTATTTCTAGTTTAAAAAGACATGATGTTTCATTCTTTAACAATTTTCTTTTCTATTCGGAATAGAAAGTTTGCTAAACCTGTAACCAATTCTTATCAGATGCTTCGGCAATTAATGGTTCATGCATTTAAAATTTGTTAATTTTGAAAAAGGCATAAGATAATATTAGAGATGACAGTGAATATATCAGTTACTAAAATCGTTTATTCTTCTTGCCATGTAGCATCATCTTTCTCAAGTAGTTAATGGATTATTTATTAAGTGTGTTTATGGCCCATAGGTTTCATCTTTGAATAACAAATATTTATTAATAAAAGTTGTCTCTGTTTACCGAAAAATGTAATAGTAATTGTTTGTTGGGTATTTGAAAGTAGATTACATAAACTAGATAAAGAATTAGTGAAATATTCATTTGAACATTAAAAATTCATGCATATTCTATTTTATTAAAAAATATAATATATCTATTAAAAAACAAGATTTTAAGTTTATAGATTTAGAAATTTAAGTTTAGAGTTTATTTTAGAAATAGTAATAAAAACTTACTTTATAAAAGTGAGATGTCAATTTTGAAGTGTTTAGAAATTTTGTTTGGTGTTTAAAGATTATTGTAAATCAGCTTATATCAAAAAATTTATTATTAAAATATATTAATTGTTTGTTGGGTGTTGGTAGTAGATTACATATACCTAAATAGATAAACAATTATTGAAACATTCATTTGAACATTAAACATTCATCCATATTCTATTTTATTAAAAAATATAATATATCTACTAAAAAACTAAATTAAGGATTTCACTAATAAAATAGTAGATATATTATATTTTTTAATAAAATAGAATATGGATGAATGTTTAATGTTCAAATGAATGTTTCAATAATTGTTTATCTATTTAGGTATATGTAATCTACTTTTAAATACCCAACAAACAATTAATATATTTTAACATATAAATAAAATTTTGATATAAGCTGATTTACAATAACAAATCTTTAAAATGACACCAAACAAAATTTCTAAATTCACTTCAAAATTGACATCTCACTTTTATAAAATTTAGTAAGTTCTTTTATTACATTTCTAAATGTATAAACTTACTTTCATAAACTTAAATTTCTAAATCTATAAACTTATTTTAAAATCTTTAGTGAAATCTTTAATTTAGTTTTTTAATAGATATATTATATTTTTTAATAAAATAGAATATGCATGAATTTTTAATGTTCAAATGAATATTTCACTAATTCTTTATCTAGTTTATGTAATCTACTTTCAAATACCCAACAAACAAGAGCTGCAGAGCAGCGAAGTTCTTGCCAAATAGTAATAGAATTGTTATGTTTTAATTAGTTGTATTTGATAAATTTTAGCAATGTCACAAATGATAAGTACATCTAATTGGTGACAAAGTTTGTGATAGATTTAGACCTAACAGCAGGGCATAGAGCACTTTACAATCTTGATTTTAGGATTCAAATAAGTAATGGACATAGAACATAAGTACAAACCAAGCAACAATATAGCCCCAACATAAGCAAGTACAAACCAAGCAACAATATAGCCCCATTCTTAGCACAAAAACGCAAACAGGAATAGCTCATTTATTCAACAAATAAATTTCAATAGAGGAGGGGAAAAAAGGCAGAGATTTAAAAGCTTAAATACAAATAGTTATGTGTTTAGTGGATGTGTTAATATGGAGAGGTTATTAAGAGCTTTTAGTTTATTTATCATACAATAAATATTAAAAAATAAATTAGCTTTTCTTCAAATTTGAAGATTGACATTAAAAAAAATAAAGGGTGGTGATTTCAAGAACTCACATTGATTTAAGGTAGAGTTTTTCTGAATACACCCAAATGACATTGTAAAACATCTCTGACGTAATGAAATAAATATTAAATATCAATATCTATGTATAGACAAATCAATAAATAGGAAAATAACATATAGTTATTTATTCACTTACTAGTAAACTATTTTTTTACTTTATAAAAATATGGATATAAATTTTGCTTTTAATAATTAAGATAGATAGATGTATTTAATGAAAATTAGTTATTAATATTTATAGACTAGAATACCAACTTATAAAAAAAAATTTACTTGAATCATAAATGAAATAAATTGTGTATCAAATTTATATTTATTATAGATTTATTTAAATAGATAGATAGATGCATTTAAATATTAAATATAATATCTATGTATAGAAAAGTGAATAAATGGGAGAACAACATATAGTTATTTATTCAGTAAACTATTTTTTTACTATATAAAAACATGGACATAAATTTTGATTTTAATCATGTAAGATAGGTACATGCATTTAATAAAAAATATTTTTTAATATTTATAGACTAATCTATCATAATAGAAAAATTAATGTAAAAGATGTATAAGACACCAATTTTATTTAAAGAATAACTTTAATAAACAAGTAAATAATTTTTTTTGATTATGGTCATTGCGGCAGAAAATTCGTGAAATGGAAGTAATGAAAGTAATGGAAGCGCATTAATCGCTTATATCGGGTGAAATTTGTCTACCAATTAGATTGAAGAGAATTGAATTTTGAAATATGTTTTGTTATATAATTTGCATGTATACATTGATAATAGATAAAAAAACTTAAATAGAAAAAATGCTTGAGTTCTCATTGGTTAAAATGAGAATTATTAATAACTAGTTAAGTTTTGGCCATGCCTATAGTTCCCTGGGCAGGAACTAACAATTACTATTACATTTTTCGGTAAACACAGACAACTTTTATTAATAAATATTTGTTATTCAAAGATGACACCTATGGGCCATAAACACACTTAATAAATAATCCATTAACTACTTGAGAAAGATGATGCTACATGGCAAGAAGAATAAACGATTTTAGTAACTGATATATTCACTGTCATCTCTAATATTATCTTATGCCTTTTTCAAAATTAACAAATTTTAAATGCATGAACCATTAATTGCCGAAGCATCTGATAAGAATTGGTTACAGGTTTAGCAAACTTTCTATTCCGAATAGAAAAGAAAATTGTTAAAGAATGAAACATCATGTCTTTTTAAACTGGAAATAAAAGCAAGTATGAATGCATCGCTTCATTCACTGCTTTTGCTGTAATATTTTTCTCCTTTGCTGCTCAGAAGAAATAAGTTCGATTGTTCAGGACTGAAGAAAAGGCATTGAAAGAGAAACATAGTTTTGTACTCCAAGGCGGATGACAATGATTTGAATCCTAAAATAATTCTTTTGTTTCAGTGTATGTAGATATGACAAAGCGTATTAAACAAAGGAGTGCAGCAGAGACCAAAGGTTTTGAGAATATGTTTTCTCAAAAGAGGAGTAAGATCTCTGTGCTGATAAATATGTTCATCAAGCTTATGCCTGCAATTTTTGAGGATAAAGCTAGCCGGCCTCAAGAAGAACCAGAGTAAAAGATATCCCTAAGGCAGTTTGAAAATATCATTATATCAACAAAGAAACCACTACTTCAACGAGGAACCAGTCTTACCCCTGGTTTGAGCCAAGACTAAATTGGAAATCCCTCTTTGTGAAATTTTATCTAATAATAAATCTGAAAAGTTGATTAAGTTAATCAGAAGTCTACTTTGGGTGTGAAAGATACTACGAAAAGTGCTAAAGCGAAGATATCTAGTCATGCATTGATATGATGAGAGAGACAAATACAAACCTTGCAGAAGCAAGAGTTGCTAACTACGAAGAAATGAAGGATATTTTAGAGCTTGCTCATGTTCATGAGTGAAGCAGATTTGAAGCGGGTTAACGAAGTACCTTGTTAGCAAAGAAAACACAAAAAAAAGAGAAGACCCAATACCGCCTGGTGTAAATCATTAAGATCTTTCCTATGAATCTCCTTGGGATGAATCTGCACCTTAGACGTCTAGCAGTTTGAAAAAAGAACAACAGTCTTACTGTGCTCTTATTTCTTCTTTTTTTGCTTTGTTCACTGCTTCCTTAATTCAGTGCATAAGGCTTGCAACTCTTCATCTGCCACTCCCTCCTTCTCTGCAGCCTCCACCTTCCTCTCATGCACAAGTACTTTGCCCTGAATGTCTGTAGTAATGGTGTTGATTGAATTAGCATATAAAATTGGAAAAATAACATGTGATAATGCTGTCCAATTGAAAAATGCAAAACATTATGGATGAAATGTGTAAATATCTCGGCAATATGACAGGTTTCCTCAATTCATGCAACTCAAAAAGCATACCCTGTTCTTAGACACCCGGATTCCATTAATAGGAAGGGATGGGGGGAGACAAAAAGGGTGTATCTCGAGGGGAAAAATGTCAGTCCTTCATTGAAACTGTTCAAGAAGACTCTACTCTCTGCCTATTCCTCTGCAGTTGCTTCCAAACATGGGAATTCACCTTCGGTTAACCTTTAGCCATTTTTTGTATTTCGAAAATGTATAATGATGTGTGTTATGTATAGTAATTGGAGGGGGCTCTGACTGAGGATTGGAAGAACTATAATGGCCTTATGCAATTGCTAAATATTCTTAGAGACAAAGACAAAAGTTTTTTGTATGTAGGATCACGAAATCAACTTACTGGATTGTCGCAGCTCCCCTTTTACTGGATCGTGAAACAACTGCGATACTCTGATCACTTGGAGAATAAGTTGTCCTATTCAACACACTCTGGATCTGGATTCAATTTGTATCTGCAGAACACAAAGGAAACGTAAGAAACTTCCACACTACATACAATAGCTGTGTAGTTGAAATGACTCACTATATTCAAGCAGCTCTAAACCAAGTTTCGTTGTACCTGGACAATCTGCAATTCTTTCTTCCGCTAAGCTTTGTATCCTGCATAATTATTCTTCTTTATAACTTCTTCCTTCGTCTTTTCCACTCCCATCCGGGGACCCTTCGTCTTCCATCATTATAACTTCTCCCTTCGTCTTTTCCACTCCCATCAGGGTACCCTTCGTCTTCCATCAGTTACGATTGTATGCATTGCACATGCTGCTGACTACGCAGGATGGAAGGTGACGTAGTGTTAAAAGCGTTTGTAACGGTTCCACTTTCTTTTTTATGTACTCAGGTTCATAAAAGCCTTATATGTGACTGTAGAAGCCTTATATGTGACTGTAGAACGCCTCTCGGCGTAATAACGGTTCCACTTTCTTTTTTATGTACTCAGGTTCATAAAAGCCTTATATGTGACTGTAGAACGCCTCTCGGCGTAATTATGAATTTTTAACTCATGACAACAATAGCACTAAACCAAAGAGTAAGAATACATCATTTTTTATGCAAATGTTCATAATTTATAAAAATAAAATTTGAGGAAGTTTAAGAATTTTTCTATCTTCTACCCAAAGAAGAAATCAAATAAACTCAGATATACAAAAACTAATTTCAAGATTGTGTGAAAACAAAAATAAATTATTAGAAAAAAAGGCCCATACCCACAATGTGAAAACTAGACTAGAACCAAATGTTTTTGTTAGAAACTACTTCTATGGAGATATTAAAGTGTAACGTAATGAGAATGAAGATCATTCTTATGTTTTTCACCTAGAGAAACCGAGAGTTTTATCCAAGAGCTTAATTCTTTATAAAACAAACCTTCCTATAACCTCTTAAGCCATGTACAACAAACCATAATTCTTATGTTACTGGACCTCAATAATTCCTTAACATATTATTATAATATTCATAATAAAATTTACTAGAGTGAATTTTCAAAATTTAGATCATGAAACCTTAAAATATTCCATTTTCTTAATGATTTTTTATTTATATTTCAATTTCGATAAATCATTTGTTTCAAAATCTGAGACCAAATCAAAAGAGAGATATTCATTTATTAAGTTTCCATGGCGGTCTGAACATCGTTGCCTGCCTTCCTATTCCAAGGACGACCACCACCACGCTGCAGCCGGATCTGAACCTTTCCCGGCCACCCTCGCCCTCGCCCTCGTTCTCTCCCTCGCCCTCTTCCTCTATTCCTATTCTGAAAAGCATTAGCATTAGCACGAGACTTATCCTCTTCTCTCAGCAGGTGAATATCCAGTGGCCTTGCATCAAGCTTTTTCCCATCGTACATCTTCACAGCAGCAACAGCATCTTCTTCCCTTGCAAAAACTGCTTCTCCCGTACCCTGAAAAACCAACCCAAAAAAACACCATTCATTTAAAGGAAAACTGAAAATGTATCGCATAACCTAATTTAATCCACTCCACAATGGACACTTGCCAGAGAGCGGCCTTGTTCATCAAAGTGAATTGTTGCGTTCTTCAGTTTCACTTTCCCATCTTCCGAGAATAAGATCTCAATATCTTCATTACTAACATTGTAATCCAGATTGAAGACGTATAATTTTTTCCCTCTCAATGCGCCCGAATATGATTGCTGAGGTTTATTGGGCATTAAGGCTGGCTTATGCCTCTTCGTAGGGCCCTCTTGTTCAGGCTGCCCATTTCTTGGTCTCTTCTTGAGAATAGTTCCAGGCCGCCCATGGAGGAATGGATTAAAAGCTCTCACTCCATGACGCCAACGCCCAGAGTGAGGAATGGATTGAGAAGCTGAATAAGAAGTAATATTGATATGGTCATCATTTCTTGCTCCTCCTCTTCTCCGTCTCATTTGGTGGGAAGGGCCTCTATTGTTTTTGTGTGCAGCGATCAATTCGTCCAAAGTCATGTCTAGTTTTTCATTGAGTATTTCAATTGTGTGGGGATCAATCCTATCACTCTGATGATCATTTTCTTTTGACACCATTTTCTATAAACACGTAACGTATGTGGTACTCCGCAGTAAATTGTTTGGCTGGTACGCTGTGAGGCTTGGCTTTGCTTCGAGTTTTGATACTCACTGTGGTGCTTACGTTGTATTTAACCTGACTTTGTCTCCCCAACAGGACAAATGGACGTGACCTTTCATGGTTATAATTAATTCCTTCGTAAACTAAAACAGTAGCAGCCTTTTGTAATGAGATGTTAATGTTAAACATTTTCTTTGCAAACTAAAATAGTAATGGATTATTAGTATTAAAATTTTGTTTTCCATGACCTTCCAAGTCTTGACCCATTGAAAAATATAGATAGTCTAGTTAGTGGTTGCAGGTTCAAGGTTGGATAGTGGTTGCAGGTTAGAGTCTAGATTTATCTGTCATGTCCGGATGAGGGGTCTTTTGGGACAGGTTCCACTCTAGATTTATCTGTTATGTCTGAATGACGGGCCATTTGAGACAGGTGCATGAAGTTATATGATCAATTCTAGTGGTTATTGATTTTCTTGTAAAATAAATAATTTTTTTTAATATTTAAAGTTACATATGTTTATAAGATTATCAAACTTTGATGTATAGATTAAAAATGTGTTGATAATCTATTTAAAATAGTAACAAATAATGTATTATATTATTATTTCATGTGAATGTGTGTGATGGTTAAGCTTAGATCTAAAAGATGTGTTTTTTAAGTGTTGGTGTCATCCACTTCTTAGGAGCACCATTTGCAACAAAACACCTTCACGAGATAGAGAGAAGCACTATGTTATTTCACCAGAAGAGAGAATGAATTGAGATGCGATATATTACACGATGTACAATAGTGCCTTATAAAGGAAAGAAAATATATGACAGGTGGGAAAATTACCCACACGAGAAAAAACCACCTAAGAGATTAATGTAAGTTAAACTTAAATACACTAACAACCCCCCTTAAGTGCAAACTTGGGGAGAATGAAGATGCAAAAATGCAAAAAATGCAATATGGGTCCCGGCTACACAACCATGTTAGGTGCCCATTTACAATGCAATCTCTCACAACCAGAGAAAAAGAGAAAAACCCTGTGGGAAAAAAACCCCTCTCCAAAAGAGAGAAAAGAAAAACAGGACAAGATGCATGGATGGAGGACTCAATCATACCCCCCAAGGACTACATACATCATGTATATACAATTAATAACCCCCCCATAGGAAGGAAAAAAGGAGATATTATATCCCCCCCATAATGAAGAAGCTCTAATGTCGATGAAATATGCTTGAAAACAAAAGACAATCCAATGCCTACAAGCAATTCCTCTCCCCTTAGGAAGAAACAAGTTCACCAAGTGATGAAGAAGCCACTCCATGTCCAACTGAAAAGAGGAAGGAAATCTCCAAGAATAATCCACCACATAATCATGATTAAAAACAACCAAGAAATGTGACAAATCAAGTGAAAGTGAAGGTTCATCAATATCAACCTCCAAAGACAATCTAGATGTATCAACCATCAAGCTAAAACTGTCATCAAAGAGGAGAGAAATCCCCTCAAGTATGTCTCCCAAATCTGGAAGATGAGACTCCACAAATAAATCTGAGATGCCTGCCAAATACTCATCCAATAAAACAAGATCTGAGGGATCAAAAATATCCTGTTGTGCTGAAGGATCAACCTTTGAAGTAATAGGAAATGTATCAACATGAGTCTGAAGAACTCCAAAATTTAGATGACGAATTTCTCCTGAGGAATTGTTGTCAACACTAGCAAGAGGGGTGCGAGGAACATAGTCATCATCATCAACAAAATGGAGAAGGTATACAGACGAGACTCATGATCAACATTACCAATTGCAATGAATTTTCTAGTAGCAGCCTCTCTGATGAAAACAAAATATGTAGTGAACACTAAGTACCTCACCATGAGTGATCTGATAGATGGACATAAGATTTGTGTGCAAATCAGGTATACACAGTACATCTCAGAAACAACCATCACCAATCTCAACATTTCCTACCCCCACAACATCCAAAAGCTTATTATCTCCCAACAAAATCTTGGAAGTGTCAGTAAGATGAAGAGCCAAAAAAGGATAGGGAGTAAAACCCATGTGGTGAAATGCTCCTAAATCTAAAAACCATCTATCATGACTAGAATGAGCTGCAGAAGTCACTAGTGCATGTCCTTTACCCATGTAGAGTTTATCTTCTTTACTACTTGCAAATCCTGCATTCCCTGACTGTGTAGGGTTGGATGATGATGGAGATGTAGAGGTTGTAGAAGGAGGAGTCATAGATAAGGGCAATGAAATATTGTTTTTCTGAAGAAGATGTGAGAGGTCATCAATCTTCTTCATATAACAATGATGTTCATCATGTCCTTTCTTCTTGCAATATACACAATTGAATTTATCTTTCTTAGGCTTGTCCTCTTAAATGAAGAGGTGGAAGTATCATTTGATGTTGTCTTAGATTTAGATTTCTTCTTCCCTTTGCTCCTAGATCCTTGTGCTTGACCAATGCATGATTTATAGGGACCCCTCTAACTGGACAAGTTTGGCTTGCTCCCTTGTCAACTGGTCATAAAAAGTCTCAAAAAAAGGCATTTGGAATGCATTGCCTAAATCATCCATGGTGGAGTAAAAGATAGAAGAAAAGACTGCAAATGAGCCTCTTAGCTTAGACAAAATAAAAAAAATGGATTCCTTATTAGTTTTGCTCTTCTCAAATTCCGCCAATTGTGACCTTACAGATTTGAACTTGACTAGAAAGTCATCAATGGAAGGAAATGAATTAGGGGAAAGAGAGGTTAATTTAGCCTCTAGTTGCAAGGCATGAAACTCATTGCCTTGACTAAACAAGTTTTGTAACTTATCCCATATATCCTTGGGTGTATCACAATCATCAAAATGAAAAAGGAGACTATTAGAAACATTCAATTTTATCAAACCCATAGCTTCATCACACTTATTTCTATGGAAAAATATTTCATATTCCCTGGTAAGAGTGGGCTGATTATCACTCAGTGTGGACTACAGGCCCTTAGAATGAAGCAACCTACGCATTTTCATTTTCCAGGTATGGTAGTTATGGGGAGTTAACAATTCAATTGAATTAGGAGTAGCCATTGCAAAAAAAGACAAAAAATACACCAAACTGAAGCCTCCAAGAAAATATCAACTAAGCAACTTCTCCAAAAAAATATTACTCAGGAAATTAAAAGGATTGAATTTAGAAAATTGGAGCAAAACATTATGCACCTTATTGTTTGATTGTTGCAGATCGTTGCATCAAATCAATTGAAAAGCCTCCACAAAAAACACATAATCACTAGCCTCTTCACAATTTGTGGGACTTGCTCACACCATCTTTGCACACTGCAATGCTATTTAAATAGCAAAAAAGTTCCCCACGCTACCAATGTGGGATCTTTATTCCCAAAGACAACTTCAAAAAGAAACTTGGGCCCACACACTTTAGCTGCGTAACATAAAAACCCTAAATATTTTAGGGAAAACTTTATAAAGTTTTGAAAAATATAGCCACTAGCCAAGTCTTCAAATCGCCTCTTTAACAAGAATTTGTGACTTTCAACAGCAATGACTTCAACAGGTGTGAACGCCTCCTCAACAGGAATCGCACCTAACAACTTCTCCCTTTGCACAGTCATGCCTTGGCAATAAGGCCAGTTCAAATGCCAATCGCCTCCTTTGCAAACGCTTCCCAGTTAAAAATCGACACCAAATGAAATTGCTCTTCACAAGGAAATCACGGCCCTTCGAGTACCTACAGCTTCAATCACTCTCCAATGGAAAAGATCGCGGCCTGCAAAATGAATGAAATGGAAGCCTTTTTCGGCAAGGAGAATTGGCCCCCAAGCATGGCCCTCAACAGGTAATTCGGGCCAGAAAAAAAAGATATGGCATCCTCAACAATCATAGAATGAATCGGCCTCTTCAAATTGGTTTCCATAGATGCCTCCAATGAGAAAAAAACAAAACGTTTCCTCACCAGATTGAAATTCATGGCCTTCAAATTTGTAAATCGAGCCTCAACAAAACCCTCATGCCTCCAGGAAATGCAAATCACATCTTTTGCAAATGCCTCCAAAGAATGGAAAAAATCACACCAGTGATGTTCAATTGCATTCGCTAGCAACAGGAAATTGTAATTATTGAAAATAAGGAAAATAAGACAATTTTAAAATTTGAATGCTGGAAAAAAAAAACGATCTCAAACAACCTCCGATGAAAACTCTCAAAGGAAGGATTGCAGAAGGGTTGGCTTTGATACCATGTTGGTGTCATCCACCTCTCAGGAGCACCATCTCCAACAAAACACCTTCATAAGATAGAGAGAAGCACTATGCTATTTCACCAGAAGAGAGAATGAATTGAGATGTGATATATTACATAATGTACAATAGTGCCTTATAGAGACAAGAAAATATATGACGGGTGGGAAAACTACCCACACGAGAAAAAACCACCTGGGAGATTAACCTAAGTTAAACTTAAATACACTAACATTAAGAAATGTTCTTAAGATTATTTAAAAAAAAAATTTATAAGTAATTTTTATGTATCTTTTAGGTTAATTCTAGTAATTTAGTTGATGGATATTTTAATATAGATATATGCTTATTCCACATATTATAAATAGTTATTTAAAGGTAGACATGCCTTTTCTTTTGGGATATAAGTATACTTTTATTCAACATATTATAATGAGTTAACTACTTAAAGACAAAGATTTCAATATTGTGTAAACACTATGTATTCATAAAAAAATAATGATACAATATTTATGCTCTTATATTATAATTATCTTAAATATATGTTAAAAGTTTGGTGTAATGGCAAATTGTTTTCCACACTAGTTATTCAAAAATGATCCAACCATCCCAATACAAAGTTTCATAATTGATTTCCTTTTAACTATTATATAATGAAATTCATTTTAATGAAATTGATTTTGGTTTTGGTCCAAATAAAATACTAGATCATTTATTAGCTTAAAACTATATTTTGTTATTAAAATTTTATATAATATATATAAAAAATTATTTATAAAATTGATTTATAATATCTACTAAATAGATTACTCACTCAAAAATACTATTAGAATTATTTTTGTTATTATATTTTTAATTGTTTATATTTTTAATTCTTCATACATTATCTCTTTCTTCCTTTATCATGTGTTTATATCGATAGACATTTTTATAATGAGGAACACTTGAGAAAGTGCATAAATCAATGGCTGAAATTAAAATGATTACCATGTAAATCATCATAACCATTGATTTATTAATATAATATTCTTTGGTTAGTAAAACCTTATTCACAATTGTTTTGTTGAATACATAATTGTTGATTTTTTCTAATAAAATCTTATTTATATTTTTTAGTCAACATAATCCTTTTAAATCTAGGCCAATACAACCTTATTTACAAACTTTTTATTTTTAACAAGATATAAACTTTTAAAAAAGAAATATTCATGAAATGTGATGCAAAATAAATTCAATAATAAATATCTACCTCACTAGCCAAGAATATGCAAATAATATCCTACCTCATGTCCTTAGAAACTCCTAACATGGATATTTTTCTAGATTTAGTCATTTCTAGGCCTCAACCACACTAATTTTAGCTAAGAAAATATGTTGCAATATCACTTTTAACCACTCATGAGGATTGCATGACTGATAGTATAAATTTTAGGAATATATACTAACTTATTTCCAAGTAAATAAAATATACTTGTTTTCATTAATCTCCTTTGTAATATCTTTATCTCATCTAGAAGATGAAATACCCTACAATGTGGTGAGTGTAAAAATAAGTATGCACAATCATCCCCACTCCACATACATGACAAATGTATTGGCCTCCTTTTATGAGAAAGAAGTCAATTATTAATTCCTCCTTATGGAATTCTTAAAAGGTGCTCATAAGCTATAACATTTCCTTGCTCTTAATGTAAGTAGACAACCATCAACCTCACTTAACATACATGAGATTTCCACAATCCATATTAATGAAAATAATAATGATGCTAATTTTTTTTACATAGTTTTATCAAAAAACATTCTCATTTTTAACATATTCACTTCCTTTCTCTCTTTCATACATTCTCATCACTTACCATTTGATTTGTCGATGCAGCTATTTGGATGTAAGCTCTTGTCATTCAAAAAAATGATCTCATATTATTCAATACAAACCTAACTCAACTCCACCATTTCACATAATTTTATTTGTTGTGTATGCATCTTAATGTACTTTGATGGGGTTTTAATGTGGTAGATAATTTTAATTATCAATTCATATTACATTCCAACATTTTTTTAAGGGCACAATGAATTTCTTCAAATACAATGACATAGAAATATATTACGTTCACTAGAAATGCATTTAATCTACTCAATTATATTATGTTTCACTATTCATCTAGAAAACATGTGAATTTTAATTTGTTCCATTGTACACATATTATGTTCAATAACTTAGAGGGAATTTTTTTAGCTCATTATGATAAATGTGAAAACTTAGATAGATATGATATAACCCTTGTCATATTGGATTCACCTTTAACCATTTTTTTATGATTAAATTGAGTGAAAATCTAGTTCCAAAGACCTTATTGACTAATGACCATACATTTTTTATGATCTTTAATATCATTTAATATTTTACTTTAAGGGTAAATTAACTATGTCTAGAACAAAATTTTACTATGACGAACCTAAGCAAGAGCAATGTTGCATAGAGAATCATATACAAATTGTGAAAGATGATAAAGAGGATAGGGAGAACCTAATGGTGCATAAGTTTTAGATGAAACCCACACATGAAGATAAGGGCTCGTGGTTAAGGAAGAGTCTCTTTTACACCAAATGAGATTCAAGAGGATAGCCTTACAAGCTAATCATTGATGGATGCAACATATTAGCATGCATAAAGATATATAGAGATTGGGAATGAAGACAATCACACGCCCTATGCTATATAAGGTCTCCTAGTTTTAGATGGTACAAAAAAATATAGTGAGAGAGCAATGTTTACTTACATTACACATCATAGGACACATGTAAATAAGGTATGGTGTGGCATGATATTGATAGATCATGCATGCCATGTGTTACTAGGTAGGATATTGTAGTATGATTTTATAAAATGTGTGATAGGTGCAAGAACACTCTCACCATAAAAAATGATGGTAATAAACTTGAATTACTTCACATGTTCAAGGAAGAGGAAGAATGCACATTATAAAGTAAAGTGATACTATTTCCAATAAATGAGTTTCTCAGAGAGGTGAGAGAATCACAAGATTTGTATGTTCTAGTAGTCAAGTCCACACAAAAGGAACACAATGATCCACAACCTAGAAGTTCATGGAGTTATTGTGCTACTCAAGATTTTTTTGATTTGATTGGTTTAGGAATCCTAAATAGAGTGCCATTAATATGTAGCAACTAACTGAATTCTAAGTTTTCATTTACCTAATAAGACACCACATAAAATTAGTTCAAACATGAGTTTAAATTGAACAAGAAAGTTTAAAAACTAATAGAATGAGATTTAATACATATGAAAAATATTAAGTAATTAAATAATTACTAGAGTAATTATGCCAAATAAGACATGGAGAATGTGTAGTTTAACTCCCATACAATCAAAAAAATTACCATCAAGCATGTATAGGTTTTGATATGGTGCATGGATGACCTAAATGGAACACACTTATTTTCCAAGATAGATCTCAAGAGTGGATATCAATAGATTATAATTAGAGAATGAGACAAGTGAAAGGATACATTTAGCATGAAGGAAGGATTTTGAATGGTTAGTGATTTCATTTAAGTTGACAAGAGCCCCAAACACATTTGTGAGGCTCTAAAGCTATTTCTCAATAAGTTCAAGGCTTGAGGGATTCACTTAATAAAATAATGACACATAATTCACATTCATACGATACTAATAATCAACCCTAATTTTATTTCTACTCCTCAAATTTGTGTTTTTGATACCCTCTCTACACACACTAGTATAATTGAAGTGCCTACCTATTTTTACTAGGTATTTTATATACCTAGTTTTGGTTACATTTCATGTACCATAATTATTTCTACCCTATCAACTAAGGCCACTAACCATACCTACATATGAATAAAATATATATTTTAAATATCCCACACATTAAAGCCTTGACATATAAAATATATATGTGCTATAATAAATACATCATCCTTCAAAAATATTTGATTTAACACACTTATACATCTCAATCTCCAAACTCTTACTACACCAAATATAATAGAAAATACCCATAATAATAGATATAATAATTATAATATACATATAAGGGTATGTGCTGAAAGATGGGGACCAATAAGTGGCCAAAAATAATTTTGGAGTCAAAATAACCAATAATACACTCATGTTATGAAACCATAATATTCTCACACTATAATGTGAGCATGAGCTATGGTTTAGTAGTGTAAAACCCAAGGCTTGGTCAATAAGGAGCCTAAATATAGTCACATTATAACTACATCAAGAAAAAAGCAATTATAAGTCATTTTTTACCTATTTCATTAAGAATGTAAGCTATTATGCAAGTACATGTTAGGAGATTTAAAGCAATTTTATTGGATAAATAATGCTTCCATGATGTGAAAGAGGTAAGTTAAATTGAATTTTATAACAATTTTAGTTAAAATGACATGATTTTGATTTACATTTGTGTTGATTCATTAATTTTTTATTTTTAATAAATCTAAAGTCCTTGTCACCTGCAAATTGATGAAATGCATGATGAAAATATTATCTAGAAGAGCATGTTACTAGGCATCCTCCTTGTTATCCCCATCCTTAATATTTCTAAAACTTCATAATTCCTAGTGGGTAATCTATAGTTTAAGCTAATATGTCACTTGATTGTATTTTCCCCATTGTATGGCCCTAGGTATTACCAATAATAATTCCACGTTGTTTTAATGATGTTAATTAAAGATTAACTAATTTAAAAAATGTGTTTTTTGAAAAGAAAATAACCAAATAAAAGTTAAGTATGCAATTTCTATAAAATTGTGGACTTTCTATGATAGGGAGGAGGTTCAACAAAGTTCTTGATGTGGGTTTGTAAACTTTCAAAGGGATGTAATTTTTTTTGTATTTATCAACTCATTTCCCATAAGAAGAAAAACCTAAAAATTAAAGTAAGAATGAAGGCAATAATATGGATTTATATACTTTCCAAATTGCTTCTAAGAGATCAGGTTCAAAATTACTTAGTTCTTTGTGTATACGTCTAAAAATGGTCATGATTAAGCTTGTTAATTAATTAAATATGATTTATTTAATTAATTCCTCTAATGTCATCTACATATAAATAAATTTAATTATTTATTTATATCGTTCATCTTCTAAATTCTTCTACCTTAAATTAAATAAATAATTTTATTTAATTACTAACATTTCTATCCTTCGCTTGATTAAATTAAATAAATTTTTATAATTTATTTATATTTAATTATCATTTGGTTCTAAAATTTTAAATATTTTAAATATTTGAATAATGGAATATTCTCCATCCCATATTCAAATTAAATATTAAATATTTTATTTAATATTTTCCACCTCACCCTAATTTCATTTTTAAACATAATTAATTATGAGTTATTTAATTATGTGAATTTCCATTCTCATCTCCACTTCTAAATTAAATAAATTTATTTAATTTAATTTCTAACTCATGCTAACTCACCCTTCCAAATTCGCATCTCATCCTTCAAGATGGAAGTTTCCCTTCGAAACTCAATGACAAAAATTGAAGAAAAGGGAAACCTTCCATCCTTCTCTTCCACTTTCGAAGATCTCCCGCCGTCCGTTCGAACAAGCTTAATCCGGACCGTCGATCAATTCAGCCAATCAAATCCGTTCGAAAACTCTATAAATTTCGGCGCAAATCCAAGCTTTGGTTACACTTCGAATACTCATTTACGCACGCATACACTCAACCAGCATTTGCATTCGTGTCAGTTTCGATATCACAGTAATATCTTTCATTTTAGCATAGCTTTTGCATCTAGCTTAGTTTTGCATTTAGAATCTCGTTCTTTAGCTGTCATTTTGTTGAGCCTGATCTGTTGATCTGAGAGCTATCCAGAAAACAACAAAATCCTGAAATTAGAGGAGGATAAGACAGTTTCGAGAAGCTGCGATTACGGTTTGCATTATTCTGTTTCTTTTCAGCTTTTTGATTTAATGTCTTATTAACATGTGTTTGATTTCTATTTAATTAATCCAATATTTCATACACACATAAAATGGCGCCCACCGTGGGGCTGGAACCCATGAATTTAACATTTTCTGTAAGTTTGTTTTGACAGTTTCAGCTTTCTGGAATCGGCTTTTCAAAAAAAATTGACATTTAGGCGCATTCGAAAATTTTTCACGCGCATACGGAAACTTTAACTTTTTATTTTGTAGAATTTTGATGCGCATCCCGTGCATCCCTGACTGTTAGGGCGCATCCCGTGACTGTAAACGCGCATCTCGTGATTGTTAAAGCGCATATAGTGACTGTTTGTTTAGGCGCATAGAGTAAATGTTTGAGCGCATATAATTTTCTTCCCACATGCACAGTAATTATTTTGACATGGTCTTTCTTACGACGCATCCAGTTTCTGTTTAGGCGCATATAGTGTCTGTTCGGGCGCATCCAGTTTCTGTTTAGGTGCATATTGTCTCTATTTTGGTGCATACAGTCTCTGTTCTGGCGCATATATGTTTCGGCGCATACAACTTCTGTTCAGGCACATATAGACTGTAACAAAATCATAGAATTCTGAGTCTGACGCATTCTGCAGAAAGAATTCTGTTTCTTTTTCTAAAGTTTTAAAATGAAGCAATCCTAGGGTAGCCACATCTAGATTAAAATGAAGCAATCTAGGATAGTCACCAAACAATAAATTTTGTAGTTAAAATTGAACAATCTGTTTTGGTGGAGCAAAATCTTCACTTAGATTAGCTCATTGTTATTTGGATTTTAAAAAGAACATCTGCTTGCTTTGATTGTGGCAATAGGTCTATGCTCTCCCCTTAACTGGGTGATCAGAATACCAGACTTGCCTTTTAATTTCATGCAATTTTATTGTTTCAATTACATCCTTTAGAGAGCCTGCCGTAGTGGGAAAAAGTACTCACCCTACGGGAACGACTCAAGTGGGTTCAAGCCAAAGCCAGGCTATTCCGCCCCACTATAAAATTTAAAGCAAATCTGGGGAAACCCTCTTTTTCCGATAGTGTGCAAGATAACCATCCCCAAAGTCTTTGTTCTAAAGGTTGGGAGGTCTCCTAAGGGAGTTTATTATTGCCGCATCGAACGGAAATCCTTACTACGAACCTAGTGTAGTAGCCAGCCGAGTCAGTTGCCAAACATTCTGATAATCACAGTGCAAGGGGAGGGAAGAATCTGCCCCCAAGATACTCACCATATTATTATCCGGTATCCACTTCTGTAACTCTACTTGACACAAGTCGACGCAGTTTTAAGATGTGGGCTATTGATTATTAGAATGACCTACTTGAGCATTTAAGAGTGAGTTTGTCTGAATTGTTTTTCATGTGGAAAACATGTGAAAACATTTGATGAAAAACATTCTTGATCAAACACTTCAATGTTAGTATAGGGCTTTAAGAACAACTATTTTCAAAAATGTTTGTTGTGTCTTCCTTTACATTAATTCAAATAAAGAGATCAAAAGGAACATGAAGAACAACAACTGAAAGCCACTTAAGAGATTTTCATATCATAGGTTCAAAAACAGTTCCAAACAATTTTCTCATGCTTAGAGATTGGAAGTCAACAAAATTTACCAAGAAGTCATTGTCTAAAAGGATCAGAAAACCCAAGAAACCATTAGGATACAAGAAAACAATGCAAAAGAGAAAATTCTTATACAAAAGTCGACGAGTCTTGCTTCACTATCGAGGATTTCTTCACAGATATCAGGATTTTGTTAGAGGATTCACTGATGAGTATGTTGTAGATCCCTTAGATTCCTGAGCTTATTATCAGAGATTAGCTCTGTCACAACGACATAATCATAACCAACCTCTTGAGTTTGACAACATACCACAACCTTCCATAGAGTATCCTTCACACCCCAATCAAATTCTTCATTGATTTTGGAACCTTTCTTTGAAAACAAAGATCAAAATTTTAAAAGTGCATCTCTCAAACAGCTTTTTAATTTTTGGTTCAACTTCTCCAATAGGATTCTGAAATCCTTCATCAAATTTGGAAGCCACAACCAATAAATTAGAAGTATCCTTGATCATACCATAAGATTCCATATCTTATCGGATCAAGATATCATTACCATCGCACTTGTCAAAAACTAGGATCTAAGTTTAGAAGAATTTTCCAAAAACATATGCCTATCTCCACAAGGTCTCAAAACAATAAACTGAAGGATACAGTCCAAAAAGAAAGTCATATTCAAAACACTCAAGAGGAAGGAGAAAGTAGTAATCCCCTTCTCAGCATAAATCAAAATCCACTTTTTAACAACAACATGGACAATAGAGAAGAAAATCCTTTTCATAATTACAGGGATAAAAACCAAATGGATAGTGATGAGGAACAAGATAAGGAACGTCTTAGAGAGGCTGAACAAGATCCAAAATTCCATAAAGCCATTGAAAAGATCTTGCAGTGAGATAAGGAAAAATATTTTTGTTATCTAGCCGAACAAGGGGCTAAATTACCTCACGACTTTGACACTGAAAACTTGAAAAACAAACCTGAAGAGACACCCCTTTCAGATCTTAGTGCCTTGACCCAACAAATCAAGGCACTTCAAGGACATGTTAGAGAATTACAAGGGGGAACAACCACAAAGAAATACACTCTCGAGGACATTTGTGCTTATCCATTTGACAGAAGTTTAAACATGATTCCTTTTCCCAAGCATTGTGAAATGCCAAAATTTGATCACTATAACGGGAAAACGGATCCAATCGATCACGTTAGGGACTTTAGAAACCTGACATTAGAATTCACTCATGAAGATACTTACTTGATGCGACTATTTCCTAGGAGTCTCAGAGTACACTCTATGGAATGGTTATCCAAGATCACACCTCCCGTCAGGACCTTTGAAGAATTGATCAATTTATTTATATCACAATATACTTACAACATACAACATCAGATCACCATGATAGATCTTTGTAAAGTTGCACAAAAACCTGGTGAACCTTTCATTACGTTTCTTCAGAGATGGAGAAGAATGTTTGCCAGATATCCACGTCTTGTTCCCGAGAAAGAAAAGATGGTTACTTTCATCAACAGTTTAAATTCAGAAATGAGCTATCACTTGAACTTACATTGTCCTTCTTCTTTTGAGAAAATGATCGAAGATGCCTTAACCATTGAAAATGCTTTGGTCAAAAGAGGCATAATAAAACATGACAAAGAAAATCCTAGCTCATCCAACCATCATAATAATCAGGACAAATCCAAATTCTGGACTCGCAACAAAAATATGGTGAATGATGGTGTTGTGGATGCAAATCATGCTTCAACCAAACCATTTGTCCTCACTACCCCAAACAGTCGCAACAACAATGTCAACTTGATTGCAAATCACGGAAATAATCCTCCTCCTTAGAGGAACAATACAAATCAACACTCCACTTCCCATCAAGGGACTTCAAACAACAACCAGGGTTATCGAGGAAACAATAACAATCAAAATTCTTTAGGAAACAACTCAAATTCAAATCCACAAAGATTTTCATTCTTCTCGAATAGAAGAACTTTTACTCCATTGGGTCAATCCTTAGAATCCGCATTCAAAGAATTAATGGCCAAAAATCTCATTACTTTACCACCTCAACGAAATTATGAACCCAATGTAAAGCCTCCATCATGGAATGAGGCATATTATTGTGATTATCATCGGTGTAAAGGTCATCGCACAAACAACTGCCAAGCCTTGAAGAATGTAATTCAAGACTTAATCAACAATGACATCGTCACAATAGAAGGAAATCAACAAACCAACGTAGATCACCAAGCATTCTGCAATCCATTGCCTAATTATCAAAAGGGTGAATCTTCTAAAAAAAATGTGAATCATATCAATGATGATCATATAATCAACCATCTTTACGCAGACGACGAGCGGGTAAATGTCATTAAAGTCAACAAGAAGGTGGAATATAGAGAAGTCAACGCAACAACAAAAGCGCAAGCCAAAGTTGTCTTAAAGGGCACCTCTTCAAGATCCACTGAACCTCCACCTCAACATAAATATGATTTGGTTAACCAACTTCGAAAAACCCCTGCTCAAATTTCCATTCTGGAACTATTAAAGATTTCTCCAGCCCATAAATAAATTCTAGACAAAGCCCTCGTTGAAACTAATGTATCAATTGAATTGGATGTAAATCAATTTCAAGCCATGGTAGGGCATTTGTCCTCACCTACTTGTCTTTCATTCTCTGATAAGGATGACATTTCCATAACTCATCCCCATAACTCCTCTTTGTACTTAGAAGTCATGGTTCACAAGTTTCGCATCAGATGAGTTCTAATAGATGGAGGTGCTGGTTTGAACATCTATACCTTGAAGTTGGTCAAAGCCTTAGGATTTTCTAAGGACTCCATTGATTTCAGAAGAAAGATTACCATAAAGGCTTATGATGATGAAGAAAGAGCATCCAAGGGTCTCATCATGCTGCCAATCAAAGTGGGCCATGTTATAAAGAATACTTTTTGTCAAGTACTGGACCGCGATCTTGCATATAACATCTTGTTGGGTCGTCCTTGGATCCATGAAATGCAAGCCGTCCCATCAACTTATCATCAATGTCTCAAATTTCCTTATGATGGATAGGAAATCACAATACCTGCTGATAATTCCAACATTCAAACTTGTGCCAACATAAAAGTCAGTCAAGATACTTTGGTCCCTAATAATCGGGAAGCTCATGCTAGTACTTCTCTAAAAATTGACACACAAATTAGTCAATTGACCAATAGTTTTGACAAAAAGCTGAAATTCAAGGATCACGGTGTTGGAGAATACTCTCTTTGCCTTGCCAATTTACCTACATCACCTTGATCACATGGACAACCATCTATTAGGGAACATCAAATATCAGCAACATCAACATCAAAGCAAACACCAGTAGAACCAATCACAAAATTTAAGGGGCAATTCATCAAAGAAAAATTCCCCATGGAAAATCCTGAGGATATGGAAATTCTAAATTGGCTCTATAAAGATGAAGATGAAGCGGTCTCTAATATCAAATTACCCACATACAAATATGGAAAAGGATATTCAATCATGTAGAAGATGGGTTATGATAAAGGACCTATCAGAAAAAGGAAGGAAGGAGTAGTTGAACCCATTCACCTCCGCGGACTTGCTGCAAATGAGAAGACTAGATTGGGTTATGATACTCACTCTAAAGAAAGAAAATCCAAACATGGCACTGTCTTCACATTGCAAGAAGTCTCAGATTCACAAGAGGCATGTTTGACAACAATTCAGAACTTCCTAGACAACAATTCTGACACAAACTCTGCTGAATATGAATGGGACACCATTTATAATGATGAGTTCTGGAGGGACAAAGAGGTTGATGTAGTACACCAATATGCCCCAACTCTAATGGAAGGACAAGGTTCAGAGTCCCAACCACAAGAATCTGAACCACAAATCGACTATGATTCTAGTGATACTGAATCAGATCTAAACGAACAAGACTATCATGAGGACAGTATCATCATTGATCCACCTCATATCTCAGATCCTACAAACCACTTCGTTATGACCTTAACCATAGCCGATTTCACACAACCTGACGATCCTCTCCCTCTAGTTCATCCTGATCTCATTGATTGGGATTCAACTGAACCTATGGACATACCCATGTTTCCAAGTGATGAAGCTATCGTAAACTTTCTTTCTGCAGATGATACAAATGATTGTTCCACTAGCAATTTTTGACATAAAGTTTTTGATCAGGAGAATGTCAAGTTTCCCAGCTGCAAAAGTAAAAACAAGAAAGAAAGATCTAATGGTGAAAACCAGAATCTGGCAGTATTAGATCAAACAAAAGATAAAATAAAGAGCGTATCTAATGGTGAAAACCTCTTTGAGGCACTAGACGATGGGAATCTTGACACTCTCCCAGAGCACTACCATGAGCGATCGCCTATTTTGATTGAACCTACAAATGCTGTCGATCTTGAGACTTCAGACAAACCAAGAATTTTACAGTTAGCTGCATCAATGATAGAGAAAGAAATACCAGAATTCATGAAATTTCTGAAAGCAAATTAGGCCAATTTTGCATGGTCTTATGCTGATATGCTTGGTCTTGATCCTGATCTTATCATGCATTACTTGTCTATCAATTTTGCAGGGGTCTTATGCTGACATGCTTGGTCTTGATCCTGATCTTATCATGCATTACTTGTCTATCAAACCAGGGGCCAAGCCGATGAAACAAAAAATCAGAAAGATGCACCCTCATGTTGCATTATTAGTTAAGGAAGAACTGAGAAAACTTCTTGATGTGGGCTTCATCAGACCAATCGACTATGCAGAATGGATCTCCAACATTGTGCTTGTATCCAAACTAGATAAAACTGTCAGAATATGCACGGACTTCAGAGATCTCAATAAAGCATGTCCTAAGGATGACTTCCCATTACCAAACATCGACACTATAGTTGATCTGACAGCTGGTCATGCCATGTATTCATTAATGGATGGTTTTTCTAGATATAACCAAATCAAGATTACACCTGAAGATCAAGAGAAAACAACTTTCACATGTCCATGGGGAACTTATTGTTGGAACGTCATGCCTTTCGGTTTGAAGAATGCTGGGGCTACCTACCAAAGAGCCATGACTACAATCTTTCATGACATGATGCATATCTTCATGGAAGATTATGTGGATGACATACTGGCAAAATCATACACCAGAGAAGGACATCTTGAAGTATTGTCCAAAATATTTGCAAGATTAGAGAAATTCAAAGTTCGTCTTAACCCTAAGAAATGTGTTTTTGGGGTCAAATCTAGAAAACTCTTGGGGTACATTGTTTCAGAAAAAGGAATTGAAGTAGATCCGGCCAAAGTACAAGCAATCATGGAAATTCCTCCACCAAAGAACATCAGTCAGTTAAGATCATTGCAAGGATGACTTCAATCTATACGGAGGTTCATTGCACAATTGGCTGACAAAAGTTTACCTTTCACACATCTACTGCATAAAAATGTTCCTTTCAAGTGGGATGACAAATGTGAATTGGCCTTTCAGAAAATCAAAGAATATCTAATAACTCCACCAGTTCTCGTACCACCAAATCCAGACAAATCTCTAATCTTATACATTGCTGCAACAGAGACATCTTTGGGGGCACTGCTAGCACAAGAAGACTCTATAGGAAAGGAACGTGCAATCTACTACATCAGTAGAACATTAACAAGTCATGAGCTCAATTACACTTCTATCGAAAAAGCTTGTCTGGCAGTAGTTTTTGCTTCACAAAAGTTTTGGCATTACATGCTAACCCATACAATCAATCTGGTTTCAAAGATTGATCCACTCAAGTATTTGTTAAGCAAAGCATCATTGACAGGAAGGTTAGCAAAGTGGGTAATGATTCTGAGTGAGTTTGACATACATTATGTTGATCGTAAAGCAATCAAGGGTCAAGTTATCACCGATCAATTAGCTGAAGCACCACTACAAGCAGATCATCCCCTACACATTGAATTTCCAGATGTTGATGTCTTCACTGCAGAATCTAAGCAACCATGGTCTCTATATTTTGATGGTTCTTACACTCAGCATGGATCGGGGGCAGCCATACTTTTCGTCACCCCTCAAGGACATACCATTCCTCGATCATATAGGCTGATGTTTCCATGCACTAATAACATAGCCGAATATGAAGCATTAATCACCGGACTCAAAATAGCACTGGAATGGAGAATTACAGAATTATAGGTATATGGTGACTCACAGCTGGTTATCTATCAAACCAAAGACGAAAAACTACTACCATATAAAAAGATGGTTGATGATTTCAAGAAATACTTTGTGGACATTAAATTTACACAAATTCCAAGGATTGATAATAAAGCAGCTAATGCCATGGCTACGATCGCATCATTGTTACAACTCCCAGAAACTCAAAATCGTTATAAATTTCTGGTGGAACAATCATTTACGCCTGCCTATGATACACCTGAAATCCAAATCATTTGTCATTTAGTAGGATCTGACTCGCCTTGGTATGGAAAAATTTATGCCTATTTCAAAGAGACATCTTACCACCCGATTTATCCTGTAACCAAAAACGCAACTTTATCCGCCAATCCGCTCGCTATACCCTCATCGCTGACACCCTTTATTGTCGTGGTCTTGATGGTACTTTACTCCGATGTCTTGAACGTGAGGAATCTGAAAAAGCTTTACAAGAAGTTCATGGTGGCATCTGTGGTACTCATTCGAGTGGACTGACCTTATCCAAAAAATTGATTAGAATGGGTTACTACTGGCCTACAATGGAGAGGGAATCATTCACTTTTGTGAAAACATGCTCAAAATGCCAAATTCATGGGAATCTCATTCATGCTCATGCACAAGAACTTCAACCATTCATGCCAACCTGGCCATTTTCTCAATGGGGGTTAGATATAGTGGGAAAAATTCATCCCTCTTCATCAAATGGACATAAATTCATCATCACAGCAACAGAGTATTTTACTAAGTGGATTGAGGCAGTCCCTCTTACTAAAGTTATCGACAAACAAATATCATCATTCATACTCAACTATATTATTTGTCGGTATGGCATTCCCAACTCCATTATTACAGATAATGGACGTCTATTCAAAAATCAGGATGTTGATGAACTTTGTGAGAGATTTCACATACAACATAGATACTCAACACCTTACTATCCACAAGGGAATGGCCAAGCAGAGGCCTCAAATAAAATGATATTAAAAATCTTGAAGAAGACTGTGAATGCTTCAGGGAAGGATTGGCACGTTCAACTCAATCCTGCTCTATGGGCCTACAGAACCAGTGTCTGCACGCCAATAGGAGCAATGCCATTTGCCCTTGTCTATGGAGCAGAGGCCATATTTCCCTTAGAAGTTGAGATTCCCTCACTCAGAGTATCATTGAAAGGCCTTACAATAGATGATGAATACCGAGTTTTCCGACTCCAAGAATTGGAACTTCTAGATGAGAAGAGACAAAGAGCGGCTGATCATCTAAAAGCATATCAACAAATGATGTCTCGCAGCTACAACCACAAAGTAAAGCAACGTACCTTTCAAGTGGGTGATCTTGTTCTAAAAGAGAATCCACACAATCAACAAGACAGAGAGAAGAAAGGAAAGTTCGAACCAAATTGGCTAGGTCCTTATGTGGTTATAGCAGTTTATGGTTCAGGAGCTTACAAGTTATCAATGCCAGAAGGGGACCTGTTTGACGAGCCTATCAACAGCATGCACCTAAAAAAGTATTATGTCTAAGGAGGTTATCATCATCAGAAAAAGTCCTGAAAAAATTCAAAAAAAATTAGAAAAAGTCCTGAAAAAATTAAAAAAAAAACAGAAAAAGTCCTAAAAAAAAAGAAAATCAAAAGTCCCGAAAAATTAAAAGTCCAATTTTTTAAAAAATCAAAGTCCTGAAAGTTTTAAAAATCAGAAAAAGTCCCCGAAAACTCATAGGGTGAAAACCTGGCAAATAGGCAGTCTATTGATAAGAAAAATGCAATAAAAACAAATAGTGAAAATCTAGCAAACAGACGCTATTTGTAGTTCTTCATCTATTAGTTCATGTCTGCACTTAACCTTTCAGCCTTCATTTTCATGCATCTTTTTCCATCATCTTAGGGTCATACCAGCACCATGCTATCATCATTGGCCTCAAGTGATAACGTCTTACCATGGTTTGATTATTGTACATATTCATTTCAGCAAGTGGTGTTGATAACAAGGGCAAATATGGGCATACTGGGGGCAATCAACTTTCAGATCTTCCCAAAACAGTAAGACAATGACATCGAAACTAATCACGCAAAACAAAACAACACACCATTGATCCATATCACAGTGGCTTTTAGTTGCATACCTTACCATGGCTCATATATGGATGATCTCTAATCTAAAATAATGTTTAGTATTTCATTTGTTGAACAATGGTTGTTTATTTTTTGATATCATTTCTCTGGAGCATACTCGATGATGTACTAAACTAGAGTGGCAAGGAAAGAGGATGATTTTTCTTTGTCTGTTGTCTTGAGGTTAATCATTTATCTGTTGCAAGTATGTCGCATGACATGATTTCTAAAGTTTATCATTGATGACAGTTCCAAATTTGCATCAGATAGTGGTTAGTCTTTGTCTGTTTATGCAAGAAATGCTCAGGTCATCTCGGTTCAATTATACTTAGATGCTTGTGTTCACTTGCTATATCAAAAATCATGAAAGTTGTACTCAAGTCATCATTGGTGCTAATTTCCCCTTTGATGCTTGTACACACTTCCAATATTTTCAAACACTCTATGATGATTTAAGCAGGCTCATTAAAAGGCTCAACAAAATGGTCAACTTCATTTAGTTGCATTTCATTTTAAGACATTATACATAATTGCATATTGGATTTGCATCAAGAGTTTTTGAAAGGTCAATGGCTGTCATTTTTCTTTGGACTATTTGTGGAGGACAATGCAAACATTTGTATCATTATCATTTCATCTTCATTATCATTTCATCATCATTAGCATTATCATTTCATTATTGCATCCTTTGTCATCTCAGTATCAGTATCATCTTATTAGGTGCATTCCATATCATTTCATATTAGTTTCATTATTGCATCCATTATCATTTCATCATCTCATATTAGTCACATTTCCATTATCATTTCATCAATATTTTATTTGCATTTCATTTTCATCTATCATGCTATTATCATTCCATATCTTTTATCATTTTATTTCATATCATTGGGCATTCATTACTTATCTCATTATCATTATCATTTAACAATTCCATTTCATCTTCATTTTCATTTCACCTTTCATCGTCATTTTCAATGCATTATTTCATTCATTTTTATTCAAATTAGTTCCATTACCATCGTCATTATTCATTACCATCATCATTATTATTTGTATTATTTTCCATTAACATTTCATTTCCATTTACCATACCCATTATCATTCCATTTGCATTTTATTTCATTATCATTTATATTATTCCAATCTCACCATCACATTACCATTATAGTCTTTCCATTATCATTATCATATCATTTCATTATCATATCATTACATTATCATTATCATTTAATAAATTATCACATTATCATTATCACTCATATTAGTTTCATATACGCTTCATTAACATGATGTGTTATCATTTATATTATTCTTATTATCATTCTATCATTACATTGCCATATTGTAATCCTATTATTCACTATCATTCATTACATTTATCATCCATTATCATTATCATTTATTACATTTTTCATTTATCCATTTAACATTTCATATCATATCATTTAACAATTCCATTTAGCATTTCATATATCCATTTAACATTTCATATCATATCATTTAACAATTCCATTTAGCATTTCATTTATCCATTTAACATTTCATATCATATCATTTAATAATTCCATTCCATACCACTTCATTTATCATTTTTATCACTTCCTATCATTTCATTATAATCTCACTTATCATTTCATTTATTCATTTATCCCACTTACAAATCATTATATTTCATCACCACTAGTTATTCACCTCAATTTCATTATTTCTATCATCTCATGCCATAACATTTTATCCACTCATATCATTTCACATCACAACATATATCATAATGCATATCATGAACACAACATTTGTTTTTCATCTTTATCTGCATTGAAAAATCCAAAAATAATAAATATTCCATATACACCTCATAAATCATTTATCTACATGACATCATTAGTACACATCATCAAATCATAATCATAATAAAACATCATAATCAAATCATTCTGCATATCATGTTAGTCATCAAATCTCCATAAACACATAGACATAAATACATATCATATCATCGCATCATAAATGCACATCACATCATCATCAAAATAATCATCGCTGCTGCATAATCATCACTCATCAAAAATGATACAAATGTCCAAATGTCTAATGAAACTACAATGTCCAATACATCAAATATGATCAGAAATGGCATAGACATGCTCTAAAAATGATGTACATCATAAAATCTAGCTGGTGGATGCCCCTGATGGTGTTGGTCTGGAAGGAGGAGGTCTGCCACTGGTGCCTGCATCTGGGTCCTGCCACGGCCCTGTCACTCCCCTGCTCTGGGTATGTGTCTGTGATCTGCTCCGGGTCCTGCTATGGGATCGCGGGTATGGCTCTCTGCGCTCTGGAGGACACAACTCCTCATATCTCACCCTGTAGTACTCAGCCTCCCTAGCCATCTCCATACCCTCAGCAATGGCATCCCGCAATGACACACTCTCTACAGTGCCCATCAGTCTCTGGGCCACGCCCTCAGCCTCTACTGCCCGTCGCCTGAATGCATCCCTCTCCATGATCACCTGGGCTAACTGTGGGTCCAGGGCAGGTGCCTGTGCATGTGCCTGTGCGAGCTGTGCATGTAGCTGCACAATAAAAGCCTGCGCCTGTGATAACTGACCCTGTAGCTGACCCTACTGCCCCTGCAATGTCTGCACCTGAGCCTGAAGTGTGGAGATCTATCCCTGTTGCGAGGAGGATTCCATCCGGATCACTGTCTGTCATCCTATCCCTGTCCTCGGATCGCCGCATAATCTGAACACCCCTCAAGATATCCAGTCCCAACCTCCCCAGCACATGTCCCCCCTCTCCACCGTCATCCCCACCATCATCATCATCATCTGAGCCCTCCTCCTCATCCCCGCTCTCCACCTCCTCTCCTCCGACTGCTCCCTGCTCACCGCCGGCCACATCCTTCTGTCTATCTGCCTCGGGTTGTGGTACTACCAAAATAGGTGTTGGCTCATCTGGGCTAGTAAATCGTGGAAACAGATGCGTGTGGAAATAGGCAGCATACTCATCGGACATCCCAGCATCCATAATGTCTCGTCGGTCTACCCATGTCTCAGGTGCTAATGCCATGAACTCTGTATATGCGGCCTGATACAAGATACACGGTCCCCATCCGGCCTCATCTCTGCTCCGGGCGTAGTGTGCAACCCCCTGTGACATCCCCTACGTAAATCTGAACTGCCTCTACACCCGCAATGCCAAAAATCTCTCCAAAATGAAGGGAGTCCTCCTTATCAGAAACCATGGAATACATACATAGGGCATCTCTACGTCATCAATAGCCCATGGCTCACAATCCAGATAGGGTCGCCATACGACTGTATCTATATCATCCAAAAGACGCCTCTAGTAATCTACCTTGCCCAGCTTGGGCTGGGTAAGGAACACAACATACATATAGATATACAGCCTACCTGGTGGCCTCACTCTGGGGCATGCCGGCCTCGTCACAGTGAAATTCTCCCATGCCCAGATCTGTAGCAATGTAACCCCACAAGATAAACTGGACGATCCTCTATAGACCACCTGGTGCAAATCGTGATAGAGATGAGCTAACATACAGCTCCCCCATGCGTATCTCCTCGATTGTAGCAACATCTGCTCTAAAATCCTACCCCAACCCACTGATAATCCCTTTTCCTAGCGATCCGAACAAAGGAGACCTCTAATGAAAGCACCCAAAACTGCTGGCAAGGCTGGATATCTGTGAAAGTCTGCCCATGGTACCCAATACCCGGCTATATGTGCGTCTCCATATACTCTCCTCAACGCATCTGTGCCCCCCAACTCCTTGTGATCATAATACATAAGGGCTCTAACAACTGGAATACCTAGGATCCTGTACATGTCCTCAGGAGTCGCTGTCACCTCACCGGTCGGCATGTGAAAGGTGTTGTGCTCTGAATGTCATCACTCTGCAAGTGCTGTCAACAATCCTCTGTTGACCCTAATCGGCGGAATTGCCAACAAGGATCTCAGGCCACAAGTATCAATCAACGCTTTATCCGCAGGTGTCAACTCAGGGATCCTATCCCATCCTGCTGAATGTCGCTCTCTAATCTAGAGGTTTTTGAAAACCTCCTATTTTCATCACAAGGATATTTCATCAGATTCATATCAATCCTACCAATTATATCAATCATTTAAAACAACATCAATCAGACCCATATCTATCAGTGACCTATATCAGTGAACTTTATCAGACTCATATCAATGACCCATATCAATGCATCAAATCAACAACCCATATCATACAATCAGTCCTATCAATCAAACCACATCTATCTAGCTGGATATCATAATCAAATCTATCCTACAATCAATCGCTATTTGTTTTCTATCGCAGAAAGTAAATTTATCAGAAATCGTATCAATCATTTACTATTTGTTTTTCATTCGTGGGAAGCAAGGTTATCAATCTACTCTTTGTTTTCTATCCTAGGAAGCAACGTTATCAAACAATCATTCGATTTTCCTATCATCTCTATCCATATCAGCATGATGACACGATAATTTACTTATCTATTGACTAAGGAAGCAATACAAATCATCATTCTCATCAAAACATTCATTCTTCCTATTTTACCATATGCGCCATTCTTTTTACGGGATGCGCTAAATCCCGTATGCACCCTTGTTTTCACTGGATGCGCTCAAACAGACTCCCTATGCGCGTTTTCCCGTATGCGCCACTTTACTCATCCTATGCGCCACTGTTTTTGCTCAATGCGTGCTTTCCCATATGCGTGCCTATTTTCCCTAAAAGCGCTCTACCCCTAATAGTTTCGATCTTGCCCTACATGCGCGTTAGTTTCTACGGGATGCGCCACACTGGTTTTTCCTATGTCATTTAACATCTATACCCTATGCGCGTTTGTTTCTACCCTATGCGCGCCTATTTTTTTCGAAAGCGCCTAAACTTTCCCATATGCGCACAAACGTAATTTCAAAAATTGAAACCGCGAAAAATCATGACAATTTTGATCCAAACGCAAAAATTTGAAAGCATAAGAGGATCGATTGACTCACCGGTGGTCCATACGCAGTTGGCCTCTGATATCTGCGTGATCTCTTGAATCGATGGCGATGATACGGAATCTCCATGTCGCGATGTCACTCTCACAGCTATAGTTTTCACCACAGTCAAAAGTGCAAATGACTTGTCTTTTTCCATCTTTTTACCTTTTAAAGGTCAAACATGGGTAAAATTTGACTTTATTTTCAAAATGGACCTTCTTTTTCATCATTTATCGCGAGCTAAATCCCTCTCTCATTCGTAATTTACCTCCCGAGGGGGCATCATCAGCAAAAATATCGAAAGCACATCAGGAGCAAAAATCTTATTTTCTTTGAAGCAATGTGTTTTACACATCACTTCAAAGAGGGGCAAAATGTATACGTCTAAAAATGGTCATGATTAAGCTTGTTAATTAATTAAATATGATTTATTTAATTAATTCCTCTAATGTCATCTACATATAAATAAATTTAATTATTTATTTATATCGTTCATCTTCTAAATTATTCTACCTTAAATTAAATAAATAAAATTATTTAATTACTAACATTTCTATCCTTCGCTTGATTAAATTAAATAATTTTTTATAATTTATTTATATTTAATTATCATTTGGTTCTAAAATTTTAAATATTTTAAATATTTGAATAATGGAATATTCTCCATCCCATATTCAAATTAAATATTAAATATTTTATTTAATATTTTCCACCTCACCCTAATTTCATTTTTAAACATAATTAAATATGAGTTATTTAATTATGTGGATTTCCATTCTCATCTCCACTTCTAAATTAAATAAATTTATTTAATTTAATTTCTAACTCATGCTAACTCACCCTTCCAAATTCGCATCTCATCCTTCAAGATGGAAGTTTCCCTTCGAAACTCAATGACAAAAATTGAAGAAAAGGGAAACATTCCATCCTTCTCTTCCACTTTCGAAGATCTCCTGTCGTTCGTTCGAACAAGCTTAATCCGGACCATCGATCGATTCAGCCAATCAAATCTGTTCGAAAACTCTATAAATTCTGGCACAAATCCAAGCTTTGGTTACACTTCGAATACTCATTTACGCACGCATACACTCAACCAGCATTTGCATTCATGTCAGTTTCAATATCACAGTAATATCTTTCATTTTAGCATAGCTTTTGCATCCAGCTTAGTTTTGCATTTAGAATCTCGTTCTTTAGCTATCATTTTGTTGAGCCTGATATGTTGATATGAGAGCTATCCGGAAAACAACAAAACGCTGAAGTTAGAGGAGGATAAGACGGTTTCGAGAAGCTGCGATTACGGTTTGCATTATTCTGTTTCTTTTCAGCTTTTTGATTTAATGTCTTATTAACATGTGTTTGATTTCTATTTAATTAATCCAAGATTTCATACACACACTTTGTAATTCCCATATTTCTACAAAGCACATAAAAGAGAAGGTACATGATTTTTTTTTAAATTCATTTACAAATACAAAAATTCAGAGTCTTGAGAGAAGGAAGTCCAAAGTGCTTCCTAGGACCTCATTCCCCATGTAAGCAAAGATTCCATGAGATATAAGGATGAAAAAAAGGTGAATATATAATAGAGATGTGCTAAATTTCCCCAGGCCAAGAATTAAAAAGCCTCCAACTCCAAATTCTCATATAATCTCTAGCCCCCACATCTTCACATGAAAGCACTTTGACGGATTGTGAACTAATGAGTAAACACAAAAAATATTTTTAAGTTGTTCCTCCTATAGTATATCTTTCCATGTGAATCTCAAGAATATTAAATGCTCATTTGTGTGAACTTAATTTTTATAAAGCACATGTATGTTTTACTCATTTTCATGCTTGTAAATGTGTTTTAGCACTCCAAAACCCCACTCTACATATGGAAAACCAATTATTATGTTTTTTTGTTTTTTTACTAAATTATTGTTAGCCAAGATTTCAAGCCTTGTCAAACATTTTGTGTGTTGATCTTATCCATTTATTGATCACCTAAGTCACCTTATCAAAAAATTTCTAGATTACACTTCAACAATATAGGAATCATATATTAACCTTCTTGTTCAAAATTGAAGTTTCTAGTATCTAAATCTATACTAAGTTATTTGATCCAATTGATACTTGAGTAATAAATTTAGTGTTTTCCCTTGGTATAACATGAATATACTCCCTATTCAAAAATATCAACCCTAAAATCTATACAAAATATCTTATCTTTTACCATAAAAGTTGTCCTCATACACATTAATAAGTGTTACCTAATTATGGTAATTTTTGTACCAACCCTAAATTCTCATTTATCAATCTATAGAAACCTGACACCTATTTGGATAAAAATTCATCTTCCTTCTTTCTCTCTCATTGGATCATGTTTACTCACATTTTAGAATGATAAAAATGAATGAATATATGAAAAAATTGTTAAATAGTCGAATTAATCCTTTTCTCCCCCTTCATCCACAAGCTTCATATGACTATTCCCAAATAAAAAGGAATGAAGTATGAGTTTAAAGAGTTGAAATAATCCTCTAAAATTACTTCTGCATTCAATGATGTTGTTAACAAAAATTTAAGGCACATAAATCTAGATGAATTCCTAGAGAGGATGTATAAAGAGGACATGATAGCTCAAACAAGGTGTCTTGCCAATAGTGGATTGGTGTAAGCTATAGGTTTTCCCACCTCAATTCAATCACTAGAGATAATTATCACATGTTCCAAGTTTTATGACCCCTATAGAAATAAAATCATTGGGATCTCAATCCTAAGGTTATAGTTGAAACATTCTAAATCTTGAATTACAAATAAGTTATAAGGTTGGAATATAACTAATGGTTAAAACTATTATAATTTGAATCCAAATGTGTCTACGATATTTGAATATAAAATTATTGATAGATGAAAGGATAACTACCTCCAATTGTCCTACAATTGTCTTGATATAAGTAATATACACACTGAAATCAATGATTTGATAATTATTTTGAACAAGATTATCTGTTTTCCCAATGCATATGTATTCTAACCTTGGATGTTCAAATTTATTAAAATTATGTTGGATAATCAAATAATTGATTGGGCCATTATCCTTAGTAACAATCTTGATAAAAAAATCACAAAGGTCTAAGAAATAAGAAAATTATACATGATTTCATATAATGTTTATCTAATGGATAAAAGGGCTATCTTTTCTAGACTTACTAGAGTTAGAGCATTTTTTTTCCATAGAAGGCTAACAAAAAATTCACGAGTTCTACAATTGGAACTCAAGGAGAGTTAAAAGAAATTTTAAAAGAGTCAATTGTGATTTTGTGTTTTACCTATTTGGAAAATGGAGGGTGACCTCAATTAATGTACTTTCTTAGAAGCTTCTACGATTATTATAGATTGAGTAAAATAATTTATTTAATTCCCTTCTTTTACATATATCTAACTTGGAGGGCTAATAGGCACTTTGTATAGGTTATCCAAATATTCAAGAAATAATAGTTGTGCGAGGTCCATAAAGATTATTTTAAAAAATATAGAATAGATGTGAAATTTTTATTCACTTATAGTTGCTATTCTTTGTTTCTTGCTAAAGGGTCAAGTGGAGAATTGTCTAATTTGATTTTTTATGTACATGATAAAAGATATTCCTTTGATCTAAAATGATGCATTAAAAAATTTGTTGGCTCCACTCAAATTTAGTTTAGAAGACTTATTGGTTGATTATGAAGATGAGCACGTAGTAAAAAAGAAGAGTTGTTCTAAATTAAAAAAAAAATCAAACCATGAGGAATTTTTAAAGTGTTCCTAAAGAATTATTTTATGATCATTTTTTTTTTGTGATTTCAATTTTCCTACTCTATTAGTTGACTAGTCATGAGAGGAAAGCTCCTTATAAATTGTAAACTTAAAAGAGTAATTGATAATAGTATAACATGGCTGGATGAAAAAAATAAAGAATTGGATGCTCTCATAAAGAGAATACCAAGAATTTTTATGCTTATCAAGGAGTCTTCACAAAATAAAAATTGCATCAATGAAAAGAAGAATAACTTAGTTAAAATGCAAGCTCTTAACTCAATTAAAAATTGTGTCAAGTAATATTTTGTTCTTAGGGAAATTTGGATTGAATATTATGGATAGAAATGGGTCAATTGTGGTGAGATCATTCAAGTTTTAGGCATCCCCTTGCTTTCCAATCTTCCTCTACTACCTTGTGGCAAGCCATTCTTTCATGCATAGAAAAAAAGCTACACTATCAAGGATTTTCAAGCCGCTTTCTCTTGCTAGAAAATTCTAGATTTTCTCCAAAGTGCTTGTTGCAACCCATGCTTACTACTCAACTTGTTGGGCCCGTTCAAAACCTCTTATAAAAATCTAGAAGGAATCCTTAAGGATTTTAATTTATTTATTAGAGAGCACCAAAGGCTTCCATCAAGTTACCTAGTCATTTTGTTGCATCCCACAAGAATCTGGTAGCCTTAGTTGTATTGATACTTAGAGGCAAGGACTAGCTTTGTATGCCAAATAGATCATCAATGCATTGTATAGATAGGAATATTGAAAAAACATTATTTGACATTGCATTTATTTTAGCACTCTCTTTGGTTATAATGATTAGCTTTATTTGGCATTTTAGGCCTCTCCCATACGAGCAAAACAGTGTGAATTCAAGGAGCATTTTTGGTTAATAACACCTAATATGCTTGAGAAGAAATTAATTCATGGTTCATTTGGAATTGAAGTAAATTTAGAACTAGGGTCTCTTTCAACCAATATTTTTAAATTGCTAGTCTCCTGTATAGGAGCAAATTTGCACCCCTTACACAAATTCCCCTTTTACACTTCCTCACCTTAGAAAACTAAGTTTGAAGGCGAAAATCCACATCAATCCACTACCTTTGTTCCACTTGGCATCTGTTTTGTGCATGAACAAAAGAATAACTATCGGGGACGCCCATGTGATGCATAGATGTCTATGCGACATGCTTATGTCCCTGACGGATTTTTGCATTTGAAGCCTATAGAGGCGTTACATTTCTCATTGGGGTAAATTTGTAACGCCTCTCTTCAACCAACCGACCCGAATATGGCTATTTTTCTCATTCTCCCTTCAAATTCACTCTTCATTCCTTCATTTCATCCTTCTAAGCGCTCAACTTGATATCTCCAAGCATTCTAGCATTCAATTCTTGCACTCTCAACTCTCAAGCAATGCTTTGCACTCCATAACAACAACAAAAACATTTCATCAACTCCATAGAGCAAGTGTGGAATAACACCATTGCAACAAGGGCTTGAGTCCTCTCATTTTCTCCTCCATTAGCTAGTGAGCTCTTGGTGGAGGTGGTAAGCTTTTCACTCCTCTCCTCTACGATTTGGTTGGGTAGCCTAATTCTATTTTGTAGTGTTATTGTGTTCTTTGCTTTCATTCTCCTTTATCATACTCTTTATCCAAATATTATTGCTATCTTGGCTATCTGTGGAGGTGGAAACACCAAAATAGGGGTCTGACTAAGGCAGACCCCTATATAGCCCCCCAACAAATTTCCTCTTCCTGTGTGTAGGTGGAAGTGTGCTTGGAGCTAGCTAGAAAATGAGTACCTTTGTGAGATCATTCTTGTCACCTTAACTTTCATTTACTTGCTTTATCATATTCGTTCATACTTGTCATACTTTATAGCTCTATTTTGTCCCTTTGGAAGTGACTAGCTAGGCCGTCAACCTATTTTCTAGCAGTTCACATTGTCTTTTCCTCTGGTTGTATAGACGCCATCACCCCTAAGAGACGTCGGTGTGCCGTGCTGTCATCTCGGAACCGCGCTTTCGTCCTCGGGAAGAGAGCTACTTGAGGCATAGTGTGGAACTTGAAAACCAACTCGCCTAGCCCCATTCCAAGTTTTGGGTTTGTAGAGTGATTGAGGGACCTTATAGTCCTCATCATTCTCATCCCTCATCTTCAAACAACCCTTTAAGCTAAGGTAAGTTAGGGAAGCCTTCCCCTCTTAGCTCTTCGTGACCTGGGCCTTGAACGTGGTTGGTCCCCATCTCTTACATTTTTGGTGAACCTGACGTGAACCAATGTCTACTCATCCATTGGTGTTGAAACTCTTCCCTTATACCTTGTGATTGTTGTGCCCCTAAACGTTGTGAAGGTTTATTCAATCAAAACCCAATCCACAACCACTAGGTATATTGTTAGGATAAGTATACGACACCTTCTGATTGAGAGGATGAGGGTCACTACTAGTTTCTCTACAGGCCTTTTTGTTGGATCCACTGTTGGTCTCACCGCACAGGAGAAATTGTTGAGGGGCGAGGTTGGATTCTCTGATGAGACCGATCATGTCCCCACTCCTCCTGCATCTCCTACACCATCGTTGGTCGACGAGCATGAGGCTGTTCACATTCCTTCAGAATATGTTTCCGCCCTCAGTAAAGGGTTGGGTGACTTCGCACAATCACTTGGAAAGAGACCAGAAGTTGGCTAGGGCCACTTGGGTTATCAACGAACTAAATTACATGGTGGGAAAAGACTGAACAAGCATAGAACTCTTGGATAGTCTCTCTAGTCTAACTGATGCATGTGCTCCTCCAAAAAATCCTAACATTATATGAGGAGCCACTTTTGAAGATCATGAGAGATAGCTAGGACTATAGATGCCTCCTACGTTTGTATATGTATGACCAATACCGTACCCTAGATTAGTGTCCCCTTTGCTTCTGAGGGATCCGACACTATCAAAGTGAACAAGATCCCCTTGGGTTTTAGCTTCACCCCTCCTGTCACCTCTAGTGGTGGAGGTTTTGGTGGGTTGAGCGGTGGGGGATTTGGTAGTGGTGATGGCTTCGGTAGCGGGGGTGGTGCTGGTGGAAGTGGTTCCGGTGGAGGTCATGGTGGTGGCTTTGGAGGTGGAGATGGTTGGGGCAGAGGCCCTACTGGTGGCAGTGGCTCTAGTGGTGGTTCCGACAGAAGTCACACCGGTGGTTCTGGTGGTGGCTCTAGTGGCGATTCTGGAGGTTCCTCTAGCCCTCTTTCTTCTAATGACCCTATTTTGAACACTCTTCTTTAGAATATGGGTAAGATGCAAAGCCAGTTGGCGAGTCTCTCCCAAGCCTCTGCCCAGCCTATCTTCCAATCCTTATTCCAACATAGCCCATTGTCGGTCACAATTCTGAACAATCCCTTCCCTCAAGGAATGGAGATCCCTAAATTGAGAAATATGGCAGCAAAGAGGACCCAAAAACACATTTGTCCACCTTTAATTCCCTATGCATAGATTTCTTCCATCATGACACGTTGATGGAAAAACTATTCCCTTGATCTCTCAAGGATACAACACTCAAGTGGTATTGTTCCTTGCGTAATAATTCCATTTTCTCATTTGACCAACTTGTAAACCAATTTCTATCACAATTCCAAGCTAACATCATGCCGAAGATGACCTTTTTAGATCTTGTTTGATGCAAACAAGGTGATAATGAAAAGATCACTGATTTCATAGCATGGTATTAGATGCTCTTCTCACAGATCTCGTATCCACTGCCCGATTTTGACGTGCAAAAGGTATTCATAGGGAACTTGCAAAGGCCTTGGAAGGAGAAGTTCGGCCTTATGAAATACCCTTCTTTCACACATTTGTGTGTAGCCCTACAAGAGTATCAACATACGATAGTTTAGTTCGAGGGACCCTCTTCACGCTCCCATTCTGAAGGAAAATCCATCGTATCGATCTATGGGAAAGGTAAAGCTGTTGCGAATGTAGTAGCCACTGTGGATGACAATGGCCTTAAATGCAACTGAAAGTTCACAAAGTTGGCCAAACTTATTCTTCCATCTTGCAAAAGTTAGTGACTTGGATAAGATTGTAACCTTACAGAACCCTAGACCTCTTAAAGAACCTTACCCTAGTTGGTATGATGCAAGTACCTATTGTTATTACCATTGAGTTAACATACAAGATACCAAATGTTGTATGTGCCCGCGTCATGAGATACAAAACCACATTGAGGACGGTACTATTTTTCTCGATGGAAGCAAAAAAAACATGAACAAGTCAGTGGAAAAAGCGAATAGTGAATTGCAGATATACATGGACCCATTTCTATTGCACTCTGCTAACATGATTGTCGATCCCACCGATTCTATCACTCAGCCCGAGGCCAATATTAACATGGTCACAGTTACTTCTACCACACAACCTGCAATCGGTTCGCCAGATGTGACATTCACTTCGTAGGACTTGCCTGTAAATAACAAGCCCTGTCCCTTCTACATTCCCTCTCACCTCAATGGTAACATTGTGACAGGAGTCCTAGTAGACCGGGCCACGAGTCGAGTGAATGCTATCATAGAAGGGATGTTGTGGCTTAACTCACTACACAAAAAAGAATACGAAGAAACAAAATCCACTATCCATACACACAATAGTCTCTCTTTGAATCCATATGGCTTGATAACCTTGTCTGTCCTAGTTGGACCTAGGACTGTTGATATGGTTTTCGATGTCATTCTAGAGTCGGATTTGTTCAAGATGAAGCTAGGCATACCTTGGCTAGCTTCCATGAATGGAATTGCCTCCATTATTCACAAGTATTTAAAGTTCTCCCATGAAGGTTTCGTGCATGTAGTGCATGACACTGGATACTAGCCTTTGGTGTCCTGTGGGGGATAAATTCATTAGACCATTTTTGGCCTGCTCTGATTGGTCCGCTTCCTCCAAGAACGAACCTACTTTACAAAAACTATGTGAAGTATAAGACCAGGGGCAAAGGACAACCAAAATTGGCTCTTACTGTAGCATAACAACCGACTGCCTCATCTTCCCCAAAAGGGAAGGAGAAGCTTGCCTCCTCTCAAGATCACTTGTCCGCTCCCCTCTCTTGGGAGGAGTATTGGATGAGCAAGCCTAGATTTTACCCATTGAGTCCGATGATCCCTCCTTGGCGTAGACCCAAGATCAGGATATCAGACCTTCCTACTAAACTACCCGAACCTTGGTATTACCTATATGGTAGAGGAAAAGGCCCTCGTGGGGAATCCTCTATGTCTCGAGCTCCGCGGCCTCCTATCGCTCCTACTTCCAAAGTAGTGAGCAGGAAGAGGCCCATTGTCGAGGCACTTGAGTCAACTTCCCCCGCCAATTCTCAGCCTGCTCCTCCTGCTCCCATTCAGGGAGCTTGTTCCTCCACCAAAAACGGTTGTAGTGGACACTCCCATGGTTGAGTAGGAGCCTTCTTTTCCTTCATAGCCCCCGGCCTCTAGTTCAAAGAGTCACAGAAATTGCCTTGTGCATGAGTGCAAGCACCGACAAAAGGCTCTCATGGTTGAGAAGGCTAGTTTACAGAGGAAGGAAGAGGAGATGATCACCCCTGTATCAGGGCCTCCTACCGCATCCTCCTCTCTCCTCCCCTCTGCTTCCATTTAGTCTAGCTTTGTATCGCTTTCAGCTTCTGCTATGAGTACGAATGCACCTGACCCTAAAAAGGTACAGGTGTTCATCGTTCCTTCAGTGGAGCTGCCTCTGTTGATGTCCCTTTTGGATGTCTAGCCTTTCTCGAAACCCATAGATATTATGAACACCTTGGTCATATCTATTGTGGTTCTCTCCTCCTCCTCTTCCTCCACACTTCTTGCCTCGTTTGTGGGGATTTTGCATCCTCCGATGAAGCAAAAGGTAGGGAGTGGTCCTTTTAGCAATGGAGGACATAAGAGGATCCCACCTTCTCCAAAAGGTGGTCCCACGCTAACTTGTTCTATCCTAGTGATGAAACTAGTCCCAGCTTCCCCTGAGTTCGTCACCGCTCTCGAATCACACGACGAGCATAGTAGTGAATCTCAGGCACAACCTTCTTCGTCCGTTGAAGTGAAACATGGCACTCTTGTTAAGTGGATGCTTAACTCTCTGGATGAGGTTCTGGCCCTGTTGGTGATCTTCGTGAAATTTCTGACCTTAACTCCACAAGAGCTCGGTGGAGAGGACCTTGTGGGGCCCTCTTCCTTAGCCCTTGTTACAAGGAGGATCAGACGCTCCTCCTCTTAACATTCCACCACTGCAGGCTCATCCTCCTTCTCCCTACGATGATCTAGAGTGGGAAGCGGATGACCTCTTGGTCGATTAGTGTTAGGAGGAGGCCCCTTCTTTATCTTTAGATTAGATGTGTGTGTGTGTGTGTGTGTGATGTGATGTGTTCCCCCGTGATCATGCTATGTGTGCCTGGATGACCCTCATCACCTCTATTTGTGCTTGGATACAGGTGTGGTATTTGTGTCGTAAACCTTCTTCTATTTGTATCATCATTCTTCCATGTTTGTGACTTGATTTTTGATAAATTGGGGACAATGCAAAGCGTTGGGGGCATTTAGGCTTTCCTTCCATGTTGACCCAATTTTTTAGTTTTACTTTGTCTTCTTGTACATTCTTCACATGGTCTGATATAGTAGGGGGTTGATGATAGTTCATTTTATATACTATTACTATACATATATATATATTTATGAGTAGTTCTAACCCCAAAATATCAGGCTACCCCTATGCCCTTTGTTCATGTTATCTTTTCTCTTTTTCTTTTCCTTTATCTTTCTCTCTTCTTTTCTTAATTTGTCTCTCTCATGTGTGACAACACAACTTCTACAACATTTTAATTTTTGAAAAATGCATTCGTTGCCAACGAATCTTTTCTCAAGAATCTTCACAAACGTCCTTTCAAGAATCACATTCTCGACTTGAAACCCTAATGGAATGTGTTTCCTTCATCATGAGTTCGTAAAGAAAGAACTTGAGAACCTTCCTCCGAAGTGGGAACAACTTTGACCTTCCCCTCACATGGGGGCATCTTCTTCCTTTCGAATTCCTTGATGAAGTGAACATCTTTCAAAAGGATTCCTTGATGATTAATTGATTTGAGAGAGAAACATTTCTTTCATACTTTTGAACAATGCATCCCTTGAGTGGACCCCTTCCTTACACCGGGTTCCCGAGGGACCCCTTTGAAAGTTTTCCAACTTGTTGACGGTCTGTGAGATTGTCCACTTACTTTCCTGCATGGCCATTTTTTGACATGTTCTATCTGCGGGTAAACATGTCACTTTATGGGTGCACGCGTGAAGCTGCTTTCTGACTCTGCGAAGTCCCCTTTCCTTTGGTTTCCTCCATGTGAGAAATCTTGGGGGATAACTTCTTGCAGGTCTGCAGGCCTGTAGGACGCTTCTTCTGAGCTTCGTCCATGCAAGAGATCTTGGGAGTGTTTCCCGTATAGGTTTGCGAGTCTGTAGGGTGCTTTCTTTGGGTTTCCTCCATGTGAGAGATCTTGGGGGATACCTCCCTACAGGTCTGCGGGTCTATAGGGTGCTTTCCTGGGTTTCCTTCATGTGAGAGATCTTGAAGGACACCTTCCATGCAGGTCTACAAGTCTGTAGGGTGCTTTCCTGGCTTCCGCCATGTGAGAGATCTTGGGGGATGCTTTCTTGCAGGCCTAAGGGTCTGTAAGGCACTTTTTTGGGTATCCTTCATGTGAGAGATCTTGGAGGTTACCTTCCTTGCAGGTCTGTGAGCCTATGAGGTTCTTTCTTCTTAGGGATTCCTTCATGTGAGAGATCTTGGGGGTTGCCTCCTTGTAGGTCAACGAGCCTGTAAGACGCTTTCATTCTACAACTTCATAGTTATGTGGGGCTATGAAGTCCTTTACTTGTCCTGTGCTCTCAAGTTCATTAGATTGTGGTCTGCTTCCTTGATGGTTCAGGTATACATTTCTAACTCTACCATTTCTCCAATCTACTTTATTGAAGCACTCATCAGTATTCGTACTCGCTAAAGTGGGGGAAAAATGTATAGGAGCGAATTTGCACCCGTTATGCAAATTCCCCTTTTACACTTCCTCACCTTAGAAAACCAAGTCTAAAGAAAAAAATCCACATTAGCCCGCTGCCTTTGTTCCACTTGGCGTTTGTTTTGTGTGTCAGTAGAAGAATAACTGTCGGGGATGATTGCGCGATGCGCAAACATCCACGCGGTGTGCTTACATCCCTAACAGATTCTCGCATCTGAAGCTTGCAAATGCATTACACTTCCCATTGGGGTCGATTTGTAACACCCCTCTTTGACCAATCGACCTGAATATGGTCATTTTTCTCATTCTCCCTTCAAATTCACTCTTCATTCCTTCATTTCATCCTTCTAAGCACTCAACTCGATCTCTCCAAGCATTCTAGCATTCACTTCTTGCACTCTCAACTCTCAAGCAACACTTTGCACTCCATAGTAGCAACAATAACATTCCATCAACTCCGTAGAGCAAGTGTGGAACAACACCATTGCAACAGGGGCTTGATTCCTCTCATTTTCTCCTCCATTAGCTAGTGAGCTCTTGGTGGAGGTGGTAAGATTTTCACTCTTCTCCTCTACGATTTGGTTGGGTAGCCTAATACTATTTTGTAGTGTTACTATGTTCTTTACTTTCATTCTCCTTTATCATACTCTTTCTCCATTATTGCTATCTTGGCTATCCGTGGAGGTGGAAACACCAAAATGGGGGTTTGACTGAGGCATACCCCTATACAACCCCCAAAAAATTTCCTCTTTCTTGTGTGCATGTGGAAGTGTACTTGGAGCTAGTTGGTGAACGAGTACCTTTGTGAGATCATTCTTGTTAACTTAACTTTCATTTACTTGTTTTATCATATTCGTTCGTACTTGTCATACTTTATAACTCTATTTATCCCTTTGGAAATGACTAGCTAGGCCATTAGCCTATTTTCTAGAGGTTCACATTGTCTTTTTGGTCCTCTGGTTGTCTGGATGCCAGCGGGCCCCTAAGAGATGCCAGCGTGTCATGCTGTCATTTTGGAACCGTGCTTTTGTCCTTAGGTAGAGATCTACCCGAGGCATAGTGTGGAACCCAAAAACTAGCTCGCCTAGCCCCATTCCAATTTTTGGGTTTGCAGAGTGATTGAGGAACCTTATAGTCCTCATCATTCTTGTCCCTCATCTTCAAACACCCTTTTAAGTTGAGGTAAGTTAGGGCAGCCTTCTACTCTTGGCTCTCCATGACCTAGGGCCTTGAACATGGTTGGTCCCCCTCTCTTACATCTCCTATAATCAATTTAGATTGGATCAATCCCTTGAGAGTTCCCTAGAAACTAAGACCTAGCAATAGGGTTTGTACTATTTCTCATCATTTCTCTATAAAACTAATACCTATTTCTCTTGGCTAGATTTTAAAGCCAAATTGAAGCTTGGAAATCAAGCTAGCTAGACAATGGGAAATTTCTTTTTTAGGTCCTTGTCATGTCACCTACGCATACTAATAATAAAAAATTGAAGATAAAGACCACCAAACATAATAGGCCAAATTTCAAAATATAAATAAAGTGTGGGTGCAAATTTAAAGGAATTAGTGCTAGGATTGGATAAGTAAAACAAAGATATGGATCATTAAACACAATTCACCATGACTATACAAAATTGAAGCATGACTAAAGAACACAAATATTAAAAATAGTGGCCAAGAGATAAATAAAGAGGGACACAAGGCCATAGCATGAGACAAAGAGAGACCCTTTATAAATATATTTATGTGAACATTAAACATGTTATCTTTAAATTTCTCATATTATTTATTACTAGAGGGCCATTAAAATGAAACAAATAGCCAAATAGAGGAAAGTCCTAAATGGGTGTAAAAAAATCAAATTTATTTAGATGGTTAAGGTGACTTCTCCTTTGGGTGCTTAAATGATCAATTATATCCAATTTGATTTGATTTAGCAAGTTGGTCCTTTTCAAACATGTCAACTCCCAAGCCTTTGATTATTTATTATCAATTTTCCTTGGATTATGTCATTATAAATACATATTATTATTTATTTACTCTCCCATTTTTAGTCACTCTAGATTTCGAATGATAATGGCTAGAAACAATCACATTTTTACCACAACAAAAAGCCATTTCAAAAAAATAAAATCATGGAAGATTTTGCACTCTCATCCAAAACGTAAAGAAATTGAATTGATGACTACTAGTTAGATTCCATATCAATATTTATGATAAAATTTGCCCCATTTTCCCCTAGAAATGACCTTTTTGTTGGTGGCATCCTTAGGTATGCACAACTATAAGTTGAAAATTAATAAGACTTTTTGGATTCCAAATTTATTGCTAATGCTTCTAGGAATTATGAAAAAAATTTGCACCAATACAAGTGAATCATTGACAAAAGTCAAAACATAAAGTAAGACAAAAAGCATAAACGATTAGTAATAACCACTTTATTATTATTAATTTTGGGGTGATGTGGATCACTAAATAATCAAGGATGCTCCTATATCAATTAGTTATGTATTTAGACTCAAATTATCATATGTAGGACATAAAAATAATTAAAATAAAATAATATTTTAAAAATATCTAATTAAATCTATGATAAAAAACACACATCAAAAGCACTAAATACATTTAAGAAGTGTGCAATGCCTTAAAATAACAGAAACATGGTAAGAAAAAGCAAAAATAATCATAACAAATCCTATGGTAGAGAAACCATAAAAAGGAATGTAAATTCATAGAAGCAAGCAATTGAGGAGGAAAACATGCATAAGGGAAATCAACACTTGATGTATGGTATTAAAATATGGCTAGACCATAAAAGATTATGATATGAGTTTGATAAGGGTTTTATATTTGATGTTTATAATAAGGGGCTTGAGAATTGCTCATTCTGGTTATGATATTGTAAAGTCTTTTTTTATCATTGTTTGTCGTGGCAGCTTTGTTGCAGCCATGTTGTTTTATAACCTTTGATTGTTGTTTATCCCATCTATTTATAGCTTTCTAAAAGGGTTGGGGCCCCTTCAAAAACTCCTTTTACCTAATAAAAAGAATAAACAATAAGCAAAATAAAACAATATGTATGTATAAGGTTTTGAAATACAACTTAAAAGTTCACCTAATATCAAACATTGTAGATTTTCAAAATATCATCAATAGAAAATTTTAAACCTTTTTCCTTGAATTACCTACTTCTTTGGCCTTCTGTAAGCCAATGTTGCATAGCTCAACCTACTCTTCATCTATTCTTTGTCATTAGCTACCACTCAACCTTTTAGTGTCCCTGAAGTCACACTAATGTTCGACAAAAAACTCGAATTTAGAGTAAAATTGAATGAAAGATAACCCTTTTAAGACCTTTCATCACCACATATGTAAATGTGATGTGTTATTCTAAATATGCATACTTGATATGTTCAAATAAAAAACCTTATCTCCAAATTTTTTCCCTAATTTTTTGCATAATTTTTTAAATGAAAGAAAAACTCTATATAAATAAAATTAAAATTTATCCATTTATAAAATACAACCCATAAAAATTAGAAAATTTAAACAAATTTTTAGAGGCACAAAAGAAAGGAAAAGAAAATTAATGCTTAATCACTTAGAGTTACTCAAGTCATAAAGTCTTTCCATCAGCATAGAAAACTAGGATATTGACTTTGGTGTTGATTTAAGCTCTTTAAGGCACGAATAGAACATAAAAGTATAATGCCAAGAAACCACCGAACACCACCTCCAGTCAAACACGTGAAGATAAATCATATTAAATATGTGAAAAAATAGTGGGCTGAACTTCTCTCCTTGAGATACACGATAGAAGACCATCTAGATTTTCCTCATTATTCTTCACGCTGTAATTAAGCACTGTATATTTCTTCTCTTTAATCGCATCAATTGAAGAACTATGGAGCTGAAGAATATGAAAAGGGAAAAGAATGCTCTATAATCCCAGGACATACTGGAGAAGAAGAAAGATTGTGGGATATTGGCAGGACATCTAGACAGAGCTATGACTGTAGAACAGCTTAGAAAGTACATATTGGAAGAATTTTCACCATTGACACGGAGGCAGAATTACAACAATTTTTTAAAACATTAGTTATGGGAAATTACAACAAGCATTCATGAGATAAGATTTGCCCGGCTTTATTTAAGCTTCACCACGCGTCTTGATAACTTCAATCGCTATCACTGTTTTCTACCTCAGTTTCGTGGTCCTCGATGTGGGTTGGCACTGGTAGTGCATGCGCCTCAGTGAGCCCTTCCAGCATGAGCAGGACTTGACCCATGCTTGGCCTCGCGTTCTCCTCATTTTGAATACATAATAAGCTCACCAGAGTAGCTCTTCTCACCTCTTCAACAGATGCATTACTTACAATACTTTTGTCCACAATATTCATCATGTTCCCTTGCTGAATTTCCGTTGTAGCCCAAGCGGGAAAGTAGTACTTACTTGATTCTTGCACGCTTAAGTCCAGATTTCTTCGTCCTGATATAATCTCCAGCAGAGTCATACCAAAACTGTAGACGTCAACTTTGGGAGTGATTGGAAGACCGGAGATCCACTCGGGAGCTAAATACCCTCTCGTTCCTCTTGTTGTCGTCAGCACATGGCTGAAATCTCTACCCACAAGCTTTGCCAATCCAAAATCCCCCAATTTGGGAGAATAATCGGCATCTAGAAGAATGTTCTCGGGCTTGACATCACCGTGAATAATGCGATCTGTGCATTCCTCATGGAGATAATGTAAGCCTCTTGCAATGCCTAAGGCGATACCAAATCGGGTTTTCCAGTCGAGTGTCTTCCCTTGGCTGAAGAGGAAGGAATTCAGAGAGCCGTTGGGCATGCAATCATAAACCAGTAATCTACGCGATCCTTGTGCACAAAATCCTCTGAGCCTGATCAAATTCACATGATGAATATTTCCGACGGAGCTGATTTCCGCCCGGAATTGTTTTTCAGCTATTCTTGAACCCTCCAGCTTCTTTACGGCCACAAGTGTATTGTCTGTTAGAGTGCCTTTGAAGACTGACCCGAATCCTCCGCTTCCAAGCTTATATTTGAAATTTCCTGTTGCTATCTTCAACTCCGTGTAAGTGAACATTCTAAGTGAAGTGCTGGAGGAATCGTCACTGCGTACAGTGGAACTTAATCGACGACGCCTCCGCCACAGTAGGTATGTAGTAAGCGAAACAATGACAAAAACAGCAAGCAATGAGACCGAGACTACAATAGGATTGGTTTTGCGTGGAGAGGAGAACAATGGGGAGGAGAACAATGAATCAGGCTCAAATCTGGAAGCATCAGCTACGCGAACAAAGAGAGGTAGACTGCTCTCTGAGTAATCGTATCGCAGATTGAGCAAATCCCCAGACCATATTTGACAGGACCCTGCAGGCCACGTGTAGCTAAACGCAGTGCACGAGCAGTTGCGGAGACACTCTGTCTCACAGTTTTTCCTCGTCCGCGCAGGGTATGAATAAGCAGGTTTATCATGCAACGACACCTCGTATTCAATAAATCCATCGGTGCTACCCTTTCGGGAATCGCAGTTTAAGGGGCTTTGGCGAACACAGCCGCTCGACCACCATTCTCGCAAATCCCACATCTGACTGTCTCTCGGACCGAAGCCTTCTAGACAGCTGCAGGCATTCCATCCATCATAACTATTGCACTCTCCATAAGCGCCGCACAAGTTATACACGTCACATTGATAACTCAAGCTATCATTCGTCTGCTGACGAAAGGTATAACTGAAATTAGCGTAATAGTCGGTTCTTAATATTCCGTTCATGTTTAGGACTAAACGCGTTCACGGACATATTAAAGACGTATAAGTGAGATACGAGTCAGAGCTGGAGTCTTGTAAGCGGAGGCCGAGACTCTCAGCCTTTGAAAATACGCCCTCCCAGTACTGCACAGAATTGTTCCAGCGTAGCACGAATTGTGGGGCACCAGAAGGATCCATTTGAAAGGAGAAAAGCCCGGGAGCTGGATCGAAAGAATTCTTCCATGACACCAACTTTTGGCGTCTGTCCAACTTCATCCCCGGCAACCAGCTATCTCCGGGATGGTCGAAGCTCTGCCAAATAACCTGAGACACGTTGTCGCCTCCCAACACTACAAAATTACCAGAATCCAACATTACAGCACGGGACGCCTTGTTGCTCACATTCGGCGACCAAACATGCGCACCCTGGGCGTCAAACAGTGCAAGGTAGCCATCTCTGGACACATTGAAAACGCCCGCAGTTTTTCTCACGGGAGTTTCCCTGTTTGCCACCCAAACGATCGCCCTCTCTGCCATGTTGGCATACCAGATGCCAATATACCAGTTATTCTTTTCATCTGGGCTGAAGAATCCCAATTCAAACGTGCCATTCTTTGAAAGTATGGTCTGATTTCCACTAAGCGAATCGCCCAGGCGAAGAGTATCTCCACCCTCAACACCTAACGAATGGGAGCCATTTAGAATTACCATAACAAGAGCTACGAGCGTATATGCTGTTAGAGCATTCTTTTCCTTTTCCATATTCTTCCGCTCCATAGTTCTTCAGTCGATGTGACTATAAGGAGAAATGTCACAGTGCTAGATTCCGGCGTGAAGACTTAATTGAAGGAGGAAAATCTAAATGGTCTTCTATCGTGTACCTCACGGAGAGGAGTCCAGCCCACTTTTTTTTCCACACGCTTAATATAATTTTTCTCTGCCGTGTTTGACTGGATGTGGCGGCGTTACTTTCGCGGCATTATCCTTTCACGTGCTAATCGTGACTTATCCTTTCACATTTGTCCGCCCAGAAGGGCTTAAATTTGATGGCCGTATGACCGTATTTAGTTATTTTAGCTGTAGAATACAATTAAAATTTTAGGAAGATTGTATCACTTGAAAGGCAAAATTTTAGTTAAACTGTCAAAATTTCTATGTAATTATTCTTATATATGTTTTTTCAATCTACATATATTTTTCTTAAAATAGATAATCTTTAATATTTGAAAGGCAACTTCAAATAAATGACCGTCACAAAAAAATTGCTTGACAGGCAGGGTCGACCGTCAAATTTAAGCCCTGCCGCCCAGTGTAAAGAGCTTAAATCAACACCAAAGTTAATAACCTAGTTTTCTATTCTCTACGATGGAAAGACCATATGATTTAAGTAATTTTAAGTGATTAGCAATAAATCTTTTTTCTTTTCTTTTTCGCCTCTAAAATTTTCTATAAGTTTTAGATTTATTTATATAAGTTTTTTTTTTTTTTTTAATTAGAAAATTCATCTTAGAACGAACAATTCACCACAAAAAAAAAGGAAAAAATGGTTAAGATAAGATCTCTAATTTGCACATATCAAACAATTATATCAAGACTCATATATCACATTTACATATGTGGTGATGAAAGACCTTAAAAATTTTATCTTTCATTCATTTTTACTTTGAACTCAAGCTTTTTGAAGAACATTTGTGTGAATTTGAGACAATAAAAGGCCACAAGGTAGTTAGTAGTGAAGAATGGATGAAATGTAGGCCGAGCTATGCATTATTGGCTTATAGGGAGGCCAATGAAGTAGGTAATTCAAGGAAAGAAGGTTTAGAATTATCTTTTGATGACATTTTAAAAAACTATAATGTTTGATATTAAGTAAAATTTTAAGTGGTATTTCAAAACCTTGTTTATACATATTGTTCTAGTTTATTTACTATTGATGTTTTTGATTAGGTAAAGGAGGTTTTTGAAAGGGCCCCAACCCTTTTACAAAGCTATAAATAGATGGGACAAACATTAGTCAAAGGTTGTAAAAAAATATAGATGCAACAAAGTTGCTAGAAAAAATGACGAGAAAGACTAAATAATATCATAATCAAACTAAGCAATTCTCACGTCCCTTATATGTTATTTATTATTGATGTTATGTTTTATAAACACCAAATATTAAACCCCTATCAAAGTCAGATCATAATATTTTATGGTGAAGCTATGTTAATGCCTTACATCAAGTATTGATTTCTTTTATACTTATTTTCCTCCTCGATTGCCTGCTTCAATGAATTTATATTCCTTTTAGGTTTTCCCTACCATAGGATTTGTTATGACTATTTTTATTTTGCTTGCCTTGGTTTTGTTGTTTTAAGGCCATGCAAGCTTCTTAAATTTATTTTAGTGCATCTAATATAATTTTCTATCATAAATTTAATCATAAAATTTAGAAATATTTATTTCCATTTTTAATGAATTTTATTTCCTACTTATGATAATTTGAGTTTAAATGCATAACAATTTGATGTACAAGAATCCTTGATTATTTAGTGATCTACATCCCCAAAAACTAATTAAATAAAATTGTTATTTTTAATCATTTGTGCTTTTTGTCTTGCTTTAGGTTTTGACTAGTCAATAATTCATTCACTTGCATTGGTGCAACTATTTTTCACAATTCCTAGAATCATTAGCTACAAATTGGGGATCTAGAGAGTCTCATTAATTCTCAAATCATAGTCACACATAACTAAGGGTGTGACAAATAAAAGTCCTTTTTTGGGTAGGGAAATGTGGCAAATTTTTTCATAAATAATGATCTACAATCTAACTAAAAGTCATCACTCTAGTTTCTTTTCATTTTGGATGAGAGTGCAAAATCTACCATGAAATACCTTTTTTGAAAATTTGGATTTTTTTTTGGTGAAAAGGGGATTATTTCTAGTTTGAGTGACCCAAATAAATAAGAAATATTGTTGCATTTAGTGAGATGTAGTCATAATTGAAGATGCCAATGATAATAAGAGTCTTGTTAAATAATTTTACCAAGGGGAAGCCTCTAGTCTGGATGAACTTAGTGCAAAATATGAGTTTTCTATGGAATTGTTGAGAGTGGGAAGCAATCCTAGGAAAGATCCTCCTTATTATTCATGCGACTTGAATCCTAAAGAATTGTTGGATTGGATTTACTAATTTGGAGCAATATTCTAAGATTGATTTTATTGAAGTCCCTAAGAGAAGCAAGTATGTAGCCACTTGGTGGAAGGGGCATGTTGGCTTGTGGTGGTGCTATGCATATAAATAAAAGGGTAGGGAAGAATAAGTCAAATGCTACTAATGGGATTGGATGGTGATGTAATTATAAAGGGAAAATCCTTACAAGCCAATTCTAATTTTGAGTTATCTAATAATTATTAAAATTTACATTAGAGAGGAATGCATGTGAAGGAATACACTAATTAGATGGTGTTGTGATTGAGGGATAAATTCTTACTCTAGAAAATTATAATTTGGATATATTTAGGAAGTTTTATATTTTATGATAGAAAAGAACATTTATATGAAGTACACTAAGGAGTTTTGTAGACACCATATAAATTTGTCACATGGAAGATGACACTTGAATAGGTTGTCTCAATATCTGAATGGGTTGTAGGCTAATATTCAAGATGATTTATGTTTGTTGTTAATCCTATCCATCGAGGATGTCTAATCAACCTCATTCACACATATGCTATATTATTTGATTAATTATATGGAAACAAGATAAATTATTATTTTATCAAATGCATGAACTAAAAAAACATGCACAATATAAAAGGAAATTCAAATAATGTCATCATAATCTTTTGAGAGGGGATTGTTGTCACTTTATTCCCCTCTTATGTTTTCACACTATTTATAACTGATCTAAGAGATCTATGCTGGTTAATGATGTAATTGTGCTTTTGGTCATGGATTCCCCTTCCCTTCACATTATTTAATTACCTAGAATGAAAAATATTGAAATTGGCTATGTGTGAGGGTTTTTTGAGTCTTCTAACTTTTTGAGAACCAAAATAGGTATCCCCACTCCAAATTTGATGAAAATTGGGATAAAATTGGCTATTATGCACTTGTGGGTTTTGGGTCTCCTACCAAATTTTGTGAAAAAGGGCTACTAAACTGATTCAATGTTTTCAACCGATTCCAAGGTGCAATTCATTAGTGGTTCAAGGTTCAAGCTAAAACAAGGAAGGAAAAATGGCTAAGGTGAGAGTTGAAGTGCAATTGGATGTCCCAATCTCACATGGTTCAAATGGAGGTCAGATTTTTTGCATGAACCAAAGGTTGAAGAAAAGGACAAAAAAATGAAGGTGCGAATTGTTGCAAGAGTCTTAGTAGTTCCTAGTGTAGTTCAATATATATTCATTTCCCTGCATGGATCAAATGTCATCTGACTTTCCACAAGGGATAAAAGGAGGAACAAAGAAAAATGCAAAAGGAGTTACTTGACATAACTTGATAGAGATAAATAGTCTAGATGGAGGTTCTCAACCCACAAGGCTTGATGCTAGTGAAGTTTATACATGGTTTGAATGCTAGTAGGTTCCCACATAGCCTGATGGAGGAAAAACCTTAAATCAAGCAATGATTTTTTTGAGTAGTTCCAAGTGAAGCTGTTCAAAAGCTTAATGGTGTGCAGTTTAGTAGTAGGTCCTAATCTTGCTTGGTCTCGATGGAAGTGAAATTTTCACAAAGGAAAAAAGTTGAAGGAAAAGATAACATATGGGTAATTCCAAGTGAATTGATCTGACATTTAATCAGTTCAAGTAATGCATTTTAGTTTTTGATCAAGGTTTTGCATGGACCTGATGAAGACTTATGTCTCGCATGGATTGGATGAGTGTCATAATTCTGTAAGTGCTAAGCAAGACTGTTCCAAGGAATAACAAGGTAAATTCAAAAGGTGTGGACCAAATGGTAGTCTCGTTTTCATATGTTCAAAATTTGACCCAAGTTCTACATGGGTCCAATGGAAGTCAATATCCCACAGGAAGGGGTTTTGAGAATTTATTTGAAGACAAAGGACCTTGTGGAAATTCTAAGGAAGCCTGAATAGATCCATATCTCGGTCAAAGTTTCACTAATGGTTGATGATAGTCAAAATTCCACAAAGGCATATAAATATGAGGGTGGAGAGGGATATGTGAAACATTTTATAATTGGAGGCTTCAATTCTAATGGAGACCCAAGTCTTGAATGAACTTGATGGAAGTCAAATTTTTGTAAAGGCATCAAAATGAAAAACAAGAGGGATCTAATACATAGAAAGGGTCCCAATGGTTTAAATTTTTTGCATGGACTCGATGGAGCCTAAATTTATACCATACCTTAATCAAGTTTGATTTATGCAATATCCATATAGAGGTCAAATGCCTACAATATTTGGATGGCAACCGATTCTTCGCATATCCACATGGAGGTCAAGTTTTTGCAAAGGGTAAAGTTGGAGAGATAACTCCTAAGAAATTCCATTAAGGATAAAACAACTCCCTCAAATACCAAATATTGATGGATTCGAAGGATTTAGAAGCACATTAAAATATTTTTATATGATTTTTTTGGGGGAAAAGAGATGCCATACTATATTTATTGATTTACAGACCCCTTTTTTCTAGAAGGCCATCCCTAGCCATAACTTATAACAAATTTATGAGGGTTTTCCATGTTCTCTCATCAAATTAATCAATATGGTATATGGTAGAGGTTTTTGGGATAATCTCCACGCTTGCAGATCAAATTATCATGTAGATATATCTATTTTGGTAGGCCATGACTAGGGTTTCTCTTCCTACCACATCATATGTCTCTTATACCTTTCTATCCAATAAAAGATGTTGGGTTATTTATTGTAAGGGGTTCTTCCCTTTTTTCATTGATAGGAACACATGAAAAAGACATCTTTGTAATTGTAAATGTGCTCCATACCTTTGTATTAATTATGTGTTGACATTTTTTTTATCTTTTCTCACTTTTTGTACTCCATGTAGAATTTTACCTCTATGTATGGATTTTCCTATAATTTTTATGCTTTCTTAACATATTTGTAGAAGGTAACTATGGATTCTTTGCACCTCCCAGTGTATGTCAAACCCTAACCTCCATACAAGTCTCTAGGAGTTGGTATAGATGATAGTTATTTAAGTTTCTTTTCGTAGTTTGATTAACTCATTGTGTTGTAGTGAGAAGTCAAAGAAACACATTTTAATCTAGGTGCATCACCACCCTTTCAGTTTCTTGCATTTCTCTCTTCCCTTTCCCCTCAACAAGTTGATATAAATTAGGTTTACCCTATAAGTTTATTTTTTGTTCCAGGTTGGAACAATGTTTCTGCACCTAGTTTAGAGAGGGATCCAACCATTTATATTGAGGTTTGGCTTCAATTAGCAAGGTACCACACTTTGAATCCACTCCCATGTTTCACCAAATAGTTGATTTGATTGCTTAGCAAGAGTACATATTCAAATTGACAATAATTTTTGGATGGTTGATGGGACTCCTTTGATTTGAATTAAGAGTTATTGCTAAGAAATTAATGTTTTTCTTAGCATATTAAATCCTTGAAGAGTCATTACACAAGTATCTAAAAATCCACAAGTCTTGGTTGCAAACTAGTCCTAAAGTGTCATGCCAAGAGTAGAGAAAAGAGAATCTTCTAGAGGTAAAATCTTTCAATTTATTGAATTACCTCTCTATACCCAAAGAAGAAGTAGGATTATATTGTCTAGATATCTTCTAAGGATAACCAAAAATTTAAAATATTCACCTCCAAGAGCCCACTCAATTCCACCTTTTGGTAGATTTTCATAATCAAGAATAAAATTTCAACCACCTCTGATTCTTATGGTTGTTCCTAGAAATCAAGATGTTATCACTTTTAATGGGGGAAGTTCATTAAACATTTCCCAACATGGTGATATTCCTATGGTTTTCCTCAAAATTATTCCTTTCTTTATTGGAGAAGACACAACTACTCTCATTGAGCATATTGAAGATGTTGCAAATATTTGAGTAGTGCATGTCATGTTACCCAAGAAAATGTTGCTATTAGATTATTGGCTTCCTCATTGAAGAGAAAAACCTTATAGTTGTATAGAAGTTTGAAGTTGAAACATGGGATAAGCTAGGAGAATATTTATGTAGGAATTTTGAAGATAAATTAGATCACTTGTCCCTAGTAGAGTAGCCGACAACCATCAAAGAGCACCACATGAACACATGTTAGGTTTTAAATTCAGATGTAAGAAAACATCCAGGATAGGATTCCGCAATTGGTAAGAAATACTCTTGAATATGCTTTTCCATATTATCTAAGGGGATGACCTTCCCATTTTGTAAAACTAAAATTTATTTTTTGGGGTCCTCCATGGATTGACTATAAAAATATTTCTCCATCTCCAATATCCAATCTATATGTTCTTATGGACTTAAACTTCCACTATATCAAGTTATTTCCATTATTAATTTATTACTTATCTTTGATGTTGTTCTTAAAAATATTTCCTCCATTTCATTCATAATAGCATCTAATTATAATTCTCAATCTTCTACTTGGAATCCTCATAGTTGTGTTACCTCCATTGCATCCAACCTAGCCACAATCTTATTAATATCTCTATTATATTAAAACCCTCAATCCCCTTTATCTTCATCCATGTGTCATGTCTTCTTCCTAATCTCTCTAAAATTATAATCCTTCTCTCTCACTTACCCAAAATAAATTCCCTTAGACCCTCTCTTGACATAGCCCAATAACCACTCTAATACCTCTTGATGTATACCTAGACTAGCAAGTTTTACTACAAACTAGGTCCAATCTAATATCTTTGAGTATAAATCAACACATATGATACAATTTGAAAGAAAAAATGGAATGATAATATGTTAAATCAAATTTTTATAACTTATTAAATTCAATAAAATTCATAAAGAAATTTAAAATCATCTTATAAAAATATCTTCACTTGTAAAATGCCTCAACAATAACTAGCATTCTTTCGACATAGATATCTACACTTTAATCCTATTTCTTATTTTTTAATCTCCTAACCTATAGCTTCACGATGTAACCCTTGATCTATTTATGCAACATTGGTGGTCTCTCCTATAATATGTTCTTCAAACTAACATTCTTTTTATGCTAATTTCCTTCAACAATTAGTCTCAAACTATGACCTTTCTCTACCTTTTTCTCTTCTTCAAATTCCTTTATTTCTCTTTGAACCCCTACTTCCTATTATTTTTCTTGATCACCCATTTTTTCTTTTATATTTTCTTCTTTCTTTCATTAGTTTCTCATCCATAACTCTAAATATCATAATAGTCACCAATCTTCCATAATATCTAGTCTTTTCCCACTCAACACACCCTTCACATTTATCTATATTATTCTTGTTGACAATACTTCGAAATGTCTCCATGTGGCTAATAATAGTAAACTATATTTCATTAATAAGCCAAAACAACTAGGAAGACTTCCAAAAACTCCACATTGCCTACACAAAATGACAACATTTTCCTATACATTTTGATTGAACAAGCTAAGATCAAATGCCATGTTTTTTTATGAATAGCAAGATACATGAATGAAATATTGACCAATTGAGCATGCAAAAAAATGATAAGAGGTTTGATCAAATGTTAGGTACAAACACCATAAAATTAGGGAATACTATTCAAGGTATTAATGAAATTACTTTGGAAACATTGGTTTGCATAGCTAGTGTGACCTAGTTGAGAAATAAAATAGAAATTTGTGTTGGAGAAGCCAAGATTTGAATGTAAAAAACCTTTCACTAGTGAAACAAAATAATCACAATAGGATGTCTTTCTGTATAAAATGAAGAGTGTGTAAATGTACAACGAGATCCTTGCATATATAGGTTAGGTAGAGGAAGTATGAAGGTAGAACTAGATGATAGACTACCCCTCCAAAGGTGCAACACATGTATGCTCTTTGAAAAGTGTTTGACCATGTGTGAAGTGTGCATGGCTAGGTATCTCAAAAGGTTAGTACACGCGTCTTAACCACATGAAGTGAGAAAAAGAAAAAGTCTCTAAGTGGATACTTAACTAGTGTGAATAGGACTCTCCTAGGTAGGCTAAAAGCTAACTAGTTTGATAATGTCACTATTTACATAAACACCCTTGAAGTAAAATTTAGGGAGTAATGTATGCAAAGATGATGATGGGTCTTGGATACTAGGCCATGTTAGGTACCTATTTACAAATTTCTCATAAATGTAGTAAAGAAGAAAACCCAATGGGAAATAAAAATCCTCCCCAAAAGAGAAATTATGCAATGAAAATGTATAAGTGAAGAAGATAAAAGATAGAAGGAGGAATTATCTTGACCCACCAAGGATTAATTTTAACACAATGTATAGTAAAGGTTCCCCCCATAGGAGAGAAAAGAGAAGTATTTTTGATCCCCCAAAATGTGAGAAGGAAATAACTCCATGTGAAGAAATGCTCCCTCCAAAAACTAAGATGAGAAGAAAAACCATGTAATCTTCCCTCAAAATGATACATGTAGTGCTCTAGTAGATTCTCAATACTGGATGGTGAAGATGATCCATGAATGCTAAACAATATTTCTCCCCTTTGGAAGAAATAGCACCAAAAATGTGTGCAAGATGCCTTCCCATTCTAGATAGGAATATGTAGAAAGAATGATGAAGGTCTCTAAATTATGTACTTGATCCAAAGACCTATATGATTTCCATGATGTCTTCAAATTATGCTCAAATATATCTGATGGGTCCAAATATTAGCTTATTTTCTGTTACTTTCATACATACTTTCAGACATATTTAGATATGCTTTCCAGAAAATACTTCTATCTTATATTATTCTTTCTTACTTATTATGTAGACTTGGACCTAAAATATAATGATGGAAATATGGTTATGACATAATAGTATTGCATGGTTTTTATGTAGATATGTATGAAATGTGGATGGAATTCTATGTTTTAATTGTGATAGTTAGCCTTGTGTACATACTTTGCGAATTAACTTTTTTGCAGCCAAAGAGGAACTATAGCACATAGCCTGGTTGTAGGTTGAACCCACAACAAAAGGAAGAATGGGACAAAAAAACAAGGGAGTTCTAGATTAAGCTGAATGTGATGATTATTGATTAAAAGAACCTGATGGAGGTTGAACATGCACCATTATGACAAATTAATTTAAGCACTGGAAAAGAAGGACTCCTTTACAAATAGGATTTTGACAAATGTTTGTGTGTTAACATGCAATTCTATTTTGTAGAAGTTTTAGTCCTATTAGGATTCTTCTTTCTTTTTAGTTATGGTTTGAACAATTTAGTCTTAACTATACGCTTTGATATTTAGGAGTGAAAGTTAATGATTCCGGTTATTTTTTTCTTTGAATAAGATTCCCTCAAGTTTGTATATAGCTGATGGTTGAATCCATACATAAGTTAGTTAGTTATCAATATTTTCATTATCAGTTAATTTTAGTTCTCAAGACATGATGTATATTTAGAATAATTGAATACAATCTGTGAGAAGATCTTATGTAATCTTTCATGATATGCAATGAATGAAGTCAATTTCATTGGATGCATAGAATCTATTAGCTAGATTTGGTTTCAGTTAAAGTGAGAACAACCACTTGAGCAAGCCACTCAAGGTAACTGTTCTTCACTTCATTTTCCAGTTGTTTATTTCTATTTAACAGTTGTTTCTTGTTTATCATTACTTTATGAACTTTATGCAAGTTAACTAGAATCTCATACTTTGTTTATTATTAATAAATGTTCATGAACATGCATGGAATGGTTAACCAGTAGTACTGTAGAGGTTAATTTAGTTGAGTCATTAGTTTTTATCAGTTTTGAGTTGACATAGTAATTTTTCATTAGAAATGGTTCAGTTACAGTCTAAGTTGTAGGTACCCATAGCCACTAGTTCTAGTTTATGTCTTTTACTGTTATATAATTATGAGAATTTCTAGCAAATAGAATAACTTGAATAGGATAGTTTAGGTAGTTTTGAGTCTTTGAAGGCATATACAATACTGCACCATCACAAGTTTACAAACCCTGGGTTGACATTTTAATGTAGTCTTTGCAATGTTGAGTGTGTAACAACCCTGGTGTTCTTCACAATAAAATTTCTAGTGTTTTCACCTTAAGTGAATAAATCATGATGCCATGACATAGCGATAAATTTTTTTCTTCCAATAAAGTAAATTACATGCATAATTGAAATAACTCAAATTCTAATTTGTCATTGCAATCCAAAGTAATTATACAAATCTTCCCAAAACATAGATATCATATTGAACAAAGATGCAATACAATATTCAATAAGGATTCTATTCCAATATAATAATTTCACAAATTACAATATTCCAAGAATGTACGCAATTACAAACAAAGCTCCACTGAGCTTCTTAGCATAAGATATAGATGGTCCAGGAATTTTCCTTTCAAAACCTTGGTCTTTTGTTGCCTGCTGAGGAGGAGAAGCATCACTCAAGCACTTTTCCACCAAACACGAACACATCTATCAATGATAAATGGCCCTACCCTTCAACGAAGGTATTGGTTGGGTAACTCCGTACGACATACCCACTCTTAGATTAGTGTTGTGCCCTACACAACTAGGATTTATAACCTATGTTAGGTAACCCTCATGCATTTAAATGGACACGATGAACTGATAGTGGAGCCTCGGGCAATCACACTATTTTGGCCAAAGTATTCTCACTCAATACTTCGAGTGAAGGTCTACCATTCACTTACACTATAGTAAGCTCATTTTGACTTAAGGCCATTATATCTATGCTTAGGAAATCCCTCTCCATGGGCAAGCTACTCCCCAGGATAACCTATCTCTTTAACACAACCTAAGGTGACACAACTCATTAAGCAAAGTACTAGTTTCCTTCCTTCACTGGATAGCAATCCTAGGAGTAACCTACTAGCCAACTAGCATAATTAAATATCTAGATATGAGTATCCCTTAAGCTTCCCATGTTTAATAATATCTAGTATAATATTAATACCTATGAAAAACATCTCTCCTATCATGGAGTAAATACAAACACAATCCATGGCCTCAATCGAAGAGTTGTCACATCAATAGTTGATACCATTCGAGAGTATCACCTCTTTGACTAAAAGGGTTTAAAGCTATGAATAAGCCTTATGCTTCCCATGTTTATTCATATCTAGTCTGTAATACTTATGATAAACATAATGCTCCTATTATGGAGTAATTACAAGCATTTCACAAACAATATATGCAACTTCTGCTTTCTTTCAAAGTAAACAATACTTTTCTCTAAATGCATGTAACCATAATAGACTTCAAAATAAATAAGAATAACTCTTTCAAAACTAATGCAAACAAAGGAAGATTATCCTCATGCCTGTGATAAGCTTTCCAATCGACTGGCTACAATCACAACACTTCCAAAACAACATCTAGCATGATATTGATCCTCCAACAAAGTCTCAATAATCACTACCTCACATGTTGGCAAATACTTCTCTCAAAATAATAATAAACTCTCTCCAATGATCAAAGCTCTCACTTGTTGTGCCTATTGCACACACACCCCATTTAGACTGGGGACCCCCTCTTTCCTTTTTGGCTTCGTCGACTCATTTTTTCCTTTGCCTCATTTTGCGTGCCCTTATTTATAAGCTTGAGTTGGTCACATGCAGTAAAGACATCATTTTCCCTTTGAACAAAATTCACCACTTGAAATTCGCTAAGTCATTTGGTTTTTGCAGAAATTCCCTTGTGGGTTTCCCTTAGCCTTTTTCCCTAGTTGTCTTTAGGTCATGCAAACCCGCACTTGCGAGTCTCCCTTGGCGGGTTGCTAAACGTACTGATTCACTGCTAAGTAGCAGCTAACCCAAGGCTTCCAATCACATGGTGGGCTCTGCACTACCCTTCACTGTCTAGGTCTTCGTTGATGGCAAACCCAAATCGGGTTTCACAAACTCATCTACCTCATTGACCGCCATACTGAGTAATCAATGTGAACCATTAATGCATTTTTTCCTATAAATAAAGGCATTGACCTATCATTTTCACCATTGAAATTTGAATTTATGAGGAGAAAATGGAGAAGGAGAAGCTCGCGCCCACATAGGATCTTATACTGCAAATTCATGCCTAGTTTCCATCTGATTTTTGTGCCATTTCTAAGTAAGCAATTATTTAAAACTTAAAAGTGTTTTCCTTAATTAGGGTTTGAGTTAGTCAATGTTAAAATCTTGGAGATCAAAACCTTTGTTCACTTGGCTACCTTCGCAATCCTTGCCCCACACGAACTACTTGATTCATCATTGGAAAATCCTTCGAATTGGTCAAACCTCATCTCCACATTCATGCAGAGCCCTGTGCTTGTCCCGCCATTCTCTGCCTGACAAAGCATCCCCTATGGCCCACACCCTCATATCCATCGTTCTTGTTGGCATTTGAAAATCCATGATAAAAATGATTAAGCCCACGATCTTATGCAGAAAATCCAATGCGAGATTCTGCTTGTGGATGGCCCCTGCCCTACAACCATTTCTTAATGGCATAATCCTAATGCCACCACACACTACAGGCTCCACTTGCATCCTCACCACGAATGAACTGAGTTCAAAACTAAGAATTTTCCAAGGAAAAATGACCATGCGGGTCAATTTATGCGGGTGGATGACGTCAGGAGTCCATTTGGAAAGCACCATTACTTTAAGGCCAAACCCTCATGTCACTCCACGATGTGAACTCTGTGTCTTACACCCCCCCCATTTCAAAGCTCCTGGGAAAAAATAATAAGTCTATATACCTCACTGCAGATAAAACTATGTGGTCCACCGTCTGTGGGTCGCCATTAACCCATCATCGCTAAATAGTGCCCCAGTACCAACATCTCCCCATAGTGTGGGATCCACGATCATTGTAGCCATCAAGTGAACCAGGCCCATCACCTGGAAATCTCACTAAGTTTAAACTTATTGCAGGCCAACATATGCAGGCCACCACATGCAGACTGTTACCCCCTCAAGACTGTTCCCAAATGGTGAACCTTCGATGGTGACCCAATAGTTCCCATCCGCACACCCAAAATGATCAAACTTTAGGGAACAACCCCATTGTCGTCTGAACCACCCGTGGGTCCCACAGGGCAGAACTCCACCTATGGGTTTCTATCCCTTGAATATTGTTGTCTAGTGGCTGAGCCTAGGCGTATTCCCACCTAGCGACACTTGCACATTCCTGACCCATAGAACATCAAGACATAATCTAATGATGGTAGATGCCCCATGACCTATCTCCGCATGTGCCTAATCACCTCACAAGGAATTTGATCGCCAACTTACCAATGCTGAACTTTTGCTGTGGACTTCCTGTTGCAGGTCTCTGTGGCCCCTTGGACGTTAGTTAACTGTCTTCACCTTGATGGCTTCCACCTAGGGGAAACCTGCATCCATGGGTCCACAATTCCCTAAATGACCCAAATAAGCCCTAAAATGTTGAACAATGATGAATTTTATGATATTTTGGAAATGTATTAATGATCTAACATGTGATTTGTAGGATTTAACTGATATTCGCTTGCATTTATATGTAAGTTCACTTACTGCATCTTGTATATGCAGGATTTATGGAACTTGCTGTGGGGCCTTCCAAGAAGCTTGTGCAGAAAATTGACAAGAGAAAGAAGCATGTACACAGTCCTAGAGGAAAAGAGGAGAAAGAAAAAATGAAGTACGAGTTTCATGGAGTTGAACACACATCAAATATTACCTCTAGCTGGGAGAAAATATTAGATACTAACTTCGGGCATGTTACTATAGATGAATTTAGAGAGAGGGTTATGCTAAACCCCAAAACAGACAGGGCCCTGAAAATCAGGAAGAGTGGCCTAGCTAAGGCTGCTAGTTTCCCTCTTGCACTTATAGCCCCAGAGTTGGTAATGGCATGGTAGGAGTGCTACCATTCCAATAGAAAGATAATTGACCATGATGGAAGAGTATTGGTAGATTTTTCAGCCAAGTCAATCGACAGGACCTTTGGGATCCCAGTCTTCGATAAAATGGAAGAAGTAGAGAAAGAATTTTCCCAAAATGTATGGCAAATAATCCTATCAGGTGCAAGCAAACAATCAACCAAAATTAGTTGAGGGATAAAATGGAAAGTGTTTCCAAAGTTCCCCAAATGCTATACAGGAGTGACTTCTTTGAGGAGTACCATGACCTAGTCAAAATCTTGAGCAGAGTAATGGGTCTGCCCATGGCTACGTTCTTTGAGAATTGAATGTTTTATTTCATAGAAGAAATCCTTGAAGGCAAGACCAAATTCCATTGGGAAAAAATGATTAGTGAAAACATGTACCAACAATTAATGGAGGTAAAGAAGACCCCTCGCTTCTTCATGACTTCCTATTTGGTCTACCTCCTAGCAGCCAAGTTCCCATATAAAGGATTATTTAGTGCTAGAGAATTGGGAACCAAACATGGACAATTGAAAGTATATGACTGCTACCCTCAACTGCAATATAGGGACTTCAAGAGGGAGTAAAAAAGAGTAAAGGATGCCTTCATTGGGCATATAATCAGATTCTTGGATGAAGATTTCAAAAGAAGGGTAAGACATAGTGCAAGAGCGTTTGTGACAAGTTTTGGATATCTGTTCATCCAGTTCCTCAAGTTCACCTACATCAGCGCTGAGGGATTCTTAGGAAGACCTTACAGGTTACCCTGCTACCCCAATGATAGGATTATCATGTTAGAGGTAACTCGACAACTGCAAACTTCCCACACCTTGTTAAGCAACAAACATAGTGTTGCGGTCCCATATCCTCTCGCTCTTGGACAAGGTATGTATGTATTGGTTATTGTCCTTCAAAAGAAATGAAAGAAATAGAGAAATATTCACTTAACATCAATGTCATCACACAAAACACTAATGATTGGAGTTCATTAGATTTTACACCTTCCTTTAAAGAAGAGAAAAAATATCACAATCTAAAGAGTCTTGTGTAAGTATGACATCTTGTACTAAGCAAGAGATATCTTTGTCACAAAATAAAGGAACATCCTCTACTATTGATCAAGAGAGTATCTTGTTGAGACTTCTCCAAGATTGTTTGATATCCCTCCCTCTAGGAACATGAATTTTTTTTAATGCAAGAGTTCATTGTGTACATATCATAGAGTTCATGGTCATTCTACTAATGAATGCAAGGCTTTGAGTAATAAAATTCAACATCTTAAGGATTGCGATGCTCTTCCTTGCTTTGAGGAACCTAGCTCCTCTAATTGATGCTAATTTTCATGTTTTTCATCAATCATCTCGGCTCATCCTTGTCTTGCACTAAGTGGGGGCAAGGGGATAGGTAGCCTTGTCCTCATATATCACTTATCCTTGTCTCTTTTGGCTAATTTTACTACCTTCCATGTATTTATAAGAGCAAGCTTGGGATGTGGATGACATGCCTTAAGTTGGCTCACGTATGATGTACTAAGTTTTGGGTGCAACCCCTTTTCATGAGGTAGATTCATTCAGAAACATATAACTTGGCATAGGGCTTTCCAAATAAGCTCTCATGTATTCTTCCTATTTAAAGAAATTGCTCACAAAAATGGTGTTAGCAACTGCTTTAAAGTAGGGGCATACATTGACATTCATGTTTCACTGTGTGATTTTATTTCTTCTTGCGATGTGTCCTTTTCAGTGGTGTTATTGGATTTGATTTCCTCCGAGAGAGTGATATTTCTTTGAATTGTCCTCTCTTGGAGACATTAATTACAATGTTCCCTAAGAAGAGACCTTACGTGAACTAAGAAAAATCCCTTTGAACGTATCTTTTTCATATTTCCATTAACTGTTATATGGCCACCTTGCATAACACACTTTACATGCGTGTGGAGAATTTTTGCTTATTCATGTGTGTCAAGCATACAAAGCTTTGCTTGCCTCATGAATTCTTGTTGTTCGTGTTGTGTGGCACCTTATCAAAGTTATTAGGAGGTATAGCTTTGGTATGGTTGTACGTATGGGAGCCAAACTTAGGCATGACTTTCCCATAGCCACCTGCTTGTGTGTGTGAGCACATACCGACCATGTGCATATGTGTAGATCACCTTTTTGGATACTCACCTAGTAGATAGCCTGAAGTTTTGTTGCCTCATAGTGAGCGTGCATTTGTATGCCTTTTTGGATACTCACCCAACAAACAACCTGAAGTCCCGTTGCCTCAAAGTGAGTGTACATTTTGGACGAACAACTTAGATCTGATCCGCAATGTGCAAGACAAACAGTCAAATCTTGATCCACCCTTTCTTTCCTTTTATTTTTTTCTTTATGTCTTTTACATTGCATGTTTGTGTATCTTGATGCTACATATCATACACCTTGTGTGTGTCCCTTTGTGCTTATGTTGGTTTGACGTAGGATCTTAGATCCTGGGGGATTGACCACCTCCTATGATCTTTGTTATCCTAGACCATCCACATTGGTACTCTTGGACCCCTCTTGAATGTCTACTTTAGTGTGAGTTTGAAGCAAGTTCCTCCTCTCACTAAAGTGGGGGCTAAATGTAGTGTGGAAAAAAGTAACCCTCTTTCACACCTAATTTGGGAATGAATATCTAATGATAAAATTAACCTAATTGTTCCTTATTTAGGGTGTTGTAAAGTATATCCTAACACTTTCACACTAATCTAGGGATTTATTAATTAATTGGGCTTATTTATGCCTTAATTGGTTCTATTTTACATCTACAAGCCTTATTAATTGCATCTTTCCATGGATAATCCCGACACTTATCAAATAACAAATCATAATCTAATGTTTTGGGTCATGTGTTCTAGATCTAGTGATCTGGGACTCATACGCCACCTTGGGCATATGAGTCCCACCTTGGTCTTGGGACTTGATTTCAAGTTCACATTAAACATGACTTGTCTTGGAGTTTGTGTCCCAGTTTTGAGCCATTAGGACTCATATGCCACCTTGGGCATAAGAGTTCCACTCTAATGAGGACCCATTTTGAATTCAATTCTTGGCAAGATTTTATCCTCCTAGATCTAATGTTGGCTTGTAGTGTTGTAATTTTAGGAAATTTGGCATAAGCAAGTATAAATACAAGGTTATTTCACATAAAAACAAATAAAATAGAATTTTTGATGCATCAGTAGGCTCTCTTAGCATCTAGGGTTTCAAGAAGTATCCAAAATAAGTACAACTCTTAAAAGGAAACCAATTAGCTGATCCTAGTTTTAGTCAAATAAGTAGTCTCAAAAAAAGTTTAAAGCCTCAAAATATTCACGTACTGAAAAAAATTCCTCAAACCCAATCTAATTTGTTTGGTAAATAAAATTTTATCAAAACATATCTCCATATAACTACTACTGCAATCTATTAACAATAAATGAAAAGTAGATCTAAAAAATATCAGGGTTTTCGAACTAATAGATTCTTCAGCTTGTGAAAAGATTTTTGCAGCTACTCAATGAAAATATTACTTGCGAGTTAAATTTTGTTTTGTTCAAATGTTCAGTTTTTGTGGCCCTCTAGTACTGCAGAATAGTTTGAGCTAAAATTTATTTAATAATACTTTATCATGGAAAAGTTAGTAGGTTACAATGGCAACTGTATAACACTTCATATCATACAATTCTACTGGATGATAAAATCAAATCAGATTTAACTTTATGCATAATCTAACATATTTTTATTTTTAAATGATCTCCACATATACTTGTTTCAAGTGAATCATGTTCACAGATGGGAAGAAGTTGTATATTGATGAAGAAGATTGTATACTAGTGAAAAAAGAACTATATTTAGGCATGCGACTTGTTTCAGGTCAAACCATCACACATAATATAGCCTATTGGCTAATTATTTATATTTTTAATTTACACATACATATTTTTATATATTCATTTTTTTTGTTTTGTAATAAGATATTATATTGATCTGTATCAAATTTTTACAAACGTCTACAAAATGCAGGATCAACCATGATTTTTTAGGGCTTAACAATTACCCAACTGGCAACCTTCAAAACTGACCCACCCAACCAGACAACCTTATATGCTTAAACCAAACAACCCAACGCACCATACACCAAGGGAAACAAAGGACAAAATTTCAACCAAATCGGCCCAGGGCCGCACTGAACCAGAGAACTTGAAAACCACCAAAAACTCATTAACCCATGGACACCAAAAAGCTAGAGGACCACCTTGACTTACATGAATCTATTGGCCTTAGTGAATGCATCAAATTATGGCACCCATTCAAAGTGTTCCACTTACACCAATCACAAAACTTTCTTGACAAAATTAGCCCCAACCGCTGCAATCATTCTATGCCAAACCATCACCATGCCCTTGAGGTCCAAAAGAAACATGTAGTACTTAATAACTTCACTCACTTTTTTTATCAACTCCAGATCTTTTTTTTGTAGGACCCCTACCCCTAGTATCACCACCTTGAGAATCTTGTCCAAACCCTCCATTAGTCCAGGCTTCTTGAACAATTTTCCAACTAATGCTTTAGATTCTACCTTGGCCGTGTGTAGGTCCAGAAGGAAGGCCAAAAACCATGAGACTATCTGAGAGTTCACCCTCAAAGTTTCATGTGGCTCCAAATGCCCCTTCTTGAGCACCATCTTTACTGCTACAAATTTCAAAGGATCAATATTTAGCAGAATGCACTTGAGGCACTGGTCTATAATTCCAGAGAATGAGTTTCGACGCTCTTTGCATCCCAATTGAATTGGGGTGTCAGCACCAAATCATACCAAAATGTCCATTGACATGTTTACTATAAACTTTGAACGCTCTGCCATTACCCACAATCCACACCCAAACCAGAGCCGAATAGAGAGGAAAATGATACTTCAAATTTACCACCTCCAAAAATTCAAAAATGCTAAGGCCTTAAATGCTTGTTAGGTTATCGCGCTATACAATGTGTTCTTTCCACCCTATACTGCCCAAAAAACCATAAGCTACCGCCATTCAAAGGCATGAGTACATTGAATAATAAGGCAGATTTTCATGATGTGACCTTTCATATCACCCAAATCTTGTGCGGGTACCAAAGCCATCCTTTCATATTGATTCCAACTCATATCAATACGAACAAGTAAATGTAGAAGTTTCATGAAACACACAACTGACTTAGCTTCCACATCACCCCAATATGTCCTTCCAACACACCGCCCAATCGGACTTTCCACAATCCATGTGGAAAGTCGCCTGCCCTTCCTCCCACTTTTTATATATTCATTTTAATTATATTATTATATTTATTATTATGTAATTTTTTTTTTTTAATATTTTAAATTATTTTATGGGTATGAGATTGTTTTTAACAGTGGATTTTCTTCTTAAATTTTAATATTCAAATTTAAAGTTTGATTAATTTGTGCCTATTTATTTCTCACTTAAAATTGATTAAACATATATTTGTGTAATTTATTATTGTATATTTTTATTTAAAAATATTTAATTGCAATCATTTAGATTATTCAATTAATATTTATTAAATCATTCACTTTCAAGAATGAACATGCTAGGATCTATTAATATACTAAAGTAAATCTCGATCTAAATCACACCATTCTAGCATATTTACATCTCTTGAGATTGCTATTTTTAAATAATGGCACAATCATAAAGCTAATCATTTTCAAGGGATTGACTAAGAGGAACATTTTCCCTAACGATTATGGTTGCCTTCTAAAGACATTCATAAATATTATCATCCAAATAGAAAAACAAACATAGGTGAATTATTGAATTAAACACCGAGAGTACAAAAATAGTGAGATCATATTCATTCAGTAGAGCACATATTCATGAATGCAAAAGTGATCTAGAGGTACAAACTTGACCCCTCACAAAGTTTTTGATTACGGGTAAAGCAGGTTCTGAAGGAACCTAGAACCCTTTACATAGGAAAAAAGTTATTGAATGATAAAGTAGGAAACATCAAGCAGCCAAAAAATAGCAAAAAAATAAAAAACCCAGATGACAACAAGCAACAACCTACTTTAGATTCTTCAGAATCTTCATTGCCTCTAAATCCTTAGTAATAATATGATCATGAAGCTCAACAATTTCATCAATATCACTTTTTGGAACCTTAGCAAGCTTCTTTATGTGACTGTGTTTACAAATACTTGGTCTAACAACAATCACAATAGCCTTTTTACCCTTGCTCACACCATCATCACCAGTAGCAACATCCTTGACCCTATCATTCCCCTCCTTATTATTCCACTTTTAATTTTGTTATTGAGAATGATAAGGCCCAAAACATTATTTTTAAGGGAGGCCTCACCGATCTTGACCATCTTACTAAGATCATCATAAACCTTAACCATTTTTCCTCTAGAACAAAGATCCACTTTTCATGCTCATCTTTGAGAGTAGTCACATCCTTGGAAACAAATTAGAGAATCTCCAACATATCCTCCTAATTAGTGGGCCCCTTCTCAGTTGAATTCTTCTCATTTATATTTTGTAGGACATGAATCTTTATGCTAATTCGATTGAATTCCATAAAATAAAAAATAAAAAAAATTGAAGTAATTAACAACACTAGCTCTAGCCAAGCTTAGGATATCTTGAATTTCCTCTCTATTGAAATTGAAGATGTTCAAATCTTCAAAAAATTCAAGCATGGGGTTCCCTAATTATCCACCTAATCCTCCATAAGCTCTTTACCTTTGGAATTAGTATCCTTCCCCTGCATATCCATCAGCTTAATGGGTTTGAAACCTTCCTTTTCAACATTAGTTGACTGGTTCTTACCATCTAACTTACCTTCACCAAAGTTCATCTTAGGATTCACCTTATTCTTCTTGGAAGTTGAAGACTTAACCTTGCCACTAACTTTCACTAATCTATTTCTCTTTGCAATAGATGAAGGCACTTCCTCACTGCCCTCACGAGCCTCCTTATCAAACAACTCCACCTCCTCAAAACCCTTGCCACTCTCTTTCATAGGGCTCTTTCTTTTCCCAGTCAATATAGGCACCTCCTCACCACCCACATTGGCCCCATTAACTGAATTTCTCTTCTTAGTAGCAGGGGGAGTGATCTGATTATCATTGCCAGTATGGAATCCCCCAACCAGGAAGGTTGGTATTTTTTCTTATGGGACTTCTTATCTTTTCATAACTTTGACGGGGGGTTTGAGAAAACCTCCATCAAGGGATCAACACTGTCCTCTTCAACCCAATTAACATCCTCAACATCCTCATCGGTGTCATACCTAGACTCAACATCCTTTCCACGATTGGTTTTCGAAATCCTTGTAGGTTCAAGAGGAATAGAAAAAGTCCTTGCATATTCCATGATTAACATTATCAATCCTTCATGAAGTATTGGGGCTTTGGGTTTTTTCTATGCTCTTTTATACCATTCTCCAATGAAGAAGATAAATAAAAAATAAAAGAGATTCTCTGCTTGTGCCTAAAATGGTTAAGAAGCATAAATTTATACCCAAACAGAGAGGTAAACCACCCATCAAGGGTAAAATACCTTATAATAGATTCAACCATCTCAACCCAGATGGCCTTAATAGAATTTTTGGTGTAACCACCACAAGAAGTTATCACCAATTTAACTCTCTAATTATCTTTTAAAAAGACATTAAGAGAATCATCTAAAACCTTTTTATCCCTATAAAACTTCCTACCATCAGTGTACAGACCAGAAATCATACCTATAAACTCTTCAGAAATGTCAAACTTGACACCATTCATGCCCAGGACCCTGTTCTTCCAACCCACCACAAACACCTTGGAGACTTGTGGATCATACCCATGAAGAAATTCAATGCAAAGTGAGACACCTCCTTTAGTAAGAATTCTCCACACCCATTCGTTTCCTTTTGCATCTTTGCAGGAAATAGGCTTAACCTGACTCCTTTCACCCCCCATATTCTCTAAATAACAAAGTTTAGAGGAAGCCAAAATGAACCAACTCAAATGAGAATACAGAAGAATAGCCAGAAGGATAGCCAAAATACATCACAAAAAATTGAAGGAAATGGCCCAAAAAACACTCGCAATCCATGTAAGCTGCAACTTGACATGACAAGAAATAATCGTAATCCAAAACAACCACATGAACACAATCCTGTCATAGTCCTTGGGAATCATGAAGTTGACATCAAAGAAGGGATGCCAACCAAATATCATAAAGTTAACCATCATTAAAAGGATACTGAATTTCATGAGAAATGATGTTTTTAATGTCAAAGGGGAGAAAATCGAAAGACTCCCATTCACTAGGAAAACTCAACACCCCTAGGTTAGCAAAGTGGTAGACAACCCTATTACCCTCATGATAGATATGAGAAATAAAGCAAGCATCAAAGGACTTAAGGATGGCAATGGAATCCCTTATAATATGCTTAGTAGACTAGCTAGAAGGTTGTGATTCTTTAAGGAAGTTTATGATATTAAGAGAGACACCCTCAAGACACACTCTTTTAAAGCCTTTCATCTAAGCCAATTTGAGGCCATGGTAAGTTGTAGATGCTTCTGCAATGTGGTTTTTCTAAATTCCCAAAGGGAGCACCACAACAGAAACAAACCTACCATAAGGATTTATAATCACTCCCCCATAACCAGCAGGTCCCAAATTGCCTTTAGCTACCCCATCAAAGTTAACTTTAACCCAGTATGGAAAAGGAGCACACCAATGAATATTACTCCAAAGGTCTTTGCTTTCACAATCGGGGAAGAGATAGGCATGTTATTTGGAAATGGAAATTATTTTAAACTATCAATCTAGTACATATAAGTAGTTTTTAGATAGTGATGGGTAGTTTCCAAGGACTAGTAGTCAAGGTGATTGCAACTATTTATATAGCAATAGGTGGTTATACATTGAAAAGTATTGGTGGTGGTGGGTCCCATGCTATGTGGCACTACAAATTATTGTGAGTGCCTTGTGTAGTCAGGATATGAATGTACCCAAATGTCTTTATGGACTAATATATAAGATCTACCAAAAGTGAATATAATCCATGGTTAAAGTAACTACTGACTAGATAAAACATAACATCATTTGTACCTTTTATCTATTCTAAAAAAACTACAAAATATTTTATGGTGTGGTACGATCATATGACAAAGGGGTATTAAATTATTTGATGAGTCCATGCAAAAAGTGTTTTATTTGATAAAACGATAGTTGATTTATAGATTTTTTGGTATTTTAAATGTGATGTAGGGTCATATTTGACCAAAATTATTTGAAAGATCAAGTACTTGTCATATCTTCCATGCACCTTCCAACTTCAAACCCTTGTAGATCTAGCCTCCAATGTTTAATTTGGACATGCCAATAGAAAAAACTAACTTTCTCAAACAACCTAAACTTAATGGTGAGCTTAGATTTACTTAATTAATCTCTTAAAGCACTTGCAATATAAATTGGAAAAGAACAACCCCCCTCAAATCCAATATTTTTTTAAAGTTTTTTGATTCTCCAAGTTTTCATTCAATACAAGCTCATGATACTTAAATTTTTAAGAGCATTCAAGATTTGCAACCTAGATATCTCATAAGAATAACAAGGGATAAATCCAAAAGTTTTGATACCATGTGAGAGTCGGTTCAAAATTCTCTAATACACTGTACTATTTGGATATGGAGATAATCGCTCAAGATCAAGGTGCTTTAATGAAAGAACAAGAGAGACCAAAATCCGATAATAATTCTATTCCATCAAAGTATGCAAATATATAATGATATGATTGATTCTTAAGATTATGATAAGAAACCCTTGTATATATAGGAAAGTATGGGACACAAGATGACATAATATTATGACAAGTGTCTTTCTATTATAACTTGAGATACAAAAAGTAAATTCCCTAAGAATTCCCTAAGTAAACTTAAGTAGCTAGCTATGAACACGACTTAAGATGGAAAACAACTAGGTAATATACCTCGTTCAACAATAAAAAAATATTTCATTTCTCTATATTATAATATTTAGGTTTTTTATTCTTAACATATTCCCGAGCCATTGAAGGTTGTTTTATATTTAATAAAAATAAATTTTATTTATTGTGTGATGTCTATGAATTTTTTTTAGGTTCCTATGTTAGGTTTCAATTTGGCACCTCGATCTAGACTAGATTAGTACATCACCAAGAACCATCTAAATTGCATGCAATACAATAAAGACTTGGACTTAAAAATATTTTTAAGAGGTTTGTGATGATCTCTTATAAAGCAAATTGTCTCCTATTTAGTTGAAGGTTGACTGTTGAATCCAAAGAAAATGTGAGTGAAAGACCAACATCTAGCCTACATTTAAGTGCATTTGATTGCATTTTTGGAACACTAATGACAATATTAGATCATTCCTACCCACCTTTACATATAACTCTCCATAAGCCATTAGTCTTATCTCAATAAAATAACATTAATACTCCCTCATTTTTTTGCAAAATCTTATGAATTAAATTCTTCCTTCAAAACCTCCCACTCCACCATATTATTTGCATAAAAGTAAGAGTCTCACATGTTGATAGCCACATTAGCTAATCCATATGTCTCTATGTTGGCCTCATGATATACATGAGTTATCATGTAGTCCTCCAATTTCTTAATGAAGTCCCAACATAGACAAAGTATATTCCCTAATATCTAGCTCATTTTATTTTGAACTATTCATAATTGTATTTAAGATTATCTATGAATATCCTTCTATAAACAATCTCTTAATACCTTTTTGATCACTAAGTTGAAGTCCAAGTAGGGGAGCCTGAGCTTGAGCTTCATTGTTATTTCCCATTGGTACTTTGTGAGTAGTGGAGGCCACCAATTCCCCATTATGGTCTCTAATGATGAAAGCAACATAAAAATTCCTCGATTTCCTTTATCTACCCCATAAAAGTTCATCTTATGCCAACCAAAATTAGGAGGAATCCATCTCACATATACCCTAGGATTGTGAATCAGGTGATCCTAGACCTTCCCATAAATGAGGGTAAATTTGGGTATATTAATGTAATTATATTATAATTATTAATTGAAATATTACTAGATTATATAATTTTAAGTCCTCTACTAGCTTTGAGTTTCTCATTTATCAGTTATTTTCAATTTTGGTTTTCTTCATCATTCTCTTTTCTAAGGCTATTTTTTTCATCTTTTTGTTTACAAGTTGGCCTGAGATTAGAGTTAAAAAATAATCTAATAATTGGTCTACCTTGAATAAAAAACCTTAATTCCAAAATGGTGGTTGTTCACTTCCCCTTGTGTAAGAATGGTTTATAGAAAGGTATGCCAATTCATGACACCCTTTCCATACAAAAACTATGACCCTATTTGAGGCTTCCATTAGTTTTCCTTTTCTCCTTTGACATTTTTTACTAGATGCATCAAGGAAGAAATGAATTGTGATTATTTAAATCCATAAATAATTTCAATATCAACATGGAGAATGTATCTCAATATGTGTTTATATTGTGCTAATGTGATTTCATTAGAGTAACCATGAACTAACTAAATTTATAGATATTGTATAACACACATTCAACATTTATTTTTCCAAATATGTAAAGGAACCAATTAATTGCATGTATATTATTCTATCAATAAGTTTAATGCCGTCATCTAGAACTATATTTAATTTTGGAACCATAGGATTAGAAACTAGTTTACACAACTGAACAACTATAATATCTTGGTAAGATTAGATGCATTGCATTTTTATTTGAATGTGAAAACAATGTCCTAGTTGAATTTAAAATTATTGTAAGAATTGAAGAGATTTTCTAGCTAGTTATTAGCTTAGATTTAGCTTGTATAGGTGGGGATTTTTTAACCCATTGACCAAAATGTATTACTTAGTCCTTTTTATTTATTTAGTATGTCTTATTTGTACTATATAATAGAAATTACCATTGCTTTTATGGAGATTATAGGTTTTTTGATAATAGGCACGACATTATACTATATTAGATAGTATAAAGTTATCATTATCCAACAATATGTGTCCATCTATTTAACACAATAATGGTATAAAATTTAAATATTTGGTAAAAAAATAAGTCAAATTTTTTACTTTACAACATGGAAATTATCAAAAATATTATGACACATACTTAATTGATCATGATTCATCTCTCATCTTCTTGTTCTATCCCTTTTTGAACCCCTAAAAACTTGTTGAGCTTCAATTTTATGTCATGTTTTCTTTTCCATTTACAATTAAACAATATAAATAAAAATATTTGGTGAAAAATAGTAAAACCATGTATGTAAATTCCAAATGAATAAATTTAGTGAATTACCAATATTTATCATCTTCTAAAACATCAATTTTAAATTTCTATTACATGGCTTCAATAATTTAGATAAAAATATATATCAATAATTTATCCATTTGGGGCCCTTGTTCCCACATGTCATATCACAATGAATGAAACAAAAAAATATTGCAAGGGTATTTGTTTAGCTCTCGATTCATCTTGGTTCATAATTTTATTGATAAACTATTTGATCAATCTATTTTTTTCTAAATTGGTTACATAAACAACGTGTCCAATGTTCAATTGAATTGTGGTGAACATTATGGCCTACAAATTAATTTAATACTAAGGATATTATTTTTTGATAGGTTAATGTGACACTATGGGGCCACACTTGTATATTGATATAAAAAATGTCTTACATTGCCAACCCTTGAGTGGGTAGAAGAGTATGTAATGAATATGTAAGTAGAGAGTCCAACCACCAAAACTAGCTCACACATCTACCATCATACCATACATTTTGTAATACTGCCTAAAGTTTACTATTATTACATCCTTCTACTCACTACTATATGATAAATTATATGCGTAGGCCAAAAAAACACAATATTTGGAGTTCTTAGGTTATCCCTCCTTGGCATCATCCTACTCATCTCCTGCATCCTTCATTAGGGAAAAAGTCCCCAACCACTACCCCTTATATGTATCCTTTTAGGAAATTGATTCCCACTTGTGCTTGGCTTCATTCCCTAGCCACATTAATACCAATTCTCCAAACTACAAATTGTTGTAGAGGGTCATCATCCTCAACACCTAATTTTAACCACATCCTTCCATCCAGTATCCATCTTCCTCTCGAGATTGCTCATTGGAGATAACCCTTTAAACCTCCACACCACCATTCCCACACCAGTTTGACCATGATGACCTTCACCAATTTCTTTGATTCCTTGACATCCAGTAGCATGGCTAGAAACATGGATACAATGTTTGAGTTAACATGGTATTCCCATTCAATTATTCATCACCTAACACTATTCACAATATATGAATGACCACCCTAGCTTTGATCTTAAAAACTTCTATGAGCCTCCTCCCAAATATGTCACCAAAGAAATCTATCTACCACTTTCTTGACATTAGATAAATGCTAGTATCCATATTCTTCTCCGCTTGTTACATAGTGATGGTTCCCAACTGTTCACTACTAAATAAGCCAAATGTTATCATTCATAGGTTAGTTTTTGTACCCTCCTTAACTATATGTATCATTCCATGATGGTTGTCATACCATCTAACTGGCTTGTGTGTGAGGGTGAGCTTATGATCAATCGAGATGAATATTAAAATCATGCCAATCATCCATTGATGTGACTTCAATATCCTTTATCCTCATATCCACTGTTGTCTTTGCTATTCATCAAAAATTTCATTCCCCTCTTGATATATTTGTGTCATGGTGAATTATTCAAATAACATAATAAACTCCTTAATTTTGCTAAGACAATTCCCCAACTTCCAATTTGGTGTTTGTCTTGTCCAAATTGCATTGACTACGAGTTGCAAGTCTCCTTCTAGGGGAATTTATCATATTTTATTTTCCTTCTTGTCAATAATCCCAACATAGCTACTTGAAATTCGTCTTCATTGTTGGTTTCCCTTCCCACCATCCTTAGTATCCTCCCTTCATGGTTTATGATGGCACACCCTACTCCAACCATCTCTGGGTACCACACATTGCCACATCAAAATTGATCTTTAACCAACCTTCTTCTAGAGGCTCCCATTTAATATCCTTCTTAACACCCACAGATAGATTAACCTATCCAACTCCATAAATGGGGGAATGCACAAATTATTCCATTTCTTTTTCAAGAGATCATCCCATATTGTGTATCTACTCTTTTTTAGACTATGATTTTGTGCTGAGTTATTTTTTCTTTATGTTATACTTGCTTCTATCTTAATCAAAAGCCTCTCTTTGGACATTTATTTTCCTTAGAAGATCCTTTGATTTTGTTCTTTCCATACTTTCCAAATAATTATTGAGAGCGTGTAAATATAGATGCTATTGAAGATGAAACCTTTATTAAGTTTAGGTCACATGTTGAATAGGGTTCTCAATTCATTGGGAAGTGGGCTCTACCATCCCAACTTCATCATCATAGTTTTCCAATAGAATTTTACCAATTTATAGGTTAGGAGAAGATGATCAGTTATCTCCTCTTCCACTTTGGATATGCTATAAGGCCCAAATAATGTCTAGTAAACATGGTGATGTTCACACAATTAAGAGAGGGTACCTAACTAAACAGTCCACTAAACCCTTGTAAAGACTTCATTTAATTATCAACCAGGACTAATGTAAGCTTGTGATGATGTTGGCACTGTATGTGCATTCAAAAAATCTACACTACGTATATCATCCTAGTATAGGTGTTTACACATGTGCCAAGAGAAACATAAACTGCTTAACACTAAAAAGAATTAAATCTAAAACTACTGCTATGGGTACTTATAGCTAAAGAATGTGACTAGTTCACTATCAAAACTAAACTTTGTAACTAAATAATGTTGCTAACTTTCAATCATTCCAAAGGATAATGCATTGAGACAAATAAAGTATGAAATACAAGACAAGATCTTATTCATGATTTTTCATTCACATTTACCACATGAAGAATCTAATTAAGACAAATACAATAATGAAGGTAACTAGTGTAAAAAAATAAATAAATGTGTAGAAATTAAAAGTAGGGAACAATTACCTTGAGTGGACCTTGCTCAAGTGACTATCTCCATAGGATAAACTCAAATCTAGCTCCTCAAATCAATTAACCATAATAATAACTGAAAACCTCTTCATTAAATATCTCAAGATTTCACAATCTAATAATAATCTTTAGGGATATCTTATTCATAAAAACACATAACTAGAAACAAGAGTATTGTTGTGTAACAAATTTTTTTTGAACATATCTATATGCTATATTTGCTATGCTTGTTATTCTCCTCGACCACCGAACCATATATACATAGGCGCAGGGGAGTCTTATTGAAACAAGGACTCAAAATGAAAATATAAATGAAACTCACCACTCTCCTATAAAATAGAGTGTGACAAAGTATAAAACATAACTGAAAAGGTAGAAGAAGTTGATTAGGACTACCACTTTGTTGCAATGGTAAAATTGAAATGTGGACTATGGAAATAGTCACATTGGATTCCCAATCATAGTAGGTTTCTTCTCCTTCAATAGTCTTATTAAATGACATAGTGACTTATAATCATATTGATCAATAAACACCTCCAATTCTACAACTATCATGTTCTTATTCTATAACTTCCCATGCATCACTATTTGAAACTCCTTTGGCTATGGGTTGTGCCCCTTAGTTGTTGTGGGCTACATTATGCTTACTTTGGCTTCTTGGCTGTAAAAAGTTAGTTCACCAAAACATATACACAACACTAAATAACCATAATTTAAACATAGACATACACTACATTCCATATACATTCACACATGTTTTAACCATGCAATTAATAACATATCATAATCATATTTCCATATACTAAAACTAGGTTCAAGTTGCATCAGATCATAAAAATATAGTAAAATTCAAGAATATGTATGAAATAAGTAACTGGAAATGTCTAAAAGTATGTAGTAAACAACAAGAAACTAGCTAATAATTGGCCTCATCATTCCTCCCAACTAGACATTTTCTTGTCCTAAAGCAAAGAAGTTTGAAGACTGGAGGTTAGCTACTTCAAGTAAAAACCTCTATAGCATGAAAGTATTGCCCATATAATATTCTCAACTTCCTCTTGTTCTTCATTCTTTTCTCTTGTCCAATATGGCATTGGGTAGAGAAGCATAGGTGGAGAGAAGGTAAGAGGTACTCATGTAAGTCCTTTTGCTTTGGCAATGTCCATGTACCTGTGGGTCCTTTCAAGCATGGCTATGAAGTTGTATATAGAGTGGGGTTCCTTTTTCTATAACTTAGGGGTCAAAATTTCCCATCTTTCTTGTACGAAATGAAAAGAATGATGGATAAGACCTATAGTTAGTCTCTGCATCCTGTCATAATCATTTATCTTAAATTCATTATTTTCCTATCTACACCATTGTACCTCAGAAGTTTTGTCCATTCTTCTGTTACTACATTGGGGTTCTTGGATTCTTTTCTGACCTAGAGAGCAATTGATTTCTCTCTTTCAACATAATCCTACATAATTTCACCCCTTTATGTCTCATTTTTGAAGTAAGAAGCTAATGCCCTAATCTGTAAATCACCCACAAATATTAATGGGTTCCATTATGTATTATTTGGCATAGCATAGCTATGTAAATACAATTCACACAACTGATCCTACATATTAGGTGTAGAATCAACAAAAATATTTAAAAAGTCAAACTTCCTGCTCATGGCAATTGGCAAGTTACTGATCAGTTGACTGAATTGGAAACTCAAGAATTTATCCTAATAAAAAAAAGCATAAATTATAGTAGGAGGCCTGAAATTGATGATTTGTGAATCCTTGTTTGCTATCTCCTCAAATTTCACTATCATCTTTTTCAATTCAACTTCCTTATTTTCCAATACTCTATTATGGTCTAAGATCATCTTTTTATTTTCCTTCTCCCATTCTTTTATTTGCTAGGAGAATTCTTGAGTTTTTTTCTATAATTAATATCCTAGAGGCATTGTAGTGTGATAAGATGGAGTTCTTATGAAAGGGGGTTTTTTGCTTTTAGCTGCAATCGTTGTATTTCCTACCTTCACTATGGCAAGCTATGCAAGTAAGTCTAGTTTAGACCCATGCCCATATGTGTGAAGCTTCTCCTCCAACTCCTTAATTTTTAAGTCTCTTTCCTTGTCTCTTTGTTCATAAGACCTTACCAATTCCTCTAATTGTTTGATTCTATCTAATGATTCCTACAACTCTTGCTTGAAATTCCTTTCTTCTATAAACAAATTTTCATCCTTCTCCAAAAACTAATCATCATCACCCATATTATAATCAAAACCCTCACTATTAGGGATTTGTGGGGTTCTCTTCTTTATCTTATTAGAAACAAAAATACCCTTTGAGTTAGATTCAGAGGTGGTTGAAATATACTATTTCGTTTTAACTGGTGTATGAACATTCTCAAAAACATCTTCCTTCAGTTTTGAATCTGTTTCCACTATCACAATATTTTCTTTCTCCTACTTCTTGATTGAACCCCTCATAACACCCTTCTTTTTCAAGTGGTGTGAATGCCTTGGATGGTGGGTTTTTTCTTCTACACTTTCTTGGGTGCAGAGGAAGATCCTCCTTTCCTTTTTTTGGTTCTTGGTGTTTTGTGTTTTGGAAGAAGTTGGGGTTTCTTGGATATCCTTTGCTGCAGGTTGCTCAAAGGCTACTGGTGGTGAATTTCACATACTCTGCTCATTTGGTTCACCTCTACTATGGGTAGGTGAATCAATAGGTGAACTAGAGGGAATTTCCCTAACTAATGCAGTAGGTGATTCCAATTTTTTTGGGATAGATGGTTCTTCAAGAATGTGACTGATATGATAACAAATTAAGAAGCTTTCCCATGAAACATGTACATGTTGAACCCTTGAACCTATTTTTACCAATAGGGTAACTAAACAATAATGTGATAGTGTTCTATTGTTTCTCTTTTGTTTATATTAAAAACTCATTTGTTTCAATAGGTTATACAAAACCCTCCTATTATGACAAAGGTGGCTCAAAAGTTTGAAATGCACTATGTATAAAAGAGATTGCCTACCATCACATGTAAAATATTTAATAATATATGCAACAAAAAAAAGCCCATACCCATGGTAATGATAACCTTTTAGTACCTTGGGATGTTGATTTGAGGTTCTCTCCATGTTCCTTGAATTCATCTCTGGCAACTACAACATTTTCCTTGGTTGGAATTCATCTTTGTCTCTTGGCAAGCCAAACACTTTTTTAATTGCAGCTTTTGAAGCATCAACCTTTAACCCTCAAACAATGGCTTCATCATTCTGAAGTGTTTCTAAAAATTGTCATGTCATATCCTCGCTATATTCTGTCAACCTTAAGAAATAATGCAACCATCCTTATTGTCTAAAAATAGGCAAAACCACCTATCTTCCAATATCTGTTGATGTGCAGATGGTAAACTGCTATGTTTCTACTCAAATTTCCTTCTTACAACTTCAACCACACCAATCCTTCCTATTTGTATACTTAGGTTCTTCAAATTCAACTGCTTTTTTCCCTCTGAGCTTGAAATGGTTTGAACTATGGCTTGAAAATGGGGAAAAACAAATGACACAAATGACAAAGGGTTGCAAAAAGGTTTTTGGTGGCTTGATTTTGGCTTGATATTCATACAAGATTTTTTTTTTAAAACCAAGAAAATGTACTCTCCCCCCAACTTAAGATGTTAAGTGACCTCACTTAGTTGTAATTTTGGAGGTTGAGGGTATTATTACATGTAGTGGAAATATGATAATGAATACGAAGCATGCAAAATTAAAAATGTAAACATGTCAAAAAATAATGACAATATATGCTAATTATTGAAAACTAGTATGTGTACCTATCAAAGTGGAGTGAATTGAATGTAGCTCAGGTGAAGCTAATTAGGAGTGTCCACAATGTGATTATGATTTGATTGTTGCTTAATTGCAATTGGTGATATATGAAATGACAGCTTGACACATGGTAATGGAAAGGTTGTAGAATGTACGACTTATGGGATATGAATTGATCTCTTGAATGCATAGAAATCAAGGAATGATACGTGGGATATGATGGGGTAGGCTGCATGAAATGAAATGATAGCTATATAGATGCATGTACGAAAAAATAAAGTCTATATGGATGACATGCAATTAAGTTGGCAGATAAATTTGAAATTTCTAACAAGAAGATGTTCCAGGTACCTTCAATAATAGGTCCCTTTGAATTTTGGTGGCCTTGTTATTGATGAAGCTAGAGGTCCCTATTGCATCATGGAGTGTACTTGAAAAGTATTGTTGATTGTTTCACCTGTGTAGTGTGTGCATGTGAAGAGTGATAGAAAATTATACCTGGTTGACCTCAGTAGGTGAGATGTGTAGCTCATCTGCTGAGTCAATTAAAGAACTTGTAGTATCTACTACTAAATCTTTATTGTCTGTTAGAATGTTTGTATCAAGATTATTGCCTGGTTCAATGTACTTTTCATGATCACTATGTGGTACAATATCTTTATTAGATGCATTATCTGGTCCATATTATTGCATCAATGAAAGAAGGAAGTCATCCTTTTGTACTGGATTTTTGTAAATTTTTAATCTATGGAAATTAATCAGTAGTGAAACTATGATTGCATCAATTGTTTGTAATTTGATTGCTCCATTTGGAAAAAAAATTGTATTTCATATGGTCCTAACCACCTTGTTTTTAGCTTTCCTTTATAATGTTTATACCTTTAGTCATATAGCAAAGCCCAATCTCCCACATTGAACTCTTTTGTTTTGATAAACCAATAATACCATTGGATTCTCTATTTTTGAACAATATTAGTGTGATGCATAGCCTCCATCCTTATCTCATCTAATCCATTTAGATTCTGTAATCTTTCTTTTTGTGCTGCTATCAAGTCCATATCTAGTTCAACTATTGTACTGAGTGTTTTGTATTCAAATTCAATGGGCAGTACTACTATTTTTCCATACACCAACTCATATGTTGTAAATCTTGTTGTAGTATTCCATGTTGTCCTATAGGTCCATACTACCTCAAGAAACCTAGTTGTTCAATATTTCTTATGAATTTGCACTATTTTGGTCAAGATATTTTCAATCTCCCTATTTGTTACTTTCACTTTCCCATTGGCTTGAGGGTGATAGGGTGTTTATTTATTATGCCTTATTTCATATTCTTGGACCAATTTGGTAATTAGATCTGATGTGAAATAGGGATCCTTATCTGTCATAATTTCTCTTGGCATTCCATACCTTATAAATATGTCTTCATACAAGAATTTGGCTACATTTCCATCCCTAGCGAATTGTAATGCTTTGACTTCAACCCACTTTATTAGATAATTTGTGTAAACTAGGATATACTCCTTATGATTAGATGTTGGTGATATTGGTCCAATGTAGTCTAGCCCCCATTTATCAAATGGTACTAGTGCCAATTGAGGTTGCAAAGGCATCTCATCTATTTTAGTTGGCTTTCCCATTCACTGACACTTGTCACAACACATGGTATATTTCACCGAATCCTTATGAAGAGTTGGCCAGTAATAGCTAATGGTGAGAATCTTGAGTGATGTACTCTTTGCAACAAAGTGTCCCCCATAGGGTTCATCATGGTAGGATTTGAGGATATCAACTACTTCATCCTCTCTTATGCATCTCATCATAATATATATCTAGATCTATGTAAAATAAATAACCAACTACCCAGGAATAAGGAAAACTTTTATGCACCAATTGTCTCTTTTCTCTAGGGGAGAAATGAGGTGGTATCTATCTTGCTACTAGATAATTGAAAATATCAACAAACCAAGGTGTGTGCAAAGTTAGAGAAAATAAATTCTCATTTGGAAAAGAGTCATCAACAACACCTACTAATTGTGTTGGTAATCTAGACAAAAAATATTCCACCACATTTGCCTTCCCAGGCTTATCCACTATGGTGATGTCAAATTCCTGCAGTAATAACAACCATCCGACAAGTTTTCCACCAACCATAGGTTTATTCATTAAGTACCTTATTATAGTGTGAATAGTGTGGATAAATATTGGATACCCTATGATGTAATGCATAAACTTGTTAATTGCATAGACAACTGCTAACATCTATTTTTTTTGTGAATGTGTAGTTGAGTTCTACCCCTTCTAAGTTCTTGCTAATATAGTATATGAAATACTCCTTGGTACCTTCCTTTTTTCCATGTACTGCTCCTATAACAAAGTTAGAAGCATTTGTGTGTATGTGGAAAGGAAAAGTCCAGTTTGGTCCTCTCAAGACAGGTTCTTTGGTCATTGTTGTCTTGAGTGCTTCTAAAGAGTGTTGGAATTCTATGATCCACTCAAATTCTATATCCTTTATGAGTAAAACAAATAAAGGTGTTGCAATTTTTCTAAAGTCTTGAACAAATCTTCTATAGTAGCCAACATGTCCTAGAAAACTCCTAACATCTCTGTTTTTGTGGCATAGCAAGTGTGGAGATTATCTTGAAATTTTGTTTGTATCCACTTGAATCCCTTCACTTGATACAAAATCTCCTAGCATAATACCTGAGGTCATCATCATGAAAAATTTCTCATGACTTAGGGATAAATTATGTTCTTGACACCTCTTTAAGACCACCTCTAGATTATTATGTCCTGCATCATATGTTTCTCCATAGGTTGTGAAAACATCCATGTAGATTTCTGTGGAGTCATGTGAAAAATTTGAGAAAATGCTTAGCACTGCCCTTTAGAAAGTGGTTGGAGCATTACATAGTTTAAAGGGAACAATATAATAGGCATATGTGCCCTAAGGGAATGTGAAGGTGGTTTTATCCTAGTCCTCTGGAGCTATTCTAATCTGGTTGTAACCACTAAATCTATCTAGAAAGGAGTACTTTTTACCTACTAGAGAGTCAAGCACTTGATCAATGAAAGGTAGTGGAAAGTGGTCTTTTTATAGTGGTTGAATTTAATTCTCTATAATCCACACACACTCTCAATTTCCTTCTTTTCTTTGGGATAATAACTATAGGTGACGCCCATTGACTATCAGAAATAGGGTGAATGAAACCTGCATCAAGTAATTTTAATTTGTAATTCAGTTTTGATGATGTCTCTTAGTGAAAGGTTCATTATCCTCTGGGGTTTTCTGATTGGTTTAAAACCATCATTAATATATATCATGTGCATGCATAGTTCTAGATCAATCCCCTTCATGTTATGGTAATCCCATGCAAAGGTCTGATATGTGTTCCTTCAACGTAGTTGTTAGGGAAGTTTGTTATTCAACAATTAATTCACTGCTAACATTTAGCATTTTACCTGGCATGATTTCTAAAGTCTTGGATGCTAATTGTACAAATGAAAGGTAAAGTCCCACTATGCCTGGGGCACATTGTTGTGGTAATAAAGAATGGAAAAGTTGGGAAATTGACTCTGATAAATTGACAGGTATAATATTCTACAGAGGATCCTGCAAACATGACAAATATTCCTATTACTAAGGGTTCCTATCGCAATTATTCTATATAGTTTAAAATGTGCTATTAAATCATCCTAATATTGGTTTCTCAACAAGGGATTGCATTCAATGGTCATGAGAGTCTATAGGGAATACTAGTCTTCCTTATCTAGGGTGCGCCAAATGGTTTTCTCTAAATTTGCATGAGGTTGGGCTGGTGGATAAAGGACCAACTTCTTGGTCACAGTTCTATTTGAGATAATCATGTTTCCAGACCTACAACCTATAAATGCATTAGTTGTTGCTAACTATAGTCATTATAGAATAAGGGGATAGCCTACAAGGTTAGCCTTGGGATACAATACTATGAAATTTGTAGGGTACTCCCATGAATCTAATGCTATGACCAAGTCCTCAATGATTCCCTTAGGTTTCACTGTTGACCTATCTGCCAACTATAGAATGGTTGGTGTAGGTCTAAAATTTATTAATTACAATAGTTGCATTGCTTCCTTAGTCATCACATTAATGGCTACCCCCAAGTCAATCAAGGTACTTTTGATGAGGGTACCATTTATCTTAATATCTACCACTAGACTCCCAAGATCTGTATACTTAGGGACAATTACGTTTGCTTACATAATGTCAGTAATATTCCCTAAGACATGGACAGTCTGGGGTTATTTTCTTTTTCTCCTTGTATTTTTAAGACAAAGGTCTCTCACTATTTTTATGTAAATGGGAATGTCCTTGATGTCTTGGATGAGGGGTGTCTTTATACACACATCCTGAAGTTGTCTTAATATGTTAGTTTCATCTTGGTTCTAATATTTTTGAGCAACTAATCATTCAAGGAATGAAAGCTTTGGACTTGAATTAGTTTGGTTGACCTAATTTGAATCAGGCTCCAAAGGTGGGTTGTCCAAGGTCTCTACTAAAGGTTCCTCATCTACCAACTCAGTGACTTGAGGGGATAAAGGCCCAACCAATGTTTTCCTTGATCTAAGGTGGACATCACTCACCTCTAGCCCATAAGTAGGGTATTGAATAGCTTCATTAGTGTAGGCTTGTTGTACAATATTGTTAGTTGGGTTAGGTGTAGGTTGGGATGGCAGTTGAGGTGCCCCCTGGTGGATGGGATGATAGATTTATTGGATTGGGCATGATGGCTTGTTGTTATGGCTACAAAGGCTACTGTGGCTATTGGTAATTCATATTTTGGTTTTTCCATTACTAGTATTTTTTCTATTGAGGTTGCCATTTTTTTTACTATAGTGGCCATTGGCGATTGTAGTTAGGTACTTGAAATTTTTGTTGTGGACACATAGTTTTTTGTTGTTGGTTCTAGTTTGGTTGAGTATTTTTCCATTGGTTATGTGTTTTTTCGCAAGGCTAAGGGTTCCAACTAGAGAAATTTTGATTGCTAACTAGAAATTGTGCATTGAAATTCAAAGGATCTTGAGGTATACCTTGTCTCTTTTTCCATGGCCTCCTTTGTGAAATGTAGAAAAAATGTCCATCTTCACCCTCTAGTTCTTGAAAGTCTAGTTTCCTTGGTCTTTCCTCTGAAATACTTGCTACTCTTTTGTACTTTCAATTAGCTTTTCTCTCTATGTAGTTAGGGCAATATTCAATAAGGATTGCCTTTACCTCTTCTTGCTTTTTCTTCACATTTAGAGTGTCTTATTGGGTTTCCAAATGGATTATGATGTATTCTTTGTTTGATAACAGGTTACTCAATTCCACTCTAGAGAGTCCATTAGATGGCTTGCTGATGGAAGATGTTCTACCCCCTCTAGTCCTTTTAGTAAAGGTCCTTAAATAGTTCCAACAAACCTTGTAGATTTCTTCAAAAGGAAATTGTGATACATCTCCTAAACCAATAAGGTTAAGGGCATCCATGCAATCATCATTGAATCCTCTTAAAAACACTAACTTTAGAGATTCTTTAGAAATATTTTTTTGTGGATTCTTCTTTAAGAAGAATTGGAACCTTTCTACATAGTCCTCTAATGGTTCATCTTCTTTTTGAGACATCCTAAAAATTTCATCTCTTCTAGATTTTGTCAATTCCTCTACAATATTCTTGGTATTTCTCCAGGAACTTTGTCTTCATAGTGTCCCAATATGGAACAAAATCTCTCTCAAACCCATAAACCATCTTAAGGAAACATCCTTCAAGGTTGCTTGGAACAATTTGAGCCTGTGTGCATTTGTTGTGTAATCATAACTTCTACACAGGACATCAAACTCAAACAAGAAGGTATTTGGATCCTCATTAACCAAACCATAGAATACTGGAAAAGCTAAAGGAGGTATATTCTTCAATGAAATTTCCCTCTCTTGGTTGGAAATGGGGAATTCAAAAGTTACATGTTCTGGTGGGTCCTCCACCACTACATCAACCATGGTTTGGAAGGTCTCCTCTATACTTGAAGTGGATGTTGGTGAAAGGGAAAGTTCTTTTTCAGAAATACCCTTGCTCTAATTACTATGATCACCAATATCTTCGTTAGCTTTGTGTGATGAGGGGAGAAATATTCCTAAGGAGTCCCATTGCCTTCACATACAATAGGTGTGACTTTGTGTATCAATGACACTTGTATAATGTTAGTAAAATGTCCTGGTATTGATGGAATAAAACCTAATTGTCCTAATGATGGAAACAAAATACTTAAACTAAGCAAGCTTGAAATAACATAAATGAATCTTTGATTGTAGCACCATCCTCGACAATGATGCAAAAAATGTAAGGCCCAACTAATTTCCAGTAAACTTGGTGATGTTCACATAATTTAGAGGGGGTACCTAATTGAACAATCTACTAAACCCTTGTAAAGAATCCATTTAATTACCAACCAGTTCTAATTTAAGCTTGTGATGATGTTAGCACTATATGTGCATTCAAAGACTCTACACTACCTATATTATCCTAGTATAGGTGTTTACACATGTGGGAGAAACATAAGTTTTTTAACAATACAAATAATTAAATCTAGAACTATTGCTACAAGTACTTACAACTAAAGACTATGACTAGTTCACAATCAAAACTAAACTCTATAACTAACTAATGTTGCTAACTTCAACTCACTCTAGAGGATAATGCATTGAGAAGTTAACAAAGAATGAAATACAAGGAAAAATATTTTTCATGATTTCAAACACATTTACCACATTAAGAATTTGATTAAGACAGATGCAAGAATGAAGGTAACTATTGTAACAACATAAATAAATATGAAAAAATTAAAAGTGGGGAGCGACTACCTTGAGTGGCCCTTGCTCAAGTGATTGTCTCCACAGGATAAACTCAAATTTAGATCCTCAAATCAATTAACCATAACAATAACTGAAAACCTCTTCATTCTATAACTCAAGATTTCACAATCTAATAAGAATATGCATGGATATATTATTCATAAAAAACACATAAATGGAAACAAGAGTATTTTTGTCCAACATAAAAACTATCTTAACATATTTATATGCTATATTTTCTATGCTTGTTATTCTCCTCAACCACCAAACCATATATACATAGGTGTGGGGGGTCTTATTGAAACAAGGAATCAAAATGGAAATCTAAATGCAACTCACCACTCTCCTTTAAATAGAGTGTGACAAAGTCTAAAACATAATTAAAAAGGTAAAGGCTGATTAGTACTACAACTCTGCTACAATGGTAAAAGTAAAATGTGGACTATAGAAATAGTAATGTCGGATTCCCAATCATAGCAAGTTTCTTCTCCTTTAGTAGTCTTATTAAATGACATGGTGACTCACAATCATATTGATAAATAGACATCTCCAATTCTACAACTACCACATTCTTCTTATTCTGGAACTTCCCCTGCATTGTTTCTAAAACTCCTTTGGTTGTGGGTTGCACCCCTTAGTTGTTGCAGGCTACAATCTACTTCCTCTGGCTTCTTGGTTGCAAAGAGTTAGTTCACTAAAACATATCCACAATACTAAAAAACCATAATTTAAACATAGAAATACATTGTATCCCATACACATTCACATATTTTAACCATGAAATTACTAAGATATCATAATCATATTTCCATATATACTAAAACCAGATTCAAGTTCCATGATGATTATAAAAAGATAACAAAGTTCAAGAATATGTATGAAATGAGTATTTGAAAATTTCTAAAATTATACATACTAAAAAACAAGAAACTAGCTAATAATTAGCCTCATCATATGCTACATCTGTTTGACCCTACAAATCTAATCTTTTTTATCCTATCCCAAGTTAATATTTTATTTTGTAATGCTACCCAAGAAAACTCCTCAACTTTTGGTAGACATTTTCTATTCCACATATAAGGTAGAATGGCCAATTCTCTTTTTGAATGATCACTTCATAAATTTTGTAGCCCAATTTTACTAGATATCTTCCAGACTCCCCCCTACACCATATAACCTCACCTTCTTCTCCTGATAGCCAAATAAGTCTATTCCTAAGAACCTGCTCTAATTTTTCCTTTTGGCTAGTTGGAGCATTGATAGTTTGAAACGATTTCCATTTCTAAATAACATGCCCATCTATTATCCCCTTTCAATATAGTCCCTGAATTTGGATCCCCATTGCTCCAATAATACTAGTTTTAATTCCTTCAAACTCTAATTATTGTCAATGGTTTCATGGCCATTCCAATAATCACTCCAAAAGGAATCCTTTTTCCCATCTTTAATATTCCAAGTCACATGCTTACTTATAATACCTCTGTAAGACAATAAAATTCCAAATTAAAGATCCCATGGGAGGATCTTGAACTATTAGGAACCTAGTGGGTTGAGAAGAATTGAGGCATTTTTTTTAGAACACTTGAATCCACTTTAGATGAATGTAGTTGTACATGCTCTAGATAAGTTTCACCCCCATTGCAGAATTCATGCACTCAATAATTTCCTTATCCCAACTCCACCACCTTCCTTGGGTTGAAATTTTTTATCCCAAGAAATCAAGGGTATCTTATTATGGTCCTTGATCTCATTCCGAAAGAACTACCTCATGATCTATTCTAGTATCTCTCCTACTTTCTTTAGGATCCTCATGTAATATATTGCATAGTTCGGAAGAGCTATAATGGTTGCTTGATGAATTATGATTTGCCCCATTGCAATTATCCATTTCCCTTTCCATGCTCCTATTTTATTTGTGCAATTATTAATCAATTGATTCCACAAGTTGGATTTGTTGATTCCCACAAATAATAGTAGGCCAAGAAATTTTCCCGATAATCTCGCCACCTTTAACTTCAATTTTTTTGCAATGTCTCTTTGTTTTCTCGAGATGGTGTTAAAAAAGAACACATCTAATTTCTTCCAATTTAATTTCAGTCTCAATGCCAAGGAGTATCTTTCTAGAGTATTTTTTATCTCCAGTTCCCCCTTTCAACTAGCTATCACAAATAACATAGTATTATCTACGAATTGTTGGTGCATGATCGACTCCATATTTTGGGAAATTTTGATTCCCTACCATCTTCCCTTTTTTGCAACTATCTTGATGCTCCTTCCTAATGCCCTTGCAATGATTATAAACAAAAATAGTGACAATGGATCTCCTTTCCTTAAGCCACTAGAGTGTTGGAAGAATCCATATGGAAAGCCATTGATTAAAATTGAGAATCTTGGATTTGATATGAAACTTTGGATCCACTATGTCTAATCCTTGCTAAATCTAAACTTGCTTAGAACCTAAATGAGGAAATGTCTATCAACCTGATCATAGGCTTTGTGAATGTCTAATTTTATGATCATCCTTTCTACTTTGGCCTTCTAGATAGTATGAATGGCTTCATGCACAATGATAATCCCTCCCAGGAATGATCTACCAAGAGTGAAGCCACTCTATTCCTCTGAGATAATACCATTAACAACATCCTTAAATCTGTTAACTATCACCTTTGATACCACTTTGTACACTATGTTACATAAGGTTATTGGTTTGAAATCATCCATCATCTCAAACTTTTGTTTCTTAGGAAATAGAGATAAGAACATGTTGTTCAAGTCCTTTACCATTAATTTCTTTCTCCTCAACTCTTCCACAGCCTGAGGCCTAAAAGGGTTCCTTGCAAACTCCTTTTAATCCTAGTAGATCACATGCCTTTTGTTACGGATAGTAATGCCCCCAAGATTCCATATTATGGACCTCATTGTGATCTAGGAAGGGATACTCACTTCCATGACCTTAGCTTCATTTTCTCCTTCACATTCCCACAATATCCAACTTCTCTTTGTTTATCTTTCTACCCTTTTGTCCTTTCTCACCCAGTTTTGGTTTCCTTAGTTTTGACTAAAATTGCTCAATCATTATTTTTTCCATATAATTCCCTCCTCTTCCTCTTCAAATTCATTTCCTCCTTCTGATCATGAGTTTGATATTTCTCCATCTTCCTTCTCTTCCTTTTCCTCTACCTCATTGTTTGCCTCCACTTCAAGACCTAATCAAAAACCGCTATTAACCAATTCCACTAGTTCTTTATCTTTGTTTTCCTCTTCTTCCATTATTTCATGCTATTTGATCAGGTTCAACATGGTTACCATGTCCCTTGTTTCCTCTTTATAGTCCTCCATGAATTTATTTTATTGCCATTAAATGGTTATGTATCCTAGGCTACTCTTCCTTTTCTTGTTCTTTTTACTTTTCTTTTGATAAGATTGTGATATTGTCATTAATCCATATTTTTCTAGATTGATTAGCATTCCATGGGATATAATTTTGGTTGTCCATGTTCCCTTTTTCACCTCCTTTCTACCAACATTCCTCCTTCCCATATTCTTTTGATTTGCACATTTAGAATATCTGTAGTGCACATTTGGAATATTTGTAGTTGATCCTCTCTTTTCACCTTCTGCTACCAAATACCCCACTTTTTTGTGATCTCTATTTCCTCAAGGATAATGGGCACTAGTTTGATGTTGATATATAATAGAACATACATTCCATAATTTCTATCCTCTATATTTTCATCTTCCCCAATAAAGGACCCCAATTGATTTTCAATGTCTCACAAAGTTTCCAAATCCCAATATTTTGAGGGAAAATTATATAGCCTTAACCATATGGGTATTTCCTCAATCAACTATCTTAGGGGGTTAAAGTTTGGTTCCCAATTTTTGATAAACAACCTAGTTCCTCCCATCATGAAGGGGCTTATATTGAATATATTCCTTTTTAAGCTCCCATCAGGGCATTCTACCAAGTAAAATCCATTTGTGAGTGATTTTAGATTTACCCTACTGTCCTAGTTCTTGTTGTACCATTTCCTTAATCTTTCCATAACCGACCATTCCCAACCCTATTCGATAAAAAGGAAACTTCTTTAATCCTTGTGATTGATTTATCTAGGATTTCATTATCCAAATAGATAAAGGAACATTTACCAAGTGAATTAGGGTTTCTATTCTTACTTGGATCAAGTTTGTGTCCCTCCATTACCTAGTTTTCTTATTTCTCCTGATCTGCATCTCACTCTCCTCAATTCTCAAACTTGTGGTACCATCCTCCACCATATATCTTCCACCTATTTGAATATTGATCTTGATTTCTCCATATGTCCCTATGAGCTCCTATCCATGGTGACTCCCTACATCCTCTATATCCCTTCTCTTGTTACCTGTGCAATCCATACCAATTGTTTAGGGTTTTAGGGTTTACCTTCCATCCACCTTTTCATTCAAATATGGGACTTTCCTTCCCATTCATTGTTTTTCCAATCCCCTTTCCTTCCATCTCTTTTTGTCACCAACATACCTTTTCCTCCATGATCTTTGTCATCCTTGAGGCCTCTGTGATTTTCAAATATTTTGTGGTCCCCCCATTCTAGGTTTGCTAGTCCTTGCACCAAAGATCTTGTTCTCCCTGCATGAATGAGGGTAGAGGAAAATCTTCATCTACCTAATCTACCCAAGCATCTATTTTTCGCTCTATTTTTTTTAATACTAAGGATATTATTTGAATATTTATATTTAGATTAGAAAATTTTTGAACATAAAAAAAAAGTAACTTAAAAATGATTGCATTTAAAAAATTGGTGGCACAAAATCCATGCCATCAAAAGTTAATAATAATAATTTATTCACTTGATTTAAGCCTAGCTTGATAGACAAGTACAAATTCATAATAGATTAAAACTTTCTTGACCATAATTTTAAATGTAACATTATTAAAATAATTAAAAAATATCAAACTTGATACATAGCCTAATAAATCCCCAATAATTGGTTGGAGGATATCTCAAAAGGTTATTCCATGAGTACTACAATATCTTCTATTATATTTGGAGCAATATGCATAATAAAATAGACAAGACAACAAATTAAAAAATTAGGAAACATTAATTTTATGATTTTTATGTTCCCTGAGAGGTGGGCCCTTTTGGATACAAGGGAGGGATTTCCCTAATGTATGTTTGGAGGTTTCTTTAAGCTTCGATAAAATTCTAACTTATATTATTCTACTATCACATTTGGGTGGTCCCCTTTCTATACCAAGTAAGCATTACTATGCTATTTTTAGGGAAGGTAACTATGCACTAAATTCCAAGCTCATGGGTGGTAATAGGAATAATATTGAGCCCATTTATTGTGACGTGGTAAAGGAAATTTTCACTCATTGGTTATTCCAAAAAAGGGTGGCTTCTCCAATTATATTAATAGGGTTAAGGGTCACAAATATACTCTTGGATTTTTTTAAGAATTAGAAATCTAGGTTGGTGAAAGCACGAGAGGAGTGGAGATAGAGATTACTAAGTATTTGATTGCCTTGGTGATATGAGTGTCTATATTTGGAAATAATATTTTTAAGGATAAATGTAAAAAAAGGAATTATTGTGTTGTTTCTTAATGGAAATTATAAACTAGCACTTGCACCCATGGGAGGTTCAAGGAAAATGCCGATAGGAGATTAAAGGTTTGCAACCAGAGAGTGAAACATTAATTTAGAAGGGCAGGCTAGTCAATAGTTTCTTTTTATTTATCTTTATTTATGATTGCAAAATAAACAATAAACAATGGTAGGTTGAAAATTTGAGTTCAAAAAATTTCAAATCCTCCATATTAGACATGTACGATTTAAATACTATAGTAGAACGTATTATTTTTTATTTATGTAGGGGCTCTATACCCAACAGGTTTTTTCCTTGATTCATATTCACTGAAGAACCCAGATGGTTGTACCCAATGAGCAATCTAAATACTAAACTATAAAAAATTATAACTACTAGGGGCTCTATGAGCCCTTTATCCCTAGCTTTTGAGTCCTACCATTCCACATGAATTGTGGAAATTGTTTAAAAAATAGTAAAATGGAGTCTTAAACAATAATTCTGAAGGCCACTTGCAAAACAAAGTCAAACATGTTTTTAAACAATGAGATGATCAACAAAGTATTTGTCTATCTTGAAGCAACAATAAGTATTAAAATGCTTTGAAGCAACACTTTGGATCAACTTGTATGAACATCCATGAACAACATGGCACACATTAGTTTTTTACCATCAAACGAACACTTCACAGAGAAATTGTCCACTGCAAAACATAGTGGTATACTGTCCATGCACTATCTAAATATTGAAGCAATAGTAAATAGGAAAATAACTTGAATCAAGCTTGTATCAACTTGTATGAACATCATGTGAACTGGCAACTTTGAAAAATAGAGAACAAGTCCCTTTGCAAAACTTGCATCAACATCATTAAGAGATAATTAAGGAACTTTGTGATACCAAACAACATCAACACCATCTTTGGGACCATGAAAAACATGACAAACATCATTATATTTCTTGCATACTATAAACAATGATTTTGGATTACCCAAGGTTGCCTCTAACACTTCTAGGTTTTTCACCTAAAAGGAGAGGAATCGGGTCCAAAATGCTAATGTCTACACTCAAGATTAATGTAAATGAGTTTTAATGTTTTTAAATATGATGTAATAATGCAATAATCTGAAAAAGGAAATGATTTAATGATGCTAAACCTAAGAAATGCAAAGTGATGGAAAACACACAATGATATGCAATAACACCTAAAAAAATGCAAGTAAATGATGAAATAACTTAACAAAATTGCAGAGGTGCACCTGTAATATGAAATTTGATGTGGAAAGGCTCTGGAATCCTACATAGTTGACTAGAAATGTTGACTAGGACACTTACACCAAGCTGGGTGACTTAGTCTAGTTTCAGAGAAAATCTGTTGGAACAAGAATCTGCCAAATGGGTATCCAAAAATGCAGAAACCACTTTTTAGGCCTGGCAGAGGGACTAATTCACCACAGATGGTGACTTAGTCCACCTATAGATTTTGAGAATTTTAGGATAGGATCCTATAGCTTTAGGTCTGCACTTTCTTTTTTGACAAGTGTCTGATCTTGATTCTACAGAAAACGGGATAAAAAGAGTCTCCAAGCTTCAATTAGGTCTTTGTTGACTTGAATAGATTTTATGACTTGTTGATCACTTTTCAACACCTATCTCTTTGAAAAATCTGCATACAAAGTCTGCAACACACATGCAAAGAGGGGGAAAATGGTTAAGGTTTAGAGTATAGGGGTTTGCCTTGGTCAAACCCCACTTTGGTAATCAAACCCTATGAAATGAAATGAGAAGAGAATGATAAATAGATAACATGCAATGCCATAAACTTACCAAACCCTTGATGTAGAAATTTGAAGATATGCAATAAAGTGCTCCAATGGATGACTTGATTATGCTTAGAGTGCTTGAATGCTTAACAGATTGAATTCTTAATGAGTTATGAGATTGCAAGAGATTAGGAGATGAAAAATGAGGAGAAAAACCATTATTTATACTTGATTTTACAATATTTCCCAAAAATAACACATCACAGGCCAACCTCAAGGGTTAGAGAATAAAATCTAGCTAGAAATTTGAAATAATTTTGATTTTTGTGCCAAATAGGACTAAGTCACCCCTATTGGTGACTTAGTCCCACTTAAGTAATTTAAGTGGGAGTCGGAAATTTAAGGGAATTAAATGTTTTCTAATGGGAACATCCTAAAAAACACACTTAAGAATGGCTGGAAAGTGTATTAAGGGGATATTTAAAAAGGAAAAAGGGTTGAAGTAGTGATGACAAGTCTAGAAAAGCATGAGAGCTTGTTACAACTCTTTACAACTCTTTACAACACTTTGAAATAAGACTTGGTAAGTGATAAAAAGAGGTTATTTAAGTGAATTATGATGAAAGGGTCCTAGAAAAGTGTGAAATTGGGTTGCAACACTTCACAACACCTTTACAAGACATCCTAGAAGTCTTAATGATTCATAAAGATTCAAGACGCAATGTGAACATGTTAACCACATTACAAAATTAAGTCTAGGAAAAATCAAGCCAAAATCTACTAGGAGGGCCTAAACATGAGAAAAAGTAGAAGGGTTAATTTTTCTATGTCCACAGTTAGCCCCCACTTTAGTGAGAAACCTACTTCAAACTCACACTAAAGTAGCCGATCATGCAACCAAGAGAGGTACGAATGCACTAATGCTTGATAAGATGAGATAATGATAATCAAGAGGGATGATCAAGCCCCCAAGATCACAATCCCATGGAAAATAAAACATGAATGCAAAGGAACACACATGATGATGAGAAAAGATGGAAGAAATCTTTGATCATTTTTATAGCTTGTTGTGGATCAGATCTAGGCTATTTGTTTGAAATAAGAAATGTGTACTCACTCTGGGGTGAAAGAACTCATGGATGTCCATCAGGTGAGAAAGCCCAAGCATACTCACTCTGGGGCCATGAAACTTCTGGTTGTCTGCGGGGTGAGAAATCTCGAAAGGTGGCTATGGGGTAAGTCGTACCTTGGAATGGGCTTCCCGCTCAACCATATCAAAGTTATACCTCCTAAAAACTTTAATAAGGCACCACAAAGACAATGTTGTTTCATGCTTCATGAGACAAGAAAAGATTCATATGCTTAAAACTCATGAACAAATGCAATGATACCACAAGCATGCAAGTTGTGTTATGCAAGGTAGCCATGTAAATGCAAAATGAAACATGCAAGAGATGTTCAAATGAGTCTTGTTAAGATCACACGAGGTCTATAACTTAGGGAACATTGTGTCTAATGTCTCCAAGAGAGGACCAATCAAATAATAGAATATTCATAATTTAGGGGATGTAGTGTGTCATATTAGGCCACTAAGAGGAATGTAATATGCTAAGATAGATCACACTTATGAAGGACATCATACCCAATGTCATCCACAAAGTGACAATTACATCGTATGAAGTAACAAGGCTACACTAAGAATCAAGGAAAATGCAAATGAATTATGCCAATATATGCTCCCATTTTAAAGGAATTGCTATACACCAGTCTGTGAGAAATTACTTTAAAGTAGCAAAGGAAAAATGCAAAAAGAGACAAGACATGAGAGCCAACTTAGAAAGCCCCTATGCCAAGTCATACGTTTCCAAGTAAGGTTGTGTCATGCAAAAGAAAGAGAAACAAAAGAAAGAGGGGTTACCCCAAAAAGGAACACACCAAACACATAAGGGATCTATGGATTTGGGGCCAGTATGTTCTTTGTTGCAATGTTTTTATTAAAGAGCTTGGAATTGTCATCATGTTGGAAAAACAAGGATAGACAACCGAGAGGGGGGGTGAATCAGTTGTCACATAATATTTAAACTTTTCAAACTTAACTTTAGTTAATCTCAAATCTAATGAATTAACAATAAACCACAGACAATTAGCACATCAGAAACACAAAGAACACCAAGATTTTTATGTGGAAACCCTGTTAGGGGAAAAACAATGGTGGATTTCAGTCCACAATATTATACCTTGTTAAAAGTATAAAGAAGAATAATGAGAATGCACATGCATTCAAGCACACTGCCTAGAGCTCATTGCTCAAATACAAGAGGGAAAACTGCCCAAAGAAGACACACTGTCTTACAGAAATTCGGATTAGATCTGCAGGGTATGAACTGAGAAAATAGCTTCTACAAAATCCTGATTACAATTCCGGTTAAGCACAAAAAAACTCCTTCACACTCTGCTCTGCAATCGAATGATTAAATCACTGTTCACACACTTGCACTTTCTTTGCTCTCACACTCTTAACTTCGCACAAACAATTGCTCTTATATATCTGCAACATGGAATTACATCAACAACTTCGTTGGCCAAATAAAATATGAAATATAAATCATATACACAATGTCGGCCCAAATTTACAAGTAAATTTTCAATGTGAATCAAACACCATCGACCAATATTATATTGTGGCCCAAAACAACATCCTCGAGCACGCCAAACATTAAAATTTTAATCTCCAAGGATCCACAACACATTACAACCACCATGTCAGCCAAGAATATAAAAACCTGAACACACAAGAGAAAAGTCACCGACCACAAACACACCAATCAACGCAGATGTGCACCAAAGATAGAGCATGATCTAGAAAAATCCACAAGCATCAAGAATCAACAGAGAAGCATATGTAACAACCAAAATTACTAGAATCACATCAACTTCAATCAGGAAAACTAACTCAAGCCACAAAAAGACTGTCGGAACACAAGTATTCATAACAAGATCAAATCTTCACACAAACCTCTGAAACTTCTGGTGCATAAACTAGATACACTCAACATAACAATAAATTGATCATCAATGTATTGAGCAAGACACCTTGAGGACCTTCACTGTTCCACTGTCAACCTATAACTCTCTTATTTTAACAATTTTCTCAATATCATCGACATATACATCCTTCAATACATCAATGACAACCACATATCAACAACACAACCACAACATCCAACAATCTCCCCCTTTTGCATTGATGGAAACACATGATGTGAAAAATACCATCAACACAACGCTCAATCAATACTCACTCTTCCTTAGATTTTGACTCTTCTCCTCAACTTTTTCACATGATCTTCTCCTCACAAGGCTCTTTTCCCTAGATAATCATCAATTTTTCACATGACTCTTCTCCCCCCTTGACATCAATGGCAAAGATAAGCATTATCTTTCCACATACAAGCTTTGAACCACATATCTGCACATCTGACTACTCCCCCTGAGTAGCATCCACTAAAACATCAATCCATATCAAAATATGATCATGAAATGCATGGATTGATGCAAGTAAATGCATCTTTAGTTCATATCAGGAGGGGTAATCACCCCTAACATCCCTCTAAGATACTCAAAAATATCCTTTGGCAATGGCTTGGTGAAAATGTCTGCAATCTATTCTTTGGTAGGAACATACTCCAGTCTGACTTCTTTCTCACTCACTTTCTCCCTCAAGAAGTGAAGCTTGATTGATATATGCTTGGTCTTAGAGTGTAGCAATGGATTCTTTGATATGTTTATTGCACTTGAGTTGTCATAGTATATGGAAATAGGCTCATCATATGCTACTCTGATGTCTTTTAGAATCTGTTTCATCCAAATCACTTGAGTACAATTATTTGCAGCAACAATATACTCTGCCTCAACAGTAGATAGGGATATGGAATTTTGCTTTTTACTCAACCAAGACACCAGCTTCTTCCCTAGGAAGAAGGCACCACCACTTGTGCTTTTCCTATCATCTACATCTCATGCCCAATCTGCATCAGTATAGGTACTCAAATTAATATCATCATCTTTAGGATACCAAAGCCCAAAATCAACTGTTCCTTTCAGGTATCTAAAAATTCTCTTTACAACAGTCACATGAGATTCTTTCGAATCAACCTGATATCTAGCAACCATACACACAACATTCATGATGTTAGGTTTGTTCTGATTTAAGTAGAGAAATCCACCAATCATTGACCTATATCTTATTTGATTTTCCTTAGGAGAATCATCATTCTTTGTTAACTTGCATCTGGTTACCATGGGTGTACCAACAAGCTTTGAGTCTTCCATGCCAAACTTCTTCAACAACTCTCTCACATAGTTGGACTGAGATATGAAAATACCATTGTCTAACTGAGTGACTTGCAATCCCAGAAAGAACTTCATCTCTCCAATCATACTCATTTCAAATTCACTTTTGATTTCATCAACAAACTTCATACATAGATCATCATCTCCTCCAAAAATAATGTCATCAACAAAGACTTCAATAATCAACTCTTTATCATGATCCAACTTGAAATACAAGTTGTTGTCAGCAGTACCTTTATTGAATCCAAGCTTTAGTAAGTATTTATCCAGTCTTGCATACGAGGCTCTTGGGGCTTGCTTGAGTCCATAGAGAGCTTTCTTCAATCAGAAAACCATGTCTTCCTTATCAGTCAGTTGAAATCCATCTGCCTGTTCAACATATACCTCTTTTTCTAACTCACCATTCAGAAAGGTTGACTTCACATCCATTTGATAAACTTTTTAGTTCTTATATGCAACATAAGCAAGAAACAATCTTACAACTTCAATTCTGGCAACAAGGGCAAATGTTTCTTCAAAATCAATACCTTCCATTTGTGAATACCCTTTACATACCAGTCTTGCTTTATTCCAGACCACTTCACCTTGTTCATTCAACTTATTCAGAAAGACCCTTTTAGTACCAATCACATTTTTATCTTTAGGTCTGGGAACAAGAATCCATGCATCATTCTTTTCAATCTACATTAGTTCTTCCTTCATAGCTTCCATCCAATTTTCATCATTACAAGCTTCATTGACATTGTTGGGCTTAGTCTTGGAAATCATACAATATTCTTCTGCAATTTTTCTCCTGGTCTGGACACCTTTGTTCTTATCACCTATGATTTGATTGTTTGAATGATTCAATCTCACATACCTCATAGTTTTAGGATTCACTCGCACTTCTGGTTCTTTTTTTTTCTTCTGCACTTCCACTTGTCTCTCCTTCCTAATTTTCTTGATTTACTAAAACAATTTGAACTTGATTATGTGTCTAAGAAATCTTCCCTTTGTCTGTACTATCTTGCTAGTCATCTGAATCATATCCATAATATTTGGATGATCTAGCAGAGTCCTCATCGACTCTGACATTTGCACTTTCAACCATTTTTCTTAATCTTTTATTATAGCATTGGTATGCCTTGCTTTTAGTAGAGTAACCTAGAAAAATTCCTTCATCGCTCCTTGCATCAAACTTTCCTATGTCCTCATCTCTCTTAAAATAACACTTGCTTCCAAAGATCTTGAAATATGTAACAGTAGGCTTATATCCAAACCATACTTCAAAAGGAGTCTTACTAGAATTACCATTGACATTTACCCAGTTTAGAGTGTACACAACAATGTTTACAACTTCTCTCCAATAGATGTGAGGCACATTTCCTTCTATCATCATTGTTCTAGCAACATCTAGAATTGTTTTGTTCTTTGTCTCTAGAACTCCATTCTGTTGAGGGGTTCGGGGAGTAGATAACTATCTTTTGATTCCATTCTCTTCACAAAAAGAATTGAACTCTCGGGAAGTGAACTCACCACCTGTCTAACCTTAGGCATTTTATTTTCAGAAATGTCTCATTCTCTGCCATAGATTTGAAACTTTTGAACTTCTCTAATGCTTCACATTTTTCTCTTAACAAAGCAACCCACATCCTAGAGTAATCATCAATAAGCAGCATAAAGTACCTTTCTCCTTGTAGACTTCTAATTCTGGAGGGACCGCATAGATCTGTATGCACTAGCTCCAGTACTCCATTAGTATGATGTTGTTTTCTCTAAAAAGAAACTCTAGTCTATTTTCCCATTTGACATTACTTGCATATTGTGTTAGTAGGCTTCACTAGATTAGGTAGATCTCTTACTGCTTGAGTGGAGCTTACCTTGACAATGTTATCAAAATTCACATGACATAACCTCCTATGCCATAACCAACTTACATCAGCACTTAGATGAAAAATATTACCTTTTGTGTTTGTACCTGAAGCAATTTCATTTCCAGAACTTCCAAGTATCCTGCATCTTCCATTTTTGAACTGAAATTGTAACCCTTGTCTACCATATGTCCAACACTCAACAGGTTATGCTTCAAGCCTTCAACATAAAGGACATCATTAGTGTTATGTTTACCACTAAGAAAAATAGATCCTCTGCCATGAATCACACCAACATTGTTATCTCCAAATCTTACAACCCCACCGTCATATTCTCTAGACTTACAAATTTTCTTTTGTCACCAGTCATATGATGTGAGCAACTGCTGTCAATAACCCACTCATCCTTTTCTTCAATTCAAGCTGCAAGAGCTTTCTCAACTTTAGTAGATTCAGTAGCCACCAGACCATTTTCCTTGATAGCAATGAAAAACCATTCATCTTCATTTCCATTTTCTTTATTGGATTCTTCATCAGTCACACCTTCTTCAACAAAATAGCATTTCTTTTGAAATCTAGGTTTGTTAGGCGTAGACCTAGGAACTCTTTCAGGACACCTTGAAGCAAAATGACCTATTTTACTACAAGAGAAACATTTAATAGGAAACTTTCATTTATACTTACCTTGTCCTCTGCCTTCTTTCTTCACAATCAGTGCTTCTAGCTCTTCTACCTCTCTTTCTTCATCTTCAAGTTGTTTCATCTTTTCCTCATATTTGAATGTCTTTCTAGAACTCTCTTTTGGATCATATATTTGCTTGTTTCTTCTAGATACAGAAGCCTTGAATGCATATTCATTCTTGGGGGCAGAATCACCAAATTCACTTAACTCAAAGGCAGCAAGTTTACCAATCATCATATCTCTTGTCACATTTGTTAATGTTTTGAGCTCTTTAATAGCATGAGCCTTTGATTTGTAGGAGGGAGGAAATGATCTGAGCACTTTAGCTACAATTTCTTGTTCATACAAGGTACCATCAACACATCTAATACCCATCACAAGTTCATTTACTCTTTGCATAAAAGAAGAAATATTTTCATCTTCACCCATCTTCAAAGTTTCATACTTGCCTTTCAAACTCTATAGCTTAACGACCTTCATAAGTGCATCTCCTTCATACAAAGTATCCAGCTTCTTCTAGATCTCATAAGTTGTCTTTAGATCCATCACATTTGTCATTTTCAAATTTTTCAGAGCACTCAACAAAGCTTCAATAGCCCTAATGTTAATCTCAGCCTCTTTAATCTCATCAGGAGTGGAAGGACCATTATGAGGAATAACATATCTATTCTTTGTAATCTTCTTGAAGGGTTCACCAATACACCTCAAATGACATTCCATTTTGGCTTTCCACAGAGAGTAATTTGTTCCATCGAATCTAGGGTTGTCCTTCTTGTATGATGCCATCTCAGATCACCTTAAGCTTTTAAAATTCTTAAGAGGAACCTACTCTGATACCAATTTTTGGCAAAACAAGGACATACAACTAAGAGGGGGGGTGAATCAATTATCACATAATATTTAAACTTTTCAAACTTAACTTTACTTAATCTCAGATTTGATGAATTAACAATAAACCATAGACAATAAACACATCAGAAACACAGAGAACACCAATATTTTTACTTGGAAACCCTATTAGGGGAAAAACCACAGTGGGTGTCAGTCCACAATATTATACCCTATTAAAAGTATAAAGAAGAATAATGAGAATGCACATGCATTCAGGCACACTGCCTAGAGCTCACTGCTCAAATATAAGAGGGCTCACTACCCAAAGAAGACACACTGTCTTACAGAAATTTGGATTAGATCCATAGGGTATGAACTGAGAAAATATCTTCTACAAAAGCCTAATTATAGTTCTGGTTAAGCACAAAAACACTCCTTCACACTTCACTCAAACTTCTTCACACTCTACTTTGCAATCGAATGATTAGATCACTGTTCACACACTTGCACTTTCTCTGCTCTCACACACTCTTAACTTCACACAAACAACTGCTCTTATTTATCCGCAACATGTCGGCCAAAATAAAATATGAAATATAAAAAATATACACAATGTCGACCCAAATTTACAAGTAAATTTTCAATACGAATCAAACACCATCAACCAATATTATATTTTGGCCCAAAACAACATCCTTGAGTGTTCCCAACATTTAAATTTTAATCTCTAAGGATCCACAACACGTTACAACCACCATGTTGGCCAAGAACATAAAAACCCAAACACACAAGAGAAAAAGCACCGACCACGAACACACCGATCAACACGGACGTGCAACAAAGATAGAGCATGATCTAGAAAAATCCACAAGCATCAAGAATCAACAGAGAAGCATCCGCAACAACCAAAATTACTAGAATCACATCAACTTCAATTAGGAACACTAACTGAATCCACATAAAGACTGTCATAACATAACTATTCATAACATGATCAAATCTTCATGTGGACCTCTGAAACTTCTAGTGGATAAACTAGATACACTCAGCAATAAATCCTTTAATCCACAACAATTGATCATCAACGTACTGAGCAAGACACCTTTAGGACCTTCACTGTTCCACTGTCAACCTGCAACTCTCTTATTTTAACAATTTTCTCAATATCGTTGACATATACAACCTTCAATATGTCAATGCTAATAGTGTTGACATCAATGACAACCACATATCAGCAACACAGCCACATCATCCAGCACATCATTCCCCAAATACATAGAACTGGAAGAATGACACAAAGAGAGTGAAAACAAAAGAAAAATAACATCCATTTTGGGTCAACATGGAAGAGACATTTCTATCTCAATGCTTTGTATCATCCCCAAAAGGAAAAAAAAAAAGCGAAAAGAAAACAAAAAGGTGAAAGAAAAGGAAAATCTTTTGGGTCAACATGAAGGAACATTTCAATCTTAATGCCTTGCGTCATCCCCAAAAGGAAAAATACAAAACAAAAGCGAAAAAGAAAGGGAAAAGGACCTTTTGGGTCAACATGAAAGAGACCTTGTAGTATTGATGCCTTGCGTCATCCTCAAAAGGAAAAACACAAAAAAAAAGCAAAAAAGAAAGGAAAAAGGTGTTGGAAATACAAGGGAAAACAACTGAGAGGGGGGATGAATCAATTTTCACAAAATTTAAAACTTATTCAACTCATTAACATTATTCTCTGATCTGATTAATAACCATGAAAGCATAAATCATCAACACATCAGAAACACACATAACACCAAGATTTTTTATGTGGAAACCCTGTTAGGGGAAAAACCATGGTGGAGGTCAGTCCACAAGATTATACCCTGTTAAAAGTATACGAAATGAAAAATATGGGGAATGCACTTGCATTCAAGCACACTACCTAGAGCTCAGTGCTCAATTACAATAGGGCTAACCACCCAAAGGAAGACGCACTATCTTACAGAGAGAACTAGATTACATCCATAGGGATTTGAACTGATAAAATAGCATTTGCTAATGCCTTATCATAGTTTCGGTTAAGCACATGAACACTTCTTTACCCTTCTTCACTCTTCGTCAAACTCTACTATTCCTTCAAATGATTTAGATCAATATTCGCACAAAATCACACCTTAATTCGAATAAGAAATCGCTCTTATATATCCACAACAAGAAACTTCATCTCTACATGTTAGCCTCAGCAAAATAATAAAATGAATATAAATTGTCAGCCCAAAATTCTAAACATTATTAATGCAAATCAACCAAGGTCGGCCACAACTTAGTGAAGACCCAAATCAACATATCCAACACAAAAAAACTTCAATTAATTACTCCTCAAAGATCCACAACACGCTACAAACACCATGTCGTCCAAGAACAAGAATAATATGAACATGCAAGAGAAAATCATCAACCACGAGCACAACGATCAATGTAGATGTGCAAAAAAGATAGAGAATGATCTAGAAGCATCCAAAAACATCACGGATCACTAGTGAAGCATCTGAAGGAACTGAACTAACCAAAATTGTATCATCTTCAATCAGGAACATAAACTGAAGCAACAAAAAAAATTCAAAATGTAAATCTTCATAACTCAATCAAATCTTCACGCGGATCTCTGAAAATTGACATGGATAAACTAGATACACTCAGCAAAAAACCCTTTAGTCCACAACCTTTGATCATCAATGTACATAACTTACTGGCATATTGAACTTTACTTCACCATTGACAACCTGCAACTTATCTCATTACAATTTTCTCAATATCCTTGACATATACAACTTCTAATGAGTTAATGCTAATAGTGTTGACATCAATGACAACCACATATTAGCAACACAACCACAATATCCAAAAATCTCCCCCTTTGGCATTGATGGCAACACATGATGTGAAAAACACCATCAATGCAACTAACTCTTGACACTTACTCCCCCTTAGATTCTGACTCATTTTCTCCTCAATTCTTTCACATGGTATTCTCCCCCTTTGACATCAATGACAAAAATTTCTTCTATATAAGCTCTGAACCACATTTATGAACATCTAAACATTTGACTACTCCTGAGTAGCAGCCACCACAACATCAATCTGGATCAAGATATGACTTTGAAATGCACAGACTGATGCAATGCAATGCATCCTTAGTTCTGATTAGGAGGGGTAATCACTCCTAACTTCCCTTTGAGATACTCAAAAGTATCCTTAAGCAACGACTTGGTAAAGATTTCTACAACCTACTCCTTAGTAGGCACATACTCCAGTCTGACTTCCTTTTCACTCATCTTTTCTCTCAAAAAGTGAAACTTAATAGATATATGCTTTGTCTTTGAATGTAGCACCAAATTCTTAGATATGTTAATAGCACTTGAATTATCACAAAATATAGCAATAGGCTTATTATACACAACTCTAATATCCTTCAACATTTTCTTCATCCACAGGACTTGAGTACAATTGTTAGTGGTAGCAATGTATTTGGCCTCTGCAGTAGATAAGGAAATGACATTTTGCTTCTTACTTAACCATGAAATCAACTTCTTACCCAAGAAAAATGCTCCACCTCTAGTACTTTTCCTATCATTTACATCTCCTACCCAATTGGCATTAGTAAAGGCACTCAAAGTAAGATAATCATCTTTAGGATACCATAGGACAAAGTCAGCTGTCCCCTTCAAGTACCTAAAAATTCTCTTCACAACAGTCACATGATATTCCTTCGGATCAGCTATCTTGCAACAATACATACAACATTCATGATATCAGGCCTAGTTTGAGTTAAATACAATAATCCACCAATCATTGATCTATATCTAGTCTGATTTTCCTTCAGAGAATCATCTTCTATTGTCAACTTGCATCCGGTCACCATGGGTGTATCGACTGGCTTTGAATCTTCCATACCAAACTTCTTCAACAATTCCTTCACATACTTGGACTGAGATATAAAAATCCCTTTATCTAACTAAGTAATTTGCAATCCCAAAAAGAATTTCATCTCACCAATAATTGAAATTTCAAATTCACTCTTCATCTCATTAGAAAACTTCATGCACAAACCATCATCTCCTCCAAAAATGATATCATCAACAAAGACTTCAACAATCAAATCTTTATTACTATTCTTGAAATACATATTACTATTAGCAGTACCTTTGTTAAATCCAAGGTTCAACAAATACTTTTCCAATCTAGCATACCATGCTCTAGGGGCTTGCTTGAGTCCATACAATGCTTTCTTCAACCAACACACCATATCTTCCTTATCAGTCAACTAAGATCCATTAGGTTGCTCAACATACACCTCTTCTTCCAATTCACCATTTAGAAAAGATGACTTGACATCCATCTAATAAACCTTGTAGTTCTTGTGAGTAGCATAGGCAAGAAATAGTCTTACAGCTTCAATTCTGGCAACAAGGGAAAAAGTCTCTTGAAAATCAATTCCTTCCATCTGTGAATATCCTTTGCATACCATTCTTTCTTTGTTTCTAACCACCTCTCCTTTCTCATTCAGTTTGTTTCTAAAGACCCATTTAGTTCCAATGACATTCTTATCCTTAGTTCTAGGAACAAGAATCCATGTATCATTCTTCTCAATATGTTTTAGTTCCTCTTCCATTGCTTCAACCCAGTGCTCATCTCTACATGCTTCATTCACACTAGTAGGCTCAGTCTTTGAAATCAAGCAATATTCTTCTGCAATCTTTCTCCTAGTCTGGACACCTTTGTTCTTATCACCTATAATCTGATCTTCTGAATGATTCAATATTACATACCTCAGAGTCTTCTTAGGTTGTTCTTCAACTTTAGGCTCTTGTGTTCTATCTTCTGCAACTTTACTGGCTTCTTCTTCCTCTTGACTTTCCTAATCCACCAGAATGATTTGCACTTGATTTGTAGTCTGAACTTGCTTTCCTTTGTATTGACATTCTGATCATCAGAATCATATCCATAGGTTCTGGATGGTGTACCTAAGTCTTCATCAACCTTGACATTTTCACTTTCAACCATTTTCCTCAATATTTTATTGCAACACCGGCAGGCCTTGCTATTAGTAGAATAACCCAAAAAGATACCATCATCACTCCTAGCATCAAACTTTCCTATGTCTTCATCTCTCTTGATATAACATTTTCTTCCAAATATCTTGAAATATTTAACAGTGGGCTTTTGACTAGTCCATAGCTCAAAAGGGGTCTTACCCGTATCACCTTTGATTTATACCCGGTTGAGTGTGTACATAACAGTACTCACAGCTTCTCTCCAGTAGATATGAGGGACATTCCCTTCCAACATCATAGTTCTACCAACATCTTCAATTGTTTTTTTCTTCCTTTCCATAACTCCATTTTGTTGAGGGGTCCGCAGTGTAGATAATTGTCTCTTTATTCCATGTTCTTCACAAAAAGAATTAAATTCACCATAAGTGAATTCACCACCTCTATCTAATCTCAGAAATTTAATCTTCAGACATGTCTCTGTTTCAACCATAGCCTTAAAGGTCCTGAAATTTTCCAATGCTTCAGATTTCTCCCTTAAGAAGGTAACCCAAACCATTCTTGAATATCATCAATGAGTAACATGAAATACCTGTAACCTTGTAAACTTTTGACCTTAGAGGGACCACACAGATCAGTATGCACAAGTTCCAAAAATTCATTTGAACAATGCTATTTGCTTCAAAATGAAATTCTAGTTTTTTTTCCTACCTCTCATTCATTGCATATGGCATTAGTAGGTTTCACCAACTTAGGTAGATCTCTCATAGCCTTATTAGAACTTATCTTGACAAGATTATCAAAGTTAACATGACACATTATCCTATGCCATAACCAACTTTCATCAACTTGAGCAATCAAACAACTTTTACTAGTAGAAATCAAGTGAAAGATATTACCTTTTGTTTTTGTACCTAATGCAATTACATTTCTAGAACTCAATATTCTGCACTTTCCATCCTTGAACTGAAGATTGTATCCCTTATCAACCATTTGAACAACACTTAGAAGATTATGCTTCAAGCCTTACACATATAGGACATCATCAGTATTATGCTTACCATCAAGAGAAATGCATCCTCTGCGACAAATCACACCAGTTGTATTATCACCAAATCTCACAACACTACCATCATACTTTTCCAAGCTCATAAACTTACTTTTATCTCCTGTCATATGATGTGAACATCCACTATCAATCACCCATTCATCTTTCTCTTCAACTCAAGCAACTAGGGCTTTCTCCACATTTGTACAACTAGCAAATTCAATAGATGCAAGATTATTTTCCTTGATAGCAATAAATACCCTTTCATCATCACTTCTATTTCCTTTATCAGATTCATCATCTGTCACACCTTCATTAGCAACATTGTAACACTTATTTTGAAATCTAGGCTTGTTATGTCTTGGTTTAGAAGTTCTTTCCTGACACCTTGATGCAAAATGACCTATCTTATTGCAAGAAAAAAATTTAAGAGGAAATTTTCCTTCATACTTACCTTTTCCTCTCACCACTCTTTTGACAATAAGTGCTTCCAACACTTCCAGCTCCCTTTCTTCTTCTTCTTCAATTTATCTGATTTCATCCTCATACTTGAATGTATTTCTAGATGAACTCTCACCTGGATCATATTTGTGTCTATTGCTTCCAGAAGTAGTAGCCTTAAATGTAGATTCAATCTTAGGAAGGGCATCACCAAATTCACTCAACTCAAAAGCAGTAAGCTTACCAACCAACATGTCTCTGGTTACATTTGTTACAATCTGGAGCTCTTCAATAGCACTAGCTTTGACTTTGTAAGAATCAAGAAAGGATCTAAGCACTTTAGCAATAATCTTTGATTCATCTATCTGTCCACCAACACATTTGATACCACACACAAGTTCATTCACTCTTTTTTCATAAAAATAGTAATGTTCTCATCATCACCCATTCTCAACTTTTCATATTTTCGTTTCAAACTCTACAACTTAGCAATCTTCACATTAGTATCACCTTCATACAAGGTTTCCAATTTTTTCTAGATCTCATAAGAAGTCTTCAGATCCATAAAATTTGTCATCTCAGAATCAATCAAGGCACTCAATAATGCTTCCTTAGCCCTGATATTATACTCAGCATCTCTAATCTCAGAAGTAGTAGTAGGACCATTCTAAGGAATAACATACATATTACATGTAATGTTCTAGAAGGGTTCACCAATGCATCTCAAATGATACTCCATTCGAGTCTTCCATAGAGAATAATTTGTTCCATCAAATATCAGACTATCCTTCTTGTAAGTTGCCATCTCAGATCACCTCAAGCTTTTAAAATTCTTCCAAGGAACCTACTCTGATACCAATTGTTGGCAACACAAGGGAAACCAACTAAGTGGGGGGGGTGAATCAACTGCCAAAAAAATTAAAACTTATTAAACTCATTAACATTATTCTCTGATTTGATTCATCACCATGAAACCATAAATCATTAACACATCATAAACACAAATAACACCAAGATTTTTTACGTGGAAACCCTATTAGGGTAAAAACCACGGTGGAGGTCAGTCCACAAGATTATACCCTGTTAAAAGTATAAGAAATGAAAATATGAGGAATGCACTTGCATTCAGGCACACTGCCTAGAGCTCACTACTCAATTATAATAGGGCTAACTGCCCAAAGGAAGACACACTGTCTTATAGAAATAATTGGATTACATCCGCAGGGATTTGAACTGATAAAATAACATCTACTCATGCCTGATCACAGTTCTGGTTAAGCACATGAACACTTATTTACTCTTCTTCACTCTTCTTCACACTTTGCTCTGCCTTTGAATGATTTATATCAATATTCGCATAGAAGCACACCTCAATTCAAATAAGAAATCAATCTTATATATCTACAACAAGCAATTTCATCCCTACATGTCAGCCTCAACAAAATAATAAAATGAATATAACTGTCGGCCCAAAATACTAAAGATTATTAATGTGAATCAACCAAGGTTGGCCACAACTTAGTGAAGACCCAAATCAACATCTCCAATGCAAAAACACTTCAATTAATTATTCAAAGATCCACATGTTACAAACACCATGTCGGTCAAGAACAAGAAAAACATGAACATGCAAGAGAAAATCACCAACCACGAGCACAATGATCAATTCAAACATGCAACAAAGATAGAGAATGATCTAGAAGCATCCAAAAACATCATGAATCACCAAAGAAGCATCCACAACAACTAAACTAACTGAAATCGCATCATCTTCAATCAGGAACACAAACTAAAGCAACATAAAAGCTGTCAGAATGTAAATCTTCATAACTCATTCAAATCTTCACGCGGATCTCTGAAACTTGACGTGGATAAACTAGATACACTCAACAAAAAACCCTTTAGTCCACAACCTTTAATCATCAATGTACAAAACTTACCGACATACTGAACTTTACTTCACCATTGACAACCTGCAACTTATCTCATTACAATTTTCTCAATATTCTTGACATATACAACTTCTAATGAATTAATGCTAATAGTGTTGACATCAATGACAACCACATATCAGCAACACAACCACAATATCCAACCAAAGGACCTTTTGGGTCAACATGAAAGAGACATTACGGTCTCGATGCCTTGCATCAACCCCAAAAGGAAAAACACAAAGCAAAAGCAAAAAAGAAACGAAAAAGGACCTTTTGGGTCAACATGAAAGAGACATTATGGTCTCGATGCCTTGCGTCATCCCCAAAAGGAAAAACAAAAAAAAAAGTGAAAAAGAAAGGAAAAAGGACCTTTTGGGTCAACATGAAAAAGACATTGTGGTCTCGATGCCTTGCGTCATCCCCAAAACGAGAAAAACAAAAGAAAAATGCAAAAACAATGTACAACATAGAGAAGAATAGAGGTACAAATAGAAGAATGTCACAAGAGAGAGAGAACATCAAACATCACATCACGGGAGAACATGATACACACATGGAATCTTAAAAGAAAAATGCAAAAGGCTAGCAAGGAGAATGCAAGTCAACCATCTAACAAGTCATCCGCCTCCCAATCATGTTCAATGTATTGTGAGGGTGGTTGACTGTCCAAGGGGACAATTGCAAGGGTCGAACTAGGGGAAGTACTAATTTCTACACTTGTTGTAGGAGATTTATTATTTAAGCTCATGGAAGAGGAAAATAATGTATTCAAATCATTATTCACCTCTTCATCTATTTTAGAGACCACCTCATCATCATCATCATCCAGATTAATTACGACGGGAGGGTGAATGGTAATTTCCAATGGTGTATCAAGAGTTGTGGTTGTTGTATTGGATCATTTTGCTATGATTGGGGATGAGGGTTTTTATTTATTGCTTTTTTCAAAGGTGGAGGTTGATTTTCTTTGTTGTTTTCATTTTATAATTGACGAGCAAGGAGACAACGTTGACGTCTATGCTCCCTAGCACTGATGTTTCTTTTGATTATATTTTTAAGTTGTGTGGGTGTAAGAGCGGGTTGATCCATCATAGGCTCCTTTTCTTCCTGAGGGGGAGGAATGGAAGGAACCGAAGGGAATGGGTCAATCACTTTCTCTTTTTCTTTATAAACTTGTTTAATGCGAGGAGGCATGACGGGGTTGGTTTCATTATCTCGTGGATGTTTGGATGAAGAAGGTGAAGTGTTTAGCGGTGGTTGATCTATATTTTCTAGTGTAGATTCGGGTTGAAGCATTGTCTCGTCAAGGATGGGGATGTTGGAAGTGGATGGGGATTGATTACAGAGGGACAAGTTGGAAATTTTCTTTGCTTTAAACTTTTGATAAGCAATGAAAAAGGAATATTTGCAAGGTGTTATGGGCTCCATGGGCTCTGGCCAAAAGGCTTCTAAAGTGAAATTTCCTTTAGAAGACAAAGGTTTGAAGCCACTATGGTGAACAGTGAATATGTCATTGTCATGCAGAAACTTTAAACATTTGTGTATGACTGAAGGAACAACTTTCATCGAGCGAAGCCAAGGATGACCTAGCCATAGACAAAACTGATCTGATTTTGGAATAATAGAGAATGTAACATCCACTGTCTTAGGTCCTATTTGTAATGAAAGAACGGTCAATCCAATCATAGTGCATGCAAAACCATTATATTTTTTGATCCATGCTCTTGGTTTGTCATAGTTATCTTTATAAAGATCATGTAATACCAAAAATTCCTCAATGATCACATTCTCGCCATAGGTGGGATCTATGAGTATCCCATTAGTGGGCTTATCATAAATACATTCGACGATGTGGAGGGGAGCATCAGGAAGATTCAAAAGAATATCTTTAGAAGAGAAAGTAATATCAATATTTTTCTTAGTTTGGCCCTTACGAGGGATAACGTCTATCGCTCCTTCCATTTCATCCATAGGATTAACATAAGTGGTATGTGAAATAGGATCAGGATGTTTAGTCTCTTTATGAACAATCATGACATCATTGTTTTGAGTTTCACTGGCTTTGACGAATTACGCATTATGTTTAGGCATGAGATTGGTAAAAAATTGCAAATTTTGATTGGGGGGGCAAAAAACATATTGCCTTTTACAGTAACATTTGAAATGGATAGATGACTAGAATCAATGAGGTCTTGCACTTTGTGTTTAAGACGCTTGCATTGTTTTGTATCATGTCCATTTTGTCTAGATGATAATGGCAATAAGTAGGTTGAAAGGTTGGAGGCAAAGGTTTAGTTGTATCTAATGGTTTAACAATAGGTAAAGAAATCATTTTTTTCTATATAAGTTGGGTCATTGTGTTATAAAGAGTGTCTGGTAAGGGTGTAAACTATTGTTTTGGATATCCATAACTGTAAGGTATCGTGGCTTTAACATCTACTACTTGGTTTTTGATGGGTTGAGGTGATTGTTGAGGGGGGTTGAATTGTAAAAACCCTTTGTTTGGTTTTCAAAATGGTTTTGAATTGTTTGAAGTGTTAGGTTTAGATTTCTCAATTTGATTGGAAGTGGACTTTGCATCATGACTACTAACCAAATTGTGTTAATCACAAAGGGTTGTGCACAAGTGCATGAGAGAGGGAAATTTCATCATGGTTAATCTATCTTGGATTTGACTTTGAAAATTTTCAATAAACATCTTTTGGATATGCGGATCAAGAATCTTAACATCAAGTTGGGCATAAAGTGATTGATAGCGTGACATGAAATCGGTTACTTTTTCGTATGTATTTTGTTTGCATCACATTAAATCATCTAACGTCTTCTTTGGAGTCATATGCACTTGAAAATGACTTATGAATGCATCAACTAGTTCATTGAATGAACTAATTGAATTATTAGGTAAGGATGAAAACCATTCTAAGGCAGTGTCTTTTAAAGTCCTAGTAAACAGTTTGGCCAATAGTTTATCATCAAGGACAAAGTTGTTGGAAACTTGCAGCCAATTAAAGACAATTTCCACATAACCCATAAATAAATCTATGCATCTAAGTATTTAGAATCCACATGCAAGAGAATAGACAAAATACCCATGAAAATATGACACAAGATATACCCTGGGAAGACCCTCAAGAGGGAAAAAATCTAGCCTCCAAAAGCATCCATCTCTTATGTATTATTCAACAATAAATATTACAATACATCTTCTGAGTCTCCATGAATACCATTGAAGCAACAAGCTCTCTCCAAGAAATCCATGCAAACAAGCATTCAACCACACTTGGCCGAGAGACAAAAATTTCTCCCTCTTGTTGTATACATTGTATAAGGGGAACAAGTAACCTCAAAACATGATTCAAATGAACAATCCATATAGCCACATATACCATCATGGAATCAAAGTGCTCCATGTGTTCCATCAAGATACTTGGAACAAGAATCAAAGTGACCACCATCCTAAGCATGAATGCTCTCATCCTCCATCATGCCAATGCATAAAGATAAGAAACCATCCAATAGAGAAGCCACACAATCTATCACAATGAAGCATAAGTCCTACTCAACTAATATCCCAAACACATACACTCAATCCAAAAGTATCAATATGCACCAGTAGTTGTCAAGATACACAAACCCAAAGCTGAAATAACACCCACAACAAGTGCCAATACATCCAACTGTCCATACCTCCAAGGTATACAAAACATAGTAAACTCATACCATAAACATAGACACCCATAAACTGCAATAATAAACTCCATGTGCAAAACTTGTCAAAGAATGACATACACATCCAAGAGCTCCCACTACATGGGTAATGCAAATCTGAAAAAGATCAAGGCATACCAAGTCTACCAATAGCATCATATAGAAAGTATAAACTACATCATGTAGAACCAAGGAATCATCCACAATGATATGAAAACCTGTATATCAATAACTTGTAAGAAAAATATCCTACATACACCTCTAAATTCCAACTGTGTCAAGTATGATCTCCTCCACAACACCCCAAAAGAAAATCCATAACAACACCCAACCGTTCAATCAGCAAGATCAACATAACATATTTATCATGTAATCAACATGGATTTAAGCCTCTCAAGCCAAAGAAGATCAAACTAAATCCATTTCCAATGAAGGAAATAAGCCCAATACATCTCCTAAACTCAACATCAATGAATGTAATCACAATGCATAAGGAGATAAACATGCCAACACTCCTCAAATGAACCCTCCAAAACCATATATCCATAGCTCAAGATCCTTATACATGAGAAGATAAAGCATAAAACACAAAGCACTTGAAAGTAACAATGGGAAATACCTCTCAAGTGAAACTGTCGAGTAGACCAAGAGTGAGGAATGAGAATTCTCCTCCAAGACATCCAAGTCATCATGGCTCATCCAAGAGCACTCTCCTCATAGGTCCATGTTGAACTCACGTCCAACCAAGGTGTAGGCTCCTCAAACTCCCTGCTGAAATCTCATCAAGAGTAACTATCTCAACACATGTCTCTAAATATAAGAGAACTCAAGCCTCACTAATGTCTCCAAGTATCAATGAGTACCTGTAACCAACCAATCCATGCCAAAATCCAAATGCAACATAGCACCATCATGAAGTAATCAAGCAAATGATCAATGTATCCACTACCAAGAGAACCACCAAGATCAATAGTCAAAGTCCTAACAGTTGAATCAAGAACATGACCATGACATCATGATCTAACCATCTCCTTATAGGAGATCACATGCACCATAACATATATACATCCTAGTCTCAAGAGAACAAGTACCCTTCCAAACTCTAAATGCATATCAAGAGTAAACCATGACATAACAGTAACCACTGTAAACCAAGAAAAAAAACCATATCCCCAATCACACGAAGATAACCTTACCAATGATGCATCCATGTCACTGCCAACAACTCCCACTGAACTGTGATACCAAGTCACACAAGGTATCATGACAACCATCCTCTCCATGAAGATCATCCAAGTCTACAAACACGACTAAAATGTCAATAACATAAAAAGTAGAACCAAAATCTCCAAGCCAAGAAGATACTTACAACTTCCAAACCATCACTGTTAAAAGCTCCCACTGAAAAGTGTAATCAAGCTATCCATGACATCATGACAACAATCTACTCATGAAGATCAACCAAAAGGCCCTCACACAATCAAAGAACTCAAATATAACAAGAGCTCCCAAAAGGAAAAGTAAAACCATGATCCTCATACCATGAAGATACACAACCACAACCATAATCAGGAACCAATCCAACACCACCAACAATGCACCTGCATAAACCATCATGACATGCCAAAGTATCTAAAGCACAAGAAACATCCATGACACCATGATCACCACCAAATGTAACAACTCAACCCAACTGTGTCCACATATCTGCATAATCATAGTCAACTGCATAGGTCTCATATCATGACTGTACTTGGTAATATCATCTCACCTCCTCAACATGACAACAAAACCAGCAAAACAAGTGACTAAACCAAACCACCAAAACTGAACATGCATCAACATTGAAATATCAATGGGAAAAGACAACCCATGTCCAAGTCATAAATGCAACATGTAAGTATAGACCACCTACAACATTGCACAACTTGTAGATACATCAATGAAGCATATAAATTCAACCATATACTGATAACCATGTCAAAAATAGAATAATCTGAAATGTACAACTGAGCATACAATAAATTCAACATCAAATCTCGAAGATCCGATCATCCATAAACTCACAGTATCACCATAGTCAAAGAAACCCATAAACAACTCAGATAAATAAAATAGAAAATAAACCATGCCAAAACATCTCCAAACCTGATCCACTGTGTAGTGCTTTAAACAAACTTTTTGTTGACTATTCGAAGTCCAAAATCTGACTCCGTATGCACCCGATATGCCCTCTTGAAGCTCAAAATAATCACCTGACTTTGACCAATAAAAACACTATAAAAACTATAGAATCTATAAAAATTTATTTCACCACAGCATAGAGCTTTGATTCAGCTTTCCAACGAGTCCAAGAAGTCGAAAAACGGATAATCTGGGCGAAAGTTATGCCCCTTTGAAGTAAAATTGCAGTTTACACCTAAGGCAAAAAAAATTTAGCCACCCTTGGTGGCTGGGAGGCGGCGCCACTCCCTCGGTGGTGGACCCGGAAAAATAATTAAATTTCGTTAATTTATTTTTCATGCAAAAATTGCATGGGCCAAAAATATGCATGGGCGGAATTTTCGGAATGAAAAAATTTAATAATAATTTTTTTTATGGGCAAATTTTTTTAAGTTCACACACTGTAGGGTGGGGCCGGCCATGCTGGTGGCAAGTACTATCGATCGGTGGCTGCTAGCCATAGCTAATAGTATCTGCAATAGTAGTACCTGCGGACAAGTGGGTGGGGGTTACGACCCCTCCTCTCCTTCCCCACACCAACACACACACACACACACACACACACACACACACACACACATATATATATATTTAAAAAACTTTTTTAATAAGCCTTTTCAAATCAATTTTTTTTTATTTTCTATTTTGTTTGTTTTTTCATGTGCAGGTAGGAATTTTAATGGTGACGACAAAATTTAATTCGGATTTTTATTTTTCGAATAAAAATTATTCACGGCTATACAATTTCATGAAAGGGGGTATTTACAAAAAAAATTGCATTTTTTTCCAATAACCAAAATAGGGAAAATTATATATCAATTTTAGTCTCTCGGCCAACCTAGATCCAACCGTGAGGTCTATTTTGGGCCAGGAGATCATTTGTAAATTTCCCCCCACAAAACCCCCACTTGAATGCAAAACCAAGAAACCCATTTCACCCAAAATTTCTCACACCCCAAATCTACAGACAACCCATCAAAATAGCAAACCCAAAACCCTCAAATCTGCAATAAACAACCTGCAAAACCCTCATATCTTGCCATGTATTTGATTCTCACATGCAATACATAGATTCAAACTTAAACAAGATTTTTCTCAACCAAGGGTTATACAACCACAACCAAAGCTCTGATACCACTTGTTGGAAACTTGTAGCCAATTAAAGATAATTTCCACATAACCCATAAAGAAATATATGCATCTAAGTATTCAGGATCCACATGCAAGAGAATAGACAACATACCCATGAAAATATGACATAAGATATACCCTGGGAAAACCCTCAAGAGGGAAAAAACCCAGCCTCCAAAAACATCCATCTCTCATGTATTATTCAACAAAAACATTACAATACATCTTCTGAGTCTCCATAAACACCATTGAAGCAACAAGCTCTCTCTAAGCAATCCATGCGAACAAGCATGCAACCACACATCCTGTGCCATGCTTCAAACCCTCGCAAATGCTAACTAGAGCTAATCATGCAAAATTACATCTCACAATAACTACCTTTGTGGTTGCTTTTATAGAAGCAAGCTCCCACAAAACCACTAAGTGGTATTACACAAAACCATGTGACTAAAACCATGAGATTACAAACCATGTACCCTTATTTAATATTGGGTGCTTTATTTATTATTTTCCCCAATATTAAATAATTACATTTTTACAACTTAACTTATGTCCCAATGTTACATGCAACATTAAGTAGCCCCAAGAATAATTACATTAAATACATAATGGAAGGTGTACAACACACCTTTTTCCTAACAAAAGTCACTGCACAAGGCTGTGTAGGAATTAACATGATTAGTAGGATCTCCCTTTCCTTCATACTTCTCAAATCTAGGCATTTATATTCCTTGTGGCATCAGTGTTCTTAGGATTTCTAAAGATAGTGGGCTGCTATGAGCATAATAGGTAGGTGGTCCATTCTAGTTTTGGTTGATGGTGAATATTTTTTTTTGCATAGAGGAGATAGTTTGGAAAAGTTGTGTGATGAGGGGGTCAATTTAAGTGGGATGAGGGGGAAGGGAAAGTGGTGATGGAGTGTATGTAGTAGTAGGGAAAGTGAATGGAATGCTAATGGATGGTATGGTGGAAGAGGAGAGAACATTCAATGCCACATAAGAATTAGGAATGCTAACATGAATAGTCTAGGAAGGAATCACATTGCTAACCTGTTGCATTGTTGTGGTGACTTGCAGAATAGTGTAGGTAGGTATGGATGCTACTCTGGAGGAGGAGGAGTGTTAAGTCCTCCTTGACTAACCATAGTGTTTGCTGGTTGGGATGTGTTAGAGGTGGAAGGAGCATGTTTGTTGTATATCTCAACAATTATTTTCATAAACTTTAAGCCATCGTCACTTTCAATCAAGCGATGAAGGTTGTCTATAGCAGGGCAGTGGTGAAAATGTTTACAAGACACAAATCTTGTCGCAAATGTACAAAATCTTCATGAATGCTAACGACTTTATCTTGCGGAATTTGAGCGGTTTGTGTGTCAATTTGCATAGTATTGGAAGGTAAAGTAGTGTTAAAGGTAGGGTACATGCCTAATGCACTATTGTGAACACCAGGAGTAGTAGCTTGAAACAACCCAAGGTCCACAATGAGTGTGCTATCGAAGGATGCCATGAGTTGTGAACTTCTTCTCACTAAAGTATTAGCAATAGGACACCAAAAACTCATGCAAAGGTTTCAAAATGTGGGTGAATTGAAATGTAATGAAACTAAAATCAATAAAATGCTAATAAGTACAATTCTGGAAACTGTAACAGGAATGCAATAGTAGAAAACATAAATGCAGAAAATTCCCAGAAAATGTCAAAAATTACAATGCAAAATGTGTAAAAGGACTAAGTCACCCAGTGTCGCGAATTAGTCCCAGTGAGGAATTTTATTTTTTTTTAGAAATTTTGAATGCAATTTGATGTTTTTGAGATGCATAGATGTAACTATAGTATGAAAATGCAGAATTTTTGTTGTTTTCAATGTAAAAATGCAAACTATTTGAGCTTTTCACTAATGCAATTTTTAAAACCCTAGGATGCAATGTAAACATTGCAACACCTAATGCAATGTTAATGAAAAGTAAACCTAGAATGCTCTATAATTTAGAAGTAAATATGTTCAAATTTTGGGTTCACCAAAATGTAAACAATGATTTTGGATTACCCAAGGTTGCCTCTAACACTTCTAGGTTTTTCACCTAAAAGGAGAGGAATTGAGTCCAAAATGCTAATTTCTAGACCCAAGATTAATGTAAATGAGATGTAATGTATCTAAATATGATTTACTAATGCAATAATCTTTAAAGGAAATGGTTTAATGATGCTAAACGTAAGAAATGCAAAGTGCTAGAAAACACATTATGATATGCAAAACACCTAAAAATGCAAGTAAATGATGAAATAACTTAACAAAATTGGAGAGGTGCACCTGGAATCTAAAATATAATGTGGAAAGGCTTTGGAATCCTGCAAAGTTGACTGGAAATGTTGACTAGGACACTTACGCCAAGCTAGGCGACTTAGTCCAGTTTTAGAGAAAATATGCTGGAACATGAATCGATGCCAAATGGGTATCCAAAAATGTAGAAACCAATTTTTAGGTCTGGCAATGGGACTAATTCACCACAGATGGTGACTTATTCCACCTACATATTTTAGGAATTTTGAGACAGGATCCTATAGCTTCAGGTCTGCACTTGCTTTTCTTATAGGTGTCTGATCTTGATTCTACAAAAAACGGGATAAAAAGAGTCTCCAAGCTTCAATTAGATCTTTGTTGAATTGAATAGATTTGATTACTTGTTGAACACTTTTCAACACCTATCTCTTTGACAAATCTACATACAAAGTCTGCAAACACATATGCAAAGAGGGGGAAAATGGTTAAAGGTTAGAATATAGGGGTTTTCCTTGGTCAAACCCCACTTTGGCAATCAAACCCTATGAAATGAGAAGAGAATGATAAATAGATAACATGCAATGCCATAAACTTACCAAACCCTTGATGTAGAAATCTGAAGATATGCAATGAAGTGCTCCAATGGATGACTTGATTATGCTTAGAGTGCTTGAATGCTTGAAAGATTGAATGCTTAATGAGTTATGAGATTACAAGAGAATAGGAGATTAAAAATGAGGAGAAAGACCCTTATTATACTTGATTTTACAATATTTCCTAAAACTAACACATCACAGGTCGACCTCAAGGGTTAGAGAATAAAATCTCGCCAAAATTTGAAATAATTTTTATTTTGTGCCAAATAGGACTAAGTTGCGCCTATTGGTGACTTAGTCCCACTTAAGCAATTTATGTGGATGTCGGGAATTAAAGGGAATTAATTTTTTTCTAATGGGAACATCCTCAAAAACACACTTAATGTACCATAGAAAAATGGATCTTGGATATTTTCATGGCCTTTTAGGTTTTTCTCTTATGATGCTTGACCTATTTTGCTTTGATTTAATGTTACAATGTAGCTTATGCATTCACATTAGGTCCTAAATATTCAAATTATGATGTCTTGTGAAGGTGTTGTGAAGTGTTGTAACACATTTCTACACTTTTCTACACTTTTCTAGACTCTTCTTATTATAGTTCATCTAAAAATCACCTCTTTATCACTTATCAAGTCCTATTTCAAAGTGTTGTAAAGTCTTGTAACAAGCTTTCACACTTTCCTAGGCTTTTTATCACTAATTACACCTTTCTTATGCTTTATTTGGCCCCTTTATGCACTTATAGGACTTAATTAAGTGAATTTTTGAATTTAAACTCGACAAACAACATTAAAAGCAGCTTAATTCCTGACACCCACTTGCAAGCCTAGAGTGGGACCCATTCACCATGGGTGGTGAATGAGTCCCTCTCGGCTCAAAATTTAAAATAATTCAAAATTTATTTCTAGTTTTTATTCATTAAGACCTTATGTTGGCCTGTGATGTTGTATTTTCAGGTAATTAGGGTATAAGTGTATATAAATAAGTGTTAGGGGGTAGGAGGGAGAGGGTTGAGAGAGAGAGATCTAACAAAGGGAGAGGGGGTAGGAGGGAGAGGGTAGAGAGAGAGAGAGACCTAACAAAGAGAGAGGGGGTAGGAGGGAGAGGGTTGAGAGAGAGAGAAAGATCTAACAGAGGGAGAGGG